>OX438752.1:3685889-4885889 GCA_949316235.1 Oegoconia quadripuncta
GCACGTTTTAAAAGCGTCGGTCACCCTCTATCACGTATGCGTTTACTTACTTTACTTTTATATTTGTATCACTACACTTTCATTAATGCACCAACTCAATACACAAGTGCACACAGGCAATACACAAATACACACACACGCAACACACAAATGCACACACGCAATACACAAATGCTCACACACAATACACCAATGGACACACGCAATTATAAATACACGCTCGCAATCCACAAATGCACACACGCTATACGCAAATGCACAAACAACCAAAACACAAATTCACATACACGCAATACACAAATGCACACACGGAATCACCAAATTGCACACGCGTAATCACAACTTCACACACGCAATACACAAATGCACTCATACTGTACACAATAATTATTTCCATTGTCTCTTTTTTACTTTTTAAGCAATGCAGTAGTACGTATTCGAGAGTTCTGGACCAGCCCCGGGCCCTCCCCCTAAAAAAAGGTCACCACGGTGTGTTCCCCCTTTCACGGTCTCATTGGCGGCTTTAATTGGGTCGTTATTGACGGATTTGCCAGTTAACTTTGTTTGCTAATTATAATGGCTAGTAAAAAATTGTCCTTATCTAACCTAATAATAGGTTCACACATAAATCAAGTGGACGATAACTCCTCGGCTTTTGGCGCTTTTGTGTACCTACAACTGATACAAGTCTGAACTTGTTCATGGTAAGCATAGCGATTACAGCAGGTGTATGTTTTTAATATGGAAAAAAATTAAATTTATTGTCAGCAATGAAACTGCCTTTCCATTATTCTTTTATTTAGTTTTCTAATTTATGATCAATTTATATTTATGGCAGTAGTCGACAAAAAACATGCACCTTTTACGGTGAATAGAAACTTCGTAATTTAAGTTATTTCATTATAGTATACCATTTTTTCCTAGTAAGATTTGGAAACAGGTGAGACTTTTTTGCTCGTCACGTTGGAATGTGTACGCCTTTAGATGAAATGATAACGATCACCCACTGTCAAATTTATTTATGTTAGTTATTCTTTAGATCGCCATCTGCGGCATACGCAGTATTTTTTCTTAATTTTTTAATTCGATTCAATAATAAATATGTAGGGTTAATTCTTAATAGCTACTACGTATGTGGTATCACCACTCTACCTGGATAGGGTATTTAAAGCGAGACGGCTTGTACAGCACCACAGTCCAAATTCGATCGCCCGCCTCGCCTCGAGACACAGTCGTACATTTCATAGTGAAAAGTGTTAAACTACGCTTTCTGTCATGTCGGTAAGTTTTTGTCTGTAACTACATTGTTTATGTGTTGTCTACTTTACCTGGACGATCTGTTTCGATGCAATTGCTTGACCTAACCTTCGTTTTCTGCTCGTTTCAGACGTCGATTCCTGACAGTGATTACACCTTTAAGAACTATTACTTTCCTACTGCCGATCTAAGCGACGATGATGAAACTCAAGATCCTCCTGCCTTGAAGGTCAAGCAAAACATTGCTAAGAGAAACATTGATTGTTTCTTTGAGAAGCCCAAGAAAAAGAGGGTCCGACTACAGTCTTCCAATATTGCCCAAGCTAACGGAGAAGGAACTTCATACATTTCATCGAATAATGATGACGGATCCTCAGCGAGTCATCTCATTAAAATAGAAGTGTATGAGATGAAAAAGTTGAAAGATGTTCAACCAATTGATTACTGGAAATATGCAGATGTTCGTGTTAAATATTACGCCTCAGAAGACGACAAGCATTACCGAAATGTAAGAGATTTAATTTACAATATAACAAAACAGGTGGCAACGAAGACCGACTGCACAAAGTACTACATAACAGCGGATAAGAAATAATTCCTGGAATAGCCCGTTTCTTGCGACTCCCAATAGAGCAACGTTATAATTTATGGGTTTCTTCTTAGCACATTAACTGTCGCGACGCAGACTCTACTGAAAAACAGCAATAAATTTTTCGTTCCCCACCGTTTTATACCTGTCTATAAGATACACCTCATATAAGCCACATGCCACCGAGAGATACATTTGTCTAACGCAGGCAGAAGGATGGCACACTTCGAAACTCAATACGATGACCAACTGGTACGACTGTGTCTCGAAGCCGAACAAGACGAAATCGACCGACAACTCTATGAATTCCATGAAGAAAACCTAAATAATCTCCGCCAGTGGGCCAATTACGATTATGGTGGGTATTCAAGACCCTCACCTCCCCCTATACTAACATTTCTGCAGCGGCCAGCGAACCCACTCATGTCATTGGAACAGGAAGAAGAAGTTTATGAAACGTCGTGGGCGTCTGAAAAATTGTTTTCATTATCACCGGGTGTCTATAGTCCAACCCCGCAGATAGATTAGTTAGCTACAATATTGTATTATAATGTTTAATTAGAAAATAAATAAAGTAAAACTGTAATTCTGATGTTTCATTATCTTCACTCTTCTATATCAAAATAGGATAATGTAAATAAAAAACAGATAATTGGTAAAATAAATTTATTTCAAAAAATGGTTTTAAATATTTTATTTATGAATATATCGTTATACAAAGGAATATCGCAAAAATCTCTTAAAAACTCTGACATGCTCATATTCATAAACTTAAAGTACAGATACACTAAACAGTATTCACCACAAACAGAAGTTAAGTGACTTTGAAGAATTTTATTATTGTAAAACCATTTCCGAGTATTTCTTTTCAAAAACGATTTATGGTGGCCGGTAGGCTTTCTACCATATGAATCAAAATATTCACCGATACCATTAGCATTGATATGAATGGCTACCCAATGTGATCCTGATTTTGTATCAGGATCCAAGTTAGAAATAAAGTAAGTGGGTGCTTCTATGTACATTGGTATTCTGTTAGCAGGGAACACGTTAAATTCTAGACTGTGATTTATCTTTTTCATAAATAGTCTAATTTCGTGTGTATCCATTATTGAAATACTTTCTTAAATACATACATTAAGGTAGTTTAACGGATAATGATGAAAAATATTATATGGAAATCTTATATACTATAATAGATACAAAAATGCTGAATACTTAACTATTATAATCTACACTCACATCTCTATTTTTATTAATTTCTATAACATTGTCAAACTCTGCGTACACAATGCAGTTAAGAGTTTTTGCAAGAGCTGATTCAAATTGGACTTCTATTCTAACACACCCATGTTTTATCAAATTCCAGTGGGAACTTGAGTTAGCAGATAGATCAGGAGTTAAATCAAATGCCATTAAGCAGTATCCATTTGCATAGTCCTCAATCGATATGGAATTGCCTTCATTCAAAAAGTGAATACCTGTTCCAGTATATAACGTATGGTAACTACTCGTAAACACACCGCTACGGTATGATGGCATTAGGGTTTTAGAAGGAATTTGTTGCCCATCTACATACAAGCTAAATACATTTATATCATGATTATCGAAGTTAAATGGATTGGTATTGAAAGTACCATTAAAAGCAACATTATCAACAAATCCGATAATACATCTTTTCGGCACCTGACCAAGAAATACATTGTCAATTGTTTTTCCACGGACTCCTGATGGAATAGTTAAAACTTTAACTTCAGCGCGAGTAATTGGATATTTTGCAGTTGTAGTGGTTAAAACTTTTTGATGAGCGAGTAAAACGGATGGATTTATTCTTGCCTTTCGCAATATAAGAGTAGCGCTATCAATTTGAACTTTATATTTTGAATTCACTGATGATGACATTAAATTAAAAGTGTCTTTGTTACGTACTAATTTAACACGTATTTCTACCCCATTTATTAAGAACTTTTCTTGATTAAATAGATCACCGTGCAAATGTCCAATCATTTCAACTGATTTGCCGTCTTTTACCCGTTGATGTCTTTTGTGAAAGCCCTTGTTGTTGTCATCACATGAATCCATCTTTGAAGCTGTATCTTCGTACCACATACCACAAGTCAAGTGTGATTGTTTTGCCGCTGGTCCATAATTAAGTAGAGTCTCAATATAAGCCCGATAAGCATATGTGTTATTAGGAGGTGATACAAGTTTTTGATTTAGATAAACATCTAATTGGTTGAAAAGTGAATGCAACCAATTATTAACAGGTGCTGTCTTCTCATCAGGGGGAGGAGTGGTAGAATCTAGGTTTATAATTTTAGCTTTAACATGAAGGAGGGTGTGTGACAAATCAATGTAGTCATCTCCACTTCCTGGCATAACAAATTCAATTGGTCCTTCATCACTTAGCGATGATATCGGTGTACAATGAATCCATTGCCCACTCTCAATACTTGTCTGTGTTGATGGTATAGCAAAAAGATCTAACTCTGATTTAACACACTCACAAGAATTATTATGAAGAAACGACATAGTTAATTTGAAAATATATCTTTTATATTACTTTTTTTCTTCCTGTCAACTCCTCTTCGCTTAGATGGTTTCAATGAAATGGTAGGTTTCTTTCGAAGTCTCTTGATTTTATACCCTGAGCCAGACATAAGCGAATCAATTTTGTTATCCGCTTTTCGTTTTAAATTAGCACTTGCTTCTTTGAGTCGAGACTTAATTGATTCCCCCATTGGTTGTGCCCTGACCATATCTGATAATAAACCTACTCCTGCGCTTAATGCCTCTTTCCCGACTGTCTTGGCACCACTTGCTATGAGTGGAAATACAGATCTAAATAGTCCGCCCAAAAAACTTCCAATGCCGTGACCACGTTGATGCGGTACACCTCTGTATATGATACCTACACCTGATCCAGCTTGATTAGAATAATAATGATGATAAGGACAAACGATATTATCACGCTTATAATTCATTTTATTCGTTTAAAATGTAGTTTAACACATGCAGTTCCAAACTGGAATGGAACTCTATTACCAATGCTTGTTCTTATATCTATTTCGATTATGTCAAATTCTCTGCGCATTACTGGAAGATAATGAATTGGAGATAATACGTGCATTTTATAAGCACCATAGTTGTATTTTGATGGATCTAGCGGTATGATTCTAAATAATGAGGTCATTACATCTCCAACTATTTGAGGATGAATAATATCAGAGTAAATAAATAGCTGTGATGGTAATCCTAATTGTAAGTTCGCTGGGTATTTAGCGTATGGATCCGCAATTAAATTTGTATATGGCTCGAAACCGAGTTGAAGATTTAATGTAGGTGACAAAATCAACGATGATACACTGCGAGTTAAGTTCGTAACAGTGATAAGTTTCGAGTCGTTATCAATTTGGAATGCCACTTGATTTTGTAGGAGGCTATTTTCATTAAATACTTTTAGAAAATTGTTGATGTTATCATAAGGAAATGAAGGAATTTGGGATTTATATTCCACTGATATTAATGATTCGTCATCTCCTTCGACTATTACTTTCTTCTTGACGAAAAGAATATTCTCATTTTCTTGGACGTTAAATATAGCACAGGGATAATGAAATTCAGCTAATCCTACAACCCATTCTCCTTCCAATTGAACAGTTTTAGGTAACTTTGTTACAAAGTTGGCGGTTGTATTTTGGGGGAAATATGCAGTTGAACTATTGCTTGGCAAAGTAAGATAAAAACTATCTTCCGTCATATTGTTTCTAAGTTTAATGCGGATATCCAACTATTAAATTTATTAGGATATCCTTTCCATTTGACTAGCACTTCCTTTCTGTTGCCAGAATAGCGAGTGCGTATTATTTTATCTATTTTGTAGGTAATAGTGGGGTCATAGATTACTTTTTGTAATTCCCTTCCATAAAATGTACCAATTATTGATTCATTTTGTAGATCTTTTAATTTGTAAACCAACCAAGGAAGTCTTTTTACAATGGATTCTATTACAAATATTTCATCGGACCAATTTGTTTCATAACCTTTCTGGAAAATGTGTTTATATTTCGTTATTCTAACATAATCACCTACTTTAAATGGTAATCGGTCTGAAGTGTTTAAGTTGTACCTATCATATAAATTAGACCATACTGTCATTATATTACTGGAATTCACATCACTTGGACACATTTTTATACTTGAATGGACACTGTGATTATAAGAATATAATAAATCTTGTAAAATATCAACATACCTATACGTATTATTATGTGTGAAATATCGCCACATTTTCATTTTTAGGGTTCTTTGAAATCTTTCCACAATACTGGCCTTTATGTCCGGATTGTTAGTTGTATAGTAATTAATATTTTTCTTTTTGAAGTACTGGTTTACATCTCTTGAAACAAATTCTGTACCTTTATCAGATTGTATATGTCTAGGAGTAGCTTTCGCTTCAATAAATATGCTTTCAAAACATATCTTTACAGTTTTAGAATTTTTCTTTTTCATAGGTCTCGCAAATGCATACTTACTAAACACATCAATAACACAGAGAATATAATTAAATCCATCATTATATTGATTGTATGTTCGCATGTCACTTAAATCTGCTTGCCAGAGTTCATTAAAATTAGATAAAATATATTTATTTCTAGGAAATCGCCTATTGACAGGTTTATGTAAAGTATAAGTTTCTTGGGATTGTAACCACTTCTTTACATCCTTTTCATTCATTTTCCCTTGCATAGCTTTCGTCAATTTTTCAATGCTACTGTATCCAGCTGGATGAGAGACATCATAATAAATTTTATTTATATTATCTATATGGGAGTCCATTTCTCCCAGTCAAGTTTTCTTTTGTGAAACAAGCCACCAGGTTTTTGCTTTGGCGTTTTAATTTGAGCTGGATCGTCTTTCTCTAAATCAGATGAATGAATATTATTAATATATTCAAGCGTTTCTGGGTTACCTATACAAGATAACGGTATTTTTATATCCCTTAAAGCTGAAGCAAACTTCTCCCAGCCTAATGGTTTTGGGCGTCGTAATGGTCTTAGGGCATCGTTCACTAAATCCACAATATTACTGTTATCAATAACTTCGTCATTGATTACAACATGACCATTGGTATCCCATTTAATAATATTTTCATGATCCAATATACCTTCCAATAACAACTCGCCCTTCTTTTTATATGTTTTTGGTATATACTTAAATAAATAATTTGGAGTGTAACGTGATGAGATATGTTTTTCCGCTGCTACGTCTTCCTCTATTCTTGGCAATTCTGGAACTATTGTTTTAACATCACTTTCTTCCTTTTTAATAGTCTTAAAAACATCATACATAGAGTCATCTGTAACTATTGGTAATTTAATGGGATGACGTTCTTTATTAGCAAAATGTAAATATCTTTGTAAAATTTGCGAGTACTGTGTCCACTTCTCACGATCATCAATTTTACTGTGTAAGATTTTACTCATTTCCTCATCAAGACGGGATAAGGGCTTTTCATGAACATGGTTACTGTCTCTAATCCTTTCTAGGATGTGGGGTTCCACAAGTATCATTTTCTTTGTATGTTCCATTGTAATTTTTACTTATTTAGAAACGAACTTAGTAATCCACTGAGAACGGAACCTAAAATAATGGGTAGGAATGCTCCACCTTTCTGTATAATAATTCGTTTTCGAGAGTTACTTTTACCTTTAGACACCAATTTTCTCAATATAGTTTTGTATTTATTCAACTTGGATTTATCTTGATTCTTCAGAGGAATTTTACCATTTAAAATATTATAAATGCATTCACATAAACAATTTATTTCTTCATCCTTACAAACCTTCAATAAAGCTGTACAATACTTAGGTTTGAGTGTATGTAATGCTTTTAATAAGTCTAGATGCGTCGTCACTCTACCAACCATTGTAAACGACTGATAATATTTTTACAATGTTGTTAATATTAGAAGCAAATACTAAGCAATGTTTGTTGAAAAGAAACAATGTAGATTTAAGAAGCTAAATTTTGATTCCCGGACTTCCTTTATGGGGATTTCATCCAAAGTATCTAAAATACTTTCACAGATACGATTTATTTTGTCATCAGTACATTCTTTTAATAGAGCTTTGCGATATTTAGGTGTTAGTACTTGTAAAACTAACTCTCGATCTCGTGTCACTGCTTCTTCAGACATTATCTACTGTTAACTGTAATTTTATCACGATACGTATTATATTTATAACCCTTTTTCGATACATAAACTACACAATTGCTATTGAGGGGAAATATCTTAGTCTTAAAACGACACATATCGTCTGTATTTTGCTTTAAATCAATCATTAGATAGCCATGTGCTTCTGACGTAGCATCTTTATAAGCTTCTTCTACGAACTTAGAGTTATCTGGGAACACTTGGCGCGCTAAATGGCGTATTTGTGTTCTATCCCGGGGATTTTTAAAATATACTATGTAACTTGAATTTAAAGAAATGTCACGTTGTCCTCTGCCTTGATGAAATAAATTTTGTGTTATATAAAACACGCTAAGGTTTCTATGATGACTACCTTTAGTAAAAATGTCCACTATACGACCATCGGATTCTCTCATAAGATCATCTATTATAAGTAATTGTGGTTGCTTCCCATCAAACATGTTTAAATCCGGTATACCTTGACTGTAGTCGACGTTGTTCAAATTATATAAAGGTTGCATTTCATCGTAACACCATACTACTCGTGAAAAATTAGTGTTACATATTTCTTTCATAAATTTAAGAAAATTAGTGACAAAGTTTGATTTACCACACCCACTAGGACCTGCTACTATAGCTGTGAAGGGGTGTATGAAATGAATCATTTTTCATTATTGAGCGTGTTACTTGCAGGCTGTAGAATGGGGGAATGGAATAAAAACAATAAAACACTTATTATAAACTTTAAATTTTTTACTATATCGCTTCAAAAAGGTGTTATGGCTATGGAGAAGAAGCGACCTAAGAAACTCCACAACAACACATCTTTTAAAATTAGTCATCATACAGTATTATTATTATATGAGTGTCGATAAATATATTCATATACTTCCCACATATACACAGAAATTTCATTTAATTTTTACTTTGATTTTATCAGCATATATTATTATTATAAGCTCCCAATGTCCCACTGCTGGACAAAGGCCTCCTCTCCCTCATATATCAGCATATTATCAAAGTAAAAAAAAAAAAACAATAAAATCAATTTAACATCTCAATTAGTATTATCTTTCATTTTAAAATTACAAAAATAATAATTAACTATGTTTAATTTACTTATACATTTTTAGATTTTCTATACACATTAGTTGCTCAACAACCTGAGTTCTAGGACCCCCACAAAATACTATATACGTTATACTACGACTACAAAACTATTTTCATACAATGAAGCGAAACAAATTGCAAAAATAGTGCTACACGCTACATACGCATGTAATAAAAATTTGACACAATAGGTTAATTAATTATATAAGGCTACGACGTGTGAATAATAACTTTTTTATATAAAACTAAAAAATGTTCCTGACGTAAAAAATAACTTAAAAGTGTTCACTTTTTCTTAATTTATAGTGTCCCCAAGCTAGAGTATCAGTACAATTTTCCAGTAAATGCCTTTTGGTGTCATTATGCGATAAAGAAATCTTATTAATTTTTTGGGTATAAATTACATGTTTAATAGATTTGAATCGCAACATCTCAGAAATGTGAATCTTTTTTTGGAATAAGCAACTTTTATATTGCTCCATATTAAAATTCTTTGTCACATTTTTATTGACACCTTTTGCTTTTGCTGTAAATTTGTGGTCTACATCAATCGCATACATTTTTGATCTCAATCCAACAAACTCTCTAAATATTTTTCCATTATTTTCATCTTTAAAGAGACCTAGTTTCTTCCTATTAACTAGCGGTAACCCATACTTATTATCCATGGGATAATCAGATGTATCAAAGTAAGTCAATAAATCGGGCTTTATGTCATAATATATATTTTTACTATATATCTGATAGATAAGACTATCGGTATCAGTATAAAGTAGTTTTAAATTCTTTTGAAATTTAATTTTCATATAGTCATAGTGAAAGTCATACATTAATGTTTTCGAAATATCTAATATGCAAAAACCTAAATATATAGGCTTGTTATACAGCAATTTAGTTTTTCTTAATTGTATAGCTACCAACGATTCTGAGAAAATTGAAAGACTGTGAAATTCAGGCCTCGATATTAATGATTGAGCACCTTCAACTTTACCTCGATTCTCCCAATGTGTGAGTAGTTTTACATTAACCCGTTTTTCGATATTTTCCATAGTTTTTCCAAAGACAGAGTTATTCATTAGTTTATAAAAATCCTTTTCAAAGTCTGAGACCGCTAAAGTACGCATATTTGTGTTTAAATCGATGTATTTTTTCAGCCATATACTTTGTTTAAATTTAAGTACTCGGTGTACTTTCGTTAATTGTAAACCATATTTTAAACATTGTTTTAGATTCCTATAATGGATGATGTATTTAGTTTTATTGTTTAAATTTAGTATTAATTTTTTTTCTTTGCTATTTTCAGAGCATAAATTATCCGGACAGAAAGGTAGATCGGAATGAGAATCGTGTAAATTATCAGGATATTGTAAATCAACTTCTAACACGAATCCATATTCTGAATCATCTGAAACGTTGAAATTAGTATTTACATCAACCCATTCAAACTCACCGATGGGGAGATATTGTGACATAGCCCAACCGTACAGGTTATTTGCATCTAGGTAGATCAAATAGGATGAAGGTAATTCATTATTGTAGTCTTCCATGAACATATTATTAGCTTTCGCGTGTCTATTGCTACATTGAGAAATACCGCCTCTAATACCTTTTTTTATGAACGCAATTTTGGCAAAATCGGTCAGAAGTTCTAGGTTTACTTTTGTATACTTCAACATGGCATCCCAACTCAGACCGGGCGCAGTAAAATAATGAGCAGGGTCTAAATCATAAGTAGATAAACATAAACTTCTGAAATTCTCAAATATGTCAGTTAGTAATAAGACGTCGGTTTTTAAATATAAATCTGAGTAATCAGACATATTTTTACAATTAAAATGATTCCATACGTCTTCTGCGTGTTTATAACTTTCCAGTGAAACATGCTCATTTACCAGCGAGTTATAAAATTTATCTTGGGCTGGAAGATAATCTTGTTTTAATATATTAAATGAAGTCATATATTCATAAGGGAAAATGCCTTTCCTAGTCAAACGCTTAAAATCTTCTTGATCCGGAAAATTTTTATGGAGTTCATGAAATTTGTCGGTTTTAAGATTTTGTGCTAACTTTTCCAAACTACACGACATGAATTTAAAAGAATCTAAAAATCTCAAGGTCATAGTATTATTTAAAACATTAATTTTTTTTGAAAATGATATATACTTTTCCTTGTTTTGGGGAATTATTTCAATATCTC
The DNA here is from genome assembly GCA_949316235.1 of Oegoconia quadripuncta. NCBI lineage: Eukaryota > Metazoa > Arthropoda > Insecta > Lepidoptera > Autostichidae > Oegoconia > Oegoconia quadripuncta. The sequence continues at coordinate 3,697,239 of OX438752.1, forward strand.
CCTCATCAAAATTCAGCGCGTGAACAATGAAATGTGCATCATAATTATTTAAGTTGTGCAAAAAGACAGGAACAAACCGGGGAGCTCTATAATTAGAAGCACACATCGAGTGAGCAACTCCTTTGTACAAGCCAGTATACCAATCACAATATACCGTGGAATCATTTTTCAATTCACTTTCACAAATAAAACATACCCTACTTTGTAACACATCCCGATTATTTTCGGTGGTCAATGGCACTGGACATATCTGAAAGGAGTTTTTTCGACAGATGTTAATTAAATCATTTTTAAGAAATTTCATAAAAACCTGGGCACAATCTTCACCCGTATACTTTCTATAAACAGAAAGTTGATCATTGTATGAACATTTAATATAATAGCCGAAACTATACACTTCGTGTTTTTGTATATTGGCTGTGAAGGATTTAGATGGGTCGTTTTTACATGTTTGTATGGGCTTTAAAAATGATTCGAAATCTGCGTACACTACAAACGGAATTTTTAATTTTTTCTCATAATTGTTGAAGGCTAATCTGTTATTAGGTAGCGGTTCTCCACACCATATGGTTTTCCTCGGCTTGTCATTTGGTAAATCAGTTTTTATATGATTACAATCGAACTGATAGTGATTGTTTAACTGTTCCTGTGTTGGAAAATACAGCAAACAGCCGTCACAGATATAAACAGCGCCGTGTCTCGCAGTGATTTGATTACTAACTAATCTAGATAAATTCTTTATGTAGCAGTAATGGCCACAGTTACTAGCACCATTTTTCAAATATAATAAATTAATGTGAGTTTCTTTTCGATGTTTCGTGAAGTATAAAGGCCCAATGATTTGGTTTTTTTTCTCTTTAGCAACATATTCTAAACCGAAAACGTTTAAGCTGATATTATTTAGCTGTTCAAATTTATGAATATCTTTAAGTTTCATCGGGAAAGGAATGTTTGTGAAATTTAATTTGTTTTTATGACTTAAATATGACGTTACTCTGTCAGAATGTTGAGCAGCTGGATATAGTGCGGAAAGTACAGCCCATTGAAAACATTGTTGGTCATTATTTTTAACATTTACGATGGCTTTTTTGTGTTTTATATCAAGAGGCAAGTCTATATAGGAGGAACCGCGTAAAGGGTTAAATTTATTAACATTCATATCAAGATATATGATTTTCTCCAAACTCCAACCGCTGTCTTTCTTTTCAAAATTACTAACTTTTTCAGAAATTTCTTTAAAAATTAATGAAATTATGCTATCAGGATCATCCCCCACGCAATAGCTATAATTAAAAGTTTGAAAGTCAAAAGAATTGTGTAAATCTTTTGTTTGTTGCACAAAATCGGCATGTAAAATAAAATTTACCTTGATGAGGGTTAAATCACTAATGCATTTGCTCATCAGTTGTAATAAAGTGGATTTTATTCCTAATAGAAATGATTCAGGCGTTTCGACTTCTAAATGTAATATATTGGAGTCTGAAGTTATTCGGTAAGTTTTTACCCTTTGTCCAAATGCACTCTCAATAACCTGAACATTTGCTAAGTTATCGTGAACAGTAATTAAATTATTTTTATGTAAATTACTCTTTAAATGGCTAGAAAAATATCGCTTGCTGACTGACACTTTACATATGGTACATTCTACTATTAGTTTATCTAAGTAACTCACAGTTGGGGGCACTATTCTTGATGTTGATGGTTCTTGATAATCTTGACATTCTAGTGTTCGACGAGTCTTCGAAGCAGTTCCTTCACATGATTCCGATTTTCTTTTCCCGCCAACTTGAGAACTCGATCTGTAAAGAGGTGCATAGGTTAATAAGTATAGGTTAAAGTAAACATTCAAAATTAATATTACAATCGAGAACTCGATTATAATACTCACATTGCACAGCTTGCAATATGCTTGCATTAGCATAACACCATCAATTTCATCGGTCTCTCCAGTAGTCACATAATTTTTTTTTGAATGACCACGACAAGGTGTATAATAGGGCATAATCTCTAAGTCCTCCAACATGGCATTAGGCAGTTTGTGACTAATATACCACATTCTAATACAACGATGAAATTTACTTATTATAAGTAATTTATTTAATGATAGTATTTCATCAGTCGACAAAGACAACATTGTTCTAAATTCAAAACTACGAATTAATTGTTAGTGATACCAATACCCCAGAACAACTCGTTTATATACCGACCCATACTCGCCCCCTCTACATTAGTTTGGTACATGTTCATACAAGTTACTCGTTCGGGTATAGAATCATAACAATAAAAACAAGGGAAAAAAAAAACTTACGATTTTGTTGGTCCTTGGTTTGCGACATCATCGTAGAGTTCATAGAGTTGTCGGTCGATTTCGTCTTGTTCGGCTTCGAGACACAGTCGTACCAGTTGGTCATCGTATTGAGTTTCGAAGTGTGCCATCCTTCTGCCTGCGTTAGACAAATGTATCTCTCGGTGGCATGTGGCTTATATGAGGTGTATCTTATAGACAGGTATAAAACGGTGGGGAACGAAAAATTTATTGCTGTTTTTCAGTAGAGTCTGCGTCGCGACAGTTAATGTGCTAAGAAGAAACCCATAAATTATAACGTTGCTCTATTGGGAGTCGCAAGAAACGGGCTATTCCAGGAATTATTTCTTATCCGCTGTTATGTAGTACTTTGTGCAGTCGGTCTTCGTTGCCACCTGTTTTGTTATATTGTAAATTAAATCTCTTACATTTCGGTAATGCTTGTCGTCTTCTGAGGCGTAATATTTAACACGAACATCTGCATATTTCCAGTAATCAATTGGTTGAACATCTTTCAACTTTTTCATCTCATACACTTCTATTTTAATGAGATGACTCGCTGAGGATCCGTCATCATTATTCGATGAAATGTATGAAGTTCCTTCTCCGTTAGCTTGGGCAATATTGGAAGACTGTAGTCGGACCCTCTTTTTCTTGGGCTTCTCAAAGAAACAATCAATGTTTCTCTTAGCAATGTTTTGCTTGACCTTCAAGGCAGGAGGATCTTGAGTTTCATCATCGTCGCTTAGATCGGCAGTAGGAAAGTAATAGTTCTTAAAGGTGTAATCACTGTCAGGAATCGACGTCTGAAACGAGCAGAAAACGAAGGTTAGGTCAAGCAATTGCATCGAAACAGATCGTCCAGGTAAAGTAGACAACACATAAACAATGTAGTTACAGACAAAAACTTACCGACATGACAGAAAGCGTAGTTTAACACTTTTCACTATGAAATGTACGACTGTGTCTCGAGGCGAGGCGGGCGATCGAATTTGGACTGTGGTGCTGTACAAGCCGTCTCGCTTTAAATACCCTATCCAGGTAGAGTGGTGATACCACATACGTAGTAGCTATTAAGAATTAACCCTACATATTTATTATTGAATCGAATTAAAAAATTAAGAAAAAATACTGCGTATGCCGCAGATGGCGATCTAAAGAATAACTAACATAAATAAATTTGACAGTGGGTGATCGTTATCATTTCATCTAAAGGCGTACACATTCCAACGTGACGAGCAAAAAAGTCTCACCTGTTTCCAAATCTTACTAGGAAAAAATGGTATACTATAATGAAATAACTTAAATTACGAAGTTTCTATTCACCGTAAAAGGTGCATGTTTTTTGTCGACTACTGCCATAAATATAAATTGATCATAAATTAGAAAACTAAATAAAAGAATAATGGAAAGGCAGTTTCATTGCTGACAATAAATTTAATTTTTTTCCATATTAAAAACATACACCTGCTGTAATCGCTATGCTTACCATGAACAAGTTCAGACTTGTATCAGTTGTAGGTACACAAAAGCGCCAAAAGCCGAGGAGTTATCGTCCACTTGATTTATGTGTGAACCTATTATTAGGTTAGATAAGGACAATTTTTTACTAGCCATTATAATTAGCAAACAAAGTTAACTGGCAAATCCGTCAATAACGACCCAATTAAAGCCGCCAATGAGACCGTGAAAGGGGGAACACACCGTGGTGACCTTTTTTTAGGGGGAGGGCCCGGGGCTGGTCCAGAACTCTCGAATACGTACTACTAACAACATTGGGTTTACGATTCGGATGTCGCGGGTTTGATCCCCAGCGGGGTCCATGTTTAAGTACTCGGTTTGGTTGGTGGTAGGGCGTTTTAAATGTCCGCCTGGCTAGCTACCACCATCTAAATCTGCCGCCATGCAGCAATATCAATAGCATTGTTGTGTTCCGGTTGTCAGAGATAAGATAGCCAGTCCCTCAAATGTGTTAGGGTTTCTGACGCTTCCACTTTCGACCTCATCTTCACTTAACATCAGGTGTGATTGAGGTCAAGTACCAATCCGTTGTGCATAAAAAAAAATCGCAGATACCTTCTGATCAGACATATCAGTTAAAAACATAACATTGTTAACAAAACAGAAACAAGAAATAAACTCTCTGGAATCAAGTCCACAACAGTGGCTGTGGTCGAGGTGAGACCAAAGAAGTTATAGTTATAAATATTTTGTTGCTTGTACATTACTGACTCAAAAGAGAAATTAATACAGAATCAACAGTATCGTTATAAAAACTATTACACAAAATCTATAAGCCAAAGTTATGCCAATTACAGATTCCCATTTTTTTATTACAATTCTGGTAAAGTTATTCGGTTTTCATTTATGTAACTAATTAATTCTGTGAACTAGGTGAGGTATGGGGGGGGAAGAGGGGGAGAGTACCGGATTGCGATTAGCCCTATATGCCAATCGTGTTAATAAGCCGACAGGAGTAGCCGATAACTGCTGCGCGAAGTTTCTCCGCATATGTTCAGTTGTTCTAATGCGTTGAGAGATGCCCTGCTGTAAGAGTCTATGGATCGATGACTCATATTAAGGAAAACTTCATGCGAGCAAAGTTAAATAATACAATTTTGTGTATCCTTGTTGCTTTAAAAGCACGACAACGACTTATAAAGATACTCAACCCGAACACACAATAATGAATTTGGTTTCAGAATAACCTGCTCTACGCTAAAACGACGCTTAAGGTTAGGACACACTATAGCGGCGCCGCAACGGCTCGTGCCTTTCCTTCCTTCATCTCCTTCTTCTTTTATCTAATAACTGTATGTCTTGACGATTTCAAATGTTATTCTTATAACTTACGTAATAAAACATTTTTGATTTGATTTAATTTCATGTTCTTCGTCGAGAGCAATAGCGATTATTGCTAGTTCGCGCTATGTATACCCAAAACATTATGAAAACGTGCAAGTCCTAGGCGTGTTCAATTCACAATGTCATTTAACAAATGTGTTCGCGGTGACAGCAAGCTTGCACCTCGCGGCCAGCGCGCGGACTGCAAGCTTGCACCTCACGGCCAGCGCGCGGACTGCAAGCTTGCACCTCGCGGCCAGCGCGCGGACTGCAAGTTTGCACCTCGCGGCCAGCGCGCGAATGCGACCTTGCACCTCGCGGACGAAGCGTAGTAGCCTAAGTGCTGCAGCTGTGCAGTTGCGGTGCCGGTATAATGTGCCATGACCTTTATCTCGACAGTTTAAATACGCAATGGGTTCCATTCACGCGAATTTAAAAGGGTTGAAAATTATAAATGCGAGGCATGAATTAAAAATATTTAAAAGGGTGAATATTTGAATTTGCTGCCTGACATTGAACTGATGCGATTTTCGTAATCATTACAGAGGAAAATTGGTCTAGCTTTATTTAGAAAACACTAAATTCGTTACAATTCCCAATATGGTTCACTAATAGCATAGTTAGAGAAAAGTCGAGGATTTTTTTTACCGATATCGTAATATACCCAGTTTTTAATACTCTAGAAAAAGATTTTCTGTATTCTCTATTATATTGTTTTAATCTATAAACCTTCACCTATATCTATGTACCCACTCATTACAAAAAGTTTCAAACATGTCGACTGAAGCACTGTTAATAAATATATCTATTTAGCACTATTAGTGCTGGAGAATCCCTCATCGCTCAGGCTGCCCTACTTATTCTGGGGTGGACACCTTCCTCAAAGGCCGGCAACGCATCTGTGACCCTTTTGGTGTTGCGGGTGTCCATGGGCGGCGGTGATTGCTTTCCATCAGGTGACCCGCATGCTCGTTTGCCGCCCTCTCATATAAAAAAAAAAAAAAAAATATCTGAAGGCTAAGCAAAATAAGCTTAGATCACCAACCTAAACAATAAATATTCAACTTGTTGGCTTTAAGTTACATAATTATAATTCCATGTTTATCTACAGTAAATTCACTTATTACTTATTTGTTATAAAAATATTTCACAGAATAAAGAACAAGACAGAATTTAAGAGTTGCCTTTCTTACCTTTGTAATGTTAGTCTCAAATCTTAAAGATACTTAAATTAAGCCTTCAAGAATAATCCAAGCCGTAAACAAAGGAGCAGGTTCGGGTCGGGAAGGGGTGAGGAGTGAGGATGCAGGGGGAGAAGTCACGCCACTTACCAAGCCCTAGGGAAAAAAATATACTGATAACACAAAGTCTTTGTGAAGCTATAAAAATATGTTATTCTGTTAGAAAATGCTGATAAGAAAGACTATCTATTTAATATTATAATCTCAGGCCCCTATTGATAAACCGTTCTCAAGATTGAGATGACCTCAAGTTGACGCTTGAGAATCTGTTTATTAAAATAATATGAAAAAAATTGTATTGAGACAGACGCGATTTTCGACAGATCGTTTTATTAATACGACCCTTAATGCTACTTGGTGGAATAAATTTTTAAATTGCAATAACTTATAAGAACATAACAAGAAGAGGTATTTTAGTTATTTCACTGTTGATATCAATATCTTGTTTATTCTACTATGTTGAAGTGCCTTTCGAAACTTACTAGGACAGTATGATGAATATTGTTACGTTATATTAAGGGGACACCCCACGAAATGGCAGTCGACAGTGCTGCCACTCAAGTAAATAATTATATATCTCATAAACAAAGTCTTAACAGGGAAAAACAAGGATTGACAGATTGAAGAGAAATGGATTTAGATTCCAATATTTTAAAGTATTGCAAACAGTTTTGTGCTAGTCAAATAACGATTGTATCGTTAAAACGAATTATTTTGCGCAATAAAGAATATTTGTATTGTATTGCATTGTATAATGTACATTTAAATGAATGAAAGTGTCAATATTATATTCTTTTGTTACCATATTATTATTAAATTGGGACTATGGCAAAATGATATGACAAATTTCAACATGTAGAATAAATACCAACAAAATTAATAAACAACATTGATAATTTTTACGTATTCCATGAATAGCACCAACTTGCATATTATATCTAAACTAAGTAGATACAACATTTTCAACCATCGTCTTTACACAAATCAGCATCTTTTAAATACTAAAAAGTAAACAACAAAACATCACTCACATGAATACTCTCCCCGAGCAAAGCTGCTTGATGCATCAGCTTCTTGGGTATACATCCCACATTGACGCATGTCCCGCCTAGTCCCCACTTGGTTCCCTGCGGCGATGGGGTCACATAGTCCAGTACAGCCACCCGAGCACCTTGGTTCACGGCCTCCTTCGCACACGCCAGCCCACCGGACCCGCCACCGAGCACCGCCAGGTCATAGTCAAACGTTCCATCTACAATGTACATTTTACCAACAAGTCACATACAATTTTGTTCTAACAGTGCTGATATATTTCCCATTAGTGTCATTCAATGAGCGAGTATGAGAGATCGCCACATTTCTGGTGCATAAGTGTGAAAATGGTAGACAGTAAAGTGGATCTTTAAATTTGATATACGATACCTTTGACGAAAATTGTAATAGGGACGACGACCTTACTTTTTCTGTTGCAACAGAGCCAAGCCCCTGAGATGATCAACAACCAAATAATAATGTAAAAAGGCAATAGAAAGCATACAAGTTTATAAAGAATTTAAACTAATTAAAAAATGTGAACTTCAAAATAAACTTAAATAGTGACTGTGAGTTTGAGCCGTCAATCTAAATACAAAACTATCCATTGAATACCTGTCACCACCCAATGGCTTAGATGGTTGCTGCTCAGCAATTCAACTCTTTGAATGCCAACCGTTGACCGCTAACATTGATTTCAAATTGTTTCTGCATTGCAGCAGTTGATGTTGATTAACTAGCAGGCTGACAGTTAAGTTTCGCAACCAATTAGCCATTACGATTGAGATGCACAGTTTACTATGTAAGTTGAACTGTTTGTCATACTTACAATTAGCATAAACAGTTAACTTTACGGCTGATACCATCGGGCGGCAACAGACATCACATCAACACCAGCTATGTATTATTGTATTGTTCAAATTGAGAGCTAGCATTGTTGGATTAATTGTGACATCGTTTCTAATTATACCGATATCAACAGACTGTACTGGTAGCTGTTGTATTTCTTTTATACAATTCCACGAAATTGAATTTAAAAACAACTTAAATTTTTGGTGTATTGTTAAATAGTTAGTATATTACATAGAAAAACTGTTTTGTATGTCAATGTGCGGATCACAGAGCTCTATCATTTCTGTCGCTAATATCATTTGTAAAAAACATTGTATTTCACCTGTGTATCACGAATAAATTATTTGATTGATTGCTGTAATTCAATAATGAATAAATGCTGCACTACATAGCTTAAACTATCTGAATATGATAGATGGTCCAGAGACTTACAATGGGAAATTTTTAGGGTCATGAGTCTAAAGCTCGTATTTGAGAATGTTGCTCTGAAAATGGTTCCCAAATGTTATAAATTAATTAAGCCTTCATATCTAAGGATATTGTTATGGTGATATAATGGTGAACCATTCAGTCCATTAAAAATCTGCTTCAATATATAAAAAATGTCACGAGGAAACTTTTGGAACTTCTCGTTATCAATCTGTCAATGCATTTGATTTTATATGATAAAACAGCCTCTAATTGATAATCGCTTAATATGTTCCATAAACATAATCTGATCATTATCCAGACATGAAGGGAGGGGGAACTTATAAACGCTTCCAACTTCAGCCTCATATTCACTTAACATCAGGTGTGATTGAGGTCAAGTGTCAAATCTGTCAAGGTTCAAGTCAAATCTGACTTGAATTCGGAAGTTGTAGTATATAGATAAAAACTTTTTGGCATTACAGTACAGTACAGTTGCACTGAAAGACTACTGGGCAAATGGTGTAGAATTTTTTAATGGAAAATTCCAGTGAAAATTTTCTAAGTGATTTAAATGCCTTCTTAACGATATTGATCACCTTCTGCTATTAATAGTTTACAGTTCTATTTGTGACAAGGTTACTAAATTCACCATAGAATTGTGCAATTTGGAAAGTAGCTGTCAGCAATAACATTTTATTTGATGGGAAACAATGTATCTTCTGGGTTATTCCAAGTGGGTAACTTAGGGTACAATTATCAATAGAACATAATAGGGTAGTAATTTGATGGGAAGTAGACCTAGCTAGGTTGAGGCTTGAGGCTCAGAGATGAGCCGAGATTACATGACGGATTTCAAGGTTAAATTACGGCTGTGTAGCACTATTTTATATCATATAATGTACTTACGGCTCGCGTAACTCCGTCGCAATATCACTTGCAATTTATCCGCTTGCCACAAACATTTTGCAAATTTAACCTTTACAAAATTACTGATAATTGTCATTTTTGACGTAAACGCTACGAAGACGAACAGAGACAACGCATTCGATACGACACGCGCCACGGCAAAAAGTTATAGCAAGATAATTTATATATCAAATGTCAAGTAAACCGCAACCATGAAATCTGTTCTAATTACGGGGGCTAACAGAGGTCTGGGCCTAGGGATGGTGAAATATTTGACCGCAGAAAACAAGGCCGCAACAATATTTGCCACTTGCCGGAATTCGTCGGAGGTATGCATAAAAATGTTTTACAACTTACCTATAGGTGCCATTGCTCCGGTTGTACAATAACTTTTCACTATACAATAATAGTATTTATCACTACTATATCACACAGCACTATGTGCAAGCAAATGCCACGAAAAATCACAAAATCACACGGGCGAATAGCAACAGAACGGACGTAAAAGTGCTTTTTGTACGAAAGAATTAAATGTGCGAAAGGGACAACGTACATGCGGTTGGCTGACTGACAGCCAGCGCCAGCTGACGTCACCCTCCTGTTGAAAAGAGTTATGTGCATGACGTATAGTTTTTTCGATGATATCATAATCGAGATCGTTCTTGAGACAAAATAATAATGGTAACGCGAAAAAGGCATACAATATAGCCCAATAATTAGGTACCTATTAACCGGAGTATATTTATTAAAGTAACAGGACGGGTGTGTACATTTTTAGATCCAGCCACTTTTAAGTCGATATTTGTTGTACAGCGAAATCGGAAGTAAATGCAACACTAAAGTAGAGCGGTATATTTAAAATATATGTACATTACATACATATTAGTGTTGTGATTTTATTTATTTTATTTTCAGGAACTTAGACAGCTATCACAGGAGAATAAAAATATATTCGTTTTAAATTTAGGTAAATACACTTTTATTTGCACGATAAAGAGCTCTTACGTACAAAAAAAACCATTGAAGTTAAACGAAGTGTTGCGGTCGCACGACGGACGATCGTCACATCGTCACATTCATGGTCATCATTCGTCATTGCAACACGCATCCAGTTTAATTTAAACTGTAGTGTAACAATCGATCGACGTGCTATCGGCTGCACCTATTTCAGAATTTTGATTCATTTCATCTAGTGGTGTATAATAATAAAACAAGTATTAAATTATATTTCCAGATGTAAAGAACGTAGACAGCTTCGGCGAAATTGCCTCTCAAATAACGAAGGTTGTAGGCGACAAAGGTCTGAACTTGCTGATCAACAATGCTGGAGTCGCCACTAAGTACACCAAGATCAATATGGTTAAAGCCGAGCAACTACTCGATAACCTCGCGGTGAATACTGTCGCTCCGATCATGCTTACGAAGGTATTTATTATCGAATGGTCTATGGTCTGTATATCAAAGAAACGGTGGCACGATCAAGGGCTGATTGAGGGTGCCGTCATGACCCCTGCTTTGGTCTACCACTGATAATTTTTCAGAATTTTCTAATTTATCAAAAAATTAACCTATTTCGTTATTATTTTAATTGTGCTAAAGGTTAGCACACGGAAACATTTTACGCATAATATATATATATATTAGTTACAAAAACTATACTGAGTACGAATGTTTCAATATGTAACCTTCCTAACTCTCGACAGCTGGATCCGGTCTTGGGCACGTGAAATAGTCTTCTTCTTAGCGAGTCGATGGCAAAAATATCAAATAGTCTTCTGGACCGGTTGTTTTCATTAAAGGCAGTTGATTACAAAGTGGTACCATTTTCTTTTATTTCCATGTAGTTCACTGTTAAACTGAGGCCTGTATTAATAAACCATTCTCAAGATTGAGAACAGTCTTGTGACTGGTCTCAAGTAAACGTGTTGATTAATAAACCTAACTTGAGACCTGACAAGCACGTGCACACTCAAGCAGTACTCACTTGAGAGGTGCGCGTATTAATAAACGAAACTCAAGACTATCATTCATTCGCCGCTGAGGCGAATACTTGAGAAGTGATCTCAGCGGAGTAAACCTCAAGATATATAAATTAGCACGGAGCTTGAGATAGCGTCAACTGCTTAAGACGCATCTCGGTTGATACAGCCTCAAGACTTGTATTGAGATTGGTTTATTAATACGGGCCCGAGACTCATAAGTACAGGATTATCTTCCATATAATTTCTTTACACGGGCCGAAAACACAATTACTAGGTGGCCACAAGCCTGACACAACTCTATCAGCCCTCACTTGGCCCATGGGGTGGAGCCCTTGCCCTCTCCTAGGCCAGCTGCCGTGCCCTGTAAAGCACGATCTTTAAGTGAAATTCGATGGTATAGTTAATACAATAATTAATTCTCTCTTCAGGCATTGTTGCCACTGCTAAAGCAGGCAGCCGTGCAGAATGGCAACAAGCCTGTGGGCGCTGAGCGCGCCGCGGTCATCAACATGAGCTCCGTTCTCGGATCCATTGCCGAGAACGCACAAGGGGGCTTCTATCCGTACAGGTGCTCCAAGGTATCACATATCTCCACACCACAACCTATAAAACTCTACTGCTGGTAGTAAACGTTTCCCAAGGGGCGATTGCTTTGAATTGATTTGAAAATTGAATTGAAAAGGCGGACGACCGGCCTGCCTGATCGAGTGGTCACCGCCGTCTATAGGATATTTTTGTATTGTACTTAATTTTTGTTTAGATGATATATTCTTAATTATAGCTGAATCATATAAAAATTGGCTCCGCCTTTAAATGTAATTTATACCCAAGCCATGAGGGTATATTACGTATGTTTAAACGTTATCTATTATCTATTAGCACAGGCTTTGCTATGCTAAGGTTGGGACTAGGTAATTACGTAATCACCATTTGGTTTGAAACTTGCTTTAGATATAGTATTGGTATTTAGATATAAAGGCTATTGTGAACTTCATTATGGCGGAGAGAGATAATAAGAACTCCTGAAACTATTTAAAAAACGCAGTTCCAAGCTCGAGACAATTTAGATTTTTTTGAACACATCAAAATTTGTAGCGAAATGTATCTACTCGTACATTTGGTTCTTTTGCACTGTGCAATAAAACATACCTACTGTTTAGTAGGTGGGTTTCTTTTTTATCGGTAAGAAGAATATGAAGCCGATGTCGGAGAATAATCAAATCAACAGCAAAGTCAACTTGAAAAATATATCTACATGATAAACGTTTTTCGATAGGCCGTGACGGTATCACTCTGAAAGTGTGTAATGTAAACCCAGTACAAGTAATGACCATATCACAGTGCAGTGCCTTGGATATATTGGAGTGGAAAGACAAGCTTTAGATAAGGGGTACCGTACGCCGTACACAGTGAGAGCGTAGCGGGATTCAGAACCCTGTCGTTCGCTGCCCTTTAGCTTTTAGAGGCTCTAAACTCTAGTGTCTACATTATAGTACATACCCAAACATGAATCACATGTAAGAGTGTCAGGGTGAGTGTAATGACACTTGTAAGGAGCCGCTCGTACAGAAAAAGTAAGCTTTCAAGCCAAAGTCTTACGTTCCAAAACTTTAATATTCCCGGCGCTTATACAAACCTACCCTTCGTTCCAGGCAGCACTGAACGCAGCTACAAAATCAATGAGCATCGACCTGAAGAAGGATCAGATCCTCGTGGCTAGCATGCACCCTGGGTGGGTGAAGACGGACATGGGCGGCAACAATGCCCCGCTTGACATAGAGACCAGCATCAGTGGTATATTTGCCACCATATCGAAGCTCAGGGAGGGTGACAGTGGCAAGTTTGTGCAATATGATGGCAGCGAGATACCCTGGTGAAGGTTACAAAGAATTTCATGTATGACAAAGCTGTGACAGAGATAAGAAAATATATATTTTAAAGAATTAACATCTTTTAATTAGATACTTTTTATGATGCAATAATATATATTAGATTTTTTTTTCAATCGTAAACACTTTCAAGTACCTAACTAGGTATACCTAATGATCGTAACTGTCAAAACGATGTCAAAAATCTGTAAGGTTTAAAAATTACAACCAAAATACCACAAGCACTTGGTTTGGTTACAAAATTCTAAGTATAAGTACCTACCCCTACACACTTTTAAGGAAAACGAGATTCTTAGGGATGTGGTTGGTCCACATAAAATGATAAAAGACTATTGCCAAAGGTTTTCGATGGCTTCATCAAATCTGTGTCTCAGGCCCGTATTCAGTAAATCAGTCTCAATAGAAGTCTTGAGGCTGTATCAAGATGTAGAAGACGCGAAAACCGACTTTGTTTGACACTATTTAGAGAGAGACTACTTGTAAGGCAAGGATGCGCTCATTATGTCACGTATCAATACAACAAACAAACTAAGGCCCGTATTAATAAACTAATCTCAATACAAGTCTTGAGGCTGTATCACCCGAGATGCGTCTTAAGCAGTTGACGCTATCTCAAGCTCCGTGCATTATAAATTATTATAAACCAATCTTGAGGTCTACTCAGCTGAGATCACTTCTCAAGTATTCGCCTCAGCGGCGAATGAATGATAGTCTTGAGTTTCGTTTATTAATACACGCACCTCTCAAGTGAGTACTGCTTGAGTATGCACGTGCTTTTCAGGTCTCAAGTTAGGTTTATTAATCAATACGTTTACTTGAGACCGGGCACAAGACTGTTCTCAATCTTGAGAATGGTTTATTAATAAGGGCCTAAGTGAAGATGAATCTATCGAAAACTCATATTTTAGTTATATGAAACGGCCACATCCCCACAAGTTTTTCACGAGATCTTCTTCACTTACTTTAAATGATAACGTGTATATGACAAAATCATCAAACACCCTTTCTCTCTCTAACAGTAAACTGCATGGAAATAAGAGGTCATGGTAGGCAACCTGTTCCATGCTTTGGAACAATATTAACTACGCAATTGCCGTACACACCCCTAAACTATAACCCATGAAGTAATGAAGTTCTTGAAATAAATTGGTTTTGTAAATTAAGTAGAAGCGCATCAAACTACCTACTTACCTTCCCAGGCCGGCCGACTGCTATCTCTTACTTCTGATACTTTGCCCTTTATCTTCCCAGCGTTACCTGAAAAAAAAAGAAAAAAATTATGGAGCCTTCGTTGGGACTACAAATAATTATCGGTGTCTGTGTAGCCAGCGGAAAACAATTATAAGGGTTTATTCCGTCCAGTCATTGCATAAATTAAGAGTATAGCAATTTAGCAATAATTTGAAATTCTCGAAAATAACCGTAATTAAAGCTATTTAGAATTATTTATAATTAGTTTTTAAGGTTTTCGAGTGCAAGTCAGATTAATATTTTTGATTTATGCTGTATTAAAAAAAAATCTTAATTTTTCCAACGAGGGCGCCACTTTCTATTTCAAATTGTAAAGTTTTATCTAAGTTGTGAGCGAAACATACATAGTAAAAATTCAAGAATAGGTCCCCAGGATTTTGACAGCACAGTTTTAAAGTTACGGAACCTTATAGCCGTATTAATATACCGTTCCCAAGATTGATATGACCTTAAGCTGACGCTTGAAAATCTGTTGCATATTAAAACAGTATCAAAAAAAATTGTATTGAGACTGAGACGCGACCTCAATCTCAAAATCGATTTATTAATACGGCCCTTAGCCGTAAACAAATTCCTAATCGCGAAAATCATTCAACGAGATCTACCCTAATTGACGGGATTTTTATTTTTTTTCTATTCAAAGCTTTAGGTATGGGGAGCTAAGCCAAAAAAATTAATCATAACTTCTGTACGCGTAATTATTACATTTTAGTTAAAAAAACTAATATTGTCTCAACTTGCACTGGGTTGGTTTTTCTTTATTATCTTGGCTGCTA
The DNA here is from genome assembly GCA_949316235.1 of Oegoconia quadripuncta. NCBI lineage: Eukaryota > Metazoa > Arthropoda > Insecta > Lepidoptera > Autostichidae > Oegoconia > Oegoconia quadripuncta. The sequence continues at coordinate 3,712,728 of OX438752.1, forward strand.
ATGTACTTATTGGATACAACTAAATAAAGGGCAGTGCAAGCTTGTGAGTAATATATTCTTTAGTGCAATGACCCCTATCCGACCGCATACTGTATGCAAATTGCAGACGTTTAATCGTATTCAAAGATAACTAAGTGCAATTGCTGTTATTACCTAAATTGATTCGGATTGTCACAGTCAGATCAACGGGGGGGCGACCCGACATGTTATACTCCTTATGTATTGGCATTCTCGTCCATAGGTGTCCATAGTTCAACTTGTGATCCCTAACATTGCAGTTTCACTAAGAAATTACCACATAGAACGAAAACGACTTGCCCCTAGAAGCCATTCAGCGCAAGCTGTCGGAGTTGGAGATTACACTGGGGAGCAAAATTGTTGTTTCCCCGCTAGGCGTCGCCCATCGAGCGCACACACAACGCAATGCACACAATAACAGGCGATGCATCAAAAAGATTCCGGCGGCGCCGACCGCACGATTTCGACAGTTTACGCTGATACTAACATGCTTTGATCTCGGAGAAACATCTCTCGAATCGAGATCGAAGAGATCGAAGCTGTGTCTAAATATGTGCTAATTGCTATAGTTGTTCTATTCCAAACGAATGTATTTAGGAAAATACTCGTAAGTCTGTAAACACTTGTAAGGCCCCACGGTTATTTAATGCGCTATTAGGTGGTACCGATCGGTACCAGCGGGATTATATAGGTTATATTTGGAGTTCATACCGTTTAATCAACCACCCAAGCCATAATTTAAAAAGAAAATTGCGGTGGCAACTTATATGTTAGTAATCAGAGTGACAGTGACAGGAAACATACGTCATATATAGATACGTCAAAAGGCTTTTTGGCGGGAACTCGGCGAGTGAAGTTGCATTTTTCTTTATAATTCTTATAATTTGTGCATTCTAACTTTTGAAGCTTACTAATGGCAGAATATTGTGCAGCAAACGTTAGTGATAGTGTACAAGTGAAGGGAAGTGTAAATTAAAGTGCGTAATGGAGCTTTCGGGTTCCCACAAGAAGCCGCCAAAATCTTTTGTGAAGCATTCTGCCACTTTACTGAAGAATGACTTGACCGTGACTAGACTCTGTATACGCCAAGTATACGACGAATTACTTGTTTTGACTGAGACTGACTTACAAACTGAAGAAATAAAAGAAATAAGACGTGGCTGTTATGGGCTAGATCCCTTTGCCTTCTCCTAGAGGAGAGAATAAAACGAAAAAAAAAAAGATACGTCAAAATCGATTATTCGTAATAAAAGGCCTCGACTCTTCAATTGGCGGCAGTCTTAGAAAAAGACGGTGGTCAACTAAAAATACTTATTTAATAATGCCCTACCGCAGCCGCAAAACCCCAAAAAGTTTTTTTGTTGGCCATGGTACAGTCGGCAACACAATTATATATTAATTAGATGTAAGAAGAAGACTAAGGGAAATTGTTATTCAAGTTTAACTGAAATTTATCTATTACACGACGACGTGATAGGTGTACAGGAAAATATAACAAAATCCAACCAAAACCCTCCAAAAAATATCATAAAAATTTAGCCTGCTACTACCAGTGTGTTGCCGACTGTACTAACAGTGTTACTACCATACCAACACGACAGGCGCGATAAACGTTTATGTCGCGCGAGATTCGCTCATTCGCTCATTCGTTTGGTCGAAATATACAACTATCCCACTCTCACGTCGAGTCGCGCGCGAAAAACGATGTCATGTTACGCGGGCAGTAGTGCCACGGGTAAAAAAAATCCAGTAGTACCACGGGAAGGTTTTGACCTTGCTTTGGGTGTGTGCGAGTAATCAATATCACCCCACATTTATTTTTAAGAACCGGGGGCCTTACGAAGGTGATAAATAACGCGGCTCGCTTTCTTTTTATATAGGTTTATGGACTTCGAAAGCATACAACTAACAAGAGTAAGTAACAATGAGGTGATAAGTGTAGGTCAACCAACAGTCAATTGAAATGAAAACGATCCTCGGAGTTGTAACCTACTGTGTTTTGGTACAGTAAAGTTGACGGCACGAAGAAGAATCTTGTGACTTATGCAAAGTCTACTGTTCTTCTTCTTCTTCTTATTTTTGAGGATGGCAACCAGTCAACCTCACTGTCGAGGGACATTACTGCCAGTTTCGAGTGAAAAATTGCCCCGATACAAATTAATAATATACATAATATGTAGATGATATAAATATAATACCAAAAGTTAAAAAATATATATAAATAAAAAGCTATAGAAGAATTTTATGATGAGATAAATATTTTAGCATACATTTTACATATATTTTATTGGTCAGTGACAAAATAGAGGACAAGTTAACAGGGAGAGGCGCTTTATAAAACACCAATAAATTATAAAACGGCAATGACTGATATAAAGGACAGTCAAATAAAATATGGATAATGTTCCCATCTTCCAAACCACACTCGCAAATTGATGAGTCACGAACCCTAAGTTTAGCCAAGTGAGATGGAGAACAACAATGACCAAATCTCAAACGGGAAATAGTGGAAGAGAACTTTTTGTCGATTTTTAATTTAGAGAACCATGGACGCAAAGACAAAGTCTACTGTTGATATAACGGATAATCGTTTGTTTCATATAAAGTCCTGATTTCACTGTGTAGGTTCAAAGTTTTTTTTTTATGCACGACGGGTTGTTACTTGACCTCAATCACACCTGATGTTAAGTGAAGATAAGGTCGAAGGTGGAAGCGTACTGACCCGGAAACCCCAACACATTTGGGGTGTATTCTAAATAACAATTTTGTTTATAGAAATAATTAAAAAAAAAATCCGAATCGCCAACAATTCGAACCCTGCACCTTTTCCCCAAAAGGTTCCGTGTTTTTTTTTAATATTATTTATATACACCGTGTAACGGTTAAGTGTAGTCATATTTTAAGGGCTTGTTCTACCCATCAATACGAACAACTTTTACTATGGGGGCAACTTCGAAATCGCGAAAAAAAAATGAGCTGTTCCATAGAAAATTTCAATAACCTCCCAATGCAATGTATGAAACAGCTGATTTTTTTTTCGCGATTTCGAAATTGCCCCCATAGTAAAAGTTGTTCGTATTGATGGGTAGAACAAGCCCTTAAAATATGACTACACTTAACCGTTACACCCTGTAGAATAAAATTGTTACTAAGGCCCGTAAAACCAATCTCAATACAAGTTTTGAGGCTGTATCACCCGAGATGCGTCTTAAGAAGTTGACGCTATCTCAAGCCACTTTACAAACCAATCTTGAGGTCTACTCAGCTGAGATCACTTATCAAGTATTCGCCTCTTGAATGATAGTCTTGAGTTCCGTTTATTAATACGTGAAACTCACAACTGAGTACTGCTTGAGTAAGCACGCGCGTTTCAGGTCTCAAGTTAGGTTTATTAATCAACACGTTTACTTGAGACCAGTCACAAGACTGTTCTCAATCTTGAGAATGCTTTATTAATACGGACCCTAGAATACTTTGAATCGTTCAGTGCATCGGACTTCATGCACACACATCACCAGATATAAATCCACTGGTGCACATGAAGCCTCTCCCATCGCACGGTCTGTATCGGTTTCCATGGAAGTGTTCGCCCTAATCGCTGCGTTGGATAGGTATTATCGAATTTTGAGAGCCTACCAATGATGGTAGACCTATCACTGGTGTAACGACACTGACTGGTAGAGAAGGGGTGGTCCTATTGCCGGGAACAACAATGGCATCAAACTTTCTCTGTAACGATTCACCGTCATTCAACACGCCAAAGTTAGTCCTGTAAGGATACGCTACTAACTTCCTATGATTTTAAAGGCCGTGATTTTTTGCACATGGATAGAGTAACAGTCAGTGATAGAGTAACAATGTTTTCTAACAAATCGGTGGCTTGCTTTAGGATATAGTATAGGTATTTAGTTATAAAATATAGACTATTGGATTAAAATTACCAGTGTGAATTTCATTGCGTCGGGGAATAGAATTAGTACCTACTTCTGTAACTATTTTCAAAAAAAAACGATCACTAATTTCTTTATACATATTTATGAAAAATTTCACTGTGGCTAATATCACGCACGACTCGAATAAACTATTCTTAGAAAATATAAAGTACCCATTGATTAATTTTTTAGATTTTTTTAGATCTTAGCATCTTCTACATCGCAATGAAGTTCACAGTAGTAACTTTTATTTAATATTGTAGGCTTTAAGACTGATACGTATACTATACCTAAAGCAAGCTACAGAATTGTTAGAAAAAAAAAAATATTACTGATGGGTCCTTCTACAAAAAATCAGGAACATTAGGGCCCGTATCCTTTCTCAAGATTGAAAACAGTCTTGTAATCGGTCTCAAGTAAACGGGTTGATAAATAAACCCAACTTGAGACCTGAAAAGCAAGTGCATATTCAAGCAGTACTCACTTGAGACGTAAGACGAGAGTTTTACGTAATAATAAACGAAACTCAAGACTATCATTCATTCGCCGCTGAGGCGAATACTTGAGAAGTGATCTCAGTTTATTAGACCTCAAGATTGGTTTATAAATTTGCACGGAGCTTGAGATAGCGTAAACTGCTTAGGACGAATCTCGGGTGACACAGCCTCAAAACTTGTATTGAGATTGGTCTAAGATTATAAGAAGTTACACCACAAAAATTGCGTATTTTATTGGGCTATACACGAATTGTCGGCCAAGAGAGTCTCACTGACCGACTGGATCCCCTGGCGTTGCGAAGAGACGTCGCGTCCCTCTGCATTCTCTATCGCATATTTCATGGGGAGTGTTCTGAAGAACTGTTCGAGCTAATACCCGCTGCTCAATTTAATCGATACACTTCTCGCCGAAAATTTAATTTCCATCCACATCACCTGGATGAGTGGAAGTCTACCACTGTACGTTTCTCAAGAAACTTCTTACCACGTACAACCACCCTGTGGAACGGACTTCCTGCAGCGGTATTCCCGAACGAGTACGACATTGGAACCTTCAAGAAACGAGCCTACACCTTCCACAAAGGCCGGCAACGCATCTATGACCCTTTTGGTGTTGCGGGTGTCCATGCATGGGCGGCGGTGATTGCTTTCCATCAGGTGACCCGCATGCTTGTTTGCCGCCCTCTCATATAAAAAAACTATAAATAGTAAAACATCTCTGATGATGGTAATCATTTCATCTAGGGAGCCTAATGTCGCGACACTATAATATGCTGAGTGGATGCCTTTTTGGCACCAGCACTTCATATTATACTACCTAATTGTTAATACAGTAGAACTAAGCAAAAATATTGACGATTTTTTCTTTCCTTCATTTGAATAATGGGCCAAGGTGAATATTAGCCATATGCCCCGGGCGTACCGTCGCCCGAAGATTGATCTTCCATTTTACTCCAATTTGGTAGAGAGCGTGGCCAGCGACTTTTGAGAATGATCCTCCGGAAGCAGTAGTGGAGGCCCAGCGAGGTAACACAAATGCATGTCATGCATATAGACGAATATAAACACAAAGCAGTCAAGCAAGCAATTAAGTCCATACGTAAATTTAGAAGAGTTAATGAGGAATAGTGTTAAAAGTATTGAATATACGTTGACAACTACATGTTTTTACGAGACGAAAGACGTATTTTACTAATTCAAGAGTTCAATATGAATTATGTGGTAAGCTAAGTGACTGACAAGCGAGTGTGAAGGTTTTTTTTTTTTTTTGGTGTGGCACTAGTTGTAGCTTTGTGCCAATTTCAGGTAAAAGGTGAGTGTGAAGGTTATGTTTACATTAATAGAAATGTCAAATTAGACGTTCTATAGAAACTTCTTTTTCACGATAAGTCAACAAAACTTTTTGTTTTGTTGACTTATCGTGAAAAATTTTTTTATATCACTCATTGGTTAAAATATGGGGGCGCAGGCTTCTGGTAGGGATACTCTCACCCGGGTAAACCATGGAGCAAATCTGCTCGGAAATTATAGACGTAAGCGACATTTAGTAAAACTGTATTTTATTATCCAAATATCAAACTTAAGCCCGTATTAATAAACCATTCTCAAGATTGAGAACAGTCTTGTGACTGGTCTCAAGTAAACGTGTTGATTAATAAACCTAACTTGAGACCTGAAACGCGCGTGCTTACCCAAGCAGTACTCACTTGAGAGTTTCACGTATTAATAAACGGAACTTATGACTATCATTCATTCGACGCTGAGGCGAATACTTGATAAGTGATCTCAGCTGAGTAGACCTCAAGATTGGTTTATAAATTCGCACGGAGCTTGAGATAGCGTCAACTGCTTAAGACGCATCTTGTTTAATTCAGCCTCAAGATTTGTATTGAGATTGATTTATTAATACGGGCCTTAGAAAGCCACCCACCCATCCCAATTTCATTAGGCACCATTACTATCTAAGTAGTTGTGTAAAAACTAATTGCAAATCTTTAATACTTTTGGAGGTAAAGGTTGGATTTTTTGTCATTCTAAAGAGCTACGTTTGAAAAAAAAATCTGTTGAGCGAACTTACACGAATATGTTCGTAAATCCCATTTATTTTAATTGAATCGTCATGTATATGCGTGTTCCAAATATTAATGTATGTTAAATACTGTGAAATATGTTTACCAAATGTGTAAATCTTCAATTTATCTCCTTAAATAAACCCACTGTAAACTACACTGCTGAGCTGAGCAGTAATACTGGGTCATACATTTCTTCAATCAGATATTCTCCTTTCACTCATTCGTTCCATATATCGAAACCACTTTAACATACCTCTTTCTGTCTTACTCACTACGTCATCTTGCACGTCACACCTTTCTATAATCACACAATTCTTCAATCTATCAAAGTCACGCTCCACACACTACACGGGCAACGCATTTCTACTGCGTTGATTCTGCTCTCATGCTTCTTCTGCCATACCCAACATTCGCTACCACATATCACCGTGGGCAACAACACTTTATTGTGGTGCGTCACCCTTGCCTTGTCTGACAATGACTGACTGCCCATAATGGCACGCAAGGCCCATTCAGAATGAATGATAGTCATGAGTTCCGTTTATTAATACGTGAAACTCTCAAGTGAGTACTGCTTGAGTAAGCACGCGCGTTTCAGGTCTCAAGTTAGGTTTATTAATCAACACGTTTACTTGAGGCCAGTCATAAGACTGTTCTCAATCTTGAGAATGGTTTATTAATACGGGCCTAAATGACAGTGAAGACTGCAGGTACACATACCGTTGCATTAACTAAGCGGACAAACAGACAAGACGCGGAAACCGACTTTGTTTAACACTATTTAGAGAGGGACTACTTGTAAGGCAAGGATGCGCTCATTATGTCACGTGTCAATACAACAAATTTCAAACTAAGAATCAAATATTTCCACAGATTTTATCGAAGCAGAACAAAACCTTGACGTGTACGACACTCATATAAATAACAGCACATAAGGGATGACGTAGCAGGTACACGCGGCCGCACGACGACCGCCAATTCCAGTAGCGTCTCGCTCCTTTCATATTTCCGGTAGCGTCGCGCGGCCAACTTAGGCCCGTATTAATAAACCGTTCTCAAGATTGAGAATAGTTTTGTGATCGGTCGCAAGTAAACGTGTTGATTAATAAACCTAACTTGAGACCTGAAAAGCACGTGCATACTCAAGCAGTACTCACTTGAGAGGTGCGCCGAGTTTCACATATTAATGAATAAAACTCAAGACTAACCTTCATTCGACGCGGCGGCGAATAATTGAGAAGTGATCTCAGCTGAGTAGACCTCAAGATGGATTTATAAATTAGCACGGAGCTTGAGATAGCGTCAATTGCTTAAGACGCATCTCGGTTGATACAACCTCAAGACTTGTATTAAGATTAGTTTATTAATACGGGCCTAAGAATCAAATGTTCGATTCCAGTAGCGTCTCGCTCCTTTCATATTTCCGGTAGCGTCGCGCGACCAACTTACAGTGGTACTCGTCGTTGTGCCCGCGACTGTACCTACTCATATCAACACGAATGAGTCGGTTAGTTCAGCCACTAATCAGTGATCTTATTCATGCACGAACCAGCACAGTACGCCCTATACGCATTCATTGTATATAGAACGTTTGAATATTATTTTTAAATCCATGTTGAAAAACGACGTTAATGTATCTGTTTGTACAAGTATATGTGTGTGTACAATCTTTGTCCGGAGGCAAAGTACTTAGTATACTTTGCCGGAAATACCGCAGTTGCTTTGTCTGATTTGAGTGCGGATTTTTTACACGAGCCATTATCTATCTTTGATAAAAATCGTTTAACCCTTGAATTATTGAATTGAAAAGAACGCTCTTAGTGACAAGGCCGCCTAATTGTACTCTTTTCTGTATTGTGTTTTATAAAACGTATATTCTCCTTTTGTGCAAGTGTATTTATATTGCATTGTAATTGCTCGCACCTAAAAACTTACATACCTATTGATATACTACATAAATACATTTTTTTTTGTAAATAAATACTTATTATAAATGAAAACATCCATAACTCGGGTACACATGTCCATATTCATCACACAAACACATGCCCCTAGCGGGATTCGAACCCGCAACCTTTTGGTACAGTAGTCAGAGTTGCTAACCACTACACCAAACAGGTCGTCAATCATAAATATCTTTATTATTTTGAATATACCTATTTGTGGGACTGTATAATGTTGTACTTAGTTACTAGTTTGCGAAGTATCGGTGGATAACACCGATATATATGTACGAAAATACCAGTGCAATGATAGTGTAATTTTCGCAATCGTCCGGTATGAAAACGGCCAAAAGTACTTACCAAACTTGCTGCACTCATTTCTGTGTGGACATAACGCAGCAAGATCCATGGCGGCGGAAAGCAACTTCCCTTTGGAGCCCGTTTTTATGTATTTTAATGCCACAGAAATTTTGGAATATCCTCCTTCCTTGATATCAACATATAGTGATATTTCTTGCTTTGAAACCAGCAATACACGACAGTTTTATTGGTGACGTTTAAGGTCAAACTGACATGAATACAAAGTACAATCAAAAAGTTCACATTACCTACTGGTGGCAAGCCATTTTAGATAGCTACTAAGTAACAGACCGGCAATTTCGTTGCAACTCGAAATCTTGAAAATAAAATCTATGTTTTCAAATGTATACAGGGTAGAAATCTATGCGTTAATTTCGTTATTTGAATAAAAGGTGTTTGGTGTATTTGGATGACATTATAACCTTTCTGGTTTTTCTCAAATTTAATAGGATTCCGTAGTCAACAGTAGGAAAAGTCAAAAGTAGGAACCCCTTTATTTTATTATATGATTACCTGGATACGCGTTTGACGACAATCTCACGTGATGGAAAGTGACGATGTGGCCGAAGATGAAGCACGGGATCTCAGTAGATGCCTATTCACACTACTCTTGAAGATCCCAAGGTAATAGGATTTGGGAAAGACTGACGCCGGTAAGGAGTTCCATGGCTTGGTTGATCGGATTATGATTGAAGAGTCAAACCGCTTAGTGCGAATGTTCGGTATTGTTAACTACATACGGGTGGACTCCCTCCCCACGTCTAGTAGTCCTAAGATATGGCGATGGCGGGATAAAATAGTTTCGCCATATCTGTCTGTCTGTCCAAAGCATAGCTCAAAGGCTCTTAGTACTAGAAGGCTGCCATTTGGCATCGGTATATGCATGTACATGTTAATCACGCCGAAAAAGTGGTAAAATAAAATCTTGAAAAATATTTAATTTAGGAGCCCCTACACGCCTCCGTGGCTCAATGTAAACAACATTGGGTTTACGTTTCGGAGGTCGCGGGTTCGATCCCCAGCGGGGTACATATTTAGTACTCGGTTTGGTTGGTGGTAGGGCATATTAAATGTCCGCCTGGCTAGCTACCACCACCTTATCTAAATCTGCCGCCAAACAGAAATGTTAATAGGATTGTTGTGTTCCGGTTGTCAGAGATAAGATAGCCAGTTCACCAAATAAGATGGAGCTTCCGGGTTAGTACGCTACCACCTTCGGCCTCATCTTCACTTAACATCAGGTGTGATTAAGTGCTAACCCGTTGTGGATAAAAAAAAACGTAGTGGGGATGGATTTTCTTTTATTTTTGTACCCCATCCATTCTGTGGGCTGTCCTTCAAAAATGTTAGAGGTAATCAACGTTTCAATGCTATGAATCAGTACTGCTAAGACCATTTTGTCTTTTAGTACTGAGGTATTTGGGACGAGAAAAACCTACCAGAAAATACGTAGAATTAGGTACCTATAAGTAAATTAAATAACATAGCTACATCTACCTACTTATTTGTATTAGCTTCGAGGTGGAGTGTTATGAGGTTAAGTAATTTAATTATATTTTTTAACTATGTTTCCCAACTTCTAGGCATATGTTACGATTACACTTTTTGTTATACTTAATCAAAGGAATAAGATCCAAGTTTTGACTTAGAGAAACGCAGAGTTTTTGTGCGGTACTGAAAATACATGGTCGGTTGCCAATTTCCTTTTTGATAAGAGTATTATCCCCCGCCCCCGCTCCTAAAAGTTAAACGGTTGGTTTTAGATTCGTGAAAAAATTCACAGTAGTAAGTACCTATATGTAATTAAGTTAAAAGGAAAACTATTACAGATAAGTTTTTTTTTTTTTTTTAATTAGAATGGGATCGCTCTTGACCTTAATCTGGACTAATGTCGAGATAAGGTCTACGATGGAACGAGCTTTCCCAGAAGATGCCTATTTAACCTGACTTTAAAGAGCTGCGGGTTATATGCGATTGGAAACACAGACGGAGACAAGTTAATGAGTTATAGACGAAAATCTTATAAAATGTACTTTGCGTAGAAAATTATTATCAAACAACAAAAAGCCACCTTCCGAGTCCGCATATTGTGAGGGCAACTACGGAGCCCTACTCTGCGCGTGACCCGACACGCACTTGGCCGGTTTTTTTATATTTAAGATTAATCATGGGGAGAGCTTCTTACCCATGTTTCATGGAAATTCCGCACGGTATTCCATACATACATTAATGTTCAAATTATTCGAAATGACGGTGTATTCATTTCGAATAATTTGAACATTAATTCTAATGAAACTTTATAAGCTTAAAGCACGTACATACATAGATCTAAAAAGTTAGAGAATTTTGAAAAAAAAAAAAAAATTGAACTTCTAAATTAGAGAGATTTCAAATTCTCCATAGTAACAGAAAAAATGCATAAAATTCTTTTAAATTCGATATTTTGAAAATGTGTTCTACTAACATTTTATATCTATGTATCGAGCTTATACGTATAGTTTCACTGGAATCGGTCTATTTATTTCGAAAAATTTGGAGTTGGAAAGTTTGGATGGAATGCCGTGTAATAAATGAATAGGTATCGGAAGTTACACCCCAAAATCTACGTATTTGTACTGGGCTATAGTGGAGAAAGAAATAAAATTGCAATATTGGTATCAAAAATCGGATTTATATTTCCGTTTAGCTGTAGTTGATGTCAGTAACAATTTACCAGGTTACAGAATTGGCTGCACATCAAGCATGTAACATGTACTTTTATAACAATGATACATTTCTTCAGACCTAGTAACCTAAAACTTACAGAGTCTACCTACAGAGATATACAGGTAAAGCTAAATATCTAAAGCTAAATATCTACAATCATCAATAAGTTATATACAGATAACAATACAGTAAGGTTATATACACGTAATATTTAGAAATAAACTTATCTGTAACCTGAAAAACTTTGATTTTTCCTACACTCGGGACAGTACCATTTGCCTTTCGGAGGTACCATGATACCGACGCATTCGAAGTGAAACCACTCGATGGGGCAGCCCTCGGCGTCGCACGCTATCATTTCCGACACCTCGTCATAGGGGCAGCGGCAGTAGCAGTACACGCTCTCGCCCTCTCTCGCTTGCCGTACTGCCGGTCTTTGGAAAGGATACGGCAGACTGGACGTACCCGAATTCAGGTAACTAGGAGGTGGGATAGGTACCACATTATGGTTCGGTTGACAAATCTCTAAGCCCCCCTCATCGCTAGAATCGGAATCGCTCGACTCCATAGATTCAGTATTCATTAGGATTCGTGGCGGCTCTGGATCTGGTGCTGTCAACCTGATTGATTCTGGATAATTGTACAATTTGTTTGAAAGGATAGTGGAAGGAATTTCTTTTTTGGGTCTGTGAGTGACAGGAGATGGCAAATCTTCTTTCCTCCACTCCAGTTTCGGAGGCTGCTGAGGCTTTAATGATGTAGTACTTTGCTGCGCTTCTTCATCACTTGAGTAACCATAAAACTTATTGGGAACTCTTCTTCTTTTTGACGCACGTTTACTTTCAGCGGATCCAGTAGGAGTGAGTGTAGATCGAATGGTATTTGTGGATACTACAGGCGGTGTGTTCGGAGCTTCAGGTATATGTACAGTGTTAGATTGCAGGGAAATTGTTATTTTATTAGGAGCTAATGGCGGTTGTGGCGCATCTAAATCAGATTTCGCAAATATATCTTTAGGAATGTTGATTTTAATAGGTCCATGTTTTTTGGAGCTCTTTGATCTCTTTTTCTTTTTACTTCTCTTTTTAGAGCTAGATGGTTTCTCTTTTGTAACAGTAGCAGTTTCTTCTACAGGGTCTTTTTCATTCTTAATAAGTGCAGGCGTAGTAGGGCGACTAGCTTCACCCGAAACTGATCCACCGTCTGATGGTGCAACCGACGCCAAAAGCATTAATTGATTGCGTTTCTCTGTATATAATTTATTGGCTATTTTCTGCGGGTGTTCATCATAAAATTCTTCATCAGTTTCACTCTCATCAGTTTCTAGATCCGATTCTGCCACAGGAGGTTCAACTTTCTCAGGAATTAGGACTGGAGTTTCAGATACTCCCATCACATCAACATTGGAGCCGGTGCTAATTCTTCTAGTAGGCATTTTTTTCTTAGATTGTTTTGTCTTTTTCTTCTCATTTCCAGATTCGTCAGAGGAGTCAGAATCGGATGAACTGGAGGATGATAATCCACTGCTCGAGGAACAGCTACAATTTGAGCCACATGAGCAACTTGAATCACTATCGCTGCTACTACTACTTGAGGATGATAAACCCCCATCCTGCTTTTTCTTGGGCGATTTTTTACTTTTCTTTTTATCCATGTTAAATATATCTTCGTCTCCATTCAAATCAGAGGGTATCAAACAGTAATCATGGTCAGATTCGCATACGTGTTTTCTAATTGGAACTAACGGTGGAGTTTTCTCCTTAGGTTTCTCAACCTTTTCTTGATATTTTTTAAAGTTATCCCATATTTCAAGAACCTTTTGCTCATCGCTAGGCTTTTCTTCCGCTAGCTCAAGCTTTTCTTCTATTTTCGGCAGAGCGATTTCATTATTAGCATTAGTTACATCATTGTTGATGTCAGTAACAATGGGTTTATCTTCTATTGGCTCTTCAAATTTCATTTCGTCTTTTACCGGCGGCTGTGGAACACCACTGTCTGATTCATCACTACTATCACTCTCAGATAGATTTAATTCTGGTAGATTAACATCGAGCATCAAAGCATCCTTATCTTTCAATTTTTTCTTTTTTGCCTTTTTAGATAACTGCTCAGTACCAGCCTCAGCTTTTATCTCAGGAGGCTTCACTTCCTCTGTTGGCTTGTCATCAACTAAATCAATAATTGGAACAGGTTCTTTTGCTTCTTCTACAACAGGATCACTAGTTGAAATTAGTTTCCCTTCACTTAAATCTTCCATCATTAATTTTTTCCTGTGATCATCCTTATGTTTTAGAAGTAATTTTTCCGACACAAATTTTTCAGTACAGTCAAATTCGTCGCAGACATGTTTGAAATCCCCGGAATGAAATCTTTTATGAACTTTTAAGCATACGGCTTTCGTGAATTGTAAGCTACATTCGTCACAAGCAAACACAGCTGGAGGTGTACAGAAATGATATACATGTGGCCATTTCTTTTGCAGGCATCTTTTACACAAAACACTTTCAGTGCCGTGTTTCCAAAATAAATGATTTGTAATATCAGGTTTATTTCTATAAGCAATACCACAGCGATAGCATAAATGGTGTAGTTTATGTTTCCATACATGGTTTGACAGGCGTGCCTGGTTTTGGCAAAATTCTAAACAGACATCACATGTATGGTGAACCTTTCGAAGATGTACCATTAATCTAAATGAAGATGGTATAGTGTCTATGTTGCATAAATAACATCTAAACTTACTTTCATATTCAGAATCATATGTTCCAGGGCATAAATGACATAATAACTCACTATAACTATAAAAATTAGATTTACACATAATACACAATAGGATTGTTTTTTGATGCATTTTTCGATTATGTAAATAGAGATCTTTATGGACCGCAGTTTTAAAATAACATTGAAAACACTCAAAAACATTATCATTCTGAACTATTTCACATTTGTCCTCACTGTCATACGAGTCTAAGTTAATGTACACAGCACTGAGTTCCTCAGCACCAGTTCTCACTTTGGCTGTAATAGTTTCAGGCATCAGTTCCTCGGCAGTGATACTGTCCACTGTAGCAGAGAATCTGTGCTCTGCCACCATATGAAGAGAAAGGTGTTCACAATTCACAGCAATCTTGCGTACATGGTTGCAATATATACAATTGTAGACCGTTGATGATAGAAATACCTTCAAAAGATCTTTGAGAGGATACTTATCTAAAGGTTTTACTAAAGACAATTCAGTTATTGGTACATCACTCTCTGGTGGATCTTCAGCTGTAGTTTCTACCAGAGCATCTTGTTCTAGTGGTTCAGTCTTAAGTTCTAGTACAGGGTCGACATTTTCCTCTTCAATTTGTACTTTTTCTTCTACAGGTAGTAGTTCCCTCTCTTTGACGTCTTCAAGCTGTGTCACTGGCACTTCTGTTTGTGGCTCCAATAACATTGCTAGTTTAGTCACATCATGTTCATGTATAGTTGTATTATTCTCATCAACAGTCAATTTGTCACTGACATCACTGTCTGATGAATAGTCACTGGAAGAATCTTTATCCAGTAGTTCTTTAGGAACTCTGACAGTCAACTTTGGTACCCTGTTCAGTGAATTAATATCTTCTAGTTTATTATCATATATTGTGGTCTTGATTGTGTTATCTGGTTTATATTCAGGTGTTTTGGAAACTGTTTCTAAATTATTATTTAATAAAGTTCTTAATGTAGTCTCTTGATTATTTTCATATATTGTAGTCTTGACGAATGGGTTATCAGCTTTGTCACAAATTGTCATTTTGATTGTGGGTGTTCGTGGTGGAATGACTGGGTCAGTTGGTGTTTCTTTTTCATATCTTTTTGGTGGTCTCCTATTTCGAGATGGTGGCTTGATTGTGCTTTTTTGCTGCCCTACAGTAGGATCCACTGTAGACTTTATAATAACTGGTGAATTTGCATTATTCAGACTTAATTTTAATTTTATGCCACACTTTTCATCTCGCTCTTTTTCTACAGGAGAATAAAATGGTAAATCCTGTTTTATTGGATGATCCTCATCTATAAGCGGATGTAAATCATGAGAAGGAGAGTCACTTCCATCTGACTGTTCTAAGTTATCATCACCATTAGAAAGACCTGTCTTTCTTTCTGGACTAGGTTCATTCTGTTGGACAGGGCTTGGGTTTGATTTTGAAATTGAACTTTCTAGTTCCATATCTGAATCCGTAGCGCTGCTTGAGTTTTTGTTGCTTGTATCTCTACTGGTGGCTGCAGAATTGTCCGAACTTATACTTAAGTCACTACTTAATGGTTCACCATCATTAGCATCTACATGAATTTTATATTGTTGAGATAAAACAGTCTCTGGTCTGTTTACAGGTTTACAGATTTCTTTTTTATCACTAATAGGTTTAAACTCTTCCCTTACTCCCATTGTGGGACTGTTGGATAGTTCATTAATAGGTTTAGATAACTTCACATTGTTGGGTTTCACTGCATTCTTACTAACCCGTACAGGCACAGGCTTTGGTTTTACATTGTCACAGTCATGATTAAAGAAGTCATCTTGTTCACTACAAATCTCATCACACACACAGCACATCAAATACAGAGTCCCATTGTAAACACTGAAGAAATCTTCTCTACTATCATAATTAAACTCATCCACATTGTGTTTGTTAGTCAGATGCGCTGATAATTTTTCTGCTTTTGAAAACATGCCCAAGCAGAAGAGGCAAATGTGTCTGTTGTGAACATCCCTCATGTGAAGAAAGAGATTCCAGTTCTCATAGTATGTGCCGCATGCAGAGCAAAGATAAAGCTTTCTTGTTACTCTTAATGAGCCATCAGTGTTCACCACTGTCTTCGTAGGAACTGCATCAGGACTTGATACTGGTTCTTTTATTTGTGCTCGACATATCTGTTGGTGTTCTTTCAACATAGAAAGGGTTTTAAATGACATAGAGCAACACTTAAGACATTTGAACTTCACCATTGGCTGCAAGCCTAAATTCAGAGCATACTCCTTTAACTGAGGTCCTTTTTCAGCCTTACCCTTTTTGAACTGTAGCAATTGGCTTTTCGGCACGAGTCGAGGTACAGGTTTGTCTCGTTCACTATCAATCTCAATACGGTCTTGCTGTGATGCAACATTATGAAATTTATTACGATCTACACGCTTTGGAATTAATTTGGGCACTCGGGGTGTTGATGGTGAATTTATATCACTAGGTTTGTTTATAAAAGGCTTTCTTTTTTTACTAGAACTGTAATATGGAGGTGAATTGTCTACAAAGGGTCTCTTGCCAAGGTGTATTCTTAGGGGATTGATACGTTTCCTGAACTTATCGTCCTGCGAAGTGTCAGGCAAGGGTCGGTAGTGGTCGTAGGGCTCCGCGGTCGGGCTGGAGGTCTCGCCAGCGAAATCGTGCCCATTGGTGGTCAATTTCGCGGGTCTATCGCTGTACAAGTTCGCCAAAGACGATGAAGCGGTTTTATCATCTTTCGTGTTGACAATATTACCATCGTCCATAGTTTTCTGGAAAATAAATAACACGTGCTTTTAGAACTGCTGAGAAACAAAAGACATTCAAACATGAGGAAAATCGAAATGATATAAATAATTGTCGTAATGATAACATTGTTAATATCAACTTTACCTCTGAAATCGTACGTCCAGTACGAGTACAACAATAAAGACTTGTTTCCATGCATCCGTTTGGACAGGGCACTTCTTACATCTGGCTTACTTTGAGGCAGCCACAGGCTGGTCATTCCCGTAAAATGGCGTCACTTCGTTGAGCGAGGAATGGTGATATCAAATTCGTTGCAGTAGCTTTGCACCACGCATATCACAATACTCATTCATTTTTCTGGTTCTGTATAATTAAAATATTCACAAACAAATCAAATTATTCCTCTTGCAATGTTTATTTCCAAACACATAATCGAAAATCTTAGCGCGTTACGACAAGCTACTCATGAATCATAGACAAGTATTTTTATTTCTTAAATTTTTTTTTTCTAGAATTTGCGTATTTTAAAAACACGTGGTTTTGACCAAAGACAACTAAAAGCAAGCAATAATATATTCGACGTAATGTAAATGTTAATTAAAATAAACTAAGCATGTATAAGTCGTACAATGGAAATATTATTTTATATTTTCAATCTGATCTGGATGATCACGATCCCTTCAATCAGCAATCTATCAATCTCCATGCGCAAGTTGATTGATAGATGCACAAATATCCGAATGTACAATTAGTTTTTTTTTTCTGCAGTGAGTTATTTTTTTGCAGATTTGTCAAAAGCTCGCAAAGCGAAGGGTGTCGTTTTTATTGTTAGTGTTAATTTTTATGATTTTGTTTAGTGTATTTCTTTACCTTTGTAGTATAGACAATGCTGATTCAAGATGATGTCTGATCAGTTCAGAAAAGTTGAACCATATTCACCGAAGTCCTCACCGAGAGGTGCAAGGTCACCAGTCGTCTCACGTCAAGACTCCTCTGGGACCCTCAAAACCACCATCTCGCTGGGCAAGAATCCCTCAATAGTCCATAGTGGACCATTTTATTTGATGAAAGAACCTCCAGGTAATGTATACGTTTAGATAACACAGAACAATGTGTTACAATTCATTCTCACAGGATACTCATAATGTTCATGTATTACAGGAGAATGTGAACTCACAGGGGCAAAAAATTTAATGGCATACTATGGACTAGAGCACTCTTACAGTAAATTTAATGGCAAGAAACTGAAAGAATCACTCTCATCGTTCCTCCCAAATCTCCCGGGCATTCTCGATGGGCCAGGACAGGAAGACAACAGCACTTTGAGTTCCGTGATAGCCAAGCGACCTATTGGTGGAAAGGAGTTGCTGCCACTAACGAGCGCTCAATTGGCAGGGTTTCGGTTGCACCCAGGGCCCTTACCAGAGCAGTACCGCTATGTCAGTGCCACACCACCAAAACGTCATAAGAGCAAACATAAAAAACATAAGCACAAAGATGGTGCTCCCCCTGGTCAGGATACTCCCCTCCAAGGTATGTGTATTTGTATTCGTTGGCGGGCCAGTTTCTGCAACTCGACGTCTGAGTGCGCCTATTTTGCGTACTGGGGAATACTTAATACTGCCACCCAAGCTCCTGAAGGAAGCTGAGCAACTTTGGGATGTTGCCACAGGCTTCGGGGAGAGACTCCGGTCTTCCGAGATGGATGGCTTGATGTGTGGCCACCTCCTCGCACTCCAAAAGCATGTGGACGGGTAAATTCTTCGGCCTCCATGCACGCTCTGCCCAGGGGGCTGTCTGTGGCACCTATATTGAACAGATGTTCAATAGGTCACCCTGTTAGTGTACCCGTGATCAAACACAGTTGCGCCTTGGAGAGTATGTGTGCAATATAATTTTGTCTATTTTGAAGACAGTTGGTATTAACAAACCTAAAAGTCAGAAAAATCTTGGTGCTACCCCTCCATCTGCAAGGTTACTACAACTTAGAGTGAGTCGAGTGAGATAGAGTAGCGTGCGACATAGTCTCAATTTCTTGCAGCTGATTGGCTGTCGCTTAACAGCTGTCGACTTGATCTCCAATCGGCTTTGAGAGATGTAGGCTATCTCGCACGCAACTCTATGGCCCTTATTAATTAACCATTCTCAAGATTGAGAACAAACTTGTGACTGATCTCAAGTAAACGTGTTGATTAATAAACCTAACATGAGACCTGACAAGCATGTGCACACTCAAGCAGTACTTAATTGAGAGGTGCGCGTATTAATAAACGAAACTCAAGACTATCATTCATTCGCCCCTGAGGCGTATACTTGAGAAGTGATCTCAGCCAAGTGGACCTCAAGATTGGTTTATAAATTAGCACGGAGCTTGAGATAGCGTCTTCTTAACACGCATCTCGGATGATACAGCCTCAAGACTTGTATTGAGATTGGTTTATTAATACGGGCCATAGTCACTCGAGTCGTGCTAAGTTGTAGTAGCCCTGCTGATACCAATCATGTCGAACCTGGGAATTGTGATATATTGAGTTATAATCATCAATATTTATAACAAAATTACAGTTGTGGTTTCAACTTGTGACAAACACTTCCAAACACCTCTGTGTACATCTGTACATTAAAAAATCTAAAAATATCTATCAACTTGAAAATTATATAACAGGTCCAGCCCATTATTGGTCAGTGTTTGCCCATTGGCTTACTTGATGAGTGATTATTTCATATCTGTGAAGACTATTTTTGTCTAAATAGTCATATTTTGTTCTACTTTATATTATAATGTAACAACTGTCAGTTTCCCGAAAATAAATAAATAAAAGAATGCCTTGCATTGTATTCTTTTAATTAAATTTCATATCTTATTAAAATTGTAGTACATGAAGGTGGCTTCATGCTTCCGGTCTAGATATGCTTTTCTTATCTATCATTGTACTCTCACTCCCTGTGCCAAGGCATGAGTCAGGCATCCATGATGGTAATCTGACTGAGCTATGTCAGAGAACATATAACCTTATTCTTTCATTCTCATGGGATGCACCCTTGGATCAAGAAGAAACAGGAGATGTATATTACTGTGTCCCATGATCCAAATTATCTTCTGAGCTTTTTGAATGGTGGTAGGTCATTTTAAATTTTCCAACCTGGCTAGCTACCACCATCTTATCTAAGTCTTCCACCAAACAGCGATATTAATAGCATTGTTGTGTTCCGGTTGTCAGAGTTATAACCAGTCCCCCAAATAAGATGAGGTTTCTGGGTCAGTATGCTTTCACCTTCGGACACGTCTTCATTTGACGACCGATTGGTGTAGTGGATAGTGACCCTGCCACCGAAACCAACGATTGCGGGTTCGAATCCCGCGAGGGGTAAATGTTTGTGTGATGAATACAAACATTTATTCCCGAGCCATGGATGTTTATGTAAATATTTATGTATGTTTATCCATTATTTAGTTTCCATAGCACAAGCTTTGCTTAGTTTGGTGACTAGATGATTAGTGTAAGTTTCCAAAATATTTATTTATTTATTTACATCAGGTGAGATTGAGGTCAAGTGTTAACCCGATAAAGAAAAGCCTGTTAGTGGGTGTGGCTTAGCTAATACGTATGACTGAAGCATACCTGTTGAGTTCCCACAAGTTGCAATGTGGTTGCTACAGACACCAATCAATAAAAATATTAATTTTGCCTGTAAAAGTGTTTGTGGCCGGTACTTAAATGTCAGCAATGGGATTGTATGTCATGTCTAAAGAATTAATATACTATAAAAAAGACATTGTACAAAGTCCTCAACATATGACAAAGATCAGAGGTCCACTTAATTTAGCCGCAAACTTTATTTTTACAATAAAACTAAACTTTATTATATAAAATTACACTTAATTAAATAACCTTTATTTGTTGGATTGTCCATTGCAAAAAGAGCGTGAGGTTTAAAAAGGCGAATGTATCAATGAGGCTGGCATAGTCACCCAGAGTGTACAAAGCCTCAAATAAAAACAAGATAATAAAAAATAAAAAATATTTATATCGTCACCTTAAGCACTGAGCGGATGTAACCAACTCCCACTTGGAGCACATATTTCACTTGCTAGAAGAGGTTATGTGCCACAATCAACAAGCAGGGCCAATGTGGATTGGTTTATCACATAAACTATTTTAAAAGAACTCATTGCCTAATCAACAACAACTCCGCCTCCGTGGCTCAATGTAAACAACATTGGGTTTACGATTCGGAGGTCGCGGGTTCGACCCCCAGTGGTGTACATGTTTAAGTACTCGGTTTGGTTGGTGGTAGGGCATTTTAAATGTCCGCCTGGCTAGCTACCACCATCTTATCTAAATCTGCCGCCAAGCAGCAATGTTAATAGCATTGTTGTGTTCCGGTTGTCAGAGATAAGATAGCCAGTCCCCCAAATGTGTTGGGGTTTCCGGGTCAGTACGCTTCCACCTTCGACCTCGTCTTCATTTAACATCAGGTGTGATTGAGGTCAAGTACCAACCCGTTGTGCATAAAAAAACACTTGAACTTTTTTTTAATACTTTGCTCCAGACTCCTCCAATCCTGATACTTATGAGAAGAAGCACAAAAAGCAGAAACGCCACGACGACGACAAGGAACGGAAGAAACGGAAAAAGGAGAAAAAGAGGAAAAAGCAGAAACACAGTCCTGAGCATGGTGGTCTAACTCCAAACCAACACCCACTACCTTAGGACATTATGTTATCTCTTAAGCTATAAGTGATAGATTTGGGCCCAAAGAGAAAGCTTGCATAAGTTCTATTGACAATTACAACATAATGACTGTGTTCTATAGAAGTCTCTTATATGACTGGTATTCGAGGTGAGCACCTTGAAACATAATATTCTTTTTTATATCAATAGCTTAATTTTCCGTATAGACGTGCTGGGTCGCGATGGAGGTCGCGAGTTCGATTCCCAGCATCCCAGCGTACATGTTTAATACTCAGTTTGGTGGCATGACCAGTTACCATCAACTTATCTAACGCCCGTATTATTAAACCGTTCTCAAGATTGAGATGACCTTAAGTTGGCGCTTGAGAATCTGTATTAAAACAGAATCAAGAAAAATTTACGCACTAAGCACTAAGTTTGCCACCCAGCAGCAATGTTGACGGCATTGTTGTGTTCCGGCTGCTAAGAATTTTTATCTCCAGTTCCACCAATAAGTTAGGGGCTCCGAGGGGCTCCGAGAGCTCGCGGTTCCGCCTTCGACCTCACCTTCACTTAACATCAGATGTGATTGAGGACAAGTGCTATAAAATTTCGCTGTTGCTCATCGATATGCAGTTATTCTCACTTTTTTATAAGAGCCATCCAACGAATGTCTTCCCTCGTTTTCCTCCAAAGATATTATGAAATAACTTTTCAATATACAGTGTGGAAAGATAAGTCGGGCCCTAGAGGGAAACTACCTTAAATCCTTAAGCTGGCTCATTTTACTTAAAGGAGACATTCCTTTATTTTTAAAAAGAAACCAAACTGCATTCGAAGATTTTCTAAAACTCGCTTGCCTCGCTCGGGACTCCAACCAACTAAAATTAAAAAAACAGACACTCCCTATTTTATTATACTAATCGATAGTATTATTATTCAGGATAAAATTTATCCAGTTCCAGTAAAATGAGCCAGCTTAAGAATTTAAGGTAGTTTCCCTCCGGGGCCCGACTTATCTTTCCACACTGTATAAAATAAATTTCGAAGTAAATGTTTAAAGACTTTCTTAGCTGTTAGAAAACACATTCACTGCCATTTTGCCAGACGCAATTGAAAATTCATTGTTAAGCCAATAGTCAAAAATTCTTTTTTTTTAACCGACTGCAAAAAGGAGGAGGTTCTCAATTCGACCGTTTATATGTTTTTTTATGTACAGGTAATTTTTCATATTGTACAAATAATAATAATTTCGACAGTGAACATAGCAAATAACTGATTGAAAGATTACGACCTTTTGTGTAGTGGTTAGCAACTCTGACCACTATACCAAAAGGTTGCGGGTTCGAATAGTCTGATATTTTATAATGTGTTTTCTTAATAAGTTTCTGTTTTATAGTATCTTTAAATGTATTGAAAGGAAGATTTTGTATGTTAACGGGAATCTTATTAAAAATACGTATACATGTCAAAGGTCTATCCTTTGAATGATTTACTGACTTTGTGGAGGCGGCTTATGTGACCTGCAACTTTTCTCCTGCAAGTTCACTACATATATTATACTCGTAGTTGGTAGGGAACGTATTAGTTTCTTGAGGGATCGTAGCTCATATTCCTGATATGAGCTACAATCCCTCAAGAAAGTAATATATGGTTTAAATTTCAGATATCCACACTGAATTCTTCTTGATTTTGTATATTTTAAATGTTGGTAATCAACTGAACACGGAGATAGCATAAATTACTCATAGTGAATTGTGCATAGGAAAATAATTCTCTTTGGGCTTGACTAATGTTATAGTTAAGAGGGTTGTGTCCATCCTGTCGCGTTCTCATTGGTTAATTTAAGATTTCCTTTTAAACACGGAATAAGTCAAAAAATCGCTCTGGCCTGCACTCGAGAAGCCTAAATAATATCTAAATAGCTTTGATGTTATGGGTTATTTTCCAGACCAGTGGAAGTCTGTGATCCCACAGATGATTTACTTTCCGAAGCGGTAGTAGCCTGGACATACTGACTGACCGAAAAATGCTTAAGCCCTATTTTTATTTCCACATTTAACTAATAAAAAACAAAATATCCTTAGACATACACACAGCGCCATCTAGTTCCACAGTAAGCAACTATAGGCTTGTGTTGTGAATACCAGATGGTTGATATACTACATAAATACATTTTTTTTTGTAAATAATTTCTTATTATAAATGAAAACATCCATAACTCGGGTACACATGTCCGTATTCATCACACAAAAATATGCCCCTAGCGGGATTCGAACCCCCAACCTTTTGATATAGTGGTCAGAGTTGATAACCACTACACCAAACAGGTCGTCAAACAAATTATATTATGTATCTTACGTTGAAATAAACGCTAGATGTTTGAAGTTCTGCCTATCCCTGCTGAAAACAGTCGTGATTTTATGTATGTATTTTCCAGAATTCACGAATAAAAAATAGAGTGGTCGTTTTTATCAATAATTTCAAAATTCTCGTAAATAACCACAATTAAAGCTATTTACATATTGTCTATAGGGTTTAGGTTTCTTGCGCGATTTTTTGATCTAATCTGTATTTAAAAAGATACCTTACACTATCCAACAAGGACGCCACTGGACGTAATAAACCCTCTTAAGTAATTTATCTAGGGCTATAGCGGTAATAGTATTTACAAGCGCAGTCTGCCAATGGCAAAGAATATGTCAATAAATAATTTTATGAATAAGTGAATAGTGCTTTATGGTAATGACTTTGGGGTATGTCTGACGTCGACCATCAAGCCATGAAATAATGGCAATCCCCTTGGAAAAGTTGGTTAGGTAGTTATTTATTAGATAGGAAATCTAGCGACTGCGATCTGGCGATGGAATATCCATATAATTCTTCTGGATGAAACTCTCTAAATGGTAAATATCAAAATCCATTGCGTTGAACAAGTAAGCGCTCAAACAGGTAGACACAGATAGCGACTGTGTTTATAGTATTAGGTCTTTACCTATGAAATTGGCGTTTTGTATGAAGAATTTCATTAAGACTGTTTTCTCCATACAAACATTTTTGTTTTTTTTTTTTTTGGGAACGGCAAATCCAAATTTAGCTAAACTTTGTGTGTATTATCGGATAACATTAAATTAAGTATAGGCAGCGTTAATTTTTAAAAGTAACCGCTTTATAAAAGTTTCAGCGAATCTAAGAAATGATTATGGGAAGCACATGAAAAGAGCTCTGTTCAAATTTTTTTTATTATGTGATGCCCAGAAATTAAAAAATATTTCATGTGAAATCTTGAAATTATATTTCATTTTCCAAATAAGAAACAAATTTGGATATAGCTTTGAAAATCGCAGGAATTGGTACATATGATTAACGAAGAAAAAAAACTTCAATTTCATAGGTAAAGACCCAATATTTAGAGATAGAGAAGAGGTTCGTTAAAGTGTGTTCACAGAAACACATTCCAAATTTTCCGAATCGTATATCAACTGTCAAAGAATGGAATATGAGCCCTGATAGAACGGGTTCCCCGTTCCCTCCTAAACAAGGAGCAAAAGTTGATTCGCCGTCTATAAATCGCGAAGAGTTACATCCAGCCAGTTGCGAGAGTTGAAGACCGGGTCATCTGCTCCAAGAAATAACAAAACAAACTAACAAAACGTTTTTGCTGAACATGGCAAAACATTGCAGTCACCTGCTACTTTTAAACAGAAACTAATCTAAACTATCGAGCTGATTGATGATGGGGTCGGAATGTAGAGATTGGAACTTCTTGATGGCAAATGGTGTAGTGGATAGTGACCCTGTCACCTAAACCAACGTTGTGAGTTCGAACCCCCGAGAGGTTGTTTTTTGTAATGAATACGAACATTTATTCCAGAGTGTTGGATGTTTATATAAATATGTATGCATTTTTATCTGTTATCTTGTACCATAGTAAAAGCTTTGCTTAGTTTGGGACTAGATGATTGGTGTAAGTGTCCGAAATATTTATATAAAAAGAGATAGTGCCTTAATTAGTCAAATAAACATCTTGCTCTTTTGGAGCGCTGATAGTCTCTGGTTTGAGGACGAATGATAGTATCTCTTTTGATTCAAATCAAAAATGTTTTATTTCGTAAGTTATAAAAATAACATTTGAAATCGTCATGACATACAGTTATCGCTCATTCACTAGGCAGTCTCCCCAGAGAAGAACGAACAAGAAACTCAGGGGTTGCTCTTTTTAAATAAGTCAATACAAATGCAATTTGAAATAATTGTAAAATTTATGATTCGACAAAGAAAAATAAGAATAAAATATAGTGGATATTGGCGAGCGGTTATTTCCACGCATTATCATCCAGATAGTCAGCAATTTTATAATAGCCTTCGGCACGTAGTTTCCGTTTAATTGTTGTTTTAAATTTATTTTAATGTCTACCGGAACCTTGTTATAAAAGCGTATACATTGCCCCTTGAATGACTTAGTGACTGTGTAAGCGACTGCGATGGATTCGACATCTTGTTCCCGATGTGCAGTCCTAATTACAGACCATTATAAACACAAATAGCGTGTTATTTCGGCATCATAAATCCAACTTACTGATTAAACGAGCATTTTTTATCTAACAGTATGTACATGTACCCAATCATGTCGTCAATGTCCAACTTAATTCTTGGTTCTTGTCAGTTTCCAGAACTTGTCAGAGACTCTCAACGACACTAGATATAAGCCTGCTATCACGTTTATGCATTATGCGTGTAAAAGAGACTCAAAGCTTCTATCTCGTGTGAGTACAGAGCGACGGAGGCATGCTAGGCCTACTGGATGCCATATAATTAATCTGTGCATCATTGTCAGGTTTCTTTTGTTGTTTGTTTGTACAATAAATAAACCGCTTTCATGGTTCAGTGTAAATAACATAAGGTTTACAAACTGGAGGTCGCTGGTTCGATTACCAGCCTGTTACATGTTTAATACTCGGTTTGATTGGTGGTAGGGCATTTTAAATGCCACAATCTTATCTATCTCTACCGCCAAACAACAATGTTGTATTCCGGCTGTTTGGGACAAGATAGCCAGTTGTCCAAATAAGTTGGGAATTCCTGGTTAGAGCTCCTGCATTTTAGCCCTCATCTTCTTTAAGATCAAGTATGATTGAGGTCAAGCACTGACCCGTTGTGCATAAAAAAATAACATTTTAAATACAATACAAATACCTTCTCTTTATTGTACAAAATAATTTACAATAAATTTTGATGAAATGAAATAAAATGAAATGAATTTATTGCATATAAGTTTGGGTTACAAATTTGCAGATTTTTTGCAATCAGTAAAATGATATCGCCAAACCCTACCTTTTCAGGTGCACATACATTATAGTGCTTAAAAATAAAGTTGTCAATAAAACATAAAATTTAAACATAACAATAGAATACAATAAAGCGGTCTATCACTAACAGTGATCTCTTGTAGACAATCTACAGCTATGGGAAATTTGTTGATCGAAAAACTATAGTAGGGTTCTCAATACCTAGTAATTAAAATAATAATTTTAGATAGATAAGTAATATATGGGCAATGGAAATTGATAACTTGTGACCACTGAGGAGAGGTTGGTTGTATTTTTTAATCTGTGTACTTGTGAATACTATAATTAGCAGATGGCCCTGCTTTAATATTACAATAATATTTAAGAATAACTAAATAATTATGTTTTTAGCTGTTTATGAGTTAATTTTTTACAGGTCTCAAACCCACGTACCACTGTAATTAGCTACACATTTGATTTTGTCATTACCATTCTCGTAATATTTAGTAATAAATTTGAAAGAACGTTATCGTTGTTTATTCTTTTGAGGATTATCCGTCATATGACATCAGTCTTCCATGGTGTCCTATGAAAATCCCGCCTTCATTCCGAATTTCCAAGATATAATATTATTAGGTCCTTACCTATGAAATTGGCGTTTTGTATGAAGAATTTCATTAAGACTGTTTTCTCCATACAAACATTTTTGATTTTTTTTTTGGGAACGGCAAATCCAAATTTTGCTAGTGTGTATTATTGGATAACAAGTTAAGTATAGGCAGCGTTAATTTTTAAAAGTAACCGCTTTATAAAAGTTTCAGCGAATCTAAGAAATGATTATGGGAAGCACATGAAAAGAGCTCTGTTCAAATTTTTTTTATTATGTGATTTAGCCCAGAAATTAAAAAATATTTCATGTGAAACATATACCCGCTAGGGGTATATGTTTGTATGATGATTGAGGACATGTGCATACGAGTTATCGATGTTTGCATTTTATGATAAAATTTATGTATAAATTTATGATATTATCAACCAATTTATATAATATCAAGCATCTGTGTGCGAAGTGTGAGTTTTGTCTCGTTTTTAACTTTACCATCGCGTTTACGAAAAAAGTCCCTATGAAAAAAATCATTTTGCAAACTATCCGCTAGAGGCGCTGCACATTTCTTCATACAAATCGTCACGTAAACGTGAACGCGGTGGTAAAGTTAAGTCGAAACAAAACTCACACCAAAGAGTATAGTAACTATTTACACTCCGCCCTCTGAAGAGGAAGAGAGGAGGGCCAAGAAGAACATACATGTCACAAGTAAAGGAAAAAGTAAATGCCATGTCGTATCAGGAAGTCAAGGAAAAGGCGGAATGTATAGAGAAGTGTAAGAAAGGACTCCATCGACAACAGCATAGCTCTTAAATTGAAGAGAGAGAGATATACAACATGTATCCAAAACGGTCGGACACAGTATCTTATTTAGTGCCCATGTGCGTAAGTTCACAGCAAACGCATTACTTTGGAAACGAAAAATTATTATTTGAATGGAAGTCCAACAATTTTCGGGGTAATTCGACTAACGTTCCTAGTGGAAAGATGTTCGTAATCAGGAGCGGACCAGTTAACAGGATTTAGGTACACTAATTTAATTAAATTTCACCCATATATAAAAAACTAGTGATGACTTAAATAATGACTGAATAACATAATGAACAATGTGAACTCTTCCAACACTGTGACATAGACATACCAGCAATAATGCTGCTCGTCTATAAGAATAATATCCATGTAGTATCCACAGAACAAGCTTTAAGAGTACTAGTTGACATCAAACCTTACATCCCCATTGCTGGGACACAGCCTCCTCTCACTGTATTATAAATCAGGACTTTGTACTGGGTGAATTTGAATTCTTGTAATTCCCAGCAACTGGTAACGCCACTTTTGATAACGAACTATACTCGAATTCGATCAAAATATTTTTGATTATCCATACAAAGTAAACCACTTTTAGGCCCGTATTAATAAAACAATCTCAATACAAGTCTTGAGGCTGTATCAACCGAAATGCGTCTTAAGCAGTTGACGCTATCTCAAGCTCCGTGCTAATTTATAAACCAATCTTGAGGTCTACTCAACTGAGATCACTTCTGAAGTATTCGCCTCAGCGGAATGAATGATAAGTCTTCGAGTTTCGTTTATTAATACGCGCTCCTCTCAAGTGAGTACTGCTTGAGTATGCACGTGCTTTTCAGGTCTCAAGTTAGGTTTTTTTTTTTTTTATATGAGAGGGCGGCAAACGAGCATGCCGGTCACCTGATGGAAAGCAATCACCGCCGCCCATGGACACCCGCAACACCAAAAGGGTCACAGATGCGTTGCCGGCATTGAAGTTTATTAATCAACACGTTTACTTGAGACAGGTCACAAGACTATTCTCAATCTTGAAAATGGTTTATTAATACGGGCCTTAATATGGAAGTCCAACAATTTTCGCCTGGTGGCTCCACTCCTGATTACGAACAACTCTCCACTAGGAACTATAATCGAATTCAACCGAAAATTGTTGGATTTCAATGCTAAAGGTCATTTCAGAATGGACTATGGTTCCTTGGAGAAATCTGTAAACAGGAAATACACGAATTCAAATTCACCTTGTAGTGGAATAGAGCGATATTTTGTCACAAGACTTCTGTACGCCCGCTTTTTCGCGAAAAGCTCGAAGGACCATAAATATGTACGAGCTGCTACTGCTGCACACCTTTTCTGCTCTGATAATAAATAAAAGAAATTATATTGTTCGGTAGGATTTATTGCTATGATAAATGATTGGTAATGTTATTAATTGTGCGTTGAGTTGCTAATACTCATGGACTTATTATTTAAACAGGACTGATAACTATCAAAAGAATCATTTAGGAAAATGATCACTATGTCAACGCAATAAGGTATTAAATTGGATGCACAATACACAAAGGCAAATCCGAGCCGAGAGAGATAGAAATAACGGAGGCCGTGTGTCTCGTTCTTACATCTTGCCAGCAAAAAAAATTATTATGATCAACAGTTTTGGCTACTCAAAAATTCCATTGAAACACTTATATTTTTATGTTATTTTAACAATTATTATAAATAAACAAATAACATTCGCATTCATTTCTTTTCATATATTCTTAAATCAAACAGAAAACATACATTTTTATTTCGATTTTGTTATTTTTATGGTAACCCTGAAAAGCTTGTCATGTCATGGCGGTTCGGTGTGATTTTGAATTTTCTTTGCATTAAAAGTTTTTTAAAGTATTTGTTATGTTATAACAAGTAAAAGGAGTAAAATGGTGAAAAAGTGTTGCGTTTATACTTGCCCAAGTGAATCCTATGGTGGTTGCAACATATCTTTCCACAGGTAAGCTAAAAATAATATTTTTGTAAATCAAAGAAGTAGGATGCCCATGAATTCTTGAAATGAGTCGAAATATGTGAAATATGTGTGATTGATTAGGGTCCTGACTGTTGTACTATTATTGCAGTTTCCCAAAAAATGAAGAAATACCAAATAAATGGCTCACGCCGGCTAATGTCAAAACGCCAAAGTTTTTTGACAAATATTTTATTACAACATTTGTCCCAAGTAACAAATATATTGTGGTCACCCTGTTAGACAGAGACAAACGGCCTCTACGTTACACATCCTGCTCGGCTCGTTTTTCAGCGGCGAGTACTCAGTCCTGTTTAAATAATAAGTCCATGCTAATACTACAAAAATGTACGGCTGTACCGTACGGTACTTCAGTTTTTGATGTGGTACTACGCTTCCAAGAGCGTGCCGCCGTCGTCGCGCGGTGCTTCCTTACAAGCTTTTTATATGGAATGATGCTCGCCGCTTCGCTGCAGACCGCTGACATTTCAGTGAGAATCTCTTGATGATGAGATGACAAGTCAGTGGTTATACGCTGTCTGTACCTTCCTATAATTTTAAAGTCCTGACCTTTTTGTAGAAGGAAAGAGTAGGTAGTTATCCATCAGTAATCAAATAAAAATGTTTCCTAACAATTCTGTAGCTGTAGTATAATGTAAGTATTTAGTTATAAAACCTACAATATTAAAGTTACCAATGTTGAACTTCATCGCGTTATAGAAGATGCTAAGATCTCCTAAAACAATTTTTTAACAAATTAATCAATGGCTACTTCATATTTTCTAAAAATAGTTTATTGGGTCGTGATATTTGTACTCGGTGAAGTTATTTATTTATTTATTTAACACTTTATTGTATATAAGCATACAGAAACATAAGTTATTGACCGATTTTTTGAAAATAGTTAGTAGCAATGAAATTCAGTGGTAATTTTAATCATATGGTGTATGTTTTATTACTAAACATCAGTATTATATCTAAAGCAAGCTATCGATTTGTTAGATTTTTTTTATTCTATCACTGTACTGTATCCATTTGCAAAAAATCAGGCCCTTTCAAATAATAGGAAGTTAAAAGTGTATCTTTACTGGACTACACATTAAATAAAACAACACTTACGGAGCGAAATTTATTCAAAGTATCCAAATTTATACATTATTAAGTCTGTTTCGCTTCATATAAAAAGACAGTTGGTCATTCCTAGTTAAAAATAAATTAGTAATGCAGCACCAAAATACATACATCGTACATACAAAAATGATATATACCTACTTACAACTTACATTGACCTTTATGATCGATTCGCATTGGAACACTTCATAATTGGTATCACCACTGCATAGGATCGAAAATCGTTTGAGAGAGCAAAGCAGGTGGCTTAGCTAAGCCGTGTATTTTAAGTAAATAGTAGGTATGAATCGACCATTTTACTTACGTCACTGCAGATTGGTATCAAGTACATTACTCTGACGGTACCTTGGTTCGTGACCAAGCTCTTTCTAAAACCAGCAATGTACCTATTGCAAAGTACCAGTTTACAGAAACATAAGTAACACGTGATAGATCATAGGTTACAAGTATATAGGTAGGACGTAATTTCAGAAGCGTAGACACTTTAGTGCAATGGTTTTAATTGTATAAAGATTTCGAATGATAAATGATAGGAATATTATTCGTAATGTGATTTAATATAAATATTAAATCACATTACGAACTATTTTATTTTTTGAATTTGTAATGGAATCCATATTATACAATTCAGCCAACCTTTTTAGACTCCTCCGAATTTTAATCTCAACTCGGCTCTCACTATTCTTTAGTAATTCGCTACAAAATATCTATTGGATTATAATCTCTTCCACAATACTCCAATGTGCCTTCCAACGAAGGCGACCGAGACGGCACGAGTCACATGTAAATGTAATCAACTATTAGAATAGCTTACGTGAACATTCCGCGAAAGAGATTCCGTCTTATGAGTACTCTCCATGAACTTTGACAATAATTTAATGGAGACAAGACAAGGGTAGTTACAGATAAAAAATAAAGTGTTGTAACATTGTCTGGCTTATAAGACACGAATCCAGAGTTATAAAAGTAAAAATTTCGCACTATTATTTCCTTAGGTCGAAATCGGACAAAAGGCGTGAGCAATTACATTTAACAGAATTTTTGAAGACATTGGAGTTGTAAACTTGATAACTGATTACCACATATGTTTACTTTGGGTGAACAGGGAATACAGTTAGTTATTGTAGAATATTGTAAATTTCGCGCATTTCAACGTGTGAATCAGTCATTTTTCCACAAACACTATTTATAATACAAATGTCTTGGAATCTCTCATCACGGAATGCTATTAAATATTTTAAACGCTATCTGATTACATCCGATTACTTAAAACCCTTGTCAATGGAAGTTGATGAAAGTAATCATCGATGTAGACTATTAATAATTTATAATAAGGAAAACTTATTTTACGCAGACAGTTTGTAAACATTACTTGAAGGCGTTAAGATTTAGAATTGCTTAGCTAAATTTCTTTTAATCTCTCATCCATCAGCCCTTGGCGCATGTTATATTTGTTCGGCTTCAACGAACGAATTGATATTCGTTACCGCGGAGCAAATACAAAGAGGAGACGGTGAGCGACTGTGTCCATTCCACATTATTGAAACCCTCAGTTGACCATAAATCGACTAATCAGCGCTCTTTGCCGCACGCTATTACTACCACCCACACTTCTTTGCCACACGCTATATTACTGCGTATGGACCGAATCGGCAAAGCAATTAAAATGGCGCTAATTCGTTGGTATTAAATTTAGAACCAATAAGTCGTGAATAACTTAGCCACACCCACTCACCTATTTAGTTCACGATGTGTCGTTGCATTAAATGCCGAGTTGTGTAGTGAAAAACTGCACCAATTATACCAAAAAGACCGCTCGCTGCAGCCTGTGGCGGC
The DNA here is from genome assembly GCA_949316235.1 of Oegoconia quadripuncta. NCBI lineage: Eukaryota > Metazoa > Arthropoda > Insecta > Lepidoptera > Autostichidae > Oegoconia > Oegoconia quadripuncta. The sequence goes on from OX438752.1 coordinate 3,746,101, forward strand.
AAAGATACTCTCTTGCGTCGTTACTACCGCTCGAGTAGTCTCTACTTCCTGTACACGATTTGCCATGGCCAACATGCAAGTCCTTAAATCGGCTTCGAACTCAGGTTGGCCGCAGCAAAGATAATTTTTTTTTTTTTTTTTTTTTTTTTTTAATTAGAATGGGGGGGAATTAATCTGCGCAGGTGGGGCTTCTTCGATGGCGGGAGTGATCGATGCGAGTGCGGAGTCTCCCCACAGACAATGGATCACGTATTGTCTTGCTCCGCGTGTCCTGACAGCTGCACCTTTGACGACCTCCTTAACGCCACAGACAGTGCTGTTAGAGTGGCTAAGTTTTGGTCCAATAAAATTTGAAACTTGCCTCGACACGAAAAGAAGAAGATGACAAAAAATTGCTTGAGAAGCATAGAGTATCTTTTCCATAATAACATATTAACACATGCTGAGTGGAGACCTTTTTGGATTTAGTATATATTGTAAACTTATGTATAAAATACTCTTCCAAATAAATACTTTTCTTTGTTTCTTTCTTTAACTTACTAAGATAACCGCGAAAGAGATTTGTTCGTACGACCATATCTATACCATATAAATCAATGGTCTAGTTAAAGTAGATATGCGCTAACCTGCCTGCATGACATCCGTCTGTCGCGCGCGACTCAGCAGTGAGAGTGGGATAGTTGTCCATGTCCAAGCGAATTAGCAGGACAACTATTATCTTTTTTTTATGATCTGGATTCGCGTTTGACCACAATCTCACCTGATGGAAAGTGACGATGTGGTCGAAGATGAAGCACGCGATCCCAGTAAATGGCTATTCACTCTGCTCTTAAAGATCCCAAGGTTGTAGGATTCAGGAAAGACTGACGCCGGGAGTTCCATGCCTTGGCTGTTCGGATGATGAATGAAGAATCGAACTTCTTAGTGCGAATGTTCGGTATATTAACTATATACGGGTGGAATCCCTCCCCACGCCTAGTGGTCCGAAGATGGAAGGGTGACGGTGGAATATCTCGTGCAACATAAACGTGTATCGCGCCTGTCATGCTATTAGTGCTGGTAGTACCCGGTGAATTACACCGTCTCCTCATTGTATTTGTTCCGTGGTTTCCACATAACGGCTATGTGAGATGTTGTTTGCTCGAGCTAATCTCTAACATTGCAGTACACATGCGCCCCAATCGGCTGAGTTCCAACTACCCGCATACTCCTCACACTACAAGTAAACAACTATCGATATATTGTATCCTAATACGTTTTGGTGCGCGATGGCACTGATCAGTGAGCATGACTATAACAACTATATTACATATGAGACAAGGTTCATTATAGAGTACTTGACTATTTGAAATGTTAACATATTCACAGCGACCAAAGAATACTCATACAAAAGGTACAAAGAAAATAAGCGTTAAAAGACATTGCAATATAATTCATTTCTCTTTGTTTTACATATCGGTCTTTAGGTAATTTTTTCTTACTCAAAATAATTTAACCACCTTGACTACTATCATTTTGATGCTTTTCAAGCGACTCCAAAAAAGAGGCGTTTAACATTTCATCTTATATACTTTTATATATATTCCGCGATATCTGAGACATTTGTGAACCGATTTCAATAATTATTATTTTGTTCCAAGCGGTACATTTGTTTCAATGGCCATGGTGGTCCTATATAATTTGATGCAGATTGAGTCCTGCATTCATGCCATGTACAAATTTTTGCGTTCGATGATCGCTAATAATTTACCAATTGTCTCGTAGTTATAAAGTTTATTCGATGAAGCCTCATTTATACATAATAATTTCTTTACAATTAGTAGTAGAAACTGTAGTCCTGCTAAGGTCGGTGGTTTTGACAATTTTTGTTGCTATAATTATTCATCAAAGTGTGTGCCTAATGTATTGTTAGTGATTTAACTTTCTTCCTTTGTCTTAGAAAGAGCAATACAATGACGTCACTTTGTGTTATCTGTATAACAAAATATGTTATCAAAGTCAAATACCCTATTACCTTGTCTTCGACAGCCGTTACCGCGTCCGATCCGTTAAATTCGGTTTACAATGAAATCGAAATAAATTATAGACACAAGTACAATCACATAAATGTATAGAATATACAAAAATAATAATTTGAGAATATAAAGGTGTATTTATAAAGAAGTGGTAACTTCGGGTACTGTTTAATCTCAATTGATACAATGAACCTGAGTTGGACTAAAGTCTGCATCGCCAAACACTAAATAAAAGGTACAATCGGGTACGTTAGTGCATATCCAATCCAAGGTTTTCATTGCTATACAATACGCAACATATCGCTGCATGCGGGGCAATGAACCATGTTTGGCGAAGGGTTGTTCACGTGCAGGACACGCCGACCACGTGCTATCGATATAATATACCTCTCATAGTAAATGACGCATGCGCCTCAAAACAGTTACGAAACTATCTAGTACGGGCACTTGCGCGAATAATTTGTTAAAGAAGGTAGTTGTTATTTTTATTCAAGGTAATAACTATACTGTGGTCAGTCTCTTAATACTGAGTTATTATTTATTTCTATTCATATATTAGTTTAGTTATAATTTTGTAAAGACTTGTCGATAACATTTCGATAAGCGCGCGACTTATGTGTTTTCATAAGACCCATATACACAAGTTATGCTCACACTTCGTAAAGCCATTCAAAGGCATAGTGACGTAATCGTTTGATCTGGGACTGGATATGCACTTCTGGACCCTTGAGTACCGAATGTTATCTACAAAAATAGATAAGTTAAAGCCATTAACGACGAAGCTTACACTTTTTTCTGTACCTATCTTCGCTTTGTCGTGAAAATTTGAGTAGGATCTATAGTTTTCAAATGTAGGTAGTATGTCATCGTTTGACTTCACAGACCAACCGGGGCGGGTGGTCTGTGTTTGACTTACATAAGCAAAATGACAGAGATGCAGAACATAGTCCAATAATGATCTAAGCTACGACATTCTTCTTTCGTCAAATACGCACGACAGAAGGAGGAGAAGAAACGAACCGAAAAACAAGTGGCAATCGATCGAACTGTTTTTAGATCAAAAAAAAACAAAACCGTCGGTACAGTATGATTGAAAAACAAGTGACAATCAAATTGTTTTTCGCTAATAGTGCGTATTTGACGTTAAATAATAATTAAGCCATTTGACGCATCTGTCAATTTGCATTATTGACATCATGCGTATAGCAAGACCCCTTTTCAAGCCACGTTACTAATTACTGGACGCAACACTCAGACTAACACACCAATACGGATACATTATAATTTTGAGCAATCCACTTATGAAGCATCTACACATTATAACTCGTGTATTCCTTTCCTCATATAAAAACAAAACTAGATGCACAATCCGCGATGGAAAAATGTCTTCGGCAAGGGAACACTCTCCGAGGTCATGTCACTTTCTTTAGACCTTAAGTATTTTTAACCGACTTCAATAAACGAGTAGGTTTCGCGTGTATATTTTGTTTCGCCAGCATCGATTTCGATACTTACTTTTAAGTTCATTCGAACTCGCGACCGTCTTTCGAAAGCAGCGCTCCACTGTCCCCCAGACCAAAAAGGCCGTCAAATTGACATTTTAGATATTAGGGCATTTGTGGATCTAGTTTTTATATGAGATCAATGGTTTCATTAGATAATATATAAATAGTAGATACACAGCCTATCCCAATAGACGAAAGAAATACTGTCTCAGGATGATCGTGAACCAAGGACGACTTTATTATTAATGAGATGAATATAAGACGAATGTCGTTGATATTTTATCAAACTATTGCTACCATCTACAATGAGGCGTCAAACTGCCTGCAGACTACTCTGCGAGAGCGTATGGCGCTGTTCAAATCGTTACGCTGTGGTCTGTCAGTCTCACGTACGGACACATTAACCCAAGTTGAAAATATATTCATAAATGTTGGGTACCATCATGTGACGAAGCAGACGGAAAAGTTAAGAACCAGGGCGTGTTTACCGGATTATTTTTACACCTAAATCAGCGTTAAGTACAAACGAGTGTTAAATTTAGGTTTGGCTCTACCTTAACCTTAAAAAACCGGTTTTTGTAAAATTTTAATCAATCAAGCGGTTATTAGTGGTTTTCATTCGCTCTTACCGACGACGCCGTATCACTACAAACTTCTAACGACACCGACGTCTGTCTGAATTAAACCGCTTTATTAAGATTTTGGGTAACTCTCTCACTTCGCACGTACTCCGAACGAAATCTTTTTTTAAATCACACAAGTCGCGTTAAGAACAGCGCTCTCTGGGTTTTTCAGGTCTAGATGTGTCAAGACTGACATGAAAATTAGTCAAAATAAGACATCTCTGATATTTGTATGACCATTTGTTGTAGAAGATAGAACAGAGGACCGTGTGGGATTACAGGTTGCATCTACCATTTATATTATATCTAAGTGTATTTCACATAACGTAACATATCTTGCAAATATCTTAATAGTACGAATTTGTGATACCAATGGCAAGTAGTTAAAGTTAACAGCTCTTTTACGGTTCAGTAGCGCTCTTATAAAATTAAGACTTCTATTATGAGTTCAATCGAGTAACTACTATATTTAGTTATTACAAACTAAATTAATTATATAGAATATCTAAATAGTACTCATGAAGACCGGTATCTGACAAAGGAAAAATATTAACAGTCGATTCTGTGCCTTCTCTAAATAAACACAAGTTTTAGACTGGTACGTGTGGTTTAGGCACGTAAAAAGAATAGAACCAATCAGTCTCAGTCATAAAAGGCGACTAAGGGACCTTTCCACCCAAAACATCTTCAAATTTTCACGTTTTAACGGCGATGGGCTCACCCGCTGTCACGTGTGCATTTCTGTATACTTCGAATGGTGAACAGTGAAAGTTGTTTTAAGCATTTTTTTTTAATGTTGGGGATATCTCTGACCACCCCATTTTGGGATAAAGGCCGTGACGTTATGTAAGTATCACGTCTTATTGGTCCAGGAAGAAAGAAGCCAGCACTACTTTAATTCAGTTTAGAGACAGAATCGACACAACTGTATTTTCGTCATGCGAACATAATAAATAATTAATCTAATTTAGGTAGGTATTGTTTAAATAATAAATAAATATCACCAACCTAAACTAGGCAAACCGCTATAAATATTTTAAAACGGACACACACAAATATTTATATGACTCGAGACTTTGAATCTGCGACCGTTAGTTGGAAAAGGTAGGGTTACCACCTACTAGACCAATCCTAAAAGTTTTAGCTTTTTGATTTAAAATTACATTTGACAAGAAATCTTAATTTCTATTATTAGAACGCCAGTGAATCGTAAAAGGGCCTTTAAAGTATTAGTACAAAAGCGAGCATAATCGGGCGCTAATTACAAAAAAATCCTAACAAATCAGATATTGCTAAACATAACTCTATTATTTATACGATTAACAAATAAATAGTCATTTAATAATTATTAAACAAAATATTAATTATACACATTATGTTATTATTTTACAAAAAAAAAATATTATAATTCAAGCGATTTACAATTAAAATTATAGAACGGTTGGTATATACAACCCTATTTGCATTACATGGGAGTGGTCCTTCCGACACTTTTATGGCACCAATATTCTATTCATATATTTATTGCATTACATATATGTCATTGTTACAATACATAAAAGTACTCACATATTGAGGAAGCATATAATCAGACTATTTAGATGATAATCAACCCTGGATATAACCAGCTCGTTCGCATGCCAGGCTATTGCACAATTAATAATGAAATATTATTATGACTATTGATGATTTGCCATCGACTCGCCAAGAAGTATATAGTACCTTTTTGTAATATAAAAACTGATTTTAAAAGAGTAATCTTTCGAGTTTCTTGCCTGTTCTTCTCAGGGGAAAATTGCTTTTTGAACATGGAGTAGCTTAGAAAATTTAAAATCTATTTGTGTACCAAAATAAGGATTTTTTTACTTTTGTCTGATTAAATTATTGTGTCGTATAATAGTGTCGGAATAAGACCGTCCGAACTAATTATCTTACAAAACGACGCATCGACGCGTCACCAACTCATAGTTACAAACGAAATGCCAGCGTAATCAAATTAAAATGTATAAATACAAAAAATCTCCAGCGATCACCACCCTCGTGCCAGTCGAGTCTCCGTTGAGACTAGTCGCAAGCAAAACGCGAAATTACTATGATAGTCAACCCTCAGTCAAATAAACTGCATCACAGTTAAAAGAAAAACAATGGTTACATAATAGCAGATGCTGTTTTTTTGGCTGTGTATTTGAGAGCTATTCGAGTGGTCTTGACGATATTAAAAATATCTTAATTTTGCATAAAACTATGGCAACATTTTTGTAGGAAAATATAATATTCTAATTTGGAAGAGTAAAATTCAAATTTAATTAATTGAAAATAAATGTCAAACGGTGTGACCACAGAACTAATTAAATAGAAAAAATTAAATGTTTTTAATCGTATTTCCTTCGTATTCCTCCATTTTTTTACTAAATAAAAATTCTCACTAAAGAAACTTGTCTTTGGGCTGGAAATTATCCTTCCCTGAAGAGTTACCGCAGTTCTTCAAAAGCAACAATCGTCGTGTAATATTATTACTTTGCTACTTGTAAGAAGACATCTTTAACACAGGATTTCCTAGTACGGATGTTAAGTTTATAGAATCCAATTCAAAAGGAAAAAATAATAAATATGTCTTATGTCAATTAACGGTAGTTGCTTATGGAATGAACTGGCTTAATCGAGATAATGTATTTAGACACAAGGGCAACGCCTCGCATATTTCTATTGTCTCCTTTATTAATTCTGTGGGTGTTACCGTGAATTATAATAAATTATTTAAAATTTCCATTTGCGTTCAGCTCAATTCATTTTACTTTTGCAAACCAATTTGCGATATATTTTTTAGCTTGGCAATAAAACCAGAAGCGTACAAGCCATGGCTCAAAAGGACTAGTATCCAGAGCTGTAAAAACCACTACAAAAAAGAACGTATAAGCCATAAACGAATATAATAAATAGAAGGGTTAATAGTGAAACTTTATCTGTCTTACCACAAGAAATACAGTTTAATTTCCGTTTTGTTTAAATAGTAATACATATTATATCGGACCAACACAGAAGTCCGTCAGCTTTATATTTAATAAATATCTATACGAATATTGAACGGGATCGTATTATTGCACTAATTATGTCATTTTATATGAAGTACCCCGATGCGGAACGATATAATATGCGCTTTAGACCATCAGAGCTCCATTCTGCTCCGTCGCGTCCAAGTTTGTATAAGTTTGTACCGCTCATTCAACTTCTGGCGTAAGAAAAAACATAGATATTTCCTTATTATTCAGAAAGTAATGTAACTGTTGAAAATTTTTGTGGTAAGACTATTAATCTTTCCGAATAGGTATCGCCAAAATCACTTAACAGTGTCGTTCACAATCTACCATTCCGCGTCGATTGCTGCCCGCAGACCGGCGGCTCGCGGCCCGGCGCGCAGTCCCGCGGCGATGTACGCTCGCAATCAATTCTGTCACAGGTCCTTCAACAGCGCTGACTTGGCGTTCTTCAGTTTGTCGAGCCGCTTCGTTAGGTGGCTGTTCTCTGTCTCCAGCTCCTCGACTCGGTTGAGGGCTTCCCTAGCCTGTGGGAATAGGTATAACTTAAATGACAATTCTTTCAAAACAATTCAGAAAGCAAATGCAGTCAAAATTAAAAGTTATTCAAAACATCAAATAGGTAATATTAATATGGAAATGTGTATAAAGCCGCGTCCCCACTAAGCAACATTTGTCGAGCGACATGTATCCCCGGAGATATCGGACGACGTTGCCAGACTTCGACCGACATGTCTCGCGACATCACCTTACTAGATTAACTCAAGTAACCGATGTGGATAGAGACAAGACATCAGGCAACGAGGGGCTATGTCGACCGATGTTTCTGGGGACATATGTCGCTCGATAAATGTCGGATAGTGGGGACGCGACTTTAGGAATGATAATTTGAAATTAAGTGTAAAACAATTTTGGAACTATCTTTTACATCAGCGCCCTCATAATTGGTAAACATAAAATTAAGTACAAGTAAAACAAAAGGCTCGATAATACCTCCTGTTAGTACAGTCGGGTAACCTCCATTATTAAATCATACAGGGCTATTTAAGCTGCACGGGTTATGCAATAATAGTCTAGACAGGAGAGTCATCTTAGAGAGCTGCGATTACTGTAACTTGGATAGACGTCACGCTACCATTCGTAATGTTAAACTGCCCTGTATGAATAACTATGGAGCCGACTGTACTCCACTTTATGGTGAGCGGATTTTTTTTTCTATTGCACAAAAATTTTCAACAATGAAATTTTTTCATTAACCCTCTTCGATTAAATTCTATACAGCGTGAAATTGAATTCGTGTAATTCCCTTTAACTGGTGACGCAACTCTTGATTACGAACAAGTCGAATTCGATCAAAAAAATTTCAAATTCAATTTATTTATTTTGCCAGAATGTAGGTACACAAGGGTATTTTGATATTAAAAATAAGGCCCATTACATTCTGCCTTTTGAGCATGCAAAATTTAAAGAATTATATCTAATTATAAACTACCTATTATTAATATATTCTTTATTGCACCAAAATATTACAATAACAGAGTACAAACAATAGGTCACGTACAAAGGTGGACTTATCTCTTTAAGAGATCTCTTCCAGTCAACCTGAGCATTGAAATAGGAAATAGGAAATTATTAATTAATTATACAATATTAAATAACCAAAACTTGCAAGGAATGTTCAAAAATTGTCAACATTACAAAATTACAAACTTCAAATGAATGTCTATATGTGTAATTAATGTTTCGATTGCAGATACAAAGTAAACCATTCTGAAACGACCCTTAATATGGAAGTCCAGCAATTTTCGGCTGAATTCGGTTATGATTACTAGTGGAAAGTTATTCGTAATCAGGAGTAGAGTCACCAGTAAACAGGGATTATACGAATTAAATTTCATTTTGTCGATCCAAAGAGGTCTATATACCCAAAGGTAAAAAGCACAACCATAGTCAGTCTTTTCAATACTCGTGCATTGATTATTTCCGTACGTGATAGTAGACTACACATGTGGAATTCAACGATTTTGAAAATGACAAAAATCTGTGCTGAATTAGTACCGAATAGTGCCCAGAGAAATTTGTGTCACTGTAGTACAAATAGACCGTCCTCTGTACTGCCCCGTTTTTTTTTAACACCTGATGTTAAGTGAAGATGAGCTCGAAGGTGAAAGCGTACTGACCCGGAAACCCCAACACATTTGGGGGACTGGCTATCTCATCTCTGACAACCGGAACACAACAATGCTATTAACATTACTGCTTGGCGGCAGATTTAGATAAGATGGTGGTAGCTAGCCAGGCGGACTTTTACAATACCCTACCACCAACCAAACCGAGTACTTAAATATGTAGCCCGCTGGGGATCGAACCCGCGACCACCGAATCGTAAACCCAATGTTGTTTACATTGAGACACGGAAACGGTTTCTAAAATACATCTAAATGACTTCGTTGTTTTTGAAGAAATATTTATAAGACTTGTATATTTCGGTAGCACTATTTATGCATAGTTTTTTGGAATATAGATTATAATCAGAGGTAAAGCAGACTCTACTTATAATAATGAGGATTCCAGTAATGAGTAGTGACGCTAGAATGCTCACTTAAAACTACAATAGCACAAATTCTCTCCTTTGAACACTATTTGGCACTATTGCTGCATAGTCGCAACAATACACCTTGAACACCGTCGCGTCTCAGTGTTTTACAGGATGCATTTCGGGGAGTGTGCGTTGGAATTACATTTTTTTTTTAATTAAAAACTGGTTTCGCGTTTGACTACAATCTCACCTGATGGAAAGTGACGATGAAGCCGAAGATGTATCACGCGCACCCAGTAAATGCCTATTCACTCTAGACTTGAAGATCCCAAGGTTGTGAGTGTCGGGAAAAACCGACGCGGGCAGTGAGTTCCATACCTTAGCAGTCCGCATAATAAATGATGAAGCAAAGCGCTTAGTGCGGATGTTTGGTATGTTGACAACATATGGATGGAGACCCTCCCCGCGCCTGGTTGTCCGAAGATGGAAAGGGGACGGTGGAATAAGATCGTGCAATTCCATCGCACACTCACCGAAATGTATCCTGTAAAATACTGAAAGGCATGCGACCCTACGGCGGTGTTCAAGGCTTTGCAATTTGTCGGTAACCGTTGGGTCATCGCCTATGAGTCTTATGGCGCGTCGTTCCACAGAATCGAGTGCAGCCAGTTGGTACTTGGCTGATCCGTCCCAGAGGTGACAGCAGTATTCCATGCACGAGCGGATCTGAGCTTGGTAAAGCTCCAGCAGCTGCTTTGGTGTGAAATACCGCCTGACCTTAGAGAGAACTCCAAGTTTCTTAGCTGCTAATTTCCCTTTCGATTCGATGGAGCGCCCAAAATTCAGACTCGAGGTTAACTCCTTTCTTATAACTACATAATCTTATTCCACCGTCGCCCTTCGATCTTCGGGCCACTAGGCGTGGGCGTTCCACCCGTATATAGTTAATATACCGAACACTGGCACTAAGAAGTTCGATTCTTCATTCATCATCCGAACAGCCAAGGCATGAAACTCCCTTCCGGCGTCAGTCTTTCCTGAACCTTGGGAACTTCAAGAGCAGAGTGAATAGGCATTTACTGGGATCGCGTGCTTCATCTTCGACCACATCGTCACTTGCCATCAGGTGAGATTGTGGTCAAACGCGAATCCAGTCAACCATAAAAAAAAAAACAGTTTTTGGATATTGTGAAAATAGCTGAATTCCATTGAATGTATTCCAGCATCACGCACGTTATTATTTGGTTATGTTACGGAAAATCATTTTACATATTTACATTATGTAAGTATAAAGTTATTTCGAATAAAGTTTTAGACTTCATACGTTGCTTTGAAAGTGATGGGAAAATTTATGAGCGTTTTTGAACGTTAATTACGTCACCCTTGATTATTGTTATAGGTTGGATTGTCTTAAGGTTTTTAGTACAATGAATCATCGTGGAAACCTTATAATATTTACAAAATTGTTAAAAATCGGGTCGTCAAACAATTGTGTATAAACTCACAGACAAATAAACTGCATCAAAGTTTCATTCGTGGTTTGTAACCGGTTTCGAAAATACCGGTAAATAAAGTTTTATACCGGATTGGTTGCTAATAAACCGGCTTAATTCAGATAGATAGAGGACGCGCGATATGAAAACCACTAAAACCGCTTAATTGATTCAAAACCTATTTGGTTTCCGCTCCTTAAGAATACCGTTTTTTTTTTTCTAAAGTTAAGGTAGAGCCAAACCTAATTAAAACACTTAATTACAATACAATAACAAAAATAGTACTTGAAGCTGACTTAGGTTTAACAAAAAACGGTAAACTAACCCTGGTTTCATTCCCTAAACTCATCTCATATAAAATAGTTGTTAAATTGTCTATTTTTTTATTCACCATTGGAGGCATGTCAATAAAACAATTTTTCTTATGCACAATAGGGCAGCGCTTGTACACATTCGCACCGATGTTTTCAAAACCATAATCTAATAAAGCATTGTGTCTTTTGACGGTCACGTTTGTAGCCTATTCCACATAATTACACCATTAAATTAAATAGATTAAAAAAAAACTTGGACAAACTATGAGTTTCGAATAAATTTCGCATGATGGAACCCCACGAATCCCGCCAGTCGCAGATTACCTTACCGACTCATAGTCACACCAAGTTATCACACCAGTGTTACAAACAGGATTCTTTTTCTTGTTAGTCACACTACTAATTTTTCCATACCATTTATACTATAATTGCTAGTGCTGTACCTGTTGAAAATTTTGGTTTAACAGGAACAAACTAATATATAATAATGTCAACCTAACACGAAGGATATGGCGGGCGATCCGGATTCACTAGAATCAGATTATTAACTTCGAATATTTTAAACTTAAAAATATTATGAAATGCCGTGCGGCTTTATAGCGGCGGGACCAGCTATCCTATCTGTCCTACCAACATTGCTTAGCAGTAAACTTGGCATTAACAACGCTTCGATACAGTTTCTTTGGCTGTGAGTACATTTAATGTTCGATCACAGAAAAAAACAATTGATGCCGCCCTTAACACTAAATCCGGGTTTTCCGGGGATCACACTTTTATAAAGCAATATCCCACATGATTTGCCAGTTCACTCTGACGGCTTGGTCTCGTTGAAATAGGGTTACCATGGGTCCGGAATTATCCGGATTTTCGGCCTTCTGTCCGGCTTTTTGACTTAAAGGGAAGGCGGGAGCGGTCCACTCGCCCACTATCAGTACAAAATATGCGGTCGCGTTTGATATCATCATCAGCCCGTTAACATCCCACTGCAGGTATATAGGCCTTCGCTCGTATAAGGAGGGAGCAAAGGCATAGTCCACCCCCAATGCGGGTTGGGGACTTCATATGCCTTTAAATTTTTATTTCTCAGGTTTCCTCACGGTGTTTTCCTTCACCGTTTAAGAGCAGTCGGATAAATGCACATAAGTAATTAAATTAAATTTAAAAAGTCATTGGTACATGGCCTGCCTGGGAATCAAACCCGGACCGCCTACATTGGGAGACCGTGTCTTAACCGCTGACTCACGGAGGCTCACGCGTTGGATATATTGCTTTATTGTGACTTCTTAGTCCGGACTTTTGTAATGGTAACCCTATGTTGAAATCAGCTTGGTATTACAACTAAAGTGCGGCATCTATCTAGTTTTTTTCTGTGATTATTTAATGCAACACACGGCACTTTGGAATTAGGGACATCACTCTATTTAGTGTGCGAGGGTCACACGGTTGTATGCAACTGTACCGTTAACTATCGCCATTATTGATAACGGCCCAAAAGTCAACGACTTCCTGAAAATAAATAATGATTTATACACTACTTTCCTCTTATTAAATCTCTTCCAAAACAAACCTATAATATTCGTAGATGTACCAATGTAGATTGGAACATAATATTATAAATCATATTTCCATTTCTGAACCAAATTCCAACCAAATCCATTCACGCGCCAAACTTTCGTATTCGTATTTAAAATTATTCGGATAGTTAAAATGGAATAAACCCTCTAAGTAAAAGACAACTGCTTACACTCAGGTAACTGGCTCGAATTCCGAGGTCATTACTCCTGCAGCTCAGGTATTTCTTACATTGTCCCTGGAACCTCTCTGCTCCAGCTGAGTCAATCAGTGTACTTGGGGGCTGTGCAGTAGGTACCAGTTCCAGCTGACCTTCAGCTGCTCCTCGTGTTCGTCCTGGCGGGCTCGCAGCCGCGACACCCTATGTACCCACCTCCCTCTGCAGCCGGCGGCGCTCCTGCTTCAGCTGCTCCTCGTGTTCGTCCTGATGGTCCTGGCGGGCTCGCTGCCGCGACACCCTATGTACCCACCTCCCTCTGCAGCCGGCGGCGCTCCTGCTTCAGCTGCTCCTCGTGTTCGTCCTGATGGTCCTGGCGGGCTCGCTGCCGCGACACCCTATGTACCCACCTCCCTCTGCAGCCGGCGGCGCTCCTGCTTCAGCTGCTCCTCGTGTTCGTCCTGATGGTCCTGGCGGGCTCGCAGCCGCGACACCCTATGTACCCACCTCCCTCTGCAGCCGGCGGCGCTCCTGCTTCAGCTGCTCCTCGTGTTCGTCCTGATGGTCCTGGCGGGCTCGCTGCCGCGACACCCTATGTACCCACCTCCCTCTGCAGCCGGCGGCGCTCCTGCTTCAGCTGCTCCTCGTGTTCGTCCTGATGGTCCTGGCGGGCTCGCTGCCGCGACACCCTATGTACCCACCTCCCTCTGCAGCCGGCGGCGCTCCTGCTTCAGCTGCTCCTCGTGTTCGTCCTGATGGTCCTGGCGGGCTCGCAGCCGCGACACCCTATGTACCCACCTCCCTCTGCAGCCGGCGGCGCTCCTGCTTCAGCTGCTCCTCGTGTTCGTCCTGATGGTCCTGGCGGGCTCGCAGCCGCGACACCTGCGCCTCGAGGCGCGCCACGGCCGCGGCCTGCAGCGCCGCCTCGGCCTCCGCCCGCGCCGCCCGCCCTTTAGCCTCCGACACGGACTTGCGGAGGGTTTCCACTGAAATGGTTAATGGTCGCGTTTTTACATCCTGCATTAAATTACTTAGCGTTCAATGTAAAAAAGAACCTGCTCAAAACCAGAATATCAGGCCGAGTTCGTAAAAACCTTATAAAAGTGTACATTTGGAGCATTGCTTTGTATGGGTGTGAAACGTGGACTCTAACTCTTAAAGACAAAGAAAGATTGGCAGCTTTTGAGATGTGGTGCTGGAGGAGAATGGAACGTATCAGCTGGACAGAGAAGAAAACGAACGAAGAGGTTTTAAATATAGTAAAGGAAAAAAGGAAAATGCTGGGACACCTTATACGACACGATGATTTCATCAAAACCATAATAGAAGGAAGAATAGAGGGGAAAAGAAAAAGAGGAAGACCGAGAATAAGCTACATGCAGCAGATAAAAGAGAAGTTGAATGTCGTGTCGTATCAGGAGGTCAAGAGGAAGGCGGAGAGCAGAGAGATGTGGAAAAATCTCCACCGATAAGAGCATGGCTCTTAAATCAGATGATGATTCAATTACTACGCCAGGCGTGTGCGAGATAAAGAGCGTCTGTTTTCAGTAGGCGTCCCGCATACAGTACAAGGATAGAGGGGTCTTGTAAGGCTATCAGATGTAATGACTGTCTATCTTCAGAAGCCACCATATAGAAGACTAGGATTACAGAAGTTGCATTGAGTGTGCTGTTTAGGGCATAAGAGGTGGAACAGCGTCCATCTTCATTAGGCGTCCCGCATAGTGTACTAGGATAGCAGCAGTTATGGAGCGTGTATTGTTCAAGCTTTCAGAGGTGGAAGACAGTCTTTCTTCATAATACACCATGTAAAAAACGTCTATGTAGAGTACTAAGT
Organism: Oegoconia quadripuncta; assembly: GCA_949316235.1. Classification (NCBI taxonomy): domain Eukaryota; kingdom Metazoa; phylum Arthropoda; class Insecta; order Lepidoptera; family Autostichidae; genus Oegoconia; species Oegoconia quadripuncta. The sequence goes on from OX438752.1 coordinate 3,761,191, forward strand.
CAGCAGACGTTATGTTGTTGTTGTATTGAGGTTGTGTTGCTGGAACTTTCATAGGTGGAAGACTATCGAACTAGAGTAACAGGAGTTACAGTGACTGTGTTATTTGGGGTGTGACAGATGGAACAGCATCTATCGTCAATAGGCGCCCCGCATAGTATAGCAGGAGTTATTGGGCTATCAGATTTGGAAGATTGGCATTCTTAAGAACACGCTATATAGAGAATTAGGATAGACCAGTTGGGCTGTTTAGGCATGAGAGATGGACCTGGGTCTATCTTCAGTAGGCGTCGCGCATACGGTACTAGGACAGCAGAAGTTATAGAGGGTGTGTTATCCAGGCTTTCAGTCTTTCTTCAGAGTTGCAGTCAGTATGCTGTTTAAGTTAAAGCATTTTATAATATAGGAGAACTACTAAATGATAATAAGTCTAATAAATAATGTATCTTGTGTACTGAAATATATATAATTAAAAGTTTAGTATCTAACGAAATAGTATAGTAAGTACAAACAGATAATATTATAAAAATTTTTAAAATAAGTAGAAAACAGTTTAAATTTTGTATTAAATATGAAAAATGCTTGATACGGAATTTTTTCACATTAGGTTTCTTTAAGTTAGATCTCTTTAAGCTAGGTTTCTTTAAGTTAGGTTTCTTTAAGTTAAGAGAAATAATTAATTATAAGAAGCTCTCTCTCATACTTTTGCGGTGCCCTTACAGGGTGTCACATGCTTGTACACTTTTATATTTAACACCTATGTGAACCATGGCATATGCAATAAATAAATAAATAAATAAATAAGTTGCGAGATGGAAGAGTGGAGTACCCAGATAGCAAAAGGTACTGTGAATGTTTAAGCATTGACAGACCTTGTTGACATATGATTGAAATGTATGGATACGCACTTTCACTCTCGTACTCCTGGTCGTGGTGGTTAGCGACGCCGTTCTGCCGTGCAGCTCGTTCCTCGTTCAGCTGCAGCTTCAACTTGCGGACTTCGGACTCCAGAGATTGCTTTGTGGAGACCAGCTTCTGCAACCGGACGTCTGCGCACAAAACGGGCGACATTATTTTAATGACAAATGTTGTATTTTCATATGATCAAATGGTAAAAGGAGACCTCTTTGAAGTACATAACCCCACGGTAGCATCAGACAGTGTTTAAACTGTTTAAGTGGCAAGTATTGGGGTGTGAAACACGTACTTCGGAGGGCAGCTTAAATAGTAGGTCTCGATTGTTTTCAATTGAAGGCAGTCGTTAAGCAAAGTCGGTGCCCTACAGAGGCGGCTTAAAAACACTGACTGTCAGGTGGCCGCTTGTATGACACAAATTCACCAATCCACACTGGGTCTGTGTAGTGGTTTATGGCCCTAACTCTCTGTTAGTGAGAGAAGGCTTTGCCCCAACAATGGGGACGTGTAAGGCTGTTTATGATGTGTGCAACATCAGCCTCCTATTGTTAGTATTCCATTCCTTCTGTCACAATAGTAAACCTTCAGGAGTGGAACCTTCATTTTGTAAAATACCCTCATTTCTTTTGGAATGTTGATAAAAAGGGACTTTGCAGCTGCGTACCTCGCGGAGGCTGAACCACCTCCCTGTACTTACCTAGCGTGCCTTCCCCGGCGTCGTTGAGCATCTGCTCGGAGTGGTGGGAGACTAGCGCGAGAGGCGGCACGTTGCCGAAGCCCTTAGCGTCCCCGTGGCTGCCCGCCTCCACGAAGGCGAAGCCCGCGTCGGCGGCGGCCGCGTCCCGGGCCCGCACGGCGTCCCGCGCGCCGCACAGTTCCCGCTCTAGGGACGCGTGCTCGCGTTTTAAACGCTCGTACGACGAGCATTTCTCTCTGTGCTCCCGCTGTCGATATAATAAATAAAAAGATATTTATTCACCTCAAGGCTAATGTTATATAAGTCTTATACATAAGAAAGAACAAAACTGTGTTAAAAGGGCTTAGCAAACGGTGCTGACTCAGGCCCCAGCAGATTAATTGCTACTACCCTAAATAACTATAAAAAGATAAAAATTTGACTATTAAACTGACTTCACACCTCAAGCATTCATTTCAAGGTAAGATTTATGATAGCATTTGTTGAATGTCAATTTAAACCTATTAGAAACAATAGGGCTTATGCATTTATCTTTCAGTCAGTAGGTCCAAGCTACTACCGCTTTGGAAAGGGAAATCATCTATTCGATAAAAAGCGGCGCAAGAAACCCACAGGACCATTTGATTTGATCATAATAGATAAAAAAAAAGAAAACAATGAGCTCGCTAGGTGGTTTTTAAGCGAATTGTATATTCCCCACCCGGAAGCCAGGTCAATCAAATTTAGTTTGCTTTGGAAGACCCTATTTAACGAGGTCCAAATGGAGAGGACTAATGGCCGACCTGCAACTGAGCATATTCCTCGTGCAGCTCCTCTATCCTGTCCTTCAGCAGTTCCAGCTGATATCCAAGCGCGGCTTTGTCATTGTCCAGCTGCGCGTTTAAGATCATCGCCTTGCGGAACTTCTCCTCCACCTCTTTCAGCTCGTGCTGGAATCATAATGTCAGATTTCAGATTTAAAAAAAGTATAAATTCACTACCGATGCGCCTCGACCTCATGCCCAACCTCATAACCTAACCCAACCTTGGACCAGCAAATATTGGGTAAATTTTGATCTTGCCAACTATATTGGATCAGATGTCTTCTAGAAGACCCACATTACGCAATCTCCTAAGTTTTCTAAACTATATTCATACTCATGAATATGTATATGTAAAATATTAGAGTGGTCCGGTAAATCGTTTCAATGACCTTTATTATTTCATGAATGTTATTATCCTTGGCCTGACGATGTTCAGATGCAGGTGTTCAGATGATGGGCACAGGGCCCGCGTTGTCTTCATACGTATTGGTGTCGTGCATGTCAACACTCACCCTAAGGTCTTTGATGCTGAAGGCGTCATCGGCAGAGTCCTCCGAGCTCCTTCTAGGCGAATGTAGTCCTCCCGGACTGAGGGCCGCGAGTCGGGTGCGCGGACCACGACCAACCGTCTCTGTAAATGCACATAGTGTCACGAATTAGCCACTTTACTAAATGGTTGACCTCTTCTAATTCGACGGGAAGTTGACTGGTTGCCAAGGATCAATACAATTTATAGTCTTCTTTTGAGAAGAAGCTTTTACTCTTTTTAGTGTCAATACGTTAAGACAGTAAGTAATGGTTGTGCGCGACGCAACTCTTTTGTACCTTTTTCCTTTTTTATATTTTATTACCTGTGATGCCTTTGACACATTATTACATTGTTTTCTTGATGTTGAGCTGCTAACTGAAGTGTCAACTACATTAATTTCCAAAAATTCCCATAAAATACCCTTTTTTTCACTGTTTAATCCACAATTCTATCTCCTATAAACGCTCGTCGTTTACAATAGTTTTCGCGCACAATTTACATTTAATAATAGTTCCAATTTATCAAACCTCTTGTACAGGTCGTAAGAGTTATCTGCATCTGATCAGATCTCGTGTCGTCGTTGAAAGAAAGAAAAGGATTTATTTCGGGACCACAGATAATGTTAAAGCGACAGTTTCGACGCGGAGACAGGAACAGAGCAGTACATGTCAGTGTATGTAAAATACATGCTTAAGACATATGACAACAACCAGCACACGTGGTCGAAAGTGGGCTTTGTAACCTCCACTCTTTCGACATTCATAAAATCAGGACTCAAGACACTTGCACCCATGTGCCGTTTACCGTGGTACTTTATTGGACAAGTTCTATGAAACCATCAGATGCGATGACATACCGACCTTGATATAATCACACTAAAAACTAGCTCCATGTGACACACCGTAGGTTACTTCATCCCTTGTCATAAGACAAAAGCACGATTGGTGGCGCGCTCGAGGAAACTATCAGATATTTTTTTTATGCACAACTGGTTAGCACTTGACCTCAATCACACCTGCTGTTAAGTGAAGACGAGGCCGAAGGTGGAAAGCGTACGGACCCGGAAACCCCAACACATTAGGGGGACTGGCTATCTTATCTCTGACAACCGGAACACAACAATGCTATTAACATTGCTGCTTGGCGGCGGATTTAGATAACATGGTGGTAGCTAGCCAGGCGGACATGTAAAATGCCCTACCACCAACCAAATCGAGTACTTAAACATGTACCCCGCTGGGGATCGAACCCGCGACCTCAGAATAGTAAACCCAATGTTGTTTACATTGAGCCACGGAGGCGGCGGAGAATGTTGTAATAAGCGCTTCCTAGCATCCTTTTTCCTAATTAGAGTGTTTCTAATTAGATTTCCTACAAAGTCAAATAAAAATTTACCTAATGAATTCAAAAATAAAATTGGTAAAATATTTAAAAAGCAGGTGTTTGCATATTTTCTAGAGAAGGGTTATTATTCAGTATTGGAATTTCTGAGCAACAAGTAATTTATTGCATATTTTCTGACATTGTAATTAATTAATTTGTCGTTAATAATTAATACTGATTTGACTTGATTAATAATTTACTATATATTTAATTTTATGCTTTAAGGCAATGATATTTGCACGCCATAAATGGCAGAATATGCGAACGCGCTGTATTATATTTAAAGATCAATTATTGTTGGACCATATTCTAGTGAATAAATATTTCATTTCATTTCAAAGCGCTTGAGGAAACTATCAGATAAACTGAAGAGACCGACCTTGATACAACCACACTAAGAACTCCAGTATCCATGTGACACACCGCTGCACAAGTACAACCACAAAACACAGTCCCAGTAGGAACATCACAACCTAAACGCACTGACTGAAAGAAAGTGTCAGAGCCGACTCGCACACCGACAAAGGAGTGTTTTGATTCGGCCGCATTGTTGTTTGTTAGTATTGTCGGGCATTGGGTGTTTGTTTAATGGAAAATAAACAACGTAGTGATACTCTGTGGGACCTGGTAAATTGTTCCCGGCTTAGTAGAAATAGAGCCGGAACAAACGGTATTTTTCTGTGGACTGACTCTACGTGGACGCCGGAAACATCACAGTGCGTGTACAGTTGTATTTAATACAATATTAAATAATAATTATTATTATAAGTTCTCCATTGACACGACTGTACACGAGGAGGAGGGGGAGTACGAGGAGATAATAATTATTAAAAATAATATGAATATATAACTTTATAATTATTACGTAGCCAAACAACGACTATATCATTACAAATTTAAAAAAAATAAAAACTAATTAGAAAAAATCAAAAACTCGACTTCAAAAAGTCAGCTTATAAACAATGCACTAAAAAAACCTAAACAATATTGAGATTAGAAAACAAAATTAAAATAAACTAAAAACAAAGTAAACTCTACTTCGATTTAATGCTTGTATTTAACCCAAAGGTGCCTGGAAAAGATCGCTTTTAGTGATAAGGCCGACAAATTGTACTATCCCTTTTTTTTATCGTTATCTTTCTTATTGTTGTGCAATAAAGAATATTTTGTTGTTTAACTATAACGCAATGTTCAGCACATGAACAAACCCTCCTTAAAAAAACATAAGGCATTAGTTAGATTCTATCGTTTAGTTCTTTAAAATAAATAAGAGAAAATTGAGTTTTCCAATACCACGTTTGTATTATATATTCGCCGATAGAGAAGGTACGTCCGATTTTTTCATCGATAAGTAGGTATTGGATAACTGGCGGCAAATGACAGAAACTGGCAAATGGGAGGGTAGCGCAGTGGCATTCGCTATTCGAGTTCGCAAACCTCTCCCGTGGTCAGTCCTTGAATGTATTACCATTAGTGGAATTTTTTTTTTTTTTAATTTTTTTGTATTCTTTATTGCACATAAAAAAACATGTTGACAATCAGTCGGAAATATTGTACAAAGGTGAGCTTATCTCTAATTTCATACGAGAGTTACCGTGCTTCGGAGGGCACGTTAAATACTCGGTCTGGATTGTTTTCAATTGAAGGCAGTCATTAAGCCAAATCGTTGGTCCGCAGACGCGCCTTGAAAACACTGACTGTCAGATACAAATCCACCAATTCGCACTGACGATGAATGAGGATTGGACCAAGGATCCACCAAAGCGGGCCGTGTAGAGGAGAGGCAATAAATACACTGAAAGGATTTGATTGGCCAACACACATCTCCTTTCCGCTTTGCTTTTTGGGTGGCTAACCAGCCCTAAGCGCTTATTAGACTATTGTAGGAAATCTAATTAGGAATACTCTAATTAGGAAAAAGGATGCTAGGAAGCGCTTAATTACAACATTCTAAATGCAGAGAATAATTCGGCTTACATTGCTGGTTGAATTAAAGAACCAAGATTAGATTCTGGATTTAGGGTGGAAATGGTGCGGACAGGACCTTCCAATCCACTAAATCGGAATCTAACTGTTCTAACGTTTACAGCTTCCTATTTCCTCATTAGATTTCCTACAAATAGGATAGTGTAATCAGCGCTTTACTCCTGATCCGGTAGGCTGTTACAGATTGTTCACATCACAAGCATCAACAACTCAATAACTATAGCTCCGTGTGTCAATTAAAGTCAGTAATTCATTCAAAGGGTTATGTATACGCTTTTTTAATAAGGTTCCTCTTGATATACAAAATGTTCCTTTCAATAAATTTAAAGATACTATAAAACAGAAACTTATTAAGAAAGCATATTATAAAATATCAGATTATTTAGATGATAAACATTCATGGACACGAACAGCCCGTTCGCGTAACCAGGCTATTTCACAATTAATAATGAAATATTATAATATAAAATAATCATTAATAATTTTGTAACATTTAGACGACCGATTGGTGTAGTGGATAGTGACCCTATCAGCTAAATCAACGGTTGCGGGTTCGAATCCCGCAAGGGGTAAATGTTTGTGTGATGAATACGAACATTTATCGCGAGAGATCGCTGTTAGCGATAAGGCCGCCTAATTTGTAGTTTCTATAAGATATTTAAATGTACCTTCCTTATTTAAACAATAAAGCGTATTTGATTGATTGATTGATTTATTCCAGAGTCTTGGAAATATTTATGTATGTTTATCCGTTATCTAGTATCCATAGCATAAGCTTTGCTTAGTATGGGACTAGATGATTGGTGTAAGTGTCCGAAATATTATTATTATTATTAACATAAAAACCTTTTTTTAAAAAAAGAGCAACCTCTCGAGTTTCTTGCTTGTTCTTCTCAGGGGAAAAGTGGCTTTTGAACAAGCAGTAGCTTAAAGAAATGTACAATCTGACTATTTTAAGTGTACCCTGTGTACCTACAAAATAAAGCAATTTTTTTATTTTAATTTTGTCTCACCTGTGTACATGTCGTACGCCTTATCAGCATGGTCTTCCTGCTCGCGCTGCTGCCGCTCGAGCTCGCGCATGCGTATCTCGCGCGCCTCCGCCCGAGCTGCCCGTCGCGCCGCTAGCCGCTGTTCAGCCTGCAATAGATCATTACCCGAATAAATAAAAGAATGAATTGTTTTTAATGTTTTAACCCCGGGTAAAGGAAATAAGTTATTATTATATTTATGCATACTTATCTATAATTATTTCTTTACTTGGTAGTATCGTGCACCCTACCTGTTTTTCTACCTACAAATGTCCCATAGCTGTGGGTTGTCTGGAAGAGATCGCTTTTAGTGATAAGACCGCCTAATTGTGTTCTATTGTTATCATCAAAAATTATTGTAAATTATTTTGCGCAATAAAGAGTATTTGTATTGTATTGTAAGTAAGGGAGAGACCGGTTGGAATCGGCCTGTCTGGATGCACGCTTCCAACGATTTCCCGGGACCTTTATAGGGTCGTCTGTCCACCTTGTGTGAGTCCATTTCCTATGCATTTCCGGTGCCTAGCTCAGAGAACTAATGGAAGTAGGGCATTAAAGTCTTGTATACAATGAGCTTTACCGACAGCCCTATATGCAGAGGCTGTCTTAATGCTGAGGAAACAGCCGCCCACGTTATCCTGGAGTGCGAGGGAGTGGCATCACAACGGGTACAAATCCTCAATACGCCGAGGTCGCTCCGAGAGGCCTGTGAACGTCCCAGGAGACTTCTGTGCTTCTGGAAGGAGCTGGGCTGGCTGAGCTAGCTGGCATTCCCACGCATAATGGACCGAATAGGAGTCTAAATGCGGAAAAGGGAGCCCACCATCAAGTATCAAGTATCAAGTAAGGGCATTAAAGTTCTCGAGTGGAGACCATGGACCGGCACGCGCAGTACGTATTTACTAAACTTATTTTTTTTCCAATGGTAAAATACACAGTGAATTTAAATTCGTGTAATTCCCATTAACTGGTGACGCTACTTTTGATTACGTACAATTTTCTCCAAGGAACCATAGTGGAATTCGATCAAAAAATTTTCGATACAAAGTAAATCATTCTGAAACTACCTTCAGTATGGAGGACCAAAAATTTTCGGCTAAATTCGGCGATGGTTCCTAGTGCATAATTGTTCGTAATGAGCGGAGTCAGTAGTAAACAGGAATTACACGAATTATATAAATAATAAATAAATAAAGTTCCATAGAAAATTTCAATAACCTCCCGATGCAATGTATGAAACAGCTGATTTTTTTTTCGCGATTTCGAAGTTGCCCCCATAGTAAAAGTTGTTCGTATTGATGGGTAGAACAAGCCCTTAAAATATGACTACACTTAACCGTTACACCCTGTATAAATATTTCGGCCACTTACACCAATCATCTAGTCCCAAACTAAGCAAAGCTTGTACTATGGATACTAGATAACGGATAAACATACATAAATATTTATATAAACATCCAAGACTCGGGAATTCAATTTCAAGACACATGATATCATTTGTTGAATGTCAATTTAAATCTATTGGAAATAAAAATAGAGCTTAAGCATTTTTTGGTCACTCAGTATGTCCAAGCTACCACCGCTTCGGAAAGGGAAATCATCTGTGGGAAAAGAAGCGGCGCAAGAAACCCACAGGATCATTTTTCTTTTCTTTACCTTTTTCTATATATGTATATAAAATGATACAACTAATACAATGTTATAATTTTTGGGAGCTGGGCGAAGTATACCAAGCGTTTTTGTCATTCAGGTAGTCATTAATTTTGTAATAAACTTTTTTTGTTAATGTTGTTTTGACATGGTTTTTAAATTGTTTTCCATTTAGATTAATGATATTCTCAGGTAGGTTATAAAAACGTATACAGGGTCCCATTCATACATGACAACGTGAGCCCATATGCAAGTCAACACAGATGTTGTTTGGAGTAAGTCCCTTAGTCCAACAACGCGAATCCAGTCAATCATAAAAAAAAAAAAAAAAAAAAAAGTCGCGTTTTACAACACCCACAGGAAGAGCCGGGTTGGTACAGTTCTTTTTCCATATCTTTACGGAAACCACACGGCACCCTAATAACTAGACAGGCTAATTGTCTTCATTTTCAAGTTCAAGCTCTCACACCGACGTTACAGAATACAACTCTTGCGCAAATTGAGTCTAATTACTGCCAATTGTCTCACGTTGGCCGTTAGCAACTATTACATTAGAATTTAGAATCCCACAACACAACGGCAGCGGTTGCGTATATCGCATAATGAACGGAGTCTACCTCTATTCAGAGTAACGTTAGAAAATCAGAGTAGAGAGATGTATTTAATTATATATCTTTGCACATACACACAGCGCCATCTAGTTCCACATTAAGCAACTAGGCTTGTATTATAGATACCAGATGGTTGATAAACTACACAAATACTTTGTTTTTGTAAATAAATACACATATAAATGAAAAACATGCATAACTCGGGAACACATGTCCGTGTATTCATCATACAAACATATGCCCCTAGCGGGATTCCAACCCGCGACCTTTTGGTATAGCAGCAGAATTTCTAACCACTACACCAAACAGGTCGTCACTTTTCTGTTGTGCAATAAATTGTATTTGTATTGGGATATCTCTGACCACCCCACTTGGGATAAAGGTCGCGACGTTATTTATGTATATTGAGTAGTTACTATAATGATTAAGCATGCTGTCTTCTCTTTTAAATGATGTACCTTTAAATTCAAATGGTGACTCCTGATTACGAACCCGTTTAGTGGCCATGGTCCGATCGCCGAGTTCTACTGATCGATCCATTTCCATCAAAAAATGTTCGATTACCCATACCATAGAGGAATAACACTACCCATACTAAGTAAACCATAGTAAGTTTAGTAGGTTGTTTTTTGGATTGGCGATGCAAGGATATCCTATCTACATGTAGATTGTTTATAATTAGAATAATTTTTCCAACCGTTCTCTGATTGCAATGTATAGTTTTTTTTTATTTTTTATTAAGTTTAAGTAGGTTCTATCAGTGGAAACCTCTAATTGGCTTTCAGTTTTTTTAGTTTAAGTGATAATTTGTAAAACAGCTGTTTGTTTTCCCAAGAAAATAAAATAAAAACAACCAGTTGGCAGCCCAACAATTTTCGACTGAATCGGGGTATGGTTCCTAGTGGAAAGTTGTTCGTAATCAAAGTGGAGTCACCAGTCGAAAATAAGAATTACGGATTCGGCAGTCTGTTTGCGTGACCTGCAAGTTAATCTTTATTTCTTGTATTGACATTATGTTTATCACTATTGTCTGTCACAACTATTGTGTCTGTATGATGCTATATTATGTTGACTTCTATTACATGCTGCCCATATTACTGCTTATATATTCATAGAGTGAAATTCATTATTGAATCACCTAAAAGGAAGTAAATTATTATGTACCTATATATTATTTTTGTTTGGTGGGTACCTATGTATTTTTATCCGACTGCTCAACGATAATGTTTTTCGAGTGTAAATATGCATGTGCGTTCCTTTATGCATTCTGTAGCCTAAACGACTTGACCGATTTCGAAGTGCACAGTGTCGATAGATTCGTCTTGAAGTGTCATAGGATACATTTTATGGTAAAAAATCCAACATAGCGTCCGCAAAATACGAAATAATACCGGGTTTTTTGTTAAGTACTTAAATAGTTATTACTAAGTAGTCCAACCGCACTTGGTACTTAGGTAACGTCACCCTCCTTGGAGCGCGAGTCCGGCTCGCACGTGGTCGGTTATTTTTTCTAAAGAATCCGTGTCATCGTATGTATTCAACGTGATAGATAAAATGAAGGTGGTCACATCCCGTCGGCCATAATCTAGTAGAGCAATTAGCGACTACCGCCTATTGTTCACGGGAGAGGGGTCACCGTCAGTCACTATTGCGATTGAACTGTGTGCAGCGAGTAGATCCATCCGTCAGACCCACTGTCGGACAGTATTACACTCGCTCTAGATGTTACGTCAATAGTCATTCATGATCATTAGTCCGAAACATCCCACTGCAGATATAATAAATAAATAAATAAATAATAAAAGGTATTTATTTACCACAAAGTTAATTTAACAATAATAATAATAATAACAATAATTGATAATAAATTAGGTCAAACTGTGATGAAAAGGTAGGGACTCAGCAGATTTGCCCCCCCCCCCCCCCAAGTAGAGTAGTTGCTGCCACCAAGAATTAATTATTATTACTCTATGTATAAATTTAAACATTAACAAAAGTAAACAAAAAGAAAAAAACTATATCTAAAATGAACTCAAAAACAACTGCAAGTGATAAACCATAAAAAGCTAGACACGAGAAGGTATCATATAGGTAGGTATTTGGTAAATTTTCAATACTTATGTGTGATATAGACTTTTCCCTTATATTGAGGGAGTATTGGCCATAGTCCGCCACGCTGGCCCAGTGCGGATTGGGGATTTCACATACCTTCGCATCTTATTTGTCAGGCATGTAGGCAAAGAAAAAAACATTTATTCAGCTTACAATGGGCATGTACATGAAAATTTTGAGATATTAAAACTAAAACATAATAATGCAAGCTGACATAGGTTCCAGCTCAGCATAATGCTGTGGCATGAACCATATAGTACTGAGTATATTAATTCTGTGCCATAGCGCTGATTTTCAGCTGGCACCTTTGTAGGAGGTTAGGCGCTCATAGAATAATTAAAAAAAAAAAAAAAAAAAAAAAAATCGACAGATTATTATCGAAGATGCACATAAGTAACTACTAGGTTAGGTACTAGGCACATAATATTCAACCTGGGAACTATTATTTGAATGCATTGAAATGCGTTTAAACACGTAATTATTTTTAAGATGTTCTCATATAGCGATTTTTACCTCCAAATATCTCGGGAATATAACACTTTAGCATACCATATTACTTGACATTTTTTGTTCATATAAGTATCCCCTGTCCATATACATATATAACTTTCATCGTGCGCTGAAACTTTGAAAAAATAAAATAAAAATTGTAACCCAAAACCTACTTAAAATGAGGAACTCTTGAGCTTTGTGAATGAGCAGTAATTTTAATGTTCGGATAAAAATACCACTTGAAAACGTTATATTTAACCTATAACTCCGTGGCGCAATGTAAACACCATAGGGTTTACGCATCGGATGTTGCGGGTTCGATCCCCAGCGGCGTAAATGTTTGGTATTCGGTTTAGTTGGTGGTAGGGCATTTTAAATGTCCGCCTGGCTAGCTACCACCATCTTATCTAAGTCTGCCGCTAATAGCGTTGTTGTGGTCCGATTATCAGAGATAAGATAGCCGTCTCCCAAATAAGATGAGATTTCCGGGTCAGTACCCTTCCACTTTACGCCTTATCTTCACTTAACATCAGCTGTGATTAAGAACAGGTGCTAACCCGTAAAAAATAAAAAGAAAGCATGGGCTTTTATAGCCCGTTGATATAAAGTGCTGCGCAATAAACTACTGCACAACTGACGTGACCATGAACGAGCCAAGGCTGTGCGCACGACCGCGCAGTGGGACATCGCGCAACTAGTTTGTTAACAGGAGGCTTCTAATGAATAGGATCCAGATACAAGATCCTCAACATGTATTGCAATGTTGATGTGACCAAGGTCCAGTCTGACGTTTAACGATTTAGTACGCATCAATACAAGGTGCATTGGATTTAATTTAGTATTTATTATTAAGTAATTATTTAAAATAATAAAACTTCTCTTCAGATATAATATAAATCATACCTACTCATCTAACTAATATTAGAAATGGGAGAGTTTGGACGTTTGTTAGTTGCTCAATTACGGCGAAACGGGTGTACGTATTTGGGTGAAATTTGGTATATAGGGATTACCCTAGATTAAAACAGGACATTTTTTATCCCGATAACGTGAGTTGTTCCCGCGGGATAAACTAATTAAACTTATCCGAGATAAACCCATTCCAGTAGGACGCTGCGCGAAAAGCTAGTCTAGTTCTTAATAGTTTTAAATGAGGGCGTCACTGGACCTGTCCCACCAGCGTAATACGAAAATGTTTTCGAGAGGTAAAAGTTAAACGGAAATTATACCGTGTCAATACATGTCAGGATAATGAAAGATATAGGGGCGCTAATGTGCAATGACTGAACGGTAACATATGCGGGCGATGTGAAAACAAAGACCCGAGACGACCACTTTTAATCGGATCTACAATAGTCGACAAAAATGGAACATAGAACAATTTAACGAAAATAGCCCTTATAACAATCGGTCCTACAAAAACAAGTATGACCGACTCGCCAACCTACACTCCCAATTGCTGAGGGAGAAAGTGGAAAACTTCTTTTTCCTACTAACATCCCTATTTCTTTAATTATTCAGGGTTCCAAGGTAGCAGCGGAGTCACGTAGGGCACCATCAACCTTCAGTATGGAGTACCATTGTCGATCCTAGCTTACAGGAGTTACAGTGGGAGGAGCGTGGAGGGAGACGGGAATAACTCTCGCTAACACAATCCGATTTTTTTTATGCACAACGGGTTGGTACTTTACCTCAATCACACCTGATGTTAAGTGAAGATGAGGTCGAAGGTGGAAGGGTACTGACCCGGAAACCCCAATACATTTATGTCCGCGGTATGTAATAGAGACGATTTAAAAAATCCAATTGGACACACGCTAACGGAGACGATAGACTTTAGGGCGCACACCTCTGCAGTGCGGACACAGAATAAGTAATAGCACTCGGACCTACGGCTATGGTATTTACTTGAGGTATCGCAGACGACCGTTTCAATACGACCACTGATTTGTATCCATTCGACGTCCGATTTGCCCCGATTCAAAGCACCACACAGCCCTTTCTAGAAGCCTATGTCTTGCAATGGACTAGTGTCGAGTAGGAAAATCCCGGCCTAGAGTAGAGAGTCTAGAAGCTAACGTGCAATATTTGCGAAACACGAAAAGCCTAACGCCATATACTGGCGGTTTACTATTGCGATGGGATAATGAATTGATGACAAGGCGGTAACATGAGCATGTTAAGGGAGATTAGGAAACCCGAGGAATATGAAACGGAAAATCTGAAACACAACAATATAAGGTTTAATGTAAGAGCCGATTACCTCAGCCGATAACAGAAATATGCGATAAAACATGTTATTGTTTAATCTGTTACTCATAGTAAAGACATTTTAAAATATTCAAATCACGAGTTGATCAAACCGAACTATCGAAGACTGGATGGAATCAATTTTGTAGATAGAAAAGACATATCAGGAAGTGAATGATGTCTATCCGTGATTCACAACAACGTATAGAAATCGACTGCTGGATATAAACCTCTCCATTAGCGCGATTTCTATCGCTTTCCATGGGATAAATACCCAATCAGGCTGGCAGGTGGATTTGTGACAGTGGCGATACCTTCATATAAGCCGAGAAACCCGGCATACCTTACAGTACTCGATTAGGAAAACACTTTCAAACTTTGCATAAAAAAAATCTATATTTAAGCAGTATAGGAAATCCACAAACTCGGGCTTCCCTTAATTGAAGCCCTAGGCACGCAACTGATTGGTGATTGTAGATTTTGTATGTTGCTGGGTCACTGCGACTGTTGTTGATCTACTATGATCGCCAGAAACCAATAGTTCACCATTGAGGCTTGCAGCTTCGAGGAGTATAGCAGTTTCTTCAAGTAACTGTGGTACGCTGTTTCTCGAACCCTTTGTCACCTTTTTCAACACGAGGATGGGTCCACTCTGCAGGAACTACTAGCACGTAGTCTGTGATTACATCTTCTAAACATGACGTATCAACGGAACGTCGTTCATATCAATAAGCTGAAAAACTATTACAGCCTGTAACACTCGCGACACTATAACAAATTCCACGATTTATTTTATCGCTACGATGGAACTAAAATAAAATATAACGTTTCTTTTTTAAATTGCTGTAGCCGGGTGTAAACTGACAACACAATGAATTAAGCCCAAGTCACTGTTTAATTATTATTCTCGGTAAGGATTAAGGTGGGCAGCATGACAAGTCCGATTAACATGAGCTTAACTTTGCTCCGAGGCCAGTGACATCATTGCGGTGTGAGAAGGATGTAACGGAAGATTAGGCAGACAGAACGATAGGAAAACCTTCAAGGGTATTTACTCAATGGTGTATACAAAAACTGTAGGCAGTGCTTCTTCCCCATAGGGATGGCTCTAGTGCCATATTACATTTCATTGGCTACACTCTCATTTGCCAAGGGGGGAAGTGGGAAACTTCTTTTCTTATTTATACACATAGGGTGTACATGTACATGCATCTAGGCGCAGTTCGTGGTGTATACGAAAGCAGGAGGCCGAGCTTCACTCGCCCTGCTTCCCCATAGGGATGGCCCTAGTGCCATGTTACATTTTATTGGCTACACTCCCATTTGCCAAGGGGGGGAAGTGGGAAACCTCTTTTCTTACTTATACACCCTATTTCTTTATTTAATTAGTCTGGGGTCTAATAGCAATTGAGTCACGTAGGGCACCGTCTATACCTTCAGTAGGCGCCGTGTCGAGTACCACTGTCGATCCTAGCTTATAAGAGTTACAGTGGGAAGAGGGTGGAGGCG
Source organism: Oegoconia quadripuncta (assembly GCA_949316235.1). NCBI lineage: Eukaryota > Metazoa > Arthropoda > Insecta > Lepidoptera > Autostichidae > Oegoconia > Oegoconia quadripuncta. Next base: position 3,777,156 of record OX438752.1, read on the forward strand.
GAGAGGAGGAGAAGCGGGTGGAGGGAAGTAAGGGATAAACGTCTAATGGATAGACGTATCGAGTTACCATAATTTACTTGTTACATATATCAATAGCTATTTTACTGTAATTATGTTATAAGGTACTGTCTGAAGGGCAATTCTCGTAATATCTCTTATTACAATTACAGTCAAAATTCAGTTCGGATCTAGTCTCGGTCTCCAAATGTCAAATACGTCAATCTCATACTACAATATAAAGGTTTGTAATGTGATTATATCGAAATGTGATCGAAAGTTGAACAAAGCTTTTAACATCAAGTTCGAGATTAAAAAAATTGACAGTTCGTCAAATATGCGCTTGCTTCCTTCTATTTATTCTCTTTCACATTTGTCAAAAAAACTACTTATATCACTTCAGCTGGGCAACACTGAACAATTAATAGTGAGAGCTTTGTTCAACTTTGGATCACATTTCGATATAATTACATTACGAATCTTTATATTTAATGTCGTATTTGACATTTAGGAGATCGGGACTGAATCCTTCATTACAATCCTTCCACAAAAGCAAGCTTATGAGACACCTCGATTAACCACCCTTCATAACTGGTATAATTAACATAATATATTATTAATTTTTAAATTTTTCATTGTTACTGATATGTTTTTTTTGTACTTTTTAAACTTTATATATTTAAACTTTATCTTGAATTTTATACTGTTATCTATCTTAGAATGCTGTGTATACTTATAATAGGCTGATACACTTATAATGTGACCAATATGTGAACTACCAAAATAATGTTTTAGTGTATAAGCTGTTAGTGTACCTAAATAAATAAATAAATAAATTAGTACGGCAAAAATGACATAGGATTATTACTTCCTATAGGTACGAGACGTAAATCCTGTAGCGAAGTAGGTTGATAGGCAGGACAGGTGGAAGATGAAGCAAACAATGTTAGTAGACGCATAGGATTCTTGCAATCTATTAATAACCTGTATACACGAAGTAAAACACGTCTAATTAATGTAGTGGTTGACATACATTGTATGGTTAGATGTGGAGGCGGTATTACCATCACACTAGCGAGTTGCGAGCGAGTGGGAAGCGGGGCGAGTGCGCAGCCAGCACGCCGCGAGTTCGCGACGTGTGCGTGGCGAACACGCCGCGGGTGCGCAGCGAGCTCACGGCGAACAGCGCTGTTGACGTCAGTCGATAACTTGATAATGGGTCCTCCCATATTCGTCGTTTTATCTGCTTTTGTCTTCGTTTCCGTCTTCGGAGTAACAAAGCTAACAGCAGTGTTCCCTCGTCGTAATCCATTCTGGCACTGAATGTACAAAACGAGAATCGCACGCCGCGAACTCGCTGCCCACCCGCGGCGAGCTCGCTGCGCATACGTCGCGAACTCGCGGCGTACACGCTGCGCACTCGCCCCGCTTTCCACTCGCTCGCAACTCGCTAGTGTGATAAAGCCCTTACAATTATATTGGGTCTTTACCTATGAAATTAGAGTTATTTTTGTCTTCGTTAATCATATGTACCAATTCCTGCGATTTTCAAAGCTATATCCAAATTTGTTTTTTATTGGGAAATGGATTTTTTTTTTATGTATCGTATCGTAGTCGTTTCGTCGGATAGGCATCAAAAATATTACAAGTTATCTTGAACAGTTTTTCGATTCAGCGTTTAGAAATTAAGCTTTAAAGTGCAATTTTTATCAGCTCTGCCAGCTAAACGGTTGGTGTTGGATAGGTGAAAAAATTCATAGCAGTATAGTACAATCGGAAACAGATAAACCAATACAGTCCTGCATAATACAAAGTAAGTTCTCTCAGGAAATCATTAACTTTATTCGATATTTTTTTTACTGAGTTTAACAATAAGTAAAAAGTACTATCGAAAAATATACGTGACTAGCTGAGAAAACTTAATTTGAATTATGCAGGTCTGTAAAGGTTTATCTGTTTCTGACTATACCTAAATAACGAAGTTAAACGGAAGACTATCATAGCTAAGTATTTCTATTATCAATATTTCTTTGTCTGACATCCAACTAAAGGTGGTTTCAGAATGATTTAATGCGTATGCGCAATCGAAAATTTTTGGATCGAATTCAGCTATGGTTCCTTGAGGAATTATTCATAACCAAGAGTGGCGTCACCAGATAATGGGAATTATACGAATTCTTATATATCATGATATTTATATTATACAGTATAAATATAAGAGAGAGACGAGCTGCAGTACAATAGAACGAATCGATGCCCCGCCCACTTAGAGTTAGTAGAGTTAGATTAGATTTAGAGTTGACTAACGTAGGAAGAATAAAGGTGTGCTTGTTTGTGTTAAGCAAAGGTATTACATATCTGCTAGATAAAGCACATAATATACATTTTGTAGAACCTAGACGTCACAGACGTTGAACCATAAGCATAAGGCTAACAGCCCACTCGATGAAAACATGACGGATCCAATATAAACAAATGTTCACACCAACAGATCAGAAGGCATGATTTCAAGTTTTAAGACTTGCCAGTAGGACGTGATGAGATCACATCTGTCTGGACACACGTGCGAAGGACACACATGTGAAAGGATGTTGCAAACAAATGCCATGTTCTAGAATAGGGGACGGGACATGAAGATAGTTAATCAATCGATTCAGTCAATTTGTTTAATTAAGGCGCATAACATCCAAAGCGCAATAGGGTAATTGTACGAGCACAGCAGATGTACCGAGTACCGCCTCCGTGGCTCAATGTAAACATTGGGTTTACGATTCGGAGGTCGCGGGTTCGATCCCCAGCGGGGTACATGTTTAAGTACTCGGTTTGGTTATCTAAATCTGCCGCCAAGCAGCAATGTTAATAGCATTGTTGTGTTCCGGTTGTCAGAGATAAGATAGCCAGTCCTCCAAATGTGTTGGGGTTTCCGGGTCAGTACGCTTCCACCTTCGACCTCATCTTCACTTAACATCAGGTGTGATTGAGGTCAGGAACCAAGCCGTTGTGCAAAAAAAAAAACGTTTTGCTATCGATCGATTTGGTACCGAATTTAAGCGCCCTAGAAGTTAATTATGGTAACTCGATACATGTCTATTCATTAGACAGTTAGTTATCATTACTCTTAGGGTGCTTACGTGGTAATGTCCAAGATATTAAAAGGCTTGAAACAACATCTACGGCCCCCAGACAGGGGGTGCCACCGACGCCCGTTGAAACCTACAAGTTTAGTTCTTTGGTGTAGAAGTCGCCTTTTTGACACCCACGGGAATAGACGGGTTGATTCTCATAGTTTGACAAACCATACGGCACTAAATTTAAGTGAAATAGAGGGCAAGGCAATACATACGACTTTGAACTAAGGTTATTGACGTCTTCTGGACTTCATAACACGTACATAAGAGCACAAAGAACGTAACGGTAAATCTATGAACAAATATCGAAAAACGCTAGAGTGGCAGAATACTATCCACACTAGTCCATACTAATATTGTAATTGCAAAAGTCTTGTCCGTCTGTATATTAAAATTAGACAGAACCGAGACCTGGAGAAGGACATAGCCTACTATTTGTCCTGAAAATGTTCACGATAAAGTAATTCATGCCGGGCGAAACCACTGGAGGGAAGCTAGTAAGAAAATAAAAGAGCAAGTCAATGTCACACTATGTACAAAAACTGTAGCATAGATCGTTGCTGAACGAAGTCAGACAGTGTAAGTGTTTGCCTGAAGAATGACATCATCGCTCTGGACAAAACCTACGAAGGCCACCGCGGTCATTCCCCGACAATCTATAGTTTAGTACCTGTAAATATACGAGAACATAAGAGAAACCTTGTTAAGCCTATAAAAGTAAAGATATTAAAAATAATAGGCCGTCATAAAGACAACAGAATAGATGAAAAAAAAAAGAGAATAAATCAAAATACGTCACGTATGGTTTGCCGTCGGTGTTGAATTGGACTGTGACTGATCGCCAATGTCATTTAATATAATAGGGCTTAGAAGAAAAAAAATAGCCGTCATACGTATAGCTATTAGTATGGAAACTTTTGAACAGTATTAGCAATGGTTAAAAAAAAAAGAGAAATGAAAAGCAGAAGAGGATAGCAATGCCTTATTTATCTAAAAGATTGTAAGTATCAAGCAGAAGATGGATTTTATCAAATCAGCAAATAACTTGCAGTGCGTGACAACAAGGACAGACAAATAAAGAAATAAGGTGTGTCACTTAAAGGGCGATAAACCCAACACCCAATCAGATCGGTCGACACTGTTTACAAGTCCTTGTGCACCGATACTGACTCAATACAAGGCTAAGGTCCTTCATCCACCAAAGCGGACTGGAGAGGTATGGTCAGTCAATGGAATCATTGTTTGACATTGGTTCACCATTGGTTAGCATATTAAGTTACATTCCGTTTCATTTTTAAAACCTAACGCTTCTTGACGTAAACCTAGATCTTATAAAAAAAACTCTGCGGTGCACGCAGAGAAATAGATGTACTATGTGCCCCTTAAAAGTCGTACGAACTTCTAAAAGTCACTAACCACCACGGGCAGTGACTTTGGTTGACCAGAGAGAGCGCAACTGTGGGATAAAAACCCAGAACCTCCAGAGTTAAACTAACGAAAAGAAACTCCACCACAAACTGCAATGGCCGACCAGAAAAACGCTAAATCCCAGATCAATCACTACAAAGAAAACCCAATGATTCAAATCACTGAATCACTTGATTGGCTAAAAAACATTGTAAATTATACACTGTAGTAAATACACAAGTCAATGCTTGGTAGCGTAAAACGAGTGAAACATTCCTAACAATTTAATATACTTAATTGACTGACTGGGGCAAAAACTTGATTGCACTGCGGAGTAACTGCTGAGCTGACATTAGAAAGTATAGTACACCGGATATTTCTAAACCTACGGCTACTCCACTATCCAATGCTACCTTCACCACATCAAAAAATACCCAAGATTGTAAGTGCGCCAGGTCAACGCAACAAAATGTAATTTCCTACATAAATTATTCAAATTTCGAGATACGTTGTGTTGTGTGGTGCATATTCTGATTTTTTTAATGGACAGAACGATTTATTGTTGCACGTTTCGGAACTGGAGAGAGCGTGACAAACTGAGGCGAGGTTTGTTTGGCGGTGACGTCACAGTTTGTCCAAGAGAACAGTGTGCGGCCACATGTCTCGCCGAAAATGTAAAACGAGTTTTGTTTCAAAGTAACGTACACACACATTCACATAGTTTAGTTTGGATCAATTTTGAAGGTCAAATTGTCTTCACGTTCTATATAAAAGTCCTTTATCGGAGTCCTTATTAGCATCGTTCCATGCGAACATTTGTATTTGGATGACTGACGCTGCAATCCATCACTGGTATTGGTGTCGATTAGGATGTACACCAACTAAACTAAAAACCAGTTTTAGAGTAGTACTGTCTCTTTCTCCCTGGAACAGTACGATGCGACGGCACCACTCCAAAACTGGTTTTAGTTTAGTTGGTGTACATCCGAATCGACACCATTGATTGACTCACGATATCATTTAGTCGGCTTTAAGGCACTCACAGAAGAGATAGGTTAGTCCACTTTTAGGTACTACGAGAACCACACAGCCAACTCATGATCATTATGTCTAAGTAGGCCTAAATCATTCAAAGCTTCCAATTCTGCCAAGCCTCCAGGTCTTTCGGCAGTTAAAAGTTCATTTATTATTGTACGCAAGTCTAATATCGCTGAGATTACTCATTGCTAACCACCGTAACAGCTTATACAGACAGACGATAAACGCTGACGCGCGATAGCGTAAACGAGCCAGCGATTATCAATGCTGCCGTGTGTGTAGCACATGGCGGTAACCTATTCCTATACAATCTAGTTTTACAAACTAGATAACTTGAAATTGTATTAAACTGACTTTTATGAAATTTTCATTTTCCTCAGCTAAAATACTACTAATCATTATGATATTATACGAGAAATGTTAGTACCTATCGTGATTAACCAAACACACTAGTAATTAAGCTAATAGAAACAGATGCACGTGGCAATATAAAATGTAAACATTATTTTAATTCGTTGCATACAAAACAATGATCTCACCGAACAAACATTGCATAATACTTCCATTTCTGATAGTATTAGCTATTAGTCAGTCCGCGGATAAGATGGTTTTGTGAAGGCCGACGGGGTCTCGCTCTCGACTTTATTTCAACTACACCTGTTTATATTTAGAGTAGGGTTGCCGTCCCAGGATTTGCTAGGTTCCCATGCTGTGATTTCGGCACTTTAAAAGAATATCACCAATCGCTCTCTTCCCGTGGGTCACATAAATGGTGACTAAGGAACTTCACACCAAAAACATCTATAAGATTGAGCGTTTTGACGGCGATAGGCGTGAGCCCTGTCATTGTGCATTTCTATATTATATGTCGAAAGGTGGAGCGCGAATGATGTTTCAACCGTTTGGGATAGTGATTGTAACATGGTGTATGTATGTGTATGTCCTAATTTTGGTCATTAATAATTTTAGAAATAGTTCTAATTTGCTTCCAAATTAACCATTGCAAATTACCATGAAATACATTGTCAGTCAAAGTGCGGTCGCCGGTCCGAGCAATAAATAGCCCGCAGCCGGTCTAATGTTTGCATTGACTTAATCGCTTCGACCGGTGCCGACAGGTTAAGTTTAACGTCAGACAACTCTGTATAAATTCTTACGAACAGAATTCCTTACCTATTAAAATTCAATTTTTAAAATAAAAATGTCCGAATGATACGCCTAAAATCCAAGGTTTTATGGGTCTTTGTTTTCGTCTACTGATTTACCAGATGTCAACCCTAATTTGGAAAGACATTTGTATTCAAAACTCCATTCGAGACGAAACTTGAATTTCGATTCGGACATATCAATGGAATTTCAAGTAACATAAGCTTTTTACGCTTAGCTACATCGTTTATGAAGAGGCCAAAGGTGGAAGTAAGTGCATCCAGAACCCTCAATTCGGGACTATGTCAATCTAAGGATTGGAAAACAAACAAAATGTCAGATCCTTCTATACTGTTTGCAATGAATATTCAGTACCGGATTGGCCTACAAAATAAGCAACTGCTTAGGACATCACAGTCCAGAAACAAGTTGGGTATCATAAGGAATTTAAATATCAGCGAGCAAAGAAATACGTTGCTAAAAAATAATGATGTTGTTGATTGACCAATCGCAAGAATTCGCTTTCATCACGAGCTGATATTCGAAAGAGTTGCGTTTTGTCCTGAAGCAGACAATACTGGTAGATCGGCTTCTTAGGTCTTGAATCCGGTCCTGCAAGCATTGAACGAAAATGGTTTAACGCATGTGATTCCTCGTTTATTCGCCTAAACCGTATTTCTACGCGTCTATCTCAAGTCATTTTGAGATTTCAGACTGACATAGTGAGACACTGGACCTTTTAAGACCAGATATTATGACGTTTTGAACATTTTGACATTTGTTCTGGACGTTTTGAGACATTGGTCATCTTAAACAGGGTCAGTCACTGACAGACGATTTACAGATAGAATTTCATAAGCGCGTGCAGTCATTGAAGCGTTTGCAAGAAGGTTTTAAGCCCAGTCAAATTCTGTTTCCACATTTACCAAAAATTACTTTGAAATTTTAATGTAATGCACAGATATCACTCACATAAAGCACCAAAAGCCTGCCGAGGACACGCAAAAAGATTTCGGCCGGTGACATTTCAAGAGACGATACGTCAACGCTGACGAGGTCACTACAAACCGACGATTCCGTACACAAGTGTTTCCACCAGTTGTTGCACACGCACTGGGCTGATTGGATCATTTAAATATATTTATTTAACAATGACAAAAGAAATTACTTGCGAGGAATGCGAATGGTAACATAGCTATAATGGAGTTTATAAACTTGGAAGTCTATGACAGGCTATAACATAATACATGGGGTAAGGGAGTAAGCGACGAAGACGGAATGGACGTCCTAGTGGCTGATATGCTGACGATGAAGGGAGTAAAGCAAGTCACGGATAAAATGTAGGGGATTGTGGCTATTGGCCCAGAGTTTCCAAAAAAAATCGCCAATACTGATCATGTCTAATGACATTGTACAGTTAGCGGGATCTCACTGGCACAGGGCCGTGAGTATTGGCGTGATGGAGAGGAAGCCTATACCCAGCAGTGAGATTAATGATGATGATCCTAAACAACCTGCCCAGCGTAGCGTTTAAGTAAATAATGTTTGTTTTACGATAAAAAGTACCCTATTTGTTAACAAACATCCAAGCTTTCGCATTTACAATATTAGTGGGATATATATAAGGTTGTAATGGGTTTCTATTGCAAATTAATAAACTGAACAACCATTCCTTTATAAAATATCAGTTCCAATTCACTCTGTTCTAATGTTTTAAAATAGAAGTTATCAAAAACCTCGACATTTACTATTACTTCGTACATTGAAATTTTCTTTGAGACTCAAAATTAATGTTATCGGACACTAACACCCTAATCTGTATCAACACTACTTTATCGAAGCATCAATAACAACTTCTGTCCGTTTGATATATTGTACTTCTTTGGCTATACTTTATAAAATAAAGTTATCTCCTTCGCGCGTGTCTCCGTCCATGATAAAGCGTCTTACAAATCTACAGAATGAAACAGAAGTTTGGGCGATAATACCAAAAAACGTTATATCGCGCTAATCATTAGAACTGAAATTAGCCTAGTAATTTTTAATACTCGTGGTAAGCTCTATACGTTTTGCATTCATTTTGATAACGTCAACGATTTAATCGTTCAGAAAAATTGCGCGATACCATTTTTACATCAGCTAAACCAAGTCGAAACCAAAAGCGTTCCATTTAAACAGTAAAATCGTTGTAAAATAGCACGTCTCGCGATTGTTATTACAAAGAAGGATGCATCGGGCGATATACTTCTAATATGTAATACTAGCTAAACTTAGCACATTTTGAACGGAGTAGAGATATTTTATTAACAGGTCAACATGCCAAAAGCAAAGTACTCGTGCCTTACCGCAACTAAGAAAATTACTATAGCCGCAGAAGGTATGGTCGGTTACAACATTGTTTGTGAAATTTCAGAAATAGAAGAATGTTACTTCGTTTACTTTTCGTAAAGTTTAAAGCAAACACGAGATGATTAAATACACATTACTCACGTAGAGGAGAAGGGTTCTGGTGGCGATACCCAATAAAGTCTCCGATAGCGACATGATGTATAAGGATATTTCATTACAAGGCTAGTCAACCACAAGCTCGCGTCTATTCCACGATTAAACCACTACTCAACTAAATCACACCAAACGTATTCCTGACTATTCATATTCAAATAGGACTGTCACGAAATTGTCAGCACTCAAAAGTGTATGTTAACATGTCATACGTGTTAGGATACCCTTTACAACACGTGAATGGCTCATTGCAAATGAATAACGCAAACATCTGAAACAACTACTGTGGCCTCCGTTGAGACGCTTGCCGGTGAAAATTTAATGGAAGATAAGATAATGTCAACCTTGACTATTTTATGGCCATGACGCTAAAGGGCAAGATATAAAAATGTAAAAAAAAACTTTTTCACAAAAAGACTGAGTTACTGCTGTATCGCTCGTGTCTGTGAGTCAGCACTTGAATCAGTAAGGAAATCAAACGTTTTTTTATGGTGACACAAGGGGCAAGAATGCGATTAAAAGGACACGGTATAAGGTTATTTGCAATAGCAATACGTACGTGATTCTGCTGGCCACCGAGAATACCGACGATCGAAGGGTTTTGTTCTCCGTGAGAGTCTCTACGAAAGTCTGTGGCATGGTCACCACTATGGTTATCTACGTTACTAGAATGTCCATTCTTCAGTCCGTTGACCTTGAGTTGATCATCGGAACCATTAACACGGCCATCGTGGTTATTATCGTTGGAGTTGCCGTTGGTTGCTGCGTTCTTCAAATCCATGTTAACAGTTTCGGTGGCTGTAATGGGAGATTTTTTAGGGTCATCGACGCGTTCAGTGAGGGTGTCATCGTCGGTGTCTCCGAAGTCACCGTCGGTGAACGCATCGCCGCTCTCCTCATCGCTATTGTCAGGTGTCGCCAGCCCTACCCGCCTGCCCATGTTGACGTCACTGATCACCGTATTGTTACTTTATTCGGGGAAATCAAACAATTCGTTTCGCGCACTGTTGTGGCATTCCCACATTTGTTCAACAATCCCGACCTATTGCGTATGAGGCTGCAATCGTGGAGCCGCTTGAATAGAAAGGAAGGACGCAATTTTTCGTACTTGCCTCTCGCACTGCACTGTATAATACCGTGATAAAATTTATTGGCTAGGCACTTATTATCTTATCAATATTTTCCACTTTAGTTTCGAATCGCTCCTTGACCAACATTCTTTGTTACAGTTGTCAGTGTACTGTTTTTTGTTGATACCGATATTACAATAATAGATTTCTTTTGTATCTGTCACTTCACTTATCACAATGACTGTTTATTTATAAGCAAGAGGCTTTCTCAATGCTGGAATTGCGTCAATAAAAACATTATGTTTATAAAACATGCCGCGGATGGGTTTGTGGTCGTGTTTACGAGGTAAGGCGATAGGCACACGTGCGCCCGCGGCGGTGTTTGGGATAGACTGCGGCTCGCGTCTGGTTGGTTGCTCTGCGCAGCGTACACTGCTCGTGCTGTGATATCGCTTTCGTAATGGTATCGCACCGTTACCTGCATGATGTAAACCCGCGAGCCTCCTACTAGCGGAAGCGGTAGCGGATGCAGTTAGAACCGTTAATACCCGACTCTACTGCATGTATTCATATAGAAATTGAATTACGATGAGGTTTTACAAGAATTATACAGTACTAGAAGAATACTAGCGGAGACATTTCATTATGTATGTATGTATTCATTCTAAACCAGTGCTATATAAACATCAAAGTATATGTAAAAAAAAAAATACCACTATACTTGCCTACATTGTCTTTACTGGCGAGCATTACCGATCCCGCTTGGAACGTATGCCCGATCACTAAAAACCAAGATTACCGACTTCAATTATAATACTTTTCATGTAATTTTCAGTACACAAAACCAAGCATTCAAATGACATAATAAATTAGATTTTACATTTCTTCGATACAGAAAAGTGATTTTGTAACAAATGGGCGACGTGTTTAGATGAAAGGCTGTAAAATAGCATATATTTTTCTCAAAATTTCAATCACTATATAATTAACGAACAAGCCCGAAACTTTTGCATTTTTGGGGAGATTAGACCAGAAAGCGAAAGAGTAATTTGAATTAGGTTTCCATTGCAAGCATCCAAGTTTAAATGCTGCATTAATAAAAGCGATCTCAAGATTGACATCGAGTCTCAATAGGTTCTTATGATTTTATTAGGTTTTTTTATACTGTTTAAATGCACACGTCTTTTTCAAGCCATAGGCCAGTATTAATAAAACTATCTCAAGATTGAGGTGAACTTAAGTTGATACTTGAGATACACTTGCGTATTTAAACAGTATAAAAAAATGTATTGAGAGTGATTATCGATCTCAATCATAAGACTGAGACACAGTCGCCATATCTCAGCTCTGTGTGCCAGGTCTACTTCTAACATTGAAACAAAATGACTCATACGAGCGTCAGCAAGTGATGGTTTAGGCTCTTTCCGCTGGTCCTTTGGGTTTACTAGTGATTAATGGTGCATTGTTGTACCAACACCTTGGGCGGAGAGGAAATATACATGTGACCCGTTAGGACAGAATCAAACTACAACCCAATAAACAAGGATTCTCTTTGTTTGTGTTGGCATTTTTCAAAAAATAAGCACATTTTTTTATGCACAACGGGTTCGTACTTGACCTCAATCACACCTGATGTTAAGTGAAGATGAGGTCGAAGGTGGAAGCGTACTGACCCGGAAACCCCAACACATTTGGGGGACTGGCTATCTTATCTCTGACAACCGGTTAATTTGAGATCAGCAATTCTATTTTATGAAAGTAGTTTGTCTATAACCCTTTATGTACAATCAAGCGCTAAATCCGAGTAATACTTATTGTGCCGACGAGCGTACTAAGATGCAACTTATGCTGTAAGTTGTATCCACTTAGGTATTCTGTTACGCCTAAACTCGTTAACTTCTAAACGGTTTGGTTAATTTGAAAATAATTGCAGTTGGCTTGTGGTAATGTACAAGAGGTCGTCGGCAAGTTTGACTAACTGAGATATACCTGAATATCCGACTACGGCAAAGCCGAAAGGAGCGTGATATTCATTGCGTCTGCATATTTTCGGGAGAGTGTTTGAATGCCCAAACCCGGTACGGCTATGCTAGTAAGGAACCAAACTAAGCCGTTTTGAACAGGACAGTTTTCTGTAAAAACGCAAGAGTCCGAAATACCTAGGCATTCAGTTAAATAGCTGCCTATTGCATACAATGTTCGGCAGTTCAAACCCAAAAAGCCTTTATGAGGAGCCAGAATGTGTCCAAAAAAGCTCGTCTGGCTGTTTATGGCGGGGTACGGGTTCAACACTGACTTACGGGAGTGAATGCTAGGTATGGCAAAAGAAGAATGAAAGTAGAATAAATGCAGTGGAAATGAGATCATTGAGAAGTATGAATGGGGTGACTTTGAAAAATAGAATCAGGAATAGTGTAATTAGGGAGTTAAGCAGTGTTAAGAAGACGTAGTGACAAAGATTGAAAAAGGTATGCTGAGATGGTTTGGACATGTGGAGAGGATGAATGAAAGAAGACTTACGAAAGAGATATACGAAGCGAATGTGGATGGTAGTGTTGGTAGGGGAAGACCACGGCGATATGCGAATAAACAACTTTATCGCGGATATGTTAATTTTTTTATCCCGCGGGAACTACTTACTTTATCGGGATAAAAAATGTCTTAATTTAGGATATATTCCACCTATATACCAAATTTCATCCAAATCCGTTTCGCGGTGATTGAGCAACAAACGAAAAAGGCACTTATATCTAGATGCGATAACTGCCTTTTTCGTTTTCTAAGTTTTCAATTCATCGTTATAAGTATTTCGCCAGTCAATTCATACACAAAACTAACTTGGTCACGTCATAAATTATAATGAAGTTTAATTAATGTCATAAATAACTGTGGTGTGTTCATGACATTGAACTTTATCCGGATAGGTACATACCCAGTCCACTACCCAGTTACAAATTACAAATAGGTACATTACAGATAACAGGAGGATGTGAAATTGTGTCATAGTTATTTCTGGAAAATGGTAACAAACGTTCTATATCGCAGTCTTCTAATATTTAACCATTGTGAGCATTATAATGGGAATCTTTAATTGACTTATGCGATTGGTCATAGGTCAGGGATATAGGCCTTTCCTCGTAAAATAACATAAACGACAACTACGGCCTAGCCCGCCTTTATACTGGACGGATGGGTTGGTTGCGAGGTCGTGACTTACAAAATGCAAATACTCGCAGCGACAGTGCAAACTAGAGTTGCGGGTATTTACAGCTTGTTTAAACTGGCCTCTACCTGAATTAATTGATGAAATTAATTTACTACTCTAAGGTGTCCCGTGCGACAGGGCTGTACCTGTGCGGGACTCAAAAGGCCTCACTGATCGATGAGCAATAAAGTATTTTTATTTTTTATTATTTTTATAATGTTCTATGGATAAAAAAGAAAAAAAAATTAGGAGTATGGACCATAGTCACCACGCTACTGGCCCAATGCGTGTTGGGGATTCCACATGTCTTTGAATTTTAATTTCTCAGGCATGCAGGTTTTCTCACGATGTTTCCTTCATCATTTATGAGCCAGATAAATGCACATAAGTAATTAAATTTCAAAACTCATTGGTACATACATGACCTGCCTGGGTACCGAACCAGGACCTCCCAAATTTGGAGACCGCGTATTAACCGCTAACCGACGCACCGACGATTGGTCATAGTTCTCCGCAAAAGAATTTGTAACAATGCTGTTGATTCTGTGTAAATAAACAAAATAAAATAGCCAATTCCACAGAGAAGCCATTACTTATAACAGCCCTCTTCCTGTCTACTATGTCTGTACACAGTCTGATAGCTTCTCCTTTTCAAAGGTCGCTTAGAAATAGTTTCATTACGAAAGACAGGCTGGAAGGGAGGTCCATACATTGTAACGCTATAGGCGATAGACTTTTTAGCCATGTTTGATGAAAATCGGTTAACCTGTTTCGGGGATATTATAATCACTTGTTTTTTCGGAGATTTTCTAAATTTTCAATTTATAATGGTGTCGATTCGGATGTACACCAACTAAACTAAACTAAAACCAGTTTTAGAGTGGTGCCGTCGTAATTTTCCAGGGAGAAAGAGACAGTACCACTTTAAAACTGGTTTTAGTTTAGTTGGTGTACATCCGAATCGACACCAATATCTTGTATTCTAATTATTGAACAGGTCAATATTTTCTTTATAATATCGGTCTTTACCAAAAATTTCCCAGCCGCGCCACAAACAGACGGAAAACAATGCGATATAAGGCTTCCGTTTTATCTTTTTGAGGTACGGAATCCTAAAACGGTAAGAGGCCTACACGGATAATTGCCTCGTCCATCCAGGACCCAGGAATGCTGCTAACGAACGACGTACAAAGTACCGCTTATGGTGCTTGTTGAGCTGTAGGGCATTAGGTCGGTGAGTTGGCATTATATCTAGTTTTTACAAACTACGGCATTCTTTCGAGTGAAAAACCTAGTCATTTACGAGATATCAAGAGTTTGGTTTCTCAAATTCTATTTAAACGTTTTTACCGACTTTCTATGTTCAGATGTATGGACTATGGCCCATACTCCCTCATTACGAGGGAAGGCCTATATCCCTGCAGTGGGATGTGTACGGGCTGAGATGACGATGATGATGATTGTTGTATCTAGCACTTCCTTATTCAACGAGGATTCTCTTCCAGTTTAGTTGAACAAATGTAGGCACGAATAATTAATAAATTACTTCCAAAAATTATAACTTGAATTACTGCTTACATGTAATCCAACATAGGATGTATATACGACATCACTGTAACTTGCCACCAAAAAAAAAAAAAACAAATAACCGCGAAAAAGAAAACGTCACGCGCGAATTACACCCGACCAAATCGACAACTGACAATCGATGACATTGAGCAAAAACGAACGCACCTGCGTTCAGAAAAACATTACACCCGGATACCTGTAAGTTATCACGCGACAGCGGTGATCGTTGTAGCACAAAAACTGATTGGGGATCGAACAGGATCGATGGACCGCGAGCGAGGTGCGCACGCGACGCGCCCGCAAATATCGTGACATTTTGCGACGCGTCGCACTGTTGCGTGGACGTAACGATGCGCTTTCGTAATAGCAAAGGTGAATGATCGATGTCTGATCTATTTGGACCAGTTTGATCTTTCCGACAATGCAGTTTGGCGCCATGCAGCTTTACAGTATTTGACTATGGCTTCGTTGTCCTATTAACAACTTATTAACAAAGCATATTATAAAATATCAGACTATTTAGATGATAATCATCCCTGGACATCATCAGATCGTTCGCATGTCAGGCTATTTCACAATTAATAATGAAATATAAAACCGTTTGTAATATAAAAAACCTTTATGTAAAATCAAAGCCTGATTTTAAATGAGCAACCCTTCAAGTTTCTTGCTTGTTCTTCTCAGGGGAAAATTGCATTTTGAACAAGCAATAGCTTAAAAAATGTTAAATTTACTATGTAAATTTGACTATTTTAAGTATATTCTGTGTACCTACAAAATCAAGCATTTTTTACTTTGACTAAGGTAAAAGGGAAAACTGTTGTTATTGTTTCACTTAATCCAGAGCCATCAAATAACTTATTATAACTCTGTTACTTGGTTATTGAACACGATCTCCACAAATCCGACTCTCCTTTTTAACAATATTTTCTTTAATTTACAACGTGCGTATATAACCGTCGATGGCTCAGCGGTTAAGACGCGGTCTCCCAATGTGGGACGCAGGCCATGTACCGATGAGTTTTTAAATTTAATTTGTTAGGTGCATTTATTCGGTTGCTCTTAAACGGTGAAGGAAAACATCGTGAGGAGACCTGCAATCCTGAGAAATAAAAATTCAAGGGCATCTGAAGTCCCCGACCCGCATTGCGCCAGCGTGGTGGACTATGGACCGTACTCCCTCATATACGAGGGAAGGCCTATATCCCTGCAGTGGGATGTTTACGGGCTGATGATGTATAGGTAATATGTAAGTAAGTTGTAAGTTCTAATTTTGAATGGACTCTATTCAAAATTAGAACCATTTCCTATTAACCTAAGGAGCTGAAATTTTGCATATTCGTTCAGTTCTGATGACAATAGGTTAGACGTGCACAAATGCAGCCCAGGATCGTCTCCTCATCAGGGGAACTCCTTAACAATTAATAGTACGGATACGAAATCGTAAAATTTGTTTTGATAGTTAAACATGGTTTTCGCGATGAACCGCATGCTGCAACCAGGATTGTCTCCCCAAGAGGGATCTTCTCTACACAATTAATAATAAATATAAATAAATAAAAGGTATTTATTCACCACAAAGTAAATTTAACAGGTAATTAATTGATAATAAATTAGGTCAATATGTGATGATTAGCAGATTTGCTGATTTTAAGTCCCCCCCAAGTAGAGTAGTTGCTGCCACCAAGGAATGAATTACTATTATTCCATGAATAAATTTAAACATTAACTAAAAGTAAACAAAAACAAAATTCTATATCTAAAAAAAGGATTAAAAAAAAACGACTTCAAAAAACCCGGAAAAAATAATTTAATTAAACTACTGCAATAATAATAACTGAAAAGTATCAAATAATAAACCAGAGCAGGGGGCCTACAATCACCTCTTATAGCAATATTACAGTAATATTACTTTGGAAATTCGTACCCCGACCGCCTTAAAACAAGCTTATTACAATATTGTTTTATTAAGCAGTTTTGTGACGTCACCGCTGAATCATTCGCTCAATTCGTACCATCAGCGTTGTTTAACAGTCGTTTGACAGCTAGTAATATTGCTCAAACGTCAAATTTTACAATCTTAAAAAAGTTAGTTAGGGCCAAACTAAGTAATTGTGTCACCATAATTTTGGCCATTGACTCGAAAAGGTAAAATATACGTTACTCGAGAATTAGCGAACGGATTTTCAGAATCAGATCTGTAGATAAAGATACCTCATCAAACAACTTTACCGCTTTATATAATATGTGGAGATCCTGTGGGTCCATAATTCTGTAGGTTGCTTCTTGCAACCACAGATGATTTCCCTTTCCGAAGCGGTAGTAGCTTGGACATACTGACTGACAGATAAATGCAATAAGCCCTTATTTCCAGTTGATTTAAATTGACATTCAACAAATGATATCACATATCTTACTGAAATAAAAATTTGAAGTTTATAGATTTTTTTCGACGGGTTCGTACTTGACCTCAATCACACCTGATGTTAAGTGAAGATGAGGTCGAAGGTGGAAGCGTACTGACCCGGAAACCCCAAAACATTTGGGGGACTGGCTATCTTATCTCTGACAACCGGTAGATAAAGTAGTTTCCCAACAACTCACAAAATATGTTCAAACTCGATTATGAAGACCATTAGCACAGAATTAATATCCATTAGTGCAGAAAAGAATTCATCTAAACGTTCGTTTCCAGTGTCCACAATAGCGTGACAGAGAAACACAGGAAATTATTGATCGATTCGTGCGAACAGTTGTGATTTACATAAATTACGGCTGCCAAATCGTTGAAGACGGACTGACGTGCAACGACGATCGGCCGTTCGCCCATAACGATTATATAGCTGTAAATCTTATGAGAATTATGGGGGAGTGAGGACCGGTTTATTTTTGGAGCAATCCTGACGATTAATGTCTGTGGTGTTTGGGCCTACACTAGCGATGCGCAGCTTGGGTTGAAGGCCTTTACAGAACAATTTTAAAAAAATATGCCGAGAGGTTAAGCAGGTGGCGCTTTTTGACAAATGTAATTTAACCGCCTCCGTGGCTCAATGTAAACATTGGGTTTACGATTCGGAGGTTGCGGGTTCGATCCCCAGCAGGGTACATGTTTAAGTACTCGGTTTGGTTGGTGGTAGGGCATTTTAAATGACCGCCTGGCTAGCTACCACCATCTTATCTAAATCTGCCGCCAAGCAGCAATGTTAATCGACCTCATCTTCACATAACATCAGGTGTGATTGAGGTCAAGTATGAACCCGTCGTGCATAAAAAAAAATGTTTTATTCGCCATTCAGAGTAGAGAGATGTATTTAAATAAATATCTTTGCACGTACACAGAGCGCCATCTAGTTCCACACTAAGCAATTAGGCTTGTATTATGGATACCAGATGGTTGATAAATTCCACAAATACATATCCTATGTGATTTTATGGACTGTATAATGATAGAATAGGGTTCTGAGGGTGGTGAAAATAATATTTATTCCACTGTTACAGCCGGCCCAAAAGCCAAGACAAAAACAATAAAGCAAATCGTCAAAAAGACAGCATAAAGGTAAAAAAACATAAAAGTAAAAAGTATACAATATTATTATAAAAAGGTGCCTATACGGCACATGCTCATGTATAAAAAATCTCTCATATAAAAAAAAAATTTTTTTTGTAAATATATGAAAAACATCCATAACTCGGGAACACATATGTCGGCATTCATCATACAAACATATGTCCTTAGCGGGATTCGAACCCGCGACCTTTTGGTATAGCAGCAGAGTCTCTAACCACTACACTAATCAGGTCGTAATATATATGGAAAGTGACGAGGTGGTCGATCCATCAGGTGAGATTGTGGTCAAATGCGTATCCAGTTAACCATAAAAAAAAAGAAAAAAAACTGTATTTATTCATATAATGAAACTAATGTTAGATGGAAAAGTATTCTACTTCCATGGAACTACTGGGAGAAAATAATACCAGTAGTCCCATAATGGAACTAGAGAATGGAACTACTGGGATATGGCGAATTATACGTGCTGTCGTCGTATAAAAACTCGTAAATGTTTATTATTATCGATAAAGATTACTGCATTACGTAAATTCAGCTCTTTATGGTTTTTGCAACCGCAATAAAAGGTTGGTTACAATCAAGATTGCATTGTTATTTTGCATACGTCTCTCCTTTCACCGTTCTGATTCAGATACGAAATACTTACGAAATAGGACTTATAAATCCGCGTCATCAGCATCACAATGCTGATTCGGAAATAAAAGCGAAAGTTGGTTCGTTTTGCGATAGCACTGAATAAATTATAGGCAGTTTAGTTCCTTGTGGTGACACCACATATTGACTGGATACTATACGAAGAGCTTTTGGAAATTTACGCTTTCTAATTTTATGTGAAATTGTTGAGCAATTTCTATTTGATTGGCGCAATTAATAAATAAATATCCTCAAACATACACACAGCGCCATCTAGTTCCACAGTAAGCAACTATAGGCTTGTGTTGTGAATACAAGATGGTTGCTAAACTACATAAATACATTTTTTTTGTAAATAAATACTTATTTATTATACATGAAAACATCCATAACTCGGGTACACATGTCCGTATTCATCACACAAACATATGCCCCCAGCGGGAATCGAACCCGCAACCTTTTGGTATAGTGGTCAGGGTTGCTAACCACTACATCAAACAAGTCGAATACTGACAAAGTCAAAGAATTCATCATCATCATCAGCCCGTAAACATCCCACTGCAGGGATATAGGGCCTTCTCTCGTATATGAGGGAGTATGGGCCATACTCCACCACGCTGGCCCAATGCGGGTTGGGGACTTCACATGCCTTAGAATTTTTATTACTCAGGCATGCAGGTTCATAATAGTCAGTTTTTAAGCTTTCGCTTTTAAAACGCAATTATTCACTGAAAGAAACAACAAGAAACTCAAATACATATTTAAAAAAATCAATTTTACCGAAGTAATTTGGTTAAGAGAGACTTATTCATTGTGAATTAAACTTTGCATACAATTAATAAACTGGATATTAACAAAACAGAACTTTGCACACTACAACAAATATAATTTTTACGGTGACAAATATTTATGTTGCAATCAGCCAACATTTCTTTCAGTGTATAAATTAAAAATTTAGGAAACCCCGGAAGACTCTGGTCATAATACAGATCTTCTAAACGTCTTAACCGATTTCCATGAAACATGGCATCTCAAAAATACCAATTCAAAAATACCATTCAAATCTGGTCAGCGGTCTTGCATATACACAATACAATGCCACGAGCAGACACACAAGCACACAGACAGACATAGACTTCAAACTTATAAAACCCCTCCTTTAGCGTCGGCGATTGAAAAACTTAGCTTAGACAAACAAATCAGTATAAAACTAATTATTGGGAAAAAAAGCTGAATCACTGCAAGGGATATGGGTAAGTAAGTTCTCGTATCTGTGTAGTTCGAGTCGATAGCTTATGTAATTCTTGTGATAAAAAGGTGGAACAGACAGACAACGATGCGGGACTATTGGGATCTATAAAAACAAAAGACAAGTTAAAATACAGTCGTCACCGCAGTGAAACGATTAGTACAGGCCCTGCAGTTGCAATTACTCACCAGTTTCGGCCGCACGTGGCAGACAATCGATCGTGCGGACTCTTCATCGCTGCTGCTCGTCAAGCAGTCAGAAAGGGACGGCGAGCGATGCGGGGGCCACCTCGGTGCCTTCTCCGAGCACGGGCTCACGACCAGGGGTGGTAAGATGGGACTGTGTCCTCGCCACCATGACACCAGCGCCGGCGCCACCCCCACCACCATCGACAATCCAAGTTTCACCATCATACTAACACGTCAGGCTTGACCAAAAACTGTCTTAAACGGTGACACTAGGAAGCGTTTGCTGTCAACCGACGCATTGTTCGTAAATAAGCTGTCTATTTTGGTGATGCTGTCTTGCACACTTTTACACAATGTCACAGGCTGTCTATCAACGTTGACCACGTGCGCGTAAACACTTAAGCAGACCGATAAACTGTCTTACTTTCAACACAAATTAACTATAATAATTTCCAGACAACACCGAAGGAACTCCAGTTCAGGTCGGACTAGAAGTTTCGAATATTGAGTAGTGAATGGTGCGGAGGTTGTCCTCTGGCGCTCGCAGACAGGCGAATGGCGGTCATTGACGCTGGAGGCTCCCTCCCCCGCCCAGCCCCCTCCAGCCGCCCGCCCAAACGGAGCAACCCCCTGGGTGTATGTGCACTATGGCACGCAGTGTAAGTACTTACTATAACGACTGAATTTTGCGGCATGAAGTAGTTACAGAGTAAGGCAGTAAACACTTGCATACATCCGATATTAGATTATACGAATAGGTAAGTTATATGAAATAGGACTAGAATGGAGTCCCGTTGGTAAGCCGGTATTGAATCCGAAACACAATTTTTATACTTATGTGTAATGTGTAATGTATTATTTTCTAGCTCGAATAGTGCGACCTCTATATCGAAACGTATTATATCCTATATTATACCTACAAATGTCCCATAGCTGTGGATTGTCTGGAAGAGATCGCTTTTAGTGATAAGACCGCCTAATTATGTTCTATTGTTATCATCAAAAATTATTGTAAATTATTTTGCGCAATAAAGAGTATTTGTATTGTTCGGGTACGATAGGCAGAACTACACACGGCATTATAACTGACTTGCAAAAAGGAGAAGGGTTATCAATTCAACTGCATTTAAAAAAAATATACGCGATATCTCTATGGCAGGACGGTCCCATGTCTCGGTGAAGATCTGATGATACACCCTGGAGATAGAAAAGGGGACTTCACTGGAGTCGGCTGTTTTGCCCAATTTTTGGGGGTCTTGGTTATATTGGTTCTTTACCTATGAAATTGGAGTTTTTTTTCTTCGTTAATCATATGTACCAATTCCTGCGATTTTCAAAGCTATGTCCAAATTTGTTTTTATTTGGAAAATGGAATGTTATTTCAATGTTTCACATGAAATATTTAATTTATGGGCTAAATCACATAAAAAAAATTGAACAGAGCTGTTTTCATGTGCTTCCCATAATCATTTCTTAGATTCGCTGAAACTTTTATAAAGCGGTTACTTTTAAAAATTAACACACCCTATACTTAACTTAATGTTATCCGATAATACACACAAAGTTTAGCTAAATTTGGATTTGCCGTTCCCAAAAAAAAAATCAAAAATGTTTGTATGGAGAAAACAGTCTTAATGAAATTCTTCATACAAAACGCCAATTTCATAGGTGAGGACCTAATACTTTTCTACACTCGCATATTTCGTCCTAATCATTCCAAAAATCTGGTAAATTGTGTTAGAGCCTGTTACTGCCAGGATACACCAAAATATATTTTTTGTAGCACAATACAAGTACTTGGGTGCAATATTTCACCGCCCACTCACACAGCCAGGATTATTTATTTTATTGTATTTTGGCATTTAATAGTCGTTCATTCCAAAAACACAAAAACATTCAACCTTAAAAGTTTCAAGATGCCAATACCAATATGCCAGTGGAGGCCAGTAACGGATTAAGACTACTTGATGCCCTAAGCAATCCACGCCTGTGGGCCCCCCTATCCGTATGTCAACTAGAATCGGTCTTTAAACCTTTACCGCCTAAAGACATTAGTTTTTTTGTAAAATAAGATGATGAGATAGATAACGTATCTTAGAAGTGGAGTGTGCGACAACCATAAAAACCAAAGCATAATTTATTTATTTATGCTTCTTCTGGTGCCCCCCCAGACGTGATGCCCTAGGCAATTGCTTAATTTGATTAAGGGTTAACCCGTCACTGCGTGTCCTCCATACAGGCAGAAAGGCAGAGCCTACCCTAGAAATTGTAAGCTCTCTTCGAAATGCCATTGTCTAACTATACAGCTGATTTAATTTATATGAACAGAAAATATTCTTAAACATTTGCGAAGATTGTTAAAAGAGTAAATTATCATTTTGTAGTTGTATTTTTCTCATTTAACAGCAAAATTTATTATTCTGCTCCGCCTAACCTGTAACAAAACCTTGTGCACTCGACTGCAATCTGCATAATAGTTTGATCACTCACACGTTCACATTTTTGCATGCTTTAACAACAATTGAAGCTGACGGCGCTTTGACACGAATATTAAATATAACTGGTATGGTACAAGGCAAGTAAGACAAGCGAGAAATGAGACACCGCAACGAGATGTCGTCTCGTAACGTCATAGTGCGCATCAGCCCTAGTCCTTCCTCCATACGAGAATGTCGCGCGAAATGATGCGATGCTGAAAGCTTCTTAGAAATCGTTAATATTAAAGGTACATGGTTTTGTTTCGGACGCTCTATTTATAGACTTTTTAGGGTTACACAAATTCCATTCAAATTCAAAAAGAATTATTTCGTAAGTTATAAGATTTGAAATCTTATTTCGCTCAATTGTCAAGGCGGACTCCCCAGAGAAGCACATGCAAGATACTCAGGGGTTGCTCTTTTTAAATAAGTTTTTGTACAATTTATGATTCGACAAAGGAAAAAAAGAAATAATAGAGTGGATATCGCCGAGCTGTTCATGTGCATGCATTCTTATTATCTAGATAGTCAGAAATTGTATAATAGCCTTTGGTACATGCATTAGCTTCCGTTTAATGGTAAGTTTAAATTTATTTAAAAGCTAATTTTGAATGTCTACCGAAACCTTATTATAAAAGCGTATACATTGTCCCTTGAATGACTTAGTGACTTTGTGTAAGCGACTGCTATGAACAGCAAGTTTATTTTTACATATATCTTGAATTTACATTGTGTATTTCACAAATTTTTAAACGCCTTTATAATTTAGTCTTGATCTTCCGCCACGTCATGTTACAGGCTCACATTTTTGTAATTAGATATATATATATATACTTGAGTGAACACACATTACTTAGGAATATATGTTCGAATTCGTCATACAAACAGTTACCCTTAAAAGGAATCGAACTCACATTCGTTGGTTTCGAAAGCAGGTTACCCCATTACTACCAACCAACGTCACGTCGGTAATTGTTTCCTGTAGTCGCGTAGTTTTTCTTCTACGCAGTGTGACACGCAGTTTGCTGGGATTTTTAAATAATCATTAAGTATACATAACCGACGCTATGGTAATTAGTGCTTGCCATGTGTTTGTATAAGATACACCTATATATTTGGTTTCGAATTAGCGAAAATTTAACTTTTTGACTGCCGTCTGTGTATGTACTTTATCTTCAACACAAGAATGATAAGGTGTCGATTCGGATGTACATCTACTTAACTAAACTAAAACCAGTTTTGGAGTGGTGCCGTCGCAGCGTACTATTCCAGGGAGAATGAGACAGTACTACTTTAAAACTGGTTTTAGTTTAGTTGGTGTACATCCGAATAGACACCAATGGCGGGTATACGAAAAAGCGATGGGCGGATAAAAAAAATGTACAATTTTTGTAATAGAACGAAGTGAGAAAAGTGCAATACCTGCCCAATCACAAATGAGTAGTACGTATTCGAGAGTTCTGGACCAGCCCCGGGCCCTCCCCCTAAAAAAAGGTCACCACGGTGTGTTCCCCCTTTCACGGTCTCATTGGCGGCTTTAATTGGGTCGTTATTGACGGATTTGCCAGTTAACTTTGTTTGCTAATTATAATGGCTAGTAAAAAATTGTCCTTATCTAACCTAATAATAGGTTCACACATAAATCAAGTGGACGATAACTCCTCGGCTTTTGGCGCTTTTGTGTACCTACAACTGATACAAGTCTGAACTTGTTCATGGTAAGCATAGCGATTACAGCAGGTGTATGTTTTTAATATGGAAAAAAATTAAATTTATTGTCAGCAATGAAACTGCCTTTCCATTATTCTTTTATTTAGTTTTCTAATTTATGATCAATTTATATTTATGGCAGTAGTCGACAAAAAACATGCACCTTTTACGGTGAATAGAAACTTCGTAATTTAAGTTATTTCATTATAGTATACCATTTTTTCCTAGTAAGATTTGGAAACAGGTGAGACTTTTTTGCTCGTCACGTTGGAATGTGTACGCCTTTAGATGAAATGATAACGATCACCCACTGTCAAATTTATTTATGTTAGTTATTCTTTAGATCGCCATCTGCGGCATACGCAGTATTTTTTCTTAATTTTTTAATTCGATTCAATAATAAATATGTAGGGTTAATTCTTAATAGCTACTACGTATGTGGTATCACCACTCTACCTGGATAGGGTATTTAAAGCGAGACGGCTTGTACAGCACCACAGTCCAAATTCGATCGCCCGCCTCGCCTCGAGACACAGTCGTACATTTCATAGTGAAAAGTGTTAAACTACGCTTTCTGTCATGTCGGTAAGTTTTTGTCTGTAACTACATTGTTTATGTGTTGTCTACTTTACCTGGACGATCTGTTTCGATGCAATTGCTTGACCTAACCTTCGTTTTCTGCTCGTTTCAGACGTCGATTCCTGACAGTGATTACACCTTTAAGAACTATTACTTTCCTACTGCCGATCTAAGCGACGATGATGAAACTCAAGATCCTCCTGCCTTGAAGGTCAAGCAAAACATTGCTAAGAGAAACATTGATTGTTTCTTTGAGAAGCCCAAGAAAAAGAGGGTCCGACTACAGTCTTCCAATATTGCCCAAGCTAACGGAGAAGGAACTTCATACATTTCATCGAATAATGATGACGGATCCTCAGCGAGTCATCTCATTAAAATAGAAGTGTATGAGATGAAAAAGTTGAAAGATGTTCAACCAATTGATTACTGGAAATATGCAGATGTTCGTGTTAAATATTACGCCTCAGAAGACGACAAGCATTACCGAAATGTAAGAGATTTAATTTACAATATAACAAAACAGGTGGCAACGAAGACCGACTGCACAAAGTACTACATAACAGCGGATAAGAAATAATTCCTGGAATAGCCCGTTTCTTGCGACTCCCAATAGAGCAACGTTATAATTTATGGGTTTCTTCTTAGCACATTAACTGTCGCGACGCAGACTCTACTGAAAAACAGCAATAAATTTTTCGTTCCCCACCGTTTTATACCTGTCTATAAGATACACCTCATATAAGCCACATGCCACCGAGAGATACATTTGTCTAACGCAGGCAGAAGGATGGCACACTTCGAAACTCAATACGATGACCAACTGGTACGACTGTGTCTCGAAGCCGAACAAGACGAAATCGACCGACAACTCTATGAACTCTACGATGATGTCGCAAACCAAGGACCAACAAAATCGTAAGTTTTTTTTTCCCTTGTTTTTATTGTTATGATTCTATACCCGAACGAGTAACTTGTATGAACATGTACCAAACTAATGTAGAGGGGGCGAGTATGGGTCGGTATATAAACGAGTTGTTCTGGGGTATTGGTATCACTAACAATTAATTCGTAGTTTTGAATTTAGAACAATGTTGTCTTTGTCGACTGATGAAATACTATCATTAAATAAATTACTTATAATAAGTAAATTTCATCGTTGTATTAGAATGTGGTATATTAGTCACAAACTGCCTAATGCCATGTTGGAGGACTTAGAGATTATGCCCTATTATACACCTTGTCGTGGTCATTCAAAAAAAAATTATGTGACTACTGGAGAGACCGATGAAATTGATGGTGTTATGCTAATGCAAGCATATTGCAAGCTGTGCAATGTGAGTATTATAATCGAGTTCTCGATTGTAATATTAATTTTGAATGTTTACTTTAACCTATACTTATTAACCTATGCACCTCTTTACAGATCGAGTTCTCAAGTTGGCGGGAAAAGAAAATCGGAATCATGTGAAGGAACTGCTTCGAAGACTCGTCGAACACTAGAATGTCAAGATTATCAAGAACCATCAACATCAAGAATAGTGCCCCCAACTGTGAGTTACTTAGATAAACTAATAGTAGAATGTACCATATGTAAAGTGTCAGTCAGCAAGCGATATTTTTCTAGCCATTTAAAGAGTAATTTACATAAAAATAATTTAATTACTGTTCACGATAACTTAGCAAATGTTCAGGTTATTGAGAGTGCATTTGGACAAAGGGTAAAAACTTACCGAATAACTTCAGACTCCAATATATTACATTTAGAAGTCGAAACGCCTGAATCATTTCTATTAGGAATAAAATCCACTTTATTACAACTGATGAGCAAATGCATTAGTGATTTAACCCTCATCAAGGTAAATTTTATTTTACATGCCGATTTTGTGCAACAAACAAAAGATTTACACAATTCTTTTGACTTTCAAACTTTTAATTATAGCTATTGCGTGGGGGATGATCCTGATAGCATAATTTCATTAATTTTTAAAGAAATTTCTGAAAAAGTTAGTAATTTTGAAAAGAAAGACAGCGGTTGGAGTTTGGAGAAAATCATATATCTTGATATGAATGTTAATAAATTTAACCCTTTACGCGGTTCCTCCTATATAGACTTGCCTCTTGATATAAAACACAAAAAAGCCATCGTAAATGTTAAAAATAATGACCAACAATGTTTTCAATGGGCTGTACTTTCCGCACTATATCCAGCTGCTCAACATTCTGACAGAGTAACGTCATATTTAAGTCATAAAAACAAATTAAATTTCACAAACATTCCTTTCCCGATGAAACTTAAAGATATTCATAAATTTGAACAGCTAAATAATATCAGCTTAAACGTTTTCGGTTTAGAATATGTTGCTAAAGAGAAAAAAAACCAAATCATTGGGCCTTTATACTTCACGAAACATCGAAAAGAAACTCACATTAATTTATTATATTTGAAAAATGGTGCTAGTAACTGTGGCCATTACTGCTACATAAAGAATTTATCTAGATTAGTTAGTAATCAAATCACTGCGAGACACGGCGCTGTTTATATCTGTGACGGCTGTTTGCTGTATTTTCCAACACAGGAACAGTTAAACAATCACTATCAGTTCGATTGTAATCATATAAAAACTGATTTACCAAATGACAAGCCGAGGAAAACCATATGGTGTGGAGAACCGCTACCTAATAACAGATTAGCCTTCAACAATTATGAGAAAAAATTAAAAATTCCGTTTGTAGTGTACGCAGATTTCGAATCATTTTTAAAGCCCATACAAACATGTAAAAACGACCCATCTAAATCCTTCACAGCCAATATACAAAAACACGAAGTGTATAGTTTCGGCTATTATATTAAATGTTCATACAATGATCAACTTTCTGTTTATAGAAAGTATACGGGTGAAGATTGTGCCCAGGTTTTTATGAAATTTCTTAAAAATGATTTAATTAACATCTGTCGAAAAAACTCCTTTCAGATATGTCCAGTGCCATTGACCACCGAAAATAATCGGGATGTGTTACAAAGTAGGGTATGTTTTATTTGTGAAAGTGAATTGAAAAATGATTCCACGGTATATTGTGATTGGTATACTGGCTTGTACAAAGGAGTTGCTCACTCGATGTGTGCTTCTAATTATAGAGCTCCCCGGTTTGTTCCTGTCTTTTTGCACAACTTAAATAATTATGATGCACATTTCATTGTTCACGCGCTGAATTTTGATGAGGGAGATATTGAAATAATTCCCCAAAACAAGGAAAAGTATATATCATTTTCAAAAAAAATTAATGTTTTAAATAATACTATGACCTTGAGATTTTTAGATTCTTTTAAATTCATGTCGTGTAGTTTGGAAAAGTTAGCACAAAATCTTAAAACTGACAAATTTCATGAACTCCATAAAAATTTTCCGGATCAAGAAGATTTTAAGCGTTTGACTAGGAAAGGCATTTTCCCTTATGAATATATGACTTCATTTAATATATTAAAACAAGATTATCTTCCAGCCCAAGATAAATTTTATAACTCGCTGGTAAATGAGCATGTTTCACTGGAAAGTTATAAACACGCAGAAGACGTATGGAATCATTTTAATTGTAAAAATATGTCTGATTACTCAGATTTATATTTAAAAACCGACGTCTTATTACTAACTGACATATTTGAGAATTTCAGAAGTTTATGTTTATCTACTTATGATTTAGACCCTGCTCATTATTTTACTGCGCCCGGTCTGAGTTGGGATGCCATGTTGAAGTATACAAAAGTAAACCTAGAACTTCTGACCGATTTTGCCAAAATTGCGTTCATAAAAAAAGGTATTAGAGGCGGTATTTCTCAATGTAGCAATAGACACGCGAAAGCTAATAATATGTTCATGGAAGACTACAATAATGAATTACCTTCATCCTATTTGATCTACCTAGATGCAAATAACCTGTACGGTTGGGCTATGTCACAATATCTCCCCATCGGTGAGTTTGAATGGGTTGATGTAAATACTAATTTCAACGTTTCAGATGATTCAGAATATGGATTCGTGTTAGAAGTTGATTTACAATATCCTGATAATTTACACGATTCTCATTCCGATCTACCTTTCTGTCCGGATAATTTATGCTCTGAAAATAGCAAAGAAAAAAAATTAATACTAAATTTAAACAATAAAACTAAATACATCATCCATTATAGGAATCTAAAACAATGTTTAAAATATGGTTTACAATTAACGAAAGTACACCGAGTACTTAAATTTAAACAAAGTATATGGCTGAAAAAATACATCGATTTAAACACAAATATGCGTACTTTAGCGGTCTCAGACTTTGAAAAGGATTTTTATAAACTAATGAATAACTCTGTCTTTGGAAAAACTATGGAAAATATCGAAAAACGGGTTAATGTAAAACTACTCACACATTGGGAGAATCGAGGTAAAGTTGAAGGTGCTCAATCATTAATATCGAGGCCTGAATTTCACAGTCTTTCAATTTTCTCAGAATCGTTGGTAGCTATACAATTAAGAAAAACTAAATTGCTGTATAACAAGCCTATATATTTAGGTTTTTGCATATTAGATATTTCGAAAACATTAATGTATGACTTTCACTATGACTATATGAAAATTAAATTTCAAAAGAATTTAAAACTACTTTATACTGATACCGATAGTCTTATCTATCAGATATATAGTAAAAATATATATTATGACATAAAGCCCGATTTATTGACTTACTTTGATACATCTGATTATCCCATGGATAATAAGTATGGGTTACCGCTAGTTAATAGGAAGAAACTAGGTCTCTTTAAAGATGAAAATAATGGAAAAATATTTAGAGAGTTTGTTGGATTGAGATCAAAAATGTATGCGATTGATGTAGACCACAAATTTACAGCAAAAGCAAAAGGTGTCAATAAAAATGTGACAAAGAATTTTAATATGGAGCAATATAAAAGTTGCTTATTCCAAAAAAAGATTCACATTTCTGAGATGTTGCGATTCAAATCTATTAAACATGTAATTTATACCCAAAAAATTAATAAGATTTCTTTATCGCATAATGACACCAAAAGGCATTTACTGGAAAATTGTACTGATACTCTAGCTTGGGGACACTATAAATTAAGAAAAAGTGAACACTTTTAAGTTATTTTTTACGTCAGGAACATTTTTTAGTTTTATATAAAAAAGTTATTATTCACACGTCGTAGCCTTATATAATTAATTAACCTATTGTGTCAAATTTTTATTACATGCGTATGTAGCGTGTAGCACTATTTTTGCAATTTGTTTCGCTTCATTGTATGAAAATAGTTTTGTAGTCGTAGTATAACGTATATAGTATTTTGTGGGGGTCCTAGAACTCAGGTTGTTGAGCAACTAATGTGTATAGAAAATCTAAAAATGTATAAGTAAATTAAACATAGTTAATTATTATTTTTGTAATTTTAAAATGAAAGATAATACTAATTGAGATGTTAAATTGATTTTATTGTTTTTTTTTTTTTTACTTTGATAATATGCTGATATATGAGGGAGAGGAGGCCTTTGTCCAGCAGTGGGACATTGGGAGCTTATAATAATAATATATGCTGATAAAATCAAAGTAAAAATTAAATGAAATTTCTGTGTATATGTGGGAAGTATATGAATATATTTATCGACACTCATATAATAATAATACTGTATGATGACTAATTTTAAAAGATGTGTTGTTGTGGAGTTTCTTAGGTCGCTTCTTCTCCATAGCCATAACACCTTTTTGAAGCGATATAGTAAAAAATTTAAAGTTTATAATAAGTGTTTTATTGTTTTTATTCCATTCCCCCATTCTACAGCCTGCAAGTAACACGCTCAATAATGAAAAATGATTCATTTCATACACCCCTTCACAGCTATAGTAGCAGGTCCTAGTGGGTGTGGTAAATCAAACTTTGTCACTAATTTTCTTAAATTTATGAAAGAAATATGTAACACTAATTTTTCACGAGTAGTATGGTGTTACGATGAAATGCAACCTTTATATAATTTGAACAACGTCGACTACAGTCAAGGTATACCGGATTTAAACATGTTTGATGGGAAGCAACCACAATTACTTATAATAGATGATCTTATGAGAGAATCCGATGGTCGTATAGTGGACATTTTTACTAAAGGTAGTCATCATAGAAACCTTAGCGTGTTTTATATAACACAAAATTTATTTCATCAAGGCAGAGGACAACGTGACATTTCTTTAAATTCAAGTTACATAGTATATTTTAAAAATCCCCGGGATAGAACACAAATACGCCATTTAGCGCGCCAAGTGTTCCCAGATAACTCTAAGTTCGTAGAAGAAGCTTATAAAGATGCTACGTCAGAAGCACATGGCTATCTAATGATTGATTTAAAGCAAAATACAGACGATATGTGTCGTTTTAAGACTAAGATATTTCCCCTCAATAGCAATTGTGTAGTTTATGTATCGAAAAAGGGTTATAAATATAATACGTATCGTGATAAAATTACAGTTAACAGTAGATAATGTCTGAAGAAGCAGTGACACGAGATCGAGAGTTAGTTTTACAAGTACTAACACCTAAATATCGCAAAGCTCTATTAAAAGAATGTACTGATGACAAAATAAATCGTATCTGTGAAAGTATTTTAGATACTTTGGATGAAATCCCCATAAAGGAAGTCCGGGAATCAAAATTTAGCTTCTTAAATCTACATTGTTTCTTTTCAACAAACATTGCTTAGTATTTGCTTCTAATATTAACAACATTGTAAAAATATTATCAGTCGTTTACAATGGTTGGTAGAGTGACGACGCATCTAGACTTATTAAAAGCATTACATACACTCAAACCTAAGTATTGTACAGCTTTATTGAAGGTTTGTAAGGATGAAGAAATAAATTGTTTATGTGAATGCATTTATAATATTTTAAATGGTAAAATTCCTCTGAAGAATCAAGATAAATCCAAGTTGAATAAATACAAAACTATATTGAGAAAATTGGTGTCTAAAGGTAAAAGTAACTCTCGAAAACGAATTATTATACAGAAAGGTGGAGCATTCCTACCCATTATTTTAGGTTCCGTTCTCAGTGGATTACTAAGTTCGTTTCTAAATAAGTAAAAATTACAATGGAACATACAAAGAAAATGATACTTGTGGAACCCCACATCCTAGAAAGGATTAGAGACAGTAACCATGTTCATGAAAAGCCCTTATCCCGTCTTGATGAGGAAATGAGTAAAATCTTACACAGTAAAATTGATGATCGTGAGAAGTGGACACAGTACTCGCAAATTTTACAAAGATATTTACATTTTGCTAATAAAGAACGTCATCCCATTAAATTACCAATAGTTACAGATGACTCTATGTATGATGTTTTTAAGACTATTAAAAAGGAAGAAAGTGATGTTAAAACAATAGTTCCAGAATTGCCAAGAATAGAGGAAGACGTAGCAGCGGAAAAACATATCTCATCACGTTACACTCCAAATTATTTATTTAAGTATATACCAAAAACATATAAAAAGAAGGGCGAGTTGTTATTGGAAGGTATATTGGATCATGAAAATATTATTAAATGGGATACCAATGGTCATGTTGTAATCAATGACGAAGTTATTGATAACAGTAATATTGTGGATTTAGTGAACGATGCCCTAAGACCATTACGACGCCCAAAACCATTAGGCTGGGAGAAGTTTGCTTCAGCTTTAAGGGATATAAAAATACCGTTATCTTGTATAGGTAACCCAGAAACGCTTGAATATATTAATAATATTCATTCATCTGATTTAGAGAAAGACGATCCAGCTCAAATTAAAACGCCAAAGCAAAAACCTGGTGGCTTGTTTCACAAAAGAAAACTTGACTGGGAGAAATGGACTCCCATATAGATAATATAAATAAAATTTATTATGATGTCTCTCATCCAGCTGGATACAGTAGCATTGAAAAATTGACGAAAGCTATGCAAGGGAAAATGAATGAAAAGGATGTAAAGAAGTGGTTACAATCCCAAGAAACTTATACTTTACATAAACCTGTCAATAGGCGATTTCCTAGAAATAAATATATTTTATCTAATTTTAATGAACTCTGGCAAGCAGATTTAAGTGACATGCGAACATACAATCAATATAATGATGGATTTAATTATATTCTCTGTGTTATTGATGTGTTTAGTAAGTATGCATTTGCGAGACCTATGAAAAAGAAAAATTCTAAAACTGTAAAGATATGTTTTGAAAGCATATTTATTGAAGCGAAAGCTACTCCTAGACATATACAATCTGATAAAGGTACAGAATTTGTTTCAAGAGATGTAAACCAGTACTTCAAAAAGAAAAATATTAATTACTATACAACTAACAATCCGGACATAAAGGCCAGTATTGTGGAAAGATTTCAAAGAACCCTAAAAATGAAAATGTGGCGATATTTCACACATAATAATACGTATAGGTATGTTGATATTTTACAAGATTTATTATATTCTTATAATCACAGTGTCCATTCAAGTATAAAAATGTGTCCAAGTGATGTGAATTCCAGTAATATAATGACAGTATGGTCTAATTTATATGATAGGTACAACTTAAACACTTCAGACCGATTACCATTTAAAGTAGGTGATTATGTTAGAATAACGAAATATAAACACATTTTCCAGAAAGGTTATGAAACAAATTGGTCCGATGAAATATTTGTAATAGAATCCATTGTAAAAAGACTTCCTTGGTTGGTTTACAAATTAAAAGATCTACAAAATGAATCAATAATTGGTACATTTTATGGAAGGGAATTACAAAAAGTAATCTATGACCCCACTATTACCTACAAAATAGATAAAATAATACGCACTCGCTATTCTGGCAACAGAAAGGAAGTGCTAGTCAAATGGAAAGGATATCCTAATAAATTTAATAGTTGGATATCCGCATTAAACTTAGAAACAATATGACGGAAGATAGTTTTTATCTTACTTTGCCAAGCAATAGTTCAACTGCATATTTCCCCCAAAATACAACCGCCAACTTTGTAACAAAGTTACCTAAAACTGTTCAATTGGAAGGAGAATGGGTTGTAGGATTAGCTGAATTTCATTATCCCTGTGCTATATTTAACGTCCAAGAAAATGAGAATATTCTTTTCGTCAAGAAGAAAGTAATAGTCGAAGGAGATGACGAATCATTAATATCAGTGGAATATAAATCCCAAATTCCTTCATTTCCTTATGATAACATCAACAATTTTCTAAAAGTATTTAATGAAAATAGCCTCCTACAAAATCAAGTGGCATTCCAAATTGATAACGACTCGAAACTTATCACTGTTACGAACTTAACTCGCAGTGTATCATCGTTGATTTTGTCACCTACATTAAATCTTCAACTCGGTTTCGAGCCATATACAAATTTAATTGCGGATCCATACGCTAAATACCCAGCGAACTTACAATTAGGATTACCATCACAGCTATTTATTTACTCTGATATTATTCATCCTCAAATAGTTGGAGATGTAATGACCTCATTATTTAGAATCATACCGCTAGATCCATCAAAATACAACTATGGTGCTTATAAAATGCACGTATTATCTCCAATTCATTATCTTCCAGTAATGCGCAGAGAATTTGACATAATCGAAATAGATATAAGAACAAGCATTGGTAATAGAGTTCCATTCCAGTTTGGAACTGCATGTGTTAAACTACATTTTAAACGAATAAAATGAATTATAAGCGTGATAATATCGTTTGTCCTTATCATCATTATTATTCTAATCAAGCTGGATCAGGTGTAGGTATCATATACAGAGGTGTACCGCATCAACGTGGTCACGGCATTGGAAGTTTTTTGGGCGGACTATTTAGATCTGTATTTCCACTCATAGCAAGTGGTGCCAAGACAGTCGGGAAAGAGGCATTAAGCGCAGGAGTAGGTTTATTATCAGATATGGTCAGGGCACAACCAATGGGGGAATCAATTAAGTCTCGACTCAAAGAAGCAAGTGCTAATTTAAAACGAAAAGCGGATAACAAAATTGATTCGCTTATGTCTGGCTCAGGGTATAAAATCAAGAGACTTCGAAAGAAACCTACCATTTCATTGAAACCATCTAAGCGAAGAGGAGTTGACAGGAAGAAAAAAAGTAATATAAAAGATATATTTTCAAATTAACTATGTCGTTTCTTCATAATAATTCTTGTGAGTGTGTTAAATCAGAGTTAGATCTTTTTGCTATACCATCAACACAGACAAGTATTGAGAGTGGGCAATGGATTCATTGTACACCGATATCATCGCTAAGTGATGAAGGACCAATTGAATTTGTTATGCCAGGAAGTGGAGATGACTACATTGATTTGTCATACACCCTCCTTCATGTTAAAGCTAAAATTATAAACCTAGATTCTACCACTCCTCCCCCTGATGAGAAGACAGCACCTGTTAATAATTGGTTGCATTCACTTTTCAACCAATTAGATGTTTATCTAAATCAAAAACTTGTATCACCTCCTAATAACACATATGCTTATCGGGCTTATATTGAGACTCTACTTAATTATGGACCAGCGGCAAAACAATCACACTTGACTTGTGGTATGTGGTACGAAGATACAGCTTCAAAGATGGATTCATGTGATGACAACAACAAGGGCTTTCACAAAAGACATCAACGGGTAAAAGACGGCAAATCAGTTGAAATGATTGGACATTTGCACGGTGATCTATTTAATCAAGAAAAGTTCTTAATAAATGGGGTAGAAATACGTGTTAAATTAGTACGTAACAAAGACACTTTTAATTTAATGTCATCATCAGTGAATTCAAAATATAAAGTTCAAATTGATAGCGCTACTCTTATATTGCGAAAGGCAAGAATAAATCCATCCGTTTTACTCGCTCATCAAAAAGTTTTAACCACTACAACTGCAAAATATCCAATTACTCGCGCTGAAGTTAAAGTTTTAACTATTCCATCAGGAGTCCGTGGAAAAACAATTGACAATGTATTTCTTGGTCAGGTGCCGAAAAGATGTATTATCGGATTTGTTGATAATGTTGCTTTTAATGGTACTTTCAATACCAATCCATTTAACTTCGATAATCATGATATAAATGTATTTAGCTTGTATGTAGATGGGCAACAAATTCCTTCTAAAACCCTAATGCCATCATACCGTAGCGGTGTGTTTACGAGTAGTTACCATACGTTATATACTGGAACAGGTATTCACTTTTTGAATGAAGGCAATTCCATATCGATTGAGGACTATGCAAATGGATACTGCTTAATGGCATTTGATTTAACTCCTGATCTATCTGCTAACTCAAGTTCCCACTGGAATTTGATAAAACATGGGTGTGTTAGAATAGAAGTCCAATTTGAATCAGCTCTTGCAAAAACTCTTAACTGCATTGTGTACGCAGAGTTTGACAATGTTATAGAAATTAATAAAAATAGAGATGTGAGTGTAGATTATAATAGTTAAGTATTCAGCATTTTTGTATCTATTATAGTATATAAGATTTCCATATAATATTTTTCATCATTATCCGTTAAACTACCTTAATGTATGTATTTAAGAAAGTATTTCAATAATGGATACACACGAAATTAGACTATTTATGAAAAAGATAAATCACAGTCTAGAATTTAACGTGTTCCCTGCTAACAGAATACCAATGTACATAGAAGCACCCACTTACTTTATTTCTAACTTGGATCCTGATACAAAATCAGGATCACATTGGGTAGCCATTCATATCAATGCTAATGGTATCGGTGAATATTTTGATTCATATGGTAGAAAGCCTACCGGCCACCATAAATCGTTTTTGAAAAGAAATACTCGGAAATGGTTTTACAATAATAAAATTCTTCAAAGTCACTTAACTTCTGTTTGTGGTGAATACTGTTTAGTGTATCTGTACTTTAAGTTTATGAATATGAGCATGTCAGAGTTTTTAAGAGATTTTTGCGATATTCCTTTGTATAACGATATATTCATAAATAAAATATTTAAAACCATTTTTTGAAATAAATTTATTTTACCAATTATCTGTTTTTTATTTACATTATCCTATTTTGATATAGAAGAGTGAAGATAATGAAACATCAGAATTACAGTTTTACTTTATTTATTTTCTAATTAAACATTATAATACAATATTGTAGCTAACTAATCTATCTGCGGGGTTGGACTATAGACACCCGGTGATAATGAAAACAATTTTTCAGACGCCCACGACGTTTCATAAACTTCTTCTTCCTGTTCCAATGACATGAGTGGGTTCGCTGGCCGCTGCAGAAATGTTAGTATAGGGGGAGGTGAGGGTCTTGAATACCCACCATAATCGTAATTGGCCCACTGGCGGAGATTATTTAGGTTTTCTTCATGGAATTCATAGAGTTGTCGGTCGATTTCGTCTTGTTCGGCTTCGAGACACAGTCGTACCAGTTGGTCATCGTATTGAGTTTCGAAGTGTGCCATCCTTCTGCCTGCGTTAGACAAATGTATCTCTCGGTGGCATGTGGCTTATATGAGGTGTATCTTATAGACAGGTATAAAACGGTGGGGAACGAAAAATTTATTGCTGTTTTTCAGTAGAGTCTGCGTCGCGACAGTTAATGTGCTAAGAAGAAACCCATAAATTATAACGTTGCTCTATTGGGAGTCGCAAGAAACGGGCTATTCCAGGAATTATTTCTTATCCGCTGTTATGTAGTACTTTGTGCAGTCGGTCTTCGTTGCCACCTGTTTTGTTATATTGTAAATTAAATCTCTTACATTTCGGTAATGCTTGTCGTCTTCTGAGGCGTAATATTTAACACGAACATCTGCATATTTCCAGTAATCAATTGGTTGAACATCTTTCAACTTTTTCATCTCATACACTTCTATTTTAATGAGATGACTCGCTGAGGATCCGTCATCATTATTCGATGAAATGTATGAAGTTCCTTCTCCGTTAGCTTGGGCAATATTGGAAGACTGTAGTCGGACCCTCTTTTTCTTGGGCTTCTCAAAGAAACAATCAATGTTTCTCTTAGCAATGTTTTGCTTGACCTTCAAGGCAGGAGGATCTTGAGTTTCATCATCGTCGCTTAGATCGGCAGTAGGAAAGTAATAGTTCTTAAAGGTGTAATCACTGTCAGGAATCGACGTCTGAAACGAGCAGAAAACGAAGGTTAGGTCAAGCAATTGCATCGAAACAGATCGTCCAGGTAAAGTAGACAACACATAAACAATGTAGTTACAGACAAAAACTTACCGACATGACAGAAAGCGTAGTTTAACACTTTTCACTATGAAATGTACGACTGTGTCTCGAGGCGAGGCGGGCGATCGAATTTGGACTGTGGTGCTGTACAAGCCGTCTCGCTTTAAATACCCTATCCAGGTAGAGTGGTGATACCACATACGTAGTAGCTATTAAGAATTAACCCTACATATTTATTATTGAATCGAATTAAAAAATTAAGAAAAAATACTGCGTATGCCGCAGATGGCGATCTAAAGAATAACTAACATAAATAAATTTGACAGTGGGTGATCGTTATCATTT
The DNA here is from genome assembly GCA_949316235.1 of Oegoconia quadripuncta. Lineage (NCBI taxonomy): Eukaryota > Metazoa > Arthropoda > Insecta > Lepidoptera > Autostichidae > Oegoconia > Oegoconia quadripuncta. The sequence continues at coordinate 3,816,207 of OX438752.1, forward strand.
CATCTAAAGGCGTACACATTCCAACGTGACGAGCAAAAAAGTCTCACCTGTTTCCAAATCTTACTAGGAAAAAATGGTATACTATAATGAAATAACTTAAATTACGAAGTTTCTATTCACCGTAAAAGGTGCATGTTTTTTGTCGACTACTGCCATAAATATAAATTGATCATAAATTAGAAAACTAAATAAAAGAATAATGGAAAGGCAGTTTCATTGCTGACAATAAATTTAATTTTTTTCCATATTAAAAACATACACCTGCTGTAATCGCTATGCTTACCATGAACAAGTTCAGACTTGTATCAGTTGTAGGTACACAAAAGCGCCAAAAGCCGAGGAGTTATCGTCCACTTGATTTATGTGTGAACCTATTATTAGGTTAGATAAGGACAATTTTTTACTAGCCATTATAATTAGCAAACAAAGTTAACTGGCAAATCCGTCAATAACGACCCAATTAAAGCCGCCAATGAGACCGTGAAAGGGGGAACACACCGTGGTGACCTTTTTTTAGGGGGAGGGCCCGGGGCTGGTCCAGAACTCTCGAATACGTACTACTCAAATGTGTGGCATAGCCGTTTTCTGAGTCCCACTAAAAGTTGTTTCAAAATTCCAAGCATTTTTTTATGCATTATATTTCGACGAAAGATATACATGACTTTAGTTGAATGTCAATTTAAATCTATTGGACACAATAACAGGGCTTATGGGTTTATTTGTCAGTGAGTATAACCAAGTCTTTTTGGCGGGATCTCGGCGAGTGAAGTTGCATTTTTCTTTATAATTCTTATAATTTGTGCATTCTAACTTTTGAAGCTTAATAATGGCAGAATATTGTGCAGCAAACGTTATTGATGGTGTACAAGTGAAAGGAAGTGTAAATTAAAGTGAGTAACGGAGCTTTCGGGTTCCCACAAAAAGCCGCCAAAATCTTTTGTAAAGCATTCTGCCACTTTACTGAAGAATGACTTGACCGTGACTAGACTCTGTACACGTCAAGTATACGACGACTTACTTGTTTTGACTGAGACTGACTTATAAACTGAAGAAATAAGAGAAATAAAATTTTTCACTCGAAACTGGCAGTAATGTCCCTCGACAGTGAGGTTGACTGGTTGCCATCCTCAAAAATAAGAAGAAGAGTATAACCAAGCTACTACCGCTTCAGAAGCTGAAATCATCTGTGGGAAAAGAAGCGCCACAAGAAACCGTATTGTTAAAACCTACTTCAAAAGTCAAAACCAAACACATCGCATAATCATGAATTCCAACATCATAATCTTATAATTTTAGTAACGCAATGTTGTAATTCAGGTCAATAACGTGCAGCTGTCAAGATTTATAAATATTTGTATTTAATAGCAATAAATGCATGTAATGTGCACGGAACAGGTCGCGCATTGAAAACTGCGTTGCGCTCGGCGAATTTTTATTGCGTAATCAGCGACTTTTACGCCTTTTGTGAATAAACTTTTGTTCTTTGATGCGCACGCGCAAGTAGGCCACCGCTACACCTACACTGTTGGTTACATAATCGTTACATAAACGGAAGTGTTCTTCCTGATATCTAAATCTGTCACAAGTTATCTGTTATGGTTATAAAATTTAAATAAACATATAAACATGTCTATTTAAAACACTCTGCTATGTATAAATAATATGTTGTAATATTCTTGGACATACAGCGTCATATAGTTCCACATTAAACAACTACACTTGTATATTGTTTTTTTTTTTTTTGGAAAAACGGGACCACACCTTTGCAATCTCAGATTACGGCGCGTCGTTATGAAGGTCGCGGGAAGTCACGTTTCCAGTCGGTCGTTCTAGAAATCTATCATCATCAGCCCGTAAACATCCCACTGCAGGGACATTTCCCTCCCTCGTTGAGGGAGTATGGGCCATAGTCCGCCACGCTGGCCCGATGCGGGTTGGTGACTTCAAATGCCTTCGAATTTTTGTTTCTCAGGCATGAAAGTTTCCTCGCGGTGTTTTTCTTTGCCGTTTAAGAGCAGTCGGATAAATGCACATAAGTAATTAAATTAAATTTAAAAACTCATTCCTCCCTTGCAGGGTACCACTGTTGATCGTAGCTTGCAGGAGTTGCAGTGGGAGGAATGTGGGGGCGGGTAATGATTATCATGATGATGAGTAAGTAATAATAATAAATAAATAATAATAAATAAATAATAATAAATATCCTTGGACATATACACAACGCCATCTACTTCCACATTAAGCAACTTATAGGCTTGTGTTGTGGATACCAGATGGTTGATATACTACATAAATACATATTTTTTTTTAAATAAATACTTATTATAAATGAAAACATCCCTAACCTGAGTAAACGTGTTCGTATTCATCATACAAACATAAGCCCCTAGCGTGATACGAACCCGCGACCTTTTTGGTATAGTGGTCAGAGTTTATAACCACTACAGCAAACAGGTCGTCTAAGTATATATAATATATTGCATATTTTCCAATTGGTGTATATGTTGTTCTAGAAACAGAGCCATTGTTTTACAATTTTGGAAACTGTGCGATTTAAACCGTTCATACAATATCAGAATGGTGCAAAACATCGTCTTGTTGCATAAGCCTCCCCACCAACGTTGGGCGTACACAGATCAATGCGGCCTCTGACGTCAAACCTAGACTGGAGGGGGGTTCCAGCCTGCTCCAGGGGTGGTTAGTGGGAATTTGTATTTCTACAGACTGTAGTAACAGAAAATTCTGTAGAATGGTTTTAAAATCCGAAGCTTTATTTATCATAGCTCAGTACACAAGCAGTTATCACAATATGATTAGATATAATAAGTATAGAGAGACATATATTATAGTGGTTAGCAACTCTAACCACTATACCAAAAGGTTGCGGGTTCGAATCCCGCTAGGGGCATAGTTATGTTTGTATGATGAATACGGACATGTGTACCCGAGTTATGGACGTTTTCATTTATAAGTATTTATTTACAAAAAAAATGTATTTATGTAGTATATCAACCATCTGGTATGCACAACACAAGCCTATAGTTGCTTAATGTGGAATTAGATGGCACTGTGTGTATGTCTAAGGATATTTATTTATTATTTATTTATATATAGATACTTGCACGTTACTTAAACTTTTAATGTTTGGAATGCCCAAAACCTTGTGTTTGGAATATCTCTGACCACCCCAATTGGGGTAAAGGTCGGGACTTTATATATGTATGTAGATATATATAATAAGTTCTACATTAATAACATACGACTTTGACGACCTGTTTGGTGTAGTGGTTAAAAATTCTGACTTGAATACCAAAAGGTCGCGGGTTCGAATCCCGCTAGGGGCATATATGTTTGTATGATGAATACCTACAGACATGTGTTCCCGAGTTATGGATGTTTATCATTTATTTATGTATTTATTTACAAAAAAAAATGTATCTGTGTAGTTTATCAACCATCTGGTATCCATAATACAAGCCTAGTTGCTTAGTGTGGAACTAGATGGCGCTGTGTGTATGTGCAAAGATATTTATAACTACAAATTGAGAAGTTAGAAAACACCCGAAAGATTATTATTTCGTACATATATACCAACTAATTATTTATAACTAGCTTTCCGACCGGCTTCGCCCGAGTGGAATAACTATATTATTATTATTAGGAGCCCATACTGTCCCACTGCTGGGCAAAGGCCTCCCTCCTCTCTCTCCCCGGTTAATAACTTTCTCGCGGAAATTTCATTATCCCGCAGGGACTACTCACTTTATCGGGATAGAAAATATCCAATGTTTTAAGCCAGGGCATGTCTTACATGTGTGCCAAATTTCATCAAAATCCGTTCATCCGTTTCGCCGTGATTGAGAGCAACAAACAAACAAACATCCAAACTTTCGCATTTATAATATTAGTTAGATTAGCTTTTAGGCTTCAGTCTAGGCTAGGTCAGAGCGGTTACTTATTCAATATTCAAAAAGAAATCTTAATTAATCCAATGAGGGCGTCACTGGACAGAATAAACCCTCTTCAAAGCTTAAAACGCAAATTTAAAATGATGATAAACGGACAGACAACGAGTTGATTTCATGTTTTCTTCCTATACCAGTAATGATAAAAAAACACTAAAAGTAATACTTATTAATTTATACTGATAAACTTCAAACTTCAAGCATTTATTTCAACGTAAGATACATGATATCATTTGTTGAATGTCAATTTAAATCTACTGGAAATAAAAAATGTTTATTGCATTTATCTGTCAGTCGGTATGTCCAAGCTACTACCGCTTCGGAAAGGGAATTCATCTGTGGGAGAAGAAGCGGCGCAAGAAACCCACAGGATCATTGTTGTCTTTTTTTTAAATAAAGCATATAACTAAAACAATTTTATAATTTTGGGGAGCTGGTCGAAGTATACCAAGCGTGTTTGTCATTCAGGTAGTCACTAATTTTATAATAACCCTTTTTTGCTAATGTTATTTTGACATAATCTTTAAATTTTTTCTCAGTTATGATATAAAATGTGATGGAATACAAAACCAGAGCTCCGCTGTTCTTAACACTATGGTAGGAGAGTGGTAAGGGCCGGGAGGTTGCCCCAGGTTTGGGAGGTCGGCCCAGGCACTACGGAATTGGGCCACGGGTCGATCGGGAAGCGGGTCGACGACCCGAGCTAAATACGTGACCTATTTTACTATAGCTTATATAGTTATATCTAGTTTATTTAACACGTAACACTTTACGTACGTTACCTAATTGTTTATACCGTGGAGGAAGCGTTCACGTTCACGATATTGAGAAATGACCTGAATTAGTCCGTAGGTGAGGTTTTTTTAACGTAAGGAATGAAATAGGGCACATTAGGTAAGTGATATAGAAGTTATTGGCATAGGTAATTTAATTTTTTTTTCAGACGCGCAAATTTGATTGCGGCTGGTGGGATTCATATGGTTCTAATCATGAGAAATTTATTTGGAACTCTTATTTTCTCCAAGTTTTCTTTATCTATTTAATTTAATAATGTAATTATGTGGAATAGGCTACAAACGCGAACGTCAAATGATAAAATTTACCCTTTACTTGATGATAGTTTTGAAAAAATAATTAAACCACAAATACAATTTATTGCACAACAGAAAAGAAAACACAGTTTCAGAAAAGTGGTAAGAACAGAATGTACAATTTGGCGACCTACCACCTATAGATGCCGATAATGCCGTAAAGGACCATAAAAAAGAAATAATTCTTTTTTATGGTAAAAATACTCATCCGGTATAGGTAGGATAGTGGAGTCAATTTTACCTTAGTAGAAACCTTAGGGTTATCGAGATTATTGCCAATTTTCATTTATTTTTAAACTTCGACGTAAAACGACGGTATTATGTATTTCGAGCCATTGTACGTGTCTGTCTGTCTGTCTGTCTGGAAGTATCTAAGGCCCGTATTAATAAACCAATTTCAATACAAGTCTTGAGGCCGTATCAACGGAGATGCGTCTTAAGAAGTTGACGCTATCTCAAGCTCCGTGCTAATTTATAAACCAATCTTGAGGTCTACTCAGCTGAGATCACTTCTCAAGTATTCGCTTCAGCGACGAATGAATGACAGTCTTGAGTTTCGTTTATTAATACGCGCACTTCTCAAGTGAGTACTGCTCGAGTATGCACGTGCTTTTCAGGTCTCAAGTTAGGTTTATTAATCAACACGTTTACTTGAGACCGGTCACAAGACTGTTCTCAATCTTGAGAATGGTTTATTAATACGGGCCTAAGATATGCATGGTCCGATATGTAAGCGGTTTTTTTTAAGTTTCTGTGGTCAAGCAAGGAACCCTTGTTTGATGGAATCTTTTTAATGTTGTAATTTATAGATGTAATGTTTAATAATTCTAAAACCCTACACCTAAAGTGGGGATGATGTTCTTATCATTTTTGTACATCGTATTGGATCTCGTTGGATGGATTGGAGAGGTGGCAGATTGTCTATACATCAACTAGAAATAATAATTTTCCCTAAATTGTTAAATAAACCTCTCAAAACACACATACTCGACATATGTGCAATCCACAGAAACGCCACGGTGCGTCTGCGCATCTATTTCGACTTCATTTCGACCGACTGTCTCGTTTCGTATCGTGGCGGTATGCACTCCGGGTGTAAATAGATTAAGGCGCATCAGGGCTGTCAACAAGCGATTAGCACATTAAATTCTACATTAAAGATAGAAATAAAGATAAACTTGCAGGTCACATAAGTCGCCTCCGAAAAGCCAGTAATTCATACAAAGGGCTATGTATACGCTTTTCAATAAGGTTCCTGTTGATATACATAATCTTCCTTTCAATAAATTTAAAGATACGATAAAACAGGAACTTATTAAGAAAGCATATTATAAAATATCAGATTATTTAGATGATAAACATTCATGGACATAACCAGCCCGTTCGCGTAACCAGGCTATTTCACAATTAATAACGAAATATTATAATATAAAATAAAATATTCTTGCTTGTTCTTCTCAGGGGAAAATTGGCTTTTGAACAAGCAGTAGCTTTAAAAATGTAAAATCTGACTATTTTAAGTGTACCCTGTGTACCTACAAAATAAAGCATTTTTGATTTGATTTGCTCTTAAAAACAAGCTTTTCATACTCCATCATCATTGTCACAAATAATTTTAGTACACAACGTGAGTAAGATAAAGTCCATCAAGGAGTTCCAGTGGCAATCTTCTGACTGCATCTTCAGATCCTCGTCATCATGTGTAATGGAAAGAGCAACAAAACTAAGTAGACCAATTCTTTAGAAATTAAAAAACTTCATCATCCGAACAGCCAAGGCATGGAACTCCCTTCCGGCGTCAATCTTTCCTGAAACCTACAACCTTGGGATCTTCAAGAGCAGAGTGAATAGGCATTTACTGGGATCGCGAGCTTCATCTTCCACCACATCGTCACTTTGCATCAGGTTGCACATTGCGTATCCAGTCAATCATAAAAAAAAAACAAATAGGACTATTTTGCCATTTGCCAGGGAGTTCCAGTCTCTACATCTGGGCTCCATCATCACATCAGTTCGATACTGCAGTGTAAATTAAAAGTGCTTTGCAACACTAGTTTCCGAAATAAAAACCCGTCATCAATTCGCTACAGACGTTATGGGGCCAGTATATACATGCCACAGAGAAACAAAGGCTTCAAACTTATAAAGACGGGCCTTTTCATCGTGTGTTAAAACTAGTTGGACTAAAGCGATACTGACTGAAACCTCATGATAAAATAAATAAGTGAGAATTTTTATATATTATGTTTGTGGAGTTAGCATGTTCCCTAGTGTGCCTACAAAGTGCCTATAATGATGATAATAGCTTTTTTATTTTTCGCCTCTAGCATGAACAAGATAGCCGGATCCTAATTCTAGTCGTTGTAGAGACGCATGGGGTAGCCGGGCTAGCTCCGGAGAAAGGTCATAACATTTGTGCCTAGCCTAACAGCCACCTGACTGTTAGTGTTTCAAGTCGCCCCTGTAGGCCCCTGCCTTAACAACTGCCTTCAATCAATTGAGAACGATAGGGACCGATTATACGACTATTTAGCGTGCCAAGCACAGGAACTACTAAGTAGTCACCCGTCCAAGGACTGACCAAGTGAAACACTGTTAATCGTCATTAATCGAATTTGAAATTAGAATCGCTATTCGGTCAAAGTTCTTGGCGGGGCGTCGATAAAAGAACTGGAGTGCGACAACCCTAGCAAAATGTCAATCCACTAAGTTTTCCCAGGATTAACATGCATCCGCGATCTGTGTGGTATTCCACTTATGCTGACTCATAGAATGACCCAAAACCTAAACTGTCCGTGCGTTCACGCACTGTTTTTGGGAAATGAGCTTCTCGCTGCGTTAAAACCGTGCTACAACCGCCTCCGTGATTCAATGTAAACATGTACTTTACAATTGGGTCGCGGGTTCGATTCCTAGCGGGAACTCGTTTTGGCATGCGATAGGGCATTTACAAATGTCTGCTTGACCAGCTACCACCACCTAATCTAAGCAACAATTATTACGTCGACAAAGTATTTTTTTATGCACAACGGGTTTGTACTTGACCTCAATCACACCTGATATTAAGTGAAGATGAGGTCGAAGGTGGAAGCGTACTGACCCGGTAGACCCAACACATTTGGGGGATTGGCTACCTTATCTCCGACAACCGGAACACAACAATGCTATTAACATTGCTGCTTGGCGGCAGATTTAGATAAGATGGTGGTAGCTAGCCAGCCGGACATTTAAAATGCCCTACTGTACCCCGCTGGGGATGGAACCCGCGACCTCCGAATCGTAAACCCAATGTTGTTTACATTGAGCCACGGACGCGATTACAATTAATATACAACTAATTACATCTATTTGGATCTATCTGCTGAGTGCAGCATCAGGTCTTAACCAAATTAATATGGAACCACTCTGGCGGTTAACAATCACCAAAATGGGTTAACGAAAATGATTGAACCTCTTCCTTTTTTAGAATCGGTTAAAAATACAGAAATTATGGCATATTTTTTTATCATATGGCTGATGATTATGTTTGAATGAAAACTATCGTTTACCATTTAATCAGTAATGACTCAATGCAAGGTGTGACTTGAAAAATAAATGGAATACACCAATTCCTTGTCAAAGCAATAAACGGTATTTGATTGATAAAGAAAATGGTCATGTTAAGCGCCGGCGCCGCGCACTCTCCGTATCAGTATTATGATATTGTCGATTTAAAAAACCGCATTCCTTCTATGAAAATCCGTTAAGCAATTTGGAATATATTAAACTTTTAACATAATTGCTTTGAGTACCGAATGATATTCTATTTAGTTCCTCAGCTCAGGGGTTTTCTAAATTTTTAATTGATTTTATTGTCACATTATTTAAGGACTAATGAAAGAAATCCGCACTTTTTGACACAAAGCAACAACAGTTATTACCAGTTAATATAAAAATCTTGAATTTTTAATCGGAATTACTAGCGCATTGTAGTCTGGCTTAGGGTTGAAAATTGCTTTGAGCACTCGATGCAACGGCGTCAAAATGTCTCCAATACGGAAGACAAGTCTATTTTAACGGGTGTACTATTTTAGTGCTTTCATTACAGGTGATGCGCCGCACAGTGGGCCCGCGAATGGAACGATAGGTAATAGCGTATTATTACAGAGTTCAGTAGGAGCGTTTAACGATCTGTTTGGTGTAGTGGTTAGAAACTCTGCTACTATACCAAATGGTCGCGGGTTCGAATCCCGCTAGGATCATATGTTTGTATGATGAATACAGACATGTGTTCCCGAATTATGGATGTTTTCATTTATACATGTATTTATTTACAAAAAAAAATGTATTTGTATAGTTTATCAACCATCTGGTATCCATAACACAAGCCTGGATGCTTACTTTGGACCTAGATAGCGCTGTGTGTTTGTGCAAAGACATTTATTATTATTTATTTATGAATCACAGGATTAAGGGATGTTACATTAAATATACAAGTTCAAAATAAGCACTATATGACTGTCATCCCCGATATTTTATATATACTCTTTATGGGACAAATTTTAAGAAATACTGAAAAATTTTATTGTTGGTATTGAATTATGAAAACTCTGACATCCTCCATACGTTCTAATAATTTTGAAGAAATTTGACTGCGGCGCCGACAGACAATTAGCCGTCTTAAATAATTGATCGATCATTTTAAAATTTGTCCACTTCGATGGGTAGCCAGCTCACTGTGCGGGCTTAGTACATTGCGTGAGCCCATTGGACGTAACAGTGCACCCTTCAGCGGCGTCAGGCGCTGCTGTAACTTGCTGCTCGAGGTGAGATTAACAACTTTATATTACATAAATTGTTATAAATACCACTTTTTGACCGTATTGTTTCCAACAAGCCAATAACTTAAGAGGGTTTATTCCGTCTAGTGGGGATTGGGTATATCTTTTTAAATACAGCATAAATTAAAAATATTGCCCTGATCTAAATTCGTAAACCCTAAATGCTAATTATAAATAATACCTATAAGTTTAATTACGATTATTTTGGAGAATTTCAAATTATTCATAAAAAAACGGCCACTTTTATTAATCGTAAAAATTAAAACTACATCACAGAAGTTGCTCTTTAAATATTAATATTTGTCTAGCAGCAAAAAGACAAAGAGGGATATAAATAAATAATGATAAACAAATAGACTGAATATTTCACATCCATGTCTACCTCAGTGGCGTGCCTAGGGTTTCAAAATAGGGCAAGCCTGCCAATGTTTAAGTACTCGGTTTGGTTGGTGGTAGGGCATTTTAAATGTCCGCCTGGCTAGCCACCACCATCTTATCTAAATCTGCCGCCAAACAACAATGTTAATAGGATTGTTGTATTCCGGTTGTCAGAGATAAGATAGCCAGTCCTCCAAATTTGTTGGGGTTTCCGGGTCAGTACGCTTCCACCTTCGACTTCATCTTCACTTAACATCAGGTGTGATTGAGGTCAAATAACAACCCGTTGTACATAAAAAAATATGTTTTTTTGTGATTTCTACACAGCTAGTGAAATTATATAGATATAACCAAGCACGACGTTTCAGTTAGACAAATGAGAGTGTTTAAATCAAAGATTTCCTACACTGTTTCAGTATTAATAGGCCTGATCGCGTATTTAGTAAGGTATGCCGGGCTTTTGGGCCTTTGGCATATGAAAGTACCGCCACTCGTCTACCTATAGCATTAAAGATTCAGAAATTTTATAAACGGAAACATAACGTAATATAATATACAGTAGACTTGAGCGACATACAATGTTTTACAACAAATGACGTAGCGAAAACTACTTCGGGTGTTCTGTTATTTTAGAAAAATTGGAAAATTTTACAAAAATAATGCTAAAATTGCACAAAATTCTCTGATCATTGGTTCCAAACAATGTGTATTTTGCATATTAATGCAAAATAATCAGTGTATATACAGTGTATTTACAATAAAATCCGAGCAAAAACCCAATCTGGGCGCGAAGTGTGAGTTTTGTTTCGACTTAACTTTACTAGCGCTTTCACGTTTACGTGACGATTTGTATGGAGAAATGTGCAGCGCCTCTAGCGGATAGTATGCAAAACGTTTTTTTTTTTTTTCATAGAGACTTTTTTCGTAAACGCGAACGCGATGGTAAAGTTAAAAACGAGACAAAACTCACACTTCGCACACTGTAGAGAATAAGTAGAATATGTTAGAACCTGATTTTATCAAGCATTGATTACCTCGTATATTCACAGGGAATCCTAAGCATACTTTGAACATATCAAACTAATCTCATCCAACTAATACAACTTCCAACTAATATTATAAATCCGAATGTTTGTTACCTTTTCACGCCTAACGGCTGGACCGATTTGGATGAAATTTTGTTGGTAGACAGATTAGGACCTAGGGCTAATTTGCTGAACCAATTTTGATGAAATATTCCTCGCGAACGAACTCGCGGCCAACAACTAGTGACTAATAAATCAAAATCAAGGAATTTTCATGGCACATCATACACTATTGTTACAATTGGCGAAGTTAACAAAAATTAAGTCCTAAGTCCCGCGTGTCCTTACAGCTGCACCTTTGACGACCTCCTTAACGCAACAGACAGTGCTGTTGGAGTGGCTAAGTTTTGCTCCAATAAAATTTGAAACTTGCCTCGACACGAAAAGAAGAAGCCCTATTAGCACCATATTAAATCAATTTGTAATCTAGTTACTTCCACCAGTTTGATTAACAATGATAAGATATTGTAAGTGGACTGATTGTTGAATTCAATCAAAGTACATGCAGTGTATATTGACACATGATTCGTTGTACTAGGTAAAAGTAACACATAAACTACGTGCAGTGAATAGTCTCGTCCTTAAAGTGGTTAATTAATTACTCATATACATAAAAGTGTCAGTGGCGGTACCTTCACTAAAGCCCAAAATCCCGGCTTGCCTTACGAAATACTGGATCAGGATTATAAACTATTTAAACTTTGATTTAAGAGTGTTTATTCCACACGGTTTTCCATAGAAACACACTTTCACACAGCATAATAGCTGACTTTTATCAGTCATGGCACTCAGGATTCATACCACCACATATGTGTGGTTTCCATTTAGTCTGGTGGCCAACTGTTCAATTATTCAAAATAATAATAATAATAAATGTCTTTACACATACACACAGCGCCATCTAGGTCCACAGTAGGCATCTAGGCTTGTGTTATGGATACAAAATGGTTGATAAACTACACAAATACATTTTTTTTTTGTAAATAAATACATGTATAAATGAAAAACATCTATAACTCGGGAACACAGATCTGTATTCATCATACAAACATATGCCCCTAGCGGGATTCGAACCCGCGACCATTTGGTATAGTAGCGGAGTTTATAACCACTACACCAAACAGGTCGTCGAAATATATAGTACTAACCTCCTTGGCTATCTGATCAAGGGCCTGCTCCTCTGCCGTGGCCTTGGTTTGCGTGCGCTGCCGTCGCGACGGATCCATCTCCGCTCGGTCACTGTGATTGCTGCAAAGAGATATATATACATGACTTAGTTTTGATGCAGTCCCGAAGGCAACAAGTTTTTATGAACGACCTTGACCCAATTGGAGTTGAAAGTAATTCATGGCTTAATTCATAACAAGTTGAAAATTTCAGAGTACTTACTAATATTATGGTTATACTTATGGTTTGTACTTTAGACACCTAACAGTAATTACCTAGTCCTAACCTAGGCAATGCTACATGCTTGGATATATGGATACTAGATAATGGATAAACACACATAAATATTGATACCCACGACTTTGGAATAAAAAATATAATATATGTCCAAGGATATCTTGGACATATACAGACAGCGCCATCTAGTTCCACACTAAGCAACTAGGCTTGTGTTGTGGATACCAGATAGTTGATATACTACACTTGTAAATAAATTCATATATAAATGAAAATCATCCATAACATAACATAATAATAAATACACATGTCCATCATAAAAACATATGCCCCTAGCGGGATTCGAACCCGCGACTTTTTGGTATAGCAGCAGAGTTTCTAACCACTACACCAGACAGGTCCTAATAAATGTTCATATTCATTACCCTTAGCCAGATTAAACTCGCAACCATTGGTTTTGAGGGTAGGGTCATTATCCACCACACCAATTGGTCATCCAGGTATGGTAAAATCATCCAACTACACAAATTAACTATGTTAAAAGTTAAATATCCCTTAACAGCAGAACCGAATTTCATCAAACATGGCTAACCTTTCCCTTAGTTTAATCAGAAATATAAAACAATTACACTCAAAATGGATTAAGCATTATTAAGACTGGACACACACACACACAACACCGTCAAACAAATAATTGGGGATTAAAGAAGAATTAACAAGATATAAATAAATAATGTATGAATGTGATACTAATTATATGACTAAGTTAATGGTTTGAAGGGAAGAGATCGCTGTTAGCGATAACACCGCCTAATTTGTAGTTTCTGTAAGATATTTAAATGTACCTTCCTTATTTAAACAATAAAGCGTATTTGATTTGATATTTGAATTTAGACCTAGCCAATAATTCAAAATACACCCTAAAAACATCACATCACATATAATGCGTTACTAACCTTGTATTTTTTTAAACTGAAATGCAACATTCACAGCTGCCAAATTCGCAATAGCACAATCAACTAACCCGGTTAACACAATTAGTAACAGTTTTAGAGGAGTCAACCTTGAGTTAATTAATCGGGTGACCTTGCAACAGACTCCGTGGTGCATGCCTTATCTCTTTTAGTAACTATCACTGTGTAAACATAAGGGATGGATTGGTCTATGGTGTTTTTCAACTTTTTGTGTAAAACACAAGGTGAAGGCAATGGACTGTGGAGTACCAGTCTTCCACAAAAGGCATGCCAGTCATTGTTCTGTCCAACTAGATTTATGTGAAGTGTTGTTAATCCAGGACGTACTTCATCGCTGTACATTTTGAGGGAACATCTAGACTATCAGATTTATAATATGTGGGTATGGGACATGGTTTCAAGATAAATAATTATATTAGGTCTAACAAAATTAACCCGACAAACTTTGGCAATTGCACGTACATGACAATAAAATAATATATTCATTAAAAAAAGTAGCCTTAAAAATTTTGTTTCCCAGTAAAAAAATTAAATATAAGTGCAAATGAAAATATGCATTAACAGACTTACTTCATTTCGATTGTACCTTGTATCAATGAGAAAAAAAACAGGCAATGTTCCATTGATATGGAAGACGCCAAAGCGGGTGGCGGGTGGCGGGTCACAGGGAGCATTTTATTTTTTAAATAAAATTCAATTTTTTATTTTGTTCGTAATAGATACATCCTATACATACACTTTGCAACGTTTGACAGGTTAATTTTGTTAGACCTTATATATAATTATGGATGTTTAATTAAATTTCAAAATATAGATGCACTCCTATTTTAATCAATGGTATCTCTCCTTAGGCTCAGCTTTAAGTAACAACTTATGGAGGCCATTAAGTAAAATGGAAAATAGTGCATGTCGCACCATGAGCAGCAGGGTTCATACTCAAAAATATACAAATGAATTGTGCAGTTTAGGTGTGTGGAGTTTCTATGAACGTTTTTCAAACGAAAACAAACCCAACTACATGACACAAGTTTATTAGTAGCACCTACTTAGCTAACTGTGATAACTTTCCTTTCATTATGTGCATTCTACTACCGTGAATACTTTATAATTTTCAAAAAGCTTCTTCTTTTTAGCTCTGTACCCTACATGAAACACATAGCGATGGGCATGAGCCTTTTAATTTTTAAAATTAGCCTGTGCCTAAAAGTATTTAAGACTATAATGATGCCCTATATGATAAGATGAGAGTGTCAATAAGGGGGGTTTGAAAATCAATATAACACCAAAAACAATTCACATTCAACCAAAAGTTTCGAATTTTTCCGTCTTTTTCTGAAACCCTTGTACATCTCAACCAATCTAACTCCATCTTCAGCTACAAAAACTTAGGACAAAAGTAATGGACCCCAAATATGTGGGAAAAAAGTTTCTACCACTATTTGTGGGTTTAGAAGTTTTGCGAGATCCTTTTGACCTCCTTGACAGTGACGTGACAGATATCATATGACAAATCCAATTCCAATTTAGTGTTATGGCTGCATCATTGTGCACGATGATTCTGCCAATGTCAGGGTTGAAGTTGACGATTGTACGGTAAGTTAAGCTACTCTAGTTTGTGTAGTTGGAGAAAGGACAAACAGAACAACACATATAACCACCATCTTAACACATAATTAAGATAAAAGACGAAAAACTCAAAGAAGTAGACATGATAGATAAATTATAATATAACATTGTTAACTTTTATAAATTTAGCTAGTACTTATACAAGACGGGAGTGAACTTGACTTAATAAGTAGTTAACATTTATGGGACGGGGCATATATCAGTATGTATCAAGGGGTGCTGCTAACACATAGTACTGACAACAGCAGTCTTACTTCCTGGAAGTTTTTGTACAATAAATTTACAGTAGTTTGATGGCAATAACTTAATCAAGTAAACAAAATGTGCCATGATGATCACAGTGTCACATTGCACTCACCAAATCATTACACTCATACTGATTTCACTTTTTAACTATGTTTCTCAAAAACACGACAACAACGCACGCCTTGGAGGCGAAAACTTACGGGATCAGAATGAGAGACTAATTTACATATTTATCTGGAACAAGTCAGCTATAACACACAGGGTTCATTGTGCCTCATCCGCGTGGATCTTAACGAAACGGTATCGCGGAATTAAATACTAGGAGGAAACTAATGGGCACAAAGCCAACATATTTTTTATGGAGTTAGTTCATTACAATGACATCATACTCACGGGGGCAGTTTACAGATGTAAACACATCACTGGACACGCACCGCACCGACTTATCGGACACCACGCACAAGTGAAACTCACAATAACAAAACTCAACACTAAAACACATACAAAACATAAAATATTGCCGAATTATACGAAATACGGGAGGCACGAAATCACTGCCTACACGTATCACATTGGCAGTACAACAAATTCACACTTTTGAAATGTAAGCAGTTATTTGGCACAGTAGTAAATTCCAGTGCAGAATTAACCAGTTTTTAAGATTAGGAATGTGTAAATTTATATCATTTTTCATTAAATTTAACTTTATAAAAGCCAGTATGACATGCATGCCATTGCCGTTCAAAACCGACGCGTTCAAGAAAAACGAGATTTGCCTGTCATCAACAATGGATCATTTGAGATACGTTCGGATAGTACCAATTTGGAAAAATTGTAGTTTACAGGTAGGTACCAATTCCAATTGTTCATTTGGATAGATTACAGAAGAAGGAAAAATAAAAGACAATTTTATTAGCGTGGGTATATCAAAGACTACAATGTATATACGGAGGGTATATGTTTAATGGCGTAGACAGAGAATAGTAGTATTCTCTGTCTACGTTTATATTATCTACAGGTGAGGCTTACATCCAATAATGGACTTACATTATGTTGATGTGTGTGATATTCTATTGGTACCTATATTACCTGCGTCAACCCACAAGACCAAAGTACTCCGAAACTAAAAAAGATAATCGGAAAAAACCTAGCCCCCAGTAAGTTTCCTAGCGCAAATTGTGATTACTTCAATAAAAAGTTATGGCCAGAAAAAATAATGATATCTTTTACCATTACTTGGTGGTAGGGCATTTTAAATGTCCGCCTGGCTAGCTACCACCATCTTATCTAAATCTGCCGCCAATGTTAATTAATAGCATTGTTGTGTTCCGGTTGTCAGAGATAAGATAGCCAGTCCCCCAAATGTGTTGGGGTTTCCGGGTCAGTACGCTTCCACCTTCGACCTCATCTTCACTTAACATCAGGTGTAATTGAGGTCAAGTACGAACATGTCGTGCATAAAAAAAAACAAAACATTTTTTATGATATCAGAATCACAAAAGGTCGTTAATTAGTATAGGACAGCGGTTCTTAAACTTTTTTGGCGACAGAACCCTTTCGGAAAACGAAATAACTGACGGAGTTCTAAAATAAACAAAAAATTATGAAGACCTAATCATATTACTTGACAACATTTACATAGATAGCTGCAACCTTATGTCCCTTTAACATTTTTTTTTTCATAATGCCGAGTATTTTTAGCCCTCACAGATGCTTTGCGGAGACTCGGAGCACACTTTGAGTATGGCAGGTATAACAAGTGATCTAAGTCCAGAGGCACACGTCAAACAAACACTAGATATTTATTGCAACATCTAGCATTTTTTTTTCATAAAGAGTATTTTTAGCCCTCACAGATGCTTTGCGGAGACCCGGAGCACACTTTGAGTATGGCAGGTATGACAAGTGATCTAAGTCCAGAGGCACACGTCAATCTAACACTCGATATTTATTGCAACGTCTAGCGCGATTAGTTCTCTGATGGATGACTTTGAGCGGGAACTTATTTTCTACCCCTAATTTATTTACTTACCGTATTTTGCACTAAGATCTAGTAGAAGCTGGAGAGTAGAAGTTATTTTTTTGTTATCGACAAAGACTTTCCATTAGCATTAGCGATTATCTTTTTTAATTATCATCTGGGAGTCACATGCAAGTTTACATCAATAAATTGCTTTTTTTTTCAGAACCCTGCTTTCTCTAAAGGAGCTATTCTTGGATTATAATTATATTAATCTAATCACCTCACCACGCAGAAGGACCATGGGTTTTACTAATTTTCGACTTCACTCGCCAAAGGAACTTTTCAAACGATTTTAACGTAGTATGTACCGGGTTATTAGTAGCCAGCAGTTTTTTTTTTTTTTTTATTAAAAACTGGTTTCGCGTTTGACTACAATCTCACCCGATGGAAAGTGACGATGAAGCCGAAGATGTATCACGCGCACCCAGTAAATGCCTATTCACTCTAGACTTGAAGATCCCAAGGTTGTAAGTGTCGGGAAAAACCGACGCGGGCAGTGAGTTTGATCCTTTTCCTACATGGTCACAAAAAAAAAAGAACAGGAATTAAAATGCTTATATTTTATGGTACCACTTTATTTTATTAATAATAGAATTAATATTATTAACAACATTCGACGCATACTCAACATTCAAGTGCAACTTATATTTCATGTGAATATTGGTGTCGATTCGGATGTACACCAACTAAACTAAAACCAGTTTTAAAGTAGTACTGTCTCTTTATCCCTGGAACAGTACGATGCGACGGCACCACCCCAAAACTGGTTTTAGTTTAGTTGGTGTACATCCAAATCGACACCATTGTGACTCTTACAAAACACTACAATATTAGTCAGAAAGGGGATACTAAAAGCGATATTACACGATTCACTTCTGCTTTTTAATTTGGATGAAGCAACCAAATTGGATCAAAGCATTACCTTTGACTTCTGCACATTTCAACCACAGTGAATCACTTTGGTTGATCTGTGTAATATGGCTTTAAGCCGATAGGGGATTTTCATATGTCGTGAGTAGAACATATTATGTACTATGGTTTAACATTTTTATTTTAAAGCTTCGCCTCCGCATCCACGCTAAACGTCAAATCACCCATTCAGCGAAGCCGTCAAGCGAAGAATGAACCTGCGTGAAAATGTGACTATCCCGTTCAAGGAAGTATAAATTTCAATCGGAACAGTATTTATCTACTTCGGGAGCGACATAAAATTTATCCGGCTGTCACTTTTGACCACATATTACGTAGCAAGCTTTAGATGGTTGTTTGCAAAGAAAATTTTTATGACATTTTATATCGTGCTCTTCTAGCACAATAAATTCTGTCAATGACAATGTAAGTAGAGGAAAAATCACGGGAAAAGATAACCGATTTTAGAGCAGAGATATATTAATTTGAACTCTTAAAGAAACTTTATAACAGTTTGAATTTAACGTGGTCTGTGATTGGTATTATTTAATGTTTACTCTAAAATGGATATGCATGTCATTAAAGCAACGGTCAGCTCACTTACAAATTCTTGTTATTCACCAAAAATTTGTGACTGGAATTTATGGTTTGCTACGGTGCGCCCTAAACACACGTATCATTTATACGTGTTCTGGAGGAAACTGTGTATTTTATATGAAAATAGTCGGAACAAGAACATAATCAACAGTCAATCACATGAGAATTAACTGACTCTGTCAAAATCAAATAACACTTTCGACTTAAAGTTATCTAATGTCCGTTCCGGGTGCCAGAGTAGTTGAAATTTTATTCGATTAAAGTTTCGCCGGCGTGCATGAACGCACCCCAGCTGTACTGACAGTATAGGAAATTTTAATAATTCTTAACCATGGAACCGAATTCTGTTCACGATACTTCATAACCCCCTTTAAACTGAATGTCCCCCTTTTGACCAACGCTGTATAAATTAAGGCAAAATTTTTACTATATTATAATCATGTGTCCAAACTCACATGCTTTGGCAACTGCTAGACCGAATATATACTATATATAATAGTGTTACATAAATGCGTTAGAAACGAAGGGGATTGTTCAGTATTGATAATAGTGCGCGTTTTATTTCAAAGAACAAAACTTTTCTTTCCTCCCTTTCCATTATGAAACGCTATTAAGTATACACCCTGTACAATAAACATTAAGTCGATATTACACGGTTCACTTCTGTCTTTCAATTTGGATGAAGCAAATTGAATCATGTAAACATAAAAATGAATCATTCAACGTCAATGTTCAATAGCCATTACCTTTGACTTCTGCGTGTGAAAGCAAAGTGAATCAATTTGGTTGAACCATGTACTATGGCCTTCAGGGTTCAGGTTTCAGGAACCACCAAATACGGTTAAACACCAAATATAACGTAGTGGTTCCTGAAACCCCAAACAACATGAAAGTTTGGACAAACATGAGGAGTTCTAAAACCTGAAAGCTTAGTCACTCTTGGTCTTAGTATCGTCCTTGTAGTAGAGAAAGACGAATGAGAATAGGAACACTCCGATCATCATGGAGAACGCGCTGACATAGTATGGGTATGCGCTTGGAATGAAACGTTCATACTGGGTGTGCTGTAGTGGACGCACTGATACCTGAAAGGAAATAGTAATAAATATTATTTTTATGCACAACATTTTAGCACTTGATTCAGAGGCGAATTATCCCTGAGGCAAACTAGGCACGTGCCTATGGGTTGCGAGTTCTAGGCTAAGTCACTTGCAAGTTTACTCACCAAGCCCTTCAAGGCCAAATGACCTACAAAATGATAATATAACTTGATTCAAAGGAATAGTTTCCAGACCAAGTAACTTATAAAGTTAAAACTAGGCTCAAAGGAATAGCTTCTAGACCAAGTGACAAAGAGATAATAACTTGGCTTAAAGAAATAGCTTCCAGGCCAAGTGACAAAGTGATAAGAATTTGGCTCAAAGGAACTGCTACCGGGCCAAGGTAAAGAGATGATATAACATGGGGCTTTTTGGCGGGAACTCGGCGAGTGAAGTAGCATTTTTCTTTATAATTCTTATAATTTGTGCATTCTAACTTTTGAAGCTTAATAATGGCAGAATATTGTGCAGCAAACGTTAGTGATGGTGTACAAGTGAAGGGAAGTGTAAATTAAAGTGCGTAACGGAGCTTTCGGGTTCCCACAAGAAGCCGCCAAAATCTATTGTAAAGCATTCTGCCACTTTACTGAAGAATGACTTGACCGTGACTAGACTCTGTATACGCCAAGTATACGACGAATTACTTGTTTTGACTGAGACTGACTTACAAACTGAAGAAATAAGAGAAATAAGACATGGCTGTTATGGGCTAGATCCCTTTGCCTTCTCCTAAAGGAGAGAATGAAACAAAAAAAAAAAAATGATATAACATGGCTCATAGCAACTGCTTCCAAGCCAAGTGACAAAATTATAATAATTTGGCTTAAAGGAATAACTTCCAGGCCCACTGACTTACAAATAAATTATAGAACTTGGGTCAAAGGAATAGCTTCCAGTTAAGTAGAGCAAAAAGAAATCTCCTGTGCATAAGTTATACTGTACAGACACAAATTCACTGCATATAACATTGAATCAAATCATTTCATTATAAATCTCGATGATTTTGCCTGAGCGACTGATGAAAATTGTTTCTAGGTCTGGATAATCTTATCTTATGCCTTATTTTAAACCTATACAAAAACCTAACCGGTATCAAAAGTAACCTCAACTTACCTGCGTAGAATGATACAGTCTCGTATAGCCAATTCTATCATAGTCCACCTTGAATTGGTACACTCCCCAAACATCGGGCACCTTGAACACCGCTTCATAGACACCGTTCGGTTGCCTCTTCAGTGTGATACGGACAAATGGGTCGATGCGGACAAACTCGAGTTGGACATCCGTAGCATCAAATGGCTGCCATTTGCCACCTTTGAGTTCTTCAATTTCAATTCTGTACACCTATAATGATAAGTGATTTTTAGCATCTGCTTTATTTTTCAGTTAGTTTGCAATGATCCGGACATACTACTTTAGCTTCTTCCAATCTTACCAAATCTGGCTTGTGATAAGCTTGAAATTTTTTTTTTTTTTAAACTTGTTTTTATTTGAGGCTTTTGTGCACACTGGGTGACTATGCCAGCCTCATGGATACATTTGCCTTTTTAAACCTCACTCTCTTTTTGCAATGGACAATCCAAAAAAGCATATTATATCCTACAGAGCATATCAGCCAAAACAAATTTTTGGACTTTACTTTGAATGCTTCATATAAATGCTCATTGATTAGGGGTCGACCGCACCAGGGGGTCTGCTCCGTAACGAAAATAGCTTCGGACGGCCGAAACTTCAGAATTTTTCTGTCTGTCAGCCTGATGTTCTTGGTCGACCTTTACCAACTATGCTTTTGTAATTCTCGTCACTTATTCATGCCATATGCCCAAACCAAATTTTGTAATTCAACATTGTCATCATCAGCAATAGCCTTACGCGTCCCCACTGCTGGAGAACAGCCTCATAAAAAAAAACAAAATTAAAATGTAGACAATAAATTGTAATCTATTATCTATGTTATTGTTAGTTATCTGAGCGTCTGGGTGATGCATCCCACGATCGGAGGGCTGGCCAATACTTTGGTCAAAGAATCAGTCTTGCTATGCAGCGAGGCAACGCGGCCTACCTTCTGGGTACCATTCCACCAACCAGAGACTTGGGGCTAGTTTTTTATTTGTGATTTTTTTTAATTTTTATAATAAATTGTACAATTCAATTCTTTTAAGTAATGGCTTTCCTGTTTAGGATTCTGCCAGCAAAGTCAAGTCATGGGAGTGACAACATTGCAGATAACCGGTTGACAAATTTTTTATGTAATTATTGTTTATATTGTATGATTTTTTTTTTATGATTGACTTGATTCGCGTTTGACCACAATCTCACACTTTGTAAAATGTACTGAAGTGGACACATATTAATTTTTCATAATAGCATGATCTCATTGCCTTCTCCTTTGGCATTCCTTTGAGCTATTATAACACCAGTTTATAAAGGGGGGAACAAAAACGATATCAGCAATTACAGACCTATTTCCGTATTAAGTGTTTTCTCAAAAATCCTCGAAAAAATCATAAATAAAAGACTAGTTGATTATTTAAAAAAAGCAAAAATTCTCTCAGAATCACAATTTGGTTTTACTCGTGGCAAATCTACAGAGGATGCGGTAGAAAGCTTGACGTCTTTAATTGTGGATCAACTTGACAAAGGCAGGAAGTGTTTGACTGTGTTTCTGGACCTTAAAAAAGCCTTTGATACTGTTTCCATTCCACTACTAGTAAAAAAACTTGAACAGATTGGCATTAGAGGTACTCCACTAGAATTGTTCACTGACTATCTTAGTGGCCGGAAACAGCAGGTTAAAATCGAAAAATATGTGAGCAAATGGACAGATGTTACTTTCGGCGTTCCGCAGGGTAGTGTTCTGGGCCCTACCTTATTTCTGGTGTATATCAATGATCTGTGTAGCATGCAACTGAAAAATGGACGAGTTTTCTCATACGCGGACGATACTGCGTTGGTATTTACTGGTGATACTTGGGAAGAGGTCCGTAGCTCAGCTGAGCAGGGTCTTGCTAAAGTTGCCCACTGGCTCGACAGTAACCTCCTTACTCTTAATGCCACAAAGTCAAATTACATCTGTTTTTCCATATACAGTAATTCACAACCGGAATACAATTTCAAAATAAAAATTCACAAATGCAAGAATATATCCAACACTTGCACCTGCCCGAGCATAGAGAGGGTATCGTCTACTAAATACCTTGGCGTCACGATTGATCAACGGCTATCCTGGCATGCACAAATTGAGACTGTGGCTAATAGAATTAGAAAGGTGATATGGATATTTAAAATACTGAGACATGTGGCTTCAAGAAAAATCCTAACTAGAGTCTATCTGGCCTTGGCACAAAGCATTATAACCTACTGTATACCGATATGGGGTGGGGCCGCAAAAACTAATTTCATAGAAGTTGAAAGGGCACAGAGGCTTTTATTAAAAGTAATATATTTTAAACCCTATAGATTTTCTACTGAACTGCTATACTCAATTAGTCAATTACTAACAGTAAGAAAGTTGTATATTCTTCAAACTGTTATTAGAATGCACAAACGATTAGAATTTAACCCCAGTGTACTGAACAAAAGAAGAAACTACTCTGTAGCTCCTAACTATTCCACCAAATCGTCCTTTGCCAGCCGCCAATATAGCAAACAATGCGGTCATTTGTATAACCAAATAAATAAGGTTTTAAATATTTACTCTAAAAATCTATTTGAGTGTAAAAAATCCCTTACAACGTGGTTGATGACTTTACACTTTGAGGAAACAGAAAGCCTAATACAATTTGTTTTATAATAATTTAATGTTAAACTACATATTTAACTTAGCACAGTAGCCATACAAACACCTGATTATCTTGTTCTTATGCATACGCAAACCCACACACACAAGCACGTATGCACTCTGGCACATACACCTCCGACACCCACACACCACCCACACATACACACACACGCACGCACCCTGTTACACACAAACAAACACCCCACCGCCCTACACACACACCCCCAATATTACAATATGTACCACTCATCACAATCACACTTATTCGTGTGACTTAATGTTCCACCAATCTTGTATTTGTATTCTGATTTTATTGCAATGTGATAAGATAACTGTTTTATTTTCAAAATTATATTTGTGTTATGTTTATTTTTAGACAACATTTGTTTATGGAGGAGCGAGACTTCCTGATACAAGTATCATAATACTTACTAGGAGGTCTCAACCCTGGATCGAGTTATAGTATTATGAGAAACGAAATAAACATTTTTAATTTTTTTTTTTTTTTTTTAATTCCTAAACATTATTCCATGTTAGTCGCCCAATGTATACTTACTACAGTGTCGGTGATAGTATAAGTGTTTGAGGACTCCCGTTCACCCTGCTTCTGGTGATGCACGCGTCCCACCCGAAGGCGCCCGCGCTCGCCGAAGGCCCACTCACTTAGATGGGTGGCCAGAGCTTTGTTACCAGAGAGATTGGACTTCAACTTGTCGCCCTGAGGATGCAAAGCGATTTCAGATGTATAGCATATACAGAAATGACCAAGACATCCTGCCATATCTAAGTGCAGTGCAAAATATGGACTTCACTTATTAAATAGGGGCAGGTTGATCACGTGACTTTGGAGAAGAATAGATCTAATCTTTTCTTTCCACGGGTGTCGTAGAAGATGCCTAAGGGAATGTGACCATAACAGCTTGGTCATGGGCAGCAGCGTCATTGGTGTGGAGTTCCCGAAAAATCTGCGACCGCCAACCCGCCTGTCTAGAGAGGCGATTGCCCAAATTCTCTCATAGAAAATGTTGTAAATAGATCTATCACTAAAATCATAAAATCTGATTATGGTTAAAACGGCCGATGGTAGATGAGAGGGAAGGAGGAGGAGAGAGCTTAGGAGAGGATAGGATAGGAGAGGTTTATATCCCTCTATAGTGGATTTTAATAGGTTGACTTCAATCACACCTATATAAATCATGGTAGGTAAAGATGGTGGAAGTCCATTTATTCAGAACTCCCAGCTTATTTAGGGTATTGGCTATCTTATCTCAAACAGCCGGAATACAACAAAGCTTTCATAATTGCTGCTTGGCGGCAGATTTAAATAAGATGGTGGTGGTTGAAAAAAAATAGCTTCAAATATGCCTGACCACCAACCAAACCAAGTATTAAATTTGTACCCCACTGGGTATCAAATCCGCGACGTCAGTTTTATAAACCTTACGTAGTTTTCATTGACCATCAGAGACGGTTGCCTAGTCTTTTTTTAATCTTTTTTCCATTTGAGGCACTTGTATGCCCTGGGTAACTAAGCCAGCCTCATTGATACCTTCACCTTTTCAAACCTCACTCTCTTTTTGCAATGGACAATCCAAACAGACTGACAGCACTCCTACAGAGCACATCAGACTTCTATTCCGGACTACGATATAATAAAGTCCTTACTTGTGGTACACTTACATGAACCTTAGCGACTGGTGAGTCAAAAGCCTGATCCGAGAAGAAGAATAATGACCCGCTGAAGACAATTCGAGCATTATTCCTAGCCTGCAGGGCAGCGATCAGCACAGTTTTGCGGCCAACGGCGTGAGGGTACTCCTTAACCTGAAGATTTTAAAATATGCATCAAGTTGTAGTTTTGCAATCATGCAACCAGCCCTTGGCCTATATAAGCATTCATAAATATTAATAAATCATATCTTCTCGTAGTTACTTATAGTAGTCATTATCAAGCCCATACTCAAACTAAAATGGAGGTGGACAGGTCATATACAAAGAACAAAAGATGGAAGATGGTCAAAAAATGGACTGGATACCATTCTACAAAACCTGTAAAAGAGATCAATCATAATAATAAATAAATAAATAATAAATATTTCAGACACTTACACCAATCATCTAGTCCCAAACTAAGCAAAGCTTGTGCTATGGATACTAGATAACGGATAAACATACATAAATATTTATATAAACATCCAATAGGAGGAGGATATAGTATGGGTGTGAGGGAACACATGGTCAAGAAGAACAAGACAAAGAGAGAATTGGAAGTCTTTGGAGGTGGCTTACACTGTGTTCGGCGGCCCTTACAGTAACATAGATAATTAAGTACCATACAGACACAACTAACAAATAAATTAAGAATTCACACAAAAAACCAAATGTAAAAAAGAAGCCTAAGGAAATAAAACTTATAATAAAAAAAAATAGTCATTTGTACCTGGCTCTTAGGATTGTAACTGTAAGCTGTGCTGTCAGCAGTCAGGATAGGCATCACCAAGCTGTTGTCTTTGTCCAGAATCAAGCCTGTGCCTTCAAACAGGATTGGCTGAGTGTTATGGACTCCGACAATTGTTGGAGCCTTGATCAGGTCTTTGGGAGACACCACGATTGTTGTGTGCTCTCCTTCGTCTGAGACATCATAGTTGAAGTGATCAATTACAGATGCTGATTCCTCATCCATCTGTAAGAAGAAAATGTTTGAGTTTGTAAGGTAAGGTTCAGTAAGTTCATTAGGCAACAAAACAGGTAGAGGTAGAGAAATATGAAGAAAAAAAAATGCCTCAGTGCCGGTAGGACTTGAACCTGGAGCCCTGCATTACTATGACAAACTTTTTAAGGTGACAAACTTAAATATGTAGTTGTTATCAAGAAAATTATAACTGAGTTTGTCACATGATAATTTGTCACCACAATGTTTTTTGTGGGTTGGATATGTGCTTGGGCTACTCTTATAATAATCTCTTTGTGGAAACTTCAGAGCTTTTGAGGTAAAGGAATTATGCTAGAAAATCCTGTTCTTTTTTATCAGAGTTTCAACAAAGCTAGCTAGAAGAGGTTTCCAAGGACAGTTTTATTACTAACAAAATTACATATAAAACAATGTTATGAGTTCAATGAAATTTTTCAAGTGCAGGCTAAGATTTACCCGTTTTATCCATCAATAACAAGATTACAATAGATTTCTACATGCCTACATTAAGACAAATATGAATACAATGAACTAAGTATAAAGTCAGTCAAGTGTTTACTTACTTCAAAACCACATTCTGAAGCAATCTCCCTGTAAATGTCTCCAGCACCGGCGTTGCCAGCCATGAGGAGGTTGCCGCCATCGTCGATGAACTTCGTTATCGCTTCGGTGTCGACCTGCCCACCAAACTCCAACACAGAGGGCGCGAATATAATTAAATTCTTGTATATGTATTCCCCATATTTAGATAGAACTAGGTTGGCGTCATCGGCTAGTTTGAACGACAGGCTGTAGCCGCGGTCTGAAATCCATTTAAATAAATATTATGGGACTGATTTGGACATGCATTGGTCAATGTCGAGAGTAATAGTTGTAATAGTTAGTATTCTTTGGTGTTGATTAGAGGGGCGCCAGAAAAAAAAAATCACACCTCTTTGCACCAGTCTTATTTTGGCTTAATGCCCCCTTACTCAAGCATTGTATGGTTATTTTAAATAAATTATGGATAAAACCGGCGTCTCACCGACACGCTATCGATTTCTTACCTTGCAAAGACTTGAAAAATTGAGAATGAGTTTCTCTAACATTTAAATTATCAACTAAAACTAGAGTTTCTTGTTCAGCTAATGCCAATGAAAAATACGGTAGTAATCCAAAAATTATTAAGAATTTCATTTTTGGTAAGCAACTATAACCTTTTCAATGACGTGTACCACCCAAAACACCATAGAGCAATCATTTTTCTTTTAAATCCATTGTGGGTGCGTTCAATCTAAACATTTTAAATCAAATAGGATTTTTAGGATGTGCTGTGAGTGGTGGGCTTGGAATTGGATGTCAGTCAGTCAATGGCGGTGGTGTAGGTAGGACAGAAAGTGTGCATTTTTTTTTAAATTAATTGACAAAGTAGGGGATTCCATTATCTGTGGTTCAAAAAAAATGTTGTTTGACATTTGACATTTCGTGAAAATGTTTTATTTTTATACTTTACACAAATTCCTTTAGATTTTGCCCTAAACTACATGGTTTATCTCTCCAGTAGCGTCTTTTGTAACTGCAGTCTTCCATAAGATTAGTAAAATGATGATATCGCGGTCTAAACACCGCTCGACGGTGGAGATTTGCGCTGATTGTGGTGCCTCAGGTCAGGGCGACGTTCCACTTCTATATATGGCTTAGTCGCAAGTGTTAGGTGTTTAAAATGTTGTTTACTGGATGCAGATCCGTCGTGGGCCTCGATCAACCGGGGGCTACTATTATGCGCAGAGTGCTGTAGCGTGCATCGCAGTATGGGGCGACACATCTCTCACGTCAAATCTTTGCGCCAAGGGTCGTGGCCGCCCTCACTTTTAGCTGTATGTATTTTGACAAACCTAAACTGCTATTTTTTGTGTGGCCATTAATGACATTGGCCAAGGGGCTAACTAAGAAATAATTGTTTATGTTGTAACTAAAAGAAATATGGGGAGGGTTTCCAACATTCTTGATTACTTTTTAAGGCTATGGAGCAGTGAAGTATTAGTTTTTTTTTGTTACAATTCAGAAGCGCTGCAAAAATTCCAGTCTTTTTGTGCGCCGTTAAGACCTTAAATCGGAGTTGTTAGACTGATTTTGCTTACAAGCTAAATTCAGCCATGTTTATTATATGGTAAAGATCAAGGTTAATCAAAATCTTTCAAATATGTAATATTTTATTTAAATATACACTATTTATGAATTTTTAGATAAAAATCATACAAATTAGTTCTTGCCTTTTTAGCCATTTTAAACAGTATGCATATGAGAATTACAATATGCGAACACTGGTTACAAAATTAATGCAATTTACAATATCTTTTAAAATGTTTACTTGGTTCCTCAATTTGAAAAGGATGTAAGTTCCTTTAAAGGTTTAATTAACTTTGATAGTTATCTTAAGAGGAATTTAGTTTCTAAGGAAAATTCTACTCAGATCCAAGCATATGACTGAAAACAGTGACAGCTATAATTTTTATTGGTGTCTATTTTTTAAAACTTCCTAATTTTACCTTTAATCAAAAATAATTGTAATATAATCCCAAATGTTTTCTCCGAATAACAGATGGTACAAGCTCTGACAGCACAGAATGTGAACTGCATATGGGAACATTCATTACTGGACACATCTGCACCGAAACATTTGAGAAAGAAGCCACAGCCTAAAGACCCTTTACAGTAAGATAATGTTCTATTTTCAGTCTATATTATTTTCAACTATAGACTCTACTCTATCAGTGACTTGAAAGTCATCATCTTTTAAGACTGAAGTCTTAAAAGATGATCCTAGCTACAAGTTTGTTTTATGTAGCAGTGAAATACTTCATATCTTCACATGAACATCCCAAAGAAGTCCACTGCTAGACAAAACAACACTTTCCATGACAGATTTCATTTGCTCTTTTTTACCATACGAGGTACATACATCCTGAGATGGATCAAGCCTATAGGTGTCATAACAAACTTCTCGTATCTGGTGATCATCAGGTGGTGATGGTGGTGATCACAATTTTTTAGGAAAGTCTGCATCACTGGTCTTGTGCTATTCTCTAGGTCACTTTTACACTTTTCCAATTGATAACTTACATTTAGTAAATGGGTGAGGCCAGATAAGTGTCAATTAGTGATACCAGGGTACCATAGATTAGTATAGGTATAAAAACCATCAACATTGAATCAGGATCTTTCATGACTGCCTTATCAATCAACCACTACCTTTGTCAAATAAAGGTGAATACTATAAAATGACCTTCTAAGATAATGCCTTTATAATATCACTTACATATTGCAAATTGTATAATATCACTTACATATTCCAGTTTACTTTAGTTATTAGCTATTGTGTGATTCCAGTCCAATAAAATCGGAGTTCATCTTAGCTAAACACCTCCGTCTAGCCTACGTATTGAGGGCCCGACGAGATGAGCCCCCTAGTGAGTTGGGACGGCAGCTACACAGTGCCGTGAGGAGCTCCTCACTTGACACTGCAATGAGGTTGCTGGCGCAAGGAGCAGACCCTAATTATTACAATCAGGTGAGGTGATAAATTGTAATTTTTATTTTTTAATTACTGTGAAATATTGAAAAACACTTAACACCAAGCAGAATAATTGTGCAGTTGAATATTTTTGTAAAGTGTCATTCTATGAAACTA
This sequence comes from Oegoconia quadripuncta, assembly GCA_949316235.1. NCBI lineage: Eukaryota > Metazoa > Arthropoda > Insecta > Lepidoptera > Autostichidae > Oegoconia > Oegoconia quadripuncta. Next base: position 3,846,568 of record OX438752.1, read on the forward strand.
TGTAAACAAAAGACGATCACAGATCTCTCTCATACCTACTTGCTTTTTACTTCCAGTGTTTTATTATTCAACTAGCTTGCCGCCCGCGGCTTCGCCTGCGTGGAATAACTTTATCGCGGACATTTGTTTATCCCGCGAGAACTACTCACTTTTTTCTACCTATATACCAAATTTCATCCAAATTCGATCAGCCGTTTCGAATCAACATCCAAACTTTCGCATTTATAATATTGGTGAGATATGTTTTGACATAAGTAAAGGTGTAAGTAAGAGTAAATTCATCATTCAGAGACAATTTCCATAGTTAGTAAATTCCATAGAATGTTAGTACATGTGTTTCTATAATATGGAATTATACAGGGTGACTTTAAATTGAAGCATAACCTTGTAAGGGGATGTTGTACAGGTCATTTGCAACAACTTTTGTCGGAACACTCGTATGCAAAAGTGAACCAATTTTTTTTGGGAATTTTTTTTTTTAAATATCTATGTGGTAAGCAAAAAAATATGTAAAAAAAAAATTGTTGAAAATTTCGATAATTTTTCATTTATTGATTAGTCTCTTACGTTCTAGTTATATGTTAGCATCATCAAATCTACATTATTTGCATTATTCTAGACACAGTGCTGTAAAACTCAAAGAAAATAATAAATAATTTACTAGTTTTATTACAAAAAACAGCTTGTTTTAAAAAAAACTCACTATTACACTTACTCTGCGTATTATAAAAAAAACATCTACATTTCTTAAGCTTTCAAATGAGGTATAAAACTCTGGCATAGCTAGTCAAACATCAGAGATATTAGCCAAACAAGGGAACAGGTTGGAATAGCAAAAAAAATACAGATTACAATAAAAACTAATTTGTGCGAAATGTGACTCACACACTTAGTGGTGACAATTCTACAACACACATTTTAAATTTTAGGTAATGAAAGATCGAATGGGCACTTATTGTACAAGCCTTGAGGAGAGTTTAAAATATTACGGAATGTCAAACACTACCTATAAGATATTTTTTATCCTGATAAAGTGAGTAGTTATAAACAAATTAAATATATCCACGATAAATTTATTCTAACGCAGGCGAAACCGCGGGCGGAAAGCTCGTAAGAATATAATAACAAATGTAGGATGATTTGTCCCTTTTTAACTGTCCTCAAGCGGAGATCTCTGCTTAAGTAACATTCTGTAATACGGGCCTTAGGCCTATAGAAATATTGCAGAATGTTACTCAAGTACAGATCTCCGCTTGAGGACAGTTAAAAAGGGACAGATTTATGTAACTTGTATATCGGCATCTCTTTCTAACTATGCTCAAGCGCAGATCAACACTTGAGCTACATTCTGAAATACGGTTCTTAGGCCCGTATTAATAAATGGTTCTTGAGATTGAGATCGCGTCTCAGTCTCAAGACCATTTCTTCTGATGCTGTTTTAATATGCAACAGATTCTCAAGCGTCAACTTGAGGCCATGTCAATCTTGAGAATGGTTTATTAATACGGGCCTTAGTTCTGTAACATTGCATACTGTAATTTATTATTTTTTTAGTTTTTTTTAAAAAAAGCTTGGCTTCAAAGTTTATTTACTTGTAATTTTTATGATGAGAATGGCACTGAATCGTAAAAGGGCTTTTAAGATCTTATTTGAAACCAAATAATTATGACAAAGTTGAGTGTAAGTGCATCTCCAGGCAAATTGTGTAAACTTTTATACTTAATAATTGAAATAGATACGCCTCTTCAAATTATTTATTTAATTAATTTGGACATACAATCAACATATGAAACAAGTTAACTCCGTGAGGATAAATACAAGATTAACCGAGCCGGCGTTGACACGACAGTTTTATATCCTCTGGTGTCGTCATCGTCGCTCACTTCGTTTCTATGGCAGTGGAGGGGGACTACATACAATGCTGATTTCCACCCACAGATGACGCTCACTGATATTATGAGTCGATAATCGCTTAATAAACTATAATTGCCAACAATTGTAATTGTTGTAAATTGTGTGATACCTACATAACAAAACTAACAATCTATGGATATTATGACTTGTATTGTTTATTTTTCTTTTTGTATTCCATTTGGTAGATAGTGATCCAGCTATTTTTATATCCTTACTATCATTATTGTACCTGTGTATCACAAAGAAATAAATGAATATGCATACTATCTGATGTTATGTAGTGGAACTGAGTCATTTGATAATGAAGCCACTTGTTGTTGTCCTAATTATCTGACTTGCACATCTAGCGAGTTCTTAATTAGACGAACAGATGACATCAACATATTATTGTCTTGTGAATGAATGAGGTCATGATATTAGTCTGATCTGAAGCAATGTTTAGAGGCCGATGTCCAAATATTTATTATATATAATTATTTATTGCAAATACACACAAACGATACATTGTTAACACGCAAGTAGTTTTATAGGTGACCTTATCTCTAAGAGAGATCTCTTCCGATGAATCTTACAAATGGTAGTGATTGTATGATGGGACGCACAAATACAATGGAGATGATCAAATACAATTTCATTTATAATTTTTTTCTTTTATGCACGACGGGTTGGTACTTGACCTCAATCACACCTAATGTTACGTGAAGATGAGGTCGAAGGTGGAAGCGTACTGACCCGGAAACCCCAACACATTTGGGGGGCTGTCTATGTTATTGCTGACAACCCGAACACAAGAATGCTATTAACTTTGCTGTTTGGCGGCAGATTTAGATAAGATGGTGGTAGCTAGCCAGGCGGACATTTAAAATGCCCTACCACCAACCAAACCGAGTACTTAAACATGCACCCCGCTGGGGATCGAACCCCCGACCTCCGAATCGTAAACCCAATGTTGTTTACATTCAGCCACGGAGGCGGTTATAATAGCAACAAAGATAGACATCGAACCTGTAACGTACCGCTGCATTTGATTTGTGTGCTATAGATATGTCGCGGATAAATATTTTTCATGCTTTTCTTAGTAGATAAAACAGCGCCATCTCTTAGAATCCTCGAGAACTAAAAGGCCAAAATCTCCGCAGCGTGCACAACCAAAATTCTTTTTTAAGCTGTGTTCACAATCTGTGCATAATGTGATAAATGTGCAAGAAAAATTACAATATTCATTAAATGAAAAAATTGCACTTCACTTTACTCGCCTTTCGGGTGCAGTCGGATAAAAATGTGACTGTAATTATACCTTTACTTTTAATTCAATAACAAATGGTCGTATATCTTTCAGGAGAAGGGCACGACGTGTCTCCACGTGGCATGCCGCGCGGGGCAGCCGGCGCAGGCCGAGCTGTTGGCGGCGTGGGGCGCCGACCCCACCGCTAGGGACCACTCGGGCTCCACCCCCGCGGAGTGCGCCAGGTGACTACTAACTACATCAGCCACAAACTTTTGAAATGCCAAGTGACCGCAACGAAGATCCTGGGGGTTTTCTTGTGTCTCTACTTATCCCGCTGCTTGGACCGATTGTGTTTTGACAAATTTTTTGGAACGAGTTTTGAAGAGGACTTAGAGCAAGACTTTAAGGCCCGTAGTAATAAACCATTCTCAAGATAGAGAACAGTCTTGTGACCGGTCTCAAGTAAAACGTGTTGATTTATAAACCTAACTTGAGACTTGAAAAGAATGTTTATTCTCAAGCAGTACTCACTTGAGAGGTGCGCGTATTAATAAATGAAACTCAAGACTATCATTCATTCGCCGGTGAGGCGAATACTTGAGAAGTGATCTCAGCTGAGTGGAGCTCAAGAATGGTTTATAAATTAGCACGGAGCTTGAGATAGCGTCAACTTCTTAAGACGCATCTCGGGTGATACAGCCTCAAGACTTGTATTGAGTTTCGTTTATTAATACGGGCCTAAATGTGGGAACTAAGCATCTGATGAACGCTGGTCGCCTATCCAAATCTACCGTCGAGTCAACAACAAGTCTGCAGGAATGGAATATTTCATGAATGCTAATGTTTAGAAACACCGACTGCCATGTGGCTACTAGACTTAGGGTTACCAGATAAGCCCACATTTACTTAAAATTATTGATTGGTGTAGTGGATAGTGACTCTGTCTGCGAAACCAAGTGCTGCGGGCTCTAATCCCGCGAGGGTGTTTGTGTGATGAATACGAACATTTTTTCCCCGAGTCATGGATATTTATATGAATATTTATGTGTGTTTATCCATTATCTAGTACCCATAGTACAAGCTTTGCTTAGTTTGGGACTAGATGATTGGTGTAAGTGTCCGAAATATTTATATTAAAAGACATAGTGCCTTAATTAGTCAACTAAAACATCTTGCTCTTTTGGAGCGCTGATAGTCTGGTTTGAGGACGAATCATCGTATCTCTTTTGATTCGACATCTTGTTCCCGATGTGCAGTCCTAATTACAGACCATTATAAACACAAATAGCGTGTTATTTCGGCATCATAAATCGAACTTACTGATTAAACAAACATTTTTTTCTCTAACAATAAGTACATGTACCCAATCATGTCGTCAACTTCCAACTTAATTCTTGGTTCTTGTCAGTTCCCAGAACTTGTCAGAGACTCTCAACGACACGAGATATAAGCCTGCTATCACGTTAATGCATTATGCGAGTATTATTATTATGTTCGGTCTGTGTTGTGTTAACCTATGAACGCTGACGATGAGCGTGTGGTGCAATCGGTTGGATAGGCAAGGCGGTCACTCGGAGCTGGCGGAGCGGATGGTGGAGCTGGTGTACGAAGCGCCGGACCGCCTCATCTACTTCCTGACGGGGGCCAGGCCGGCGCACGCGGCGGGCCGGCACTACGCCGCGCCGAGGGCTCACGACGCTCACGAGATGACGGACGTCGCTAAGGCGGCGCGGGGGAAGCTACAGCTGGTACGTACTGTACTAACGACGAATATACGGCTCACCACATTCTCACAGTATTATTATTATTAAATTCTTTATCGCACACAAAAATAAAATACAAAGAACATTTAACATAGATGATGAAGTGTACTAAGGCGGTCTTATCGCTGATAGCGTAATTGGATTAACACAGTAGTAATCTGGAACGCAAACTCATGCTTGACAATCTAAATTCGGATATTCGGCCGGCACATTACGGTACGATTTACACAAACCGCCACAACTTCCGAGCGTTCAAGCGCATCTGCCATACCTACTATTGGCACTTTTACCTACGGTAGCCTTCTGGCTACCTCACCATCAACGCTCACTGCGATCTGGCGCTGTCCGTGGTGTATTAAATTAGGGAGTCGAGCTTCACTTGACTCTCTCCTATAGGGTTAGCCGCTTTGGCTTTTTGCGTCACATTCACCTTCACCTTCGACCTCATCTTCACTTAACATCAGGTGTGATTGAAGTCAAGTACGAAACCGTCCTGCATAAAAAAAAAACATTAGCTACACTCCCATTTGCTGGGGGGGAAGTGGGACTTTCTTTCTTTCCTACTTTTTCACCCTTAAATACTTTCTTTAATTAGTCTGGGGTCCAAGGTAGCAATAGAGTCACGTGGTCACGCACAATGTTAATACAAGGAATAAGAACCAGTTATCTGTTTATGTTAGCCGACTTCATAAAGTTAGTAAATCGTTCAAAGGGCAATGTATACGCTTTTATAATAAGGTTCCAGTAGACATTCAAAATTTGCCTTTAAATAAATTTAAAGCAATCATAAAACATAAATTATTAGCAAAAGGCTATTATAAAATCACTGACTATTTGAATGATAAGCAAGCATGGACATGGCTGTCTTATTATTCATATAATTATGAAATCACAAATTGTAACCCATAATCTTTAAAAGAGCAACCCTAGAGTTTCTTGCTCGTTCTTCTCTGGGGAGTCAGCTTTGTGAATGAGCCGTAAAATTAAATGTAATATTAATAGTGACGTTTTCAAGTGATAATTTTATCCTATGAAATAAAATATTTTGATTTGATTTGATTAAGGTACCGTCTACCTTCAGTAGGCGCCGTGTCGAATACCGCTGTTGATCCTGGCTCTTATAATCGTTAATTAAATGTGTAAATATAATTAAATTTTGCATGCCAGTGTCTGGTAAAATGTGTGAAACTATATTTGTGAATGAGATCTGTGTACCACATTTAGAGCAAAATAAATGTATTTGTATTTGTACAGTTTCTGGCACTAATTATTCATGCAAAGGAAATTTCGCGTACCACATTTTATTGATGACATACTGGTTGTAGGAAAGTGTAAATTTCAATAAAATCGGTATAGTACTGTTCTTTTTTTTTATGAACAACGGGTTAACACTTGACCTCAATCACACCTGATGTTAAGTGAGGATGAGGTCGAAGGTGGAAGCGTACTGACCCGGAAACCCCAACACATTTGGGGGACTGGCTATCTTATCTCTGACAACCGGAAAATAATATTGCTATTAAAATTGTTGCTTGGCGGCAGATTTAGATAAGATGGTGGTAGCTAGCCAGGCGGACATTTTGAAATGCCCTACCAGCAACCAAACCGAGTACTTAAACATGTACCCCGCTGGGGATCGAACCCGCGACCTCCGAATCGTAAACCCAATGTTGCTTACATTGAGCCACGGTAGCGGTTGTTCGAGTTATTAACTAATTTCTAAACGCAGACATGTAGGAAGTTGTATAGAGATTTACTTGGTGGGTCGATTTTTTTAATGACCAGTGTATAAAACGGGGTGAAATAACTAATGATTTAGGCCGATGTCGGAGGCCTAAATGCGGTTCCTCGTAACGCTTTGGTTAATGTAATATTGAGTCTTTATCTATGAAATTTGAGTTTTTTTCTTCGTTAATCATATGTAATCATATAACCTTCAAGAAACGAGCCTACACCTTCCTCAAAGGCCGGCAACGCATCTGTGACCCTTTTGGTGTTGCGGGTGTCCATGGGCGGCGGTGATTGCTTTCCATCAGGTGACCCGCATGCTCGTTTGCCGCCCTCTCATATATAAAAAAAGAAAAATATACCAATTCCTGCGATTTTCAAAGCTATATCCAAATTTGTTTTTTATTTGGAAAATGGAATATTATTTCAAGGTTTCACATGAAATATATTTTAATTACTGGGTTAAATCACATAATAAAAAAAAATTGAACATTTTCTTGTGCTTCCCATAATCATTTCTTAGATTCGCTGAAACTTTTATAAAGCGGTTACTTTTAAAAATTAACGTTGCCTATCAATTGCCTATACTTAACTTAATGTTATCCGATAATACACACAAAGTCTAGCTAAATTTGGATTTGTCGTTTCCAAAAAAAAAAAACAAAAATGTTCGTATGGAAAAACAGTCTTAATGAAATTCTTCATACAAAACGCCAATTTCATAGGTAAAAGACCTAATATGTAGCTTAACCTGTCTGTCCTCTCTTTCCTTTTTTCTTTTCCGCGGGTCAAGTATCTCGGCGCGCCTGTCAAATTTTCGAAAATACCTGCGGTGTTAAAAACGTTTATAGATACTCTTCTACTGGATGTATTTGTAATCTGTGAAAAGCAATAGCTAGGGGAATGTGTGGTACACGATAAATAAGTAAAAACGAAATCAGTGAATATGAAATTGTAATAAAAAATATAATAAAATGAAAAGGCCAATTATTCTACGACTCACCCGCCAGTTTGATTAGGTGCACAAGCTGAAGATGCTACCGCCATGTACGAGGAGTTCGAGAGATGAAGACAGACAGACGACGACACCGACGACACCGATGCGGTGACAGACCGTCGAACGATGTGAAGTTAACAACAAGACCCTGTCTTGACCCTGTCCAACTTCACTGTGGACGTCGGTGCAATGGCGGTTTGGCGGGGTTTTTAAATTGGCCTAGCCCAAAATCCTACATTCCCCCCACCGAAATCCGCCAGGATTTCCCAGTTACGATACCAGAATTTGACTTTGTAGAGTTAGTGGTATGTAACAAATAATAGAGTAGTGGACTGTATATGTTAGATAAATAGAAATAGTGTTAAAATAAATAGAAATAGAATTATAATTCGCATAAGCTTAACATGCAACTTATGCGAAGATATAAAATTTTAATTAAGCTGTGTCATGCTCCAACGGGAGCGGACTAAGTTTGACAACTGGTCGAGTCAATTCCTTATCACTTGTACGAACACGAACCACACGTACCACTCCGTCAAGACCTGGGTGTAATTTGGAGACTCTACCGAGAGTCCACTGTAAAGGTGGAGAGTCTGAGTTAACAAGTACTAGATCTCCGACTTTAAGATCACTACAGTTATTAAACCACTTTTGGCGTTGTTGCAGCGTATGCAAGTAGTCTTGTTTCCAAAAATGCTGAGAAAGCTGTTGTACGGCTTGCCAGCGGTTTAGTCGTTGAACCGGTAGGTCTGTGATATCACACTCAGGTACCGACAAACCCTCACGTCCTAAGAGAAAATGTGATGGTGTAAGAACCTCATACTCGCTAGGATCATTTGATAGTGTACAAAGTGGTCGTGAGTTTAGAACAGCCTCTACACGGGAGAATAGAGTACAGAGTTCCTCAAACGATAGAGCTCTAGTTCCTATCGTACGTTTTAAATGTAATTTCGCGGATTTGATAGCCGATTCATAGATACCTCCAAAATGGCTCCCTGTGGGCGGGTTGTGTTTCCATTGCACGCCACGAGCCGTTAAACCACTAGATAGATCATCCTTGTTTGATTCCAGTACTATTTCTGATAATTGTTTGCCTGCAGAGACGAAGTTTGTCGCGTTGTCGGACACTATGGTACGACACAATCCGCGTCTCGCTGTGAAGCGATCGAGACAAGCTAGAAAACATTCTGTGCTAAGAGATGACAATACTTCTAAGTGTACGGCCCTTGTCGCACAGCAAACGAACACACACAGATACGCCTTCGACAATCGAGCGTTCCTACGATTCGACTCGTTTTTATAGAAAGGTCCACCTATGTCGATTCCTACTGTGTGGAATGTGTGGATGTCCTGAGAACGAAACATGGGCAATTCACCCATCAGAGGCTGTCTTTTAGTAGGTGAAACTTTAAAACAAGCCATGCATTTCATAGTACGCGAACGGATTACACTTCGAGCAGAAATGATCCAATATCGTTGAGTTAGAATGCTCTGAAGTGTACGTGGCCCTACATGAAGGTACAACCTGTGATAGTGATCAATCAACATATTAGTGAAATGAGATTTTTTGGGAAGTAGCAATGGATGCTTCTTCTCAAATGTGAGGTTGGACAGAGACAACCTACCCCCCACCCTGAGGAAACAATGCGGATCCAAGAAAGGATTTAGCTTCCGAAGGGATTGACCACAATTTCGGCCTTTAGATAGATGTGTAATGTCAGCTGAGAAATAATGGTGTTGTACTGATTTTACCAGAATGTCATGTGATTTTCTCAGGTCAAGAACCGATAACGCTCTACGTTTGGTTGGTGGCGCTCTACAATTGTTTATGAACTGAAAACAACGACCAACGACATTGACCAGTTTACTAAAACTAGATAATTTTTCAATGAGCTCTATTATTAAATTAGTGTCACCATTATTCGTCTTTACTAAAACAGTTTTAGAACATTTCAATTCGGGTGGATTCTCTTCTTTGAAGTCATCGATTGTTCTGACTGGCCATAGTGACTGATCACTGGAAAGCCATTCAGGCCCACTGAACCATTCAGGCATAGCCACCAACGCCGAAGGCAATGCGCCGCGAGAGCACACGTCGGCAGGGTTGCACGCACCACTTACGTGATACCAGCTCTTAGTAGGCACACTATCGACTATTTTCGAAACGCGATTGGCCACATAGGTTTTGAGAGTGTAACTGGCCGTGTTTAACCAGGTCAGAACGACAGACGAATGCGTGAATAAAAGAGTTTCATGAATATGAAGTCTATTTTGAAGCATAGACTTAACATGTGTTACTAGCTTGGCTAGTAAATGAGCCGCCGATAGCTCCAAACGGGGAATCGAAACCGTATTTAAAAGAGCTACCTTTGATTTTGACACAAGGAAGCTAACTTTACTGTCACCATTATCATTTACTGTTTGTAAATATAGAACAGCCGCATAGCCCAGCGATGATGTGTCACAGAAACCTAGAATCTGACAATAGGTGAGTTGCACTATCGTGGCATGACGGTCGCGTTTCATGTTGGACAGTAAATGAAGTTCGTCGACATTAGCTTGACATTGTGTTTTAGGATTAGCAGGCAAACTATCATCCCAGTCTAGATTATGGGTCCATAGTTTCTGCTTGAAGCATTTGGCATAAAATATGCACGGAGCTACAAACCGGAGTAGATCGAACTCATGACCGATTTGTGACATTACTGTTCTCTTGGTCACTACAGAATTCGTCGGCGTGGTCGAAAACGAAAATGAATCTGAAGAGTTTTGTAAATTATAGACCGGTGTCACGGGACAAAGACTTCCATATTCTTTCATAATTTTATGATAATCCACTTTTAATTCTGGTTCACGTTCATACTTAGATTGTAAGTTAATCAGTTTACGCTTTTCGATATCGCGCCCAAGTTCTTTCGTGAACAACTGCTCAGCTAATACATCGTCCGGGTTTTGTAATTTACCGGATGGTATGTTTTCAGCCTCCCAGTTAGAGTTTATGATTTGATCAACACTCATGGAAAACGCGCAAAAAGAATCAGCGTCCCTACTGCATGTGTCTGTATCTAGTACAGTCCGACCCGATATTACATATCCAAATATTGAATTCATTGCGATAGGCATCCCGTGTTGACGCGGTATAATATTTTGACCATCGTAAATGTGAGGGAATAAATCAGCTGCGATCAGCATGTCGATAGGCGCCGGTTTATAGAAAGTAGGATCCGCCAACGACAAGTTCTGATACTCCCGTAAAATATCATTCGATAATGGAATGGTCGGTAATTCGCCAGCGATGTTCGATACTATCACGGCATCGGTAGACAATATAGGATCACAACGATCACGTGGTTTAACTGTACAAGTAACTAGACCGTAGTTTTGAACTGGTTTGCCTCCTAATCCAATAGATTCAAAGTTACATTTACGTCGCGTAAGCCCTAACCGTTTCGCACAATCTTGTGTCAAGTACGCCGTCATAGCACCACTATCAATTACACAACGTACGGGTTGGTACTGACCCCAACAATCTGCGACGTGTATAATTGCAGTACCTAGCAACACCGTGGTGTTCGAAGCACTCGTTAATGCGACCGCGTTAGGCGTTTTACAGGAATCCGTGTTATTTGTAATATTCGAATCAATATGCAAAGTGTGATGATGCTTTTGTTTGCAGATCGTACAAAGAAATTTCGACGGACAAGCGCTTAAAGTATGATTATCGCGTAAACAATTCTCACATAATTTTAATTGTTTAATTCTAACTAAACGTTGTGCCGGCGAAAGGTCAATGAATTCACTGCACCGATAAATAGAATGCGGCTTTTTACAAAATAGGCAATCATGAACCTTATTAAATGTTTGTTTAATATGGTTGTCCGCACTAGAAACAGCTGACGACGATGACGCGAGTGTAGTCTTTTGAAATTTCGATTTAATTTTCAAACTACTTATCGATTTAACTGCCATTGGTTTGCAATCGGACATTTCCAAAACGCGCACTTGGTGCTCAACAAAATTAATAATGTCATCAAAGGTGGGTATTTCACACTGCTTGACCGTTTGTTCAAATTCACGTCTGGTTGTACTGTCAAGGTTACGTAATGACATGTAAAATAAAATGAAACCAGACAAATCCGGAATACCTAGCATTTGTAAGGCTTTAACACTTTCGTGATATGTCTGTAAAAATGTGTTAAGACCCGCCACCGATTCGAATTGTAACGGTTTGAAATTGAAAATTTTATCTAAATACGTAGTTGCGAGCGCTCGTTTGTTTTCGAATCGCTTCACTAACGCATTCCAAACGATGGGATAATTGTCAGCTGTGACCGGCATCGACTTCACTATAGTTAACGCGGCACCGCTAACGGCCGATAATAAATAATAGTATTTTTCGATATTACCGATTCCAGAGTTATTGTGTACCAAACTTGTAAATGTGTCCCTAAATGTAGGCCAGTTTTCCAACTTACTGTCGAAATGAAATATTTCCAGCTTGGGCAATTTTGGTTTCACAACACTTTCACATTTTACGACATTATCACTTGATTTTATACACCTAGAATCGGCAACACTAATAATTTCGTAGTAAATTGTATCAAAAGAGGTTATTTCACTAAAGTCGGGAACATATTTAGGATCTTTTTGCTTCATTATTGCATAAATGACACTAACGCTTTTTTCATATTTCTCGCGTATGGTGGGCAAATCTTTTAAACGGGCGTTAAACTCACTCGCGCGAACAAGATCATCAACATTTTTAGATAAATCGAACAATGATTGTAATCGTAACCAACACATTTGTTTTCCCGTCAAATGTGGTTCCAACAACTTGTTGTAATCTGCGTCGGTTTTCGCCATTTTGAAATTAATATGTTACTACCTTCAAGTTCAACTTCGGGGTAAATGACCGTTATCGATGTCGTACAAGGTATAATATTGTTACGAAAAATGGACGAAATACAATAATGCGAATGATTTCAACACTAAATCGGATTAAATAATTGGTTACACAAATAAATAAATATGTTTCAATAGCTTACAACGATATTTGATTAAGATTTGAAAAATGAAAATCTCAAATGACGTCGTAACGGTTATTCGGTACAAAATATAAATGTCTGTGTGGATGTATTTACACTGGTTTTGTATAGTAATGTCTTTTTTACTGAAAATATGTATGTTGGATTAAGTACACAACGATATTTTAGTAGAAATACGAGAATTACTGTGTTAAGTGTAGGTATGTCTCACTGATTTCGTAACTGGTATATCCGGGCCGAATGACCAAATGTGTGGTACACGATAAATAAGTAAAAACGAAATCAGTGAATATGAAATTGTAATAAAAAATATAATAAAATGAAAAGGCCAATTATTCTACGACTCACCCGCCAGTTTGATTAGGTGCACAAGCTGAAGATGCTACCGCCATGTACGAGGAGTTCGAGAGATGAAGACAGACAGACGACGACACCGACGACACCGATGCGGTGACAGACCGTCGAACGATGTGAAGTTAACAACAAGACCCTGTCTTGACCCTGTCCAACTTCACTGTGGACGTCGGTGCAATGGCGGTTTGGCGGGGTTTTTAAATTGGCCTAGCCCAAAATCCTACAGGGAATATATTATCTATGGATATAATGAATGAACACTACTACAGCTATAATACAAAAAATCAGAAAAATGTTACGAGTTATAATATGTAGGTATACCTATATCCACGATATAATTGGTATTTTTACGGAAAGTACAGATTTATTTCATGTTTTTCTTAAAAAAACGGGTAATTCAATAAATTGTTATGAGAATTGGAAGCTCTATGGCCAGGTTCCTAAGCCTGTTCTAATAAAAAACAGTAGTTGGAATTCTATGCCTACACTCCCACCCAAAGAGAAAAAAAATATTTTCGCAAATACAGACTAAATATCATAGCTAACATGACATGGCGCACATTATTGGATGCGGAATTTAATAGAGAACAAGTTCAAACACAGTCCAAAGGAATTGGAACTCTATAATCATTACAATTGAGAGTTGAAAGTCGGGTGTACCGCCGACACCGATCGGTGTTCGCGACTGTTGAAGGTATAAAAGTATTTTGGACACCGATCGGTGTTCGCGTCCGCCTAAAGGTTAAGCAATCGCCTTTCTCAATTTCTCTCTCTTTCCCTCTCGTAAGCCGGTCAAACAGGAAATAGATATGACGTTCAGGTTGACATTTCTGTCAATTTACACAGTACCTATAATAGGCCATTCGTTTTGTTTTCAGCTGCCGAATCACCTTTTTGAAGAACTCGTTATGGACATCTACGACGAAATAGATCGGCGGGAAACTGAAGCTAGTAAGTTAACTTAATCTCAAACCGTGCTTTGCTAATAAAACAAAAAATCAAATAACATCACATCAACAGCCTTACTTCGCGGCCCCACTATTTGGGACCCAGATTTCTATCAGTAGGAAATGGCATAGTCCATAATCCACCATGCGGGCCCAGCGGGGATTGATGGATTTGTGTTACTTCGCGTCCATCCTTCTTCTTCGCGTTCTTATTCCTAGTAGCCACTTGTCAGTCAGTGTTATTAAGCGTCCACTCTAGGCCACATACTTGGCTTAATGACTGCCCTTAATCGAAAACAATCCGAAGCGCAGAAATACAAGTAGCGTAACTGCACTGACTGCGACAAACGTTGCTTTACTTCGCTAAACGAAACCCACTTCAATGGTAATGAATTGGCATCTCCTTCGTCATTGGTCGAATTTGACAGTTGGAACACTATTTGGCCGAATTTGGTAACAGAAACCCTACTTTTGGTGTGCTTTAACAGTAGAAACCCTACAATTGGTCGAATTTGATAGTATAAATCCTACTATTGGTCTAATTTGATAGTAGAAATCCTACTATTGTCCGAATTTGCTAGTAAAATCCTACTATTGGTGGAATTTGCAGTAGAAATCCTACTATTGGTCGAATTTGCTACTAAAAACCTACTATTGGTCTAATTTGATAGTAGAAATCCTACTATTGGTCGAATTTGCTAGTAAAATCCTACTATTGGTGGAATTTGCAGTAGAAATCCTATTATTGGTCGAATTTGATAGTAGAAATCCTACTATTGGTCTAATTTAACAATTGAAACCCTACTATTGGTTGAATTTGATAGTAGAAACCCTACTATTGGTCGAATTTGATAGTGAAACCTTACTATTGTGCTAATTTTACAGCAGAAACCCTACATCGAAATTGACACTAAAAACCATAATATTGGTCGAATTTCACAGTAGAAATCCTACCATTGTTTCCATTTCACATTAAAAACCGTACTATTGTTCGGATTTGATATGGAGAAACCCTACTTACTATTGGTGGTATTTCACTTCTTCTCAGTAGATCTAGTGATATATTTTTTCTCATTGGATCAGCCCTTAGATCATGTAACTTCATCGGTAACGTCATCGATTACGTTGACCAATGAGAAACCTTCAAATTACCAAGCGAGCAATGAGCCAACCAATCAAATGTCTAAACGTAACTGATGACGTTTTTACGTAAATTATGTAATAGAACCCGTGTTTCCAAAAACTTTAAATGAAACGGATCTAATGAGAATCTTCGTTCTTACACAGGAGAAACCTTACTATTGGTCGAGACCGTAGTTTAAAAAAATAATGTGCTGACTTTTAATGAGTAATATTTTTGTATCCTACATTGAATAAAATATTTTTGACTTTTTGACCTCTCATAGAATTAAGCTCACCTTTGTACATTATTGCTTACAGTTTGGTACCTGTTTCTTTTTATCTTTCCATGACAATGAATTGCATTACCATTGAATTAGACATTAACGGGCTGATTCATTATAAATCTCGTACTGTACAGTTTGGCAGACAAGTGCTTCGGGCCTCGAGCGATGCGGCGTGGTGTTCCTCCCGGTGAACCCTGCTCTATCAGCGCCCAGGAACCAGGGGAGACAGAAGCTGGCTCGCCTCTCCACCGCCGAGATGAATACCTTACTGCGAGATGTTTTAGTAGACGCGACACGGCGGCAACACATCGCCACACTGCAGCCGAGAGGTTGGTAAAGATCACTGATACATACATGACGTCACGACCTCAATCCCAAATAGGGTGGTCAGATATATCCCAAACATTAAACGTTTAATGCTTGAAACAACCGGCTCCATAAAACAACTTTTACCGCCTCCGTGGCTCATTGTTAAACAACATAGGGTTTACGATTCGGTGGTCGTGGGCTCGATCCCCAGCGGAGTACATGTTTAGAACTCTGTTTGGTTGGTTGTAGGGCTTTTCAATGTACGCCTGGCTAGCTAGCCAGGCGTGGTGTTAGCTACCACCTCTCTAAACCTGCCGCCAAACAGCAATGTTAGTAGCATCGTTGAGTTCCGATTGTCAGAGATAAGATAGCAGTTCCCCAAATAAGATGGGGTTTCCTGGTCAGTACGCTTCCACCTTCGGCCTTATCTTCAAGTGCTGAACTGTCTCGCCGACTGGGTATCTTATCTCTGACAACCGGAACACATCAATACTATTAACATTGCTGTTCCGCGGCAGACTTAGATGAGATGGTGGTAGCAGGCGGACATTTAAAATGCCCTACTACCAACCAAACCGAGTACTAAACATATGCCCCGCTGGGTATCGAACCTAAGTTATTTACATTGAGCCACGGAGGCGGCTAAAGCAAGGGGTAAATGTTTGTGTGATAAATACGAACACTTATTCCCGATTCATGGATGTTTATATAAATATTTATGTATGTTCATCCGTTATCTATTATCCATAGTACGAGCTTTGCTTAGTTTGGAACTAGATGATTGGTGTAAGTGTCCGAAATATTTATTTATTTTATTATTTAATTAGTAAATGCCTTGACATTAATATTCAATGTTTTTTATCAGCGCTAACAGGTCCGTTCAACCCTTTAATGTCCGCGAGCCATCTGAAGCACTTCTCGCAGATGTCGGACGACGAGCCGCTGTACGACTCTGTCGCATCGGACGACGACTACGCCGCACTACCCATCGACCTCGATGTAAGTATAAATAATAAATAGAATAAATATCTTTGCACATACACACAGCGCCATCTAATTCCACACTAAGCAACTAGGCTTGTATTATGGATACCAGATGTTCACTAGTGTGCCTGAACTAGGTAATGCCCTGTATTTCAGGTCCCCAGGTCTCCACAAGCAGTGTAGTAGTCACATACAGTGGTACTTATAGGACAGGTACAATAATTATATCATCGAGAATTACGTGCAATTTAGTGTGGACGTCGAATATATAATTCTATGTCTGTATTTGTGTGTTTGTGAGTCTGTATGTGTGTGCGTGTGCGGGGTGTGTATCTATGCGTGCGGGTTAGAGAGAATGTTTTTTTTTTATGCTCAACGGGTTGGTACTTGAAATCAATCACACCTGATGTTAAATGAAGATGAGGTCGAAGGTGGAAGCGTACTGACCCGGAAACCCCAACACATTTGGGGGACTGGCTATCTTATCTCTGACAACCGGAACACAACAATGCTATTAACATTGCTGCTTGGCGGCAGATTTAGATAAGATGGTGGTAGCTAGCCAGGAGGACATTTAACATGAATGAAGTTACATGTCCGAGGTTGTCTAATACAAGCTTTGCTGCTAGATGATTGGTGTAAGTGCCAGAATTATTTATTTTTTAATTTAGTCGGCCTCCCGTGAAGGTGTAAGTAAGACTGCTGTTAATTCCTTTACAGATGTCCAACATTGTCCCAAGACCTGGCGAGACTGTCTCATCCACCTATAACCCATCACTACCTATAGAGCACTCGGAAGTACTGCGAGGCCAATCCCCATCACAGAACACACCAGAGATAGAAACACTCAAAAAAGAACTGGACAACCGCGATTCAACTATAACAGAACTGAAGAACCAACTGAAAGACCTACAGACCATCGTGGAACAATTGACGAAAGAGAACAGTGTTTTAAAAACCAGTAGTGTCGAGGATGATCAGAGTGTGACGTCGATGTCGATGAACGACAGCACTAGTCTACTCGAGTCCAAGCCTCAGGAGAGAGGGAAGAGTTTAGAGACGGACCCGGGGAGGGACGAGCCGGATTTGAGGCAAACCCTCAAAGGCACTCAGCGACCGGTCAGTATGTATGAGACTAGAGAGGGACCAAAGAATAACTGGCAGGTTACTAAACATCAGGTACTAATTTTACTAATTTTTTTAATTATTATTGTAGTTGAGCAGACGTCAAATGTTTTGTCAGTTCGTTTACTTTGCCGGTACGTCCAACGTGACGCATGTTGGAGTGACACGTGATTGTGGCAATTTTTTTTTTGACGCGGGGATAAGCATTTCGCTTACCGCTCGCCTGGGGGACGGCGAGTCGGTTATGTGGGACTCCGCTCCCTATCGTGAGGGATATCACTAAAACCCCGCGGCGACCTTCCTCGGCAGTAGAGAGGACCTGGAAACGCGTTATGTTATTTCTATGTTGTGTTATATAGTACATAGGTTACAATTCAATGTATTGTATAAGTGTCGCTAAATGGATCAAATAGTTTTCTTATTCTTATAGGTACTTATAATTAGCTTTTACGAGTGCAGGTCAGAGCGATTTTTTTGATCTATTGTGTACTAGCTTTACGCCTGCGGCTTCGCCTGCGTGGAATAGCTTTATCGCGGATATGTTTAATTTGTTTATCCCGCGGGAACTACTCACTTTGTCGGAACAAAAAATTTCCTATGTCTCAATCCAGGGTATGTTCTAGCTATATACCAAATTTCATCCAAATCCCTTCATCCGTTTCGCCGTATATTAGTTAGATAGCTGCCTGTATCGGAAACAAATGTATCGCATATACTAAGGACTGTCTGTCCGCCGCACGACATTCCGACAACCACGCGCATGCTGCACAATCATGTCTCTATGCGTCAGCTGCACAATCATGTCTCTATGCGTCAGCTGCACAATCATGTCTCTATGCGTCAGCTGCACAATCATGTCTCTATGCGTCAGCTGCACAATCATGTCTCTATGCGTCAGCCGCTTTCTGTGTAATGTGTGCATTTATACAATTCAATAGGCTGCTAAGACCCTAATGTGTGTCGCTCCGACTTGCCTCATTGTGAGAGGAACACCTAACCTTTCGACCTTATAGCTGGGTAACAAGAAATATATATTATGGTTCTGACAAAACATTTCTTCGTTATGCAATTGTTTAACATAGTAGTTTAATTATGTAGTTGAGGTGTGAGAGCTCGCAGAGCAAACTAAATTGACAATTAAAATCGTAAAATTGATGGACGTTAAGGTCCGTATTAATAAACCGTTCTCAAGATTGACTAGGCCTCAAGTTGACGCTTGAGAATCCGTTGCATATTAAAACAGCGTCAGAAAAAATTGTCTTGAGACCGAGATGCGATCTCAATCTCAAGAACGATTTATTAATACGGGTCTATCTCAATTTCTCAATAACTTCCGTGGTAATACATGATGGCCCGAGTAATGACGTTGTAAATACATTTTCAGGAAGTTTAAAGTAGCTGATTTAATAAAAAATGCAGCTTTCCGCCCGCGGCTTCGCCTGCGTGGAATAACTTCATCGCGGTCTTAATCCGGGGTGTTTTCTATCTATATACCAAATTTCATCCAAATCCGTTCATCGGTTTCGCCGTGATTGAGCAATAAACAAACATCCAGGCTTTTGCATTTATAATGGTTTTTTTTGGTAGACAAAACAGAACGTTGTATTAGTCTGTGGCGTTTTTAAAATATACAAACCCGACAATATTCTTGTGGTTTTTACACAGCTAGTGAAATCAGATAGGTAACCACGCACGACGTTTTACTTTCACAAGTGATTTTTGATAAAGTAGCAGGCGTAACTGTTTCAGTCTGCAGCAAAATGGTATTTCTCAGTCGGTTAAGATGGTCAAATAAATTTCGGCATCTAAGAAAAACGAACCGTAACCTCCATGCAATAAAGTTCACTTTAACTGAACATAGTACAAAGAGAAATGGATTTAATTGGAATGTATTTAAGGTGTTTTTTTGCCGTTTCGCCGAAAATTGTTTAGCAGATTATCACTTGCTAACCAACATTTCGGCGATGTTTCACTTTGACGACTAACGATTAGAAAATTTTTGTATGACAACGTTTCATTTGGTAGAATTCTTGTTAAGCTGATTATTATAATGACACAAAACGTTTGGGACATTTATCATTTGTCAAACATTTCACTAGGCCACACAACTACTACGTGACGTATGACGTTTTGTCAGTGTAACAGTTCCCTTTTCATACTGAATGATCTAAACTGTCTCCTAAAAAGGAATAACAATAATTTAGATGAATGTAGGTAAGTACTATACAAAATGTTTATAAGGCGGGTGCGAGCGTAGTGAGCACGGGAGTTCGGGGCACCCCGACATCTGTTGGTTAGATTGGAAGTATGGCGGTAGTAACTAAAACATCCTGCTACTTGCAAAATGACATTTTGAAACGTGTCATTATAAAAAGTAGACCAAACGTACAGTTGGTAACTGTGAGGTTGGGAAATAACACAAAATTATATAACCCGTATGAACCCCACCAGCGATTCAGCCATAACGGCTAAACCACGCCCATTGCGATGACGTTACTAGCACATTTGGAATCACGATACAATCGTATACAACTCCTCTTTGCTTTTGCTCCGTGGTTTGAACACTTTGGAATATAATTTTGATGCCTGATCCTGGCTCGTGACTTTAACACTCTGAAGTTTGAACGAGACGAAAAGTCATGCAAGAATGTAACGTGACGTTCGGCTGCGTGTACTGTAGTTAACTTCACAGAGTTAAAGTTACGTGTCTCTATCTGTTATGTTAATGTAACACCTGCTTTCGACCAATATAAAAATTGCTTGCTTTGGTGTTAGGGCTATTTCTGATGGTAAATCTATATTGTAAGGGATAAGGTTGTAATTTGTAAAGATTAGACATATAATTTTATATAACTATATTGAAGAACGAGTAGCTTGTTATGTGTTTTAAGGGGACACCTCACGAAAAGACAGGCGACGGTGCGGCCATTCGTTGCACATGAGCCTCCATCGTTGTCGTCATCAATTACTTTCCGACGTGTGATTGGTTGACGCATCGCTCGCTCGGCAATATGACTTTTTCTCATTGGGCATTGTAGCAGAATGGGTGAATTTTAATTGCCCCTTTTAGTGATACTGTTGCGATTTCCGGTATCGGCAACTAAAGCCTTTCTGAAAGCGCTCCGGTGCGAATTGTATTCTTCATAATACCTCCTCCTCCTCGCATGACGCTTGTCGCCCCGTGTTGCTCTTTGCTAATGGATGCTGGAGGCTCCACTGAAAACCAGCTTCGTAGTGAACGGCTACAACCCATGCTGAGTTGAAGGCCTTTTTGACTCCAGCTTGCTACACCGACAATTAGATGACAAACACAAAGTTAATTTTTGTATTTGTCTCGACTGTGTAACACTTGTACCTGATTTCAAAAGATTCATCATCATCATATCAGCCGAAACACGTCCACTGCTGGACAGAGGCCTCCCAAAAATCTCCACACCGACCGGTCCTGCGCTGCCCCCGGTCCACCTCGTGGGGGGCCTGCCTTTTTTTTTCTTTTTTTTTCGCGGCGAAACGCATTAAGCGTACCGCTCGCCTGGGGGACGGCGAGACGGTTATGTGAGACTCCCCTCCCTATCGGCACTAAAACCCCGCGGCCTGGGACCTGGGAACGCGTCGCAAGGGGAGGCCCGTTCCCAGAGGCCGGCTAGCGCGCCCTCCACGGGGGGCGCTGTCGAGCCTCACACCGCGATCAGCGGGCGGTATCCCATGCGACGACACCCCCTCGGTCGCTCCGGGGGGGTTAAATCGGTGGGGGGCCTGCCTACGCTGTGTCTTCCGGTGCGTGGTCGCCACTCGAGAACCTTTCCGCCGTCGCTGTCGCTACTACGAGCAATGTGCCCCGCCCACTGCCACTTAAGTTTGGCAATTCTTCGCTCAATATCGGTCACCTTGGTTCTCCTACGGACCTCCTCATTTCTGATTCGATTCCGCAGTGAGACTCCGAGCGTTAATAGGTTGATAAATGTTTTTTGAATCTCATATTTGTGGTTATTTGGAAAAAAGGTATTCCACACTGTATTCTAAATGGTTCGATTGGAGATATTCGATTAGGTGTTGGTAACTTCGAAGTTCACGGAAGCAAACATCCAAGTATTGTTTGCTATGCTTGGTGACTTCCAATCTGATGGATCCTCCGCCGATTTATCTCAATTTATGAGAGACTATATTCCGCTCGCGTTTCGTGCGCGGAATAATTGTATCGCGGATTTTTTTTTGATTTAATGATTTATTTGAAATCACAGCGATAATTACAAATTTAAAATATAAGTTATACATTTAGAAGCCAAAATAGATCTCAGTAAGTTTATACATAGCTTATTTATCAATTATTTATTATTTTATTTTCAAAATCAACAGGTTTGATTCCTGACTGGGATATCAAAAATCCAATGATGCAGTTTAATTTTTCATCAAAATCGGAGTCGTGACTTCGTTGAGTACTTTTCGCTATTCCTCATTGTTTCGGATTTAGCCATCCACGTCGACTTCAAAAATCCACTCTGTATACCCATTGAAATGCGTTTCGCAAACAAAATATATGAGAGATGCGTGGCCTTCCAGCTAACGACTCTGACCGCGCTCGACCGCTCGCTGACGGCGGGCGCGCTGGAGGGCGGCCCCCCCGGGGAGGCGGCCCCCCCGGGCCCCCCCGTGCCCCCCGCGGAGGCCCCCCTGCCCGCGGCCGCGGCCGTGCACGCGCGGGCGGAGGCCGTGACCCGCGCCATCCAGGAGCTGTGGGCGGCCGCGCGGGACCACCACCCCCGCCTGGCGCAGCGCGGCCACGCCATCCGCCATGCTGTACGCGATCTGCGCGCGCTCTTCCCACAGGTAAATAAATACCCTTTACGATTCGGAGGTCGCGGGTTCGATTCCCAGCGAGGTACATGTTTAAGTACTCGGTTTGGTTGGTGGTAGGGCATTTTAAATGTCCGCCTGGCTAGCTACCACCATCTTATCTAAATCTGCCGCCAAGCAGCAATGTTATTAGCATTGTTGTGTTCCGGTTGTCAGAGATAAGATAGCCAGTCCTTCAAATGTGTTGGGGTCTTCACTTAACATCAGGTGTGATTGAGGTCAAGTACGAACACGTTGTGCATAAAAAAATAAAATTAAAATTAAACATCCTTAACTCGGGTATTCATCATACAGACATACACCTCTAGCGTAATTCGCAACCGCGATCTCTAGATATTGTGGTCGCGGTTCCTATGCACACCAAACAGGTCGTCACAATGGCCCCTAATAACTCCTAACTAAACGGTACCTACACATCGAATAGTATATAGGGTTTAACAAAATTAACCCGACAAACTTTGGCAATTGCACGTACATGACAATAAAAAAATATATTCATTAAAAAAACTAGCCTTAAAAATTTTGTTTCCGAGCAAAAAAAATTAAATGTAAATGCAAATGAAAATACAAATTAACAGACTTACTTCATTTCGATTGTACCTTATTTTATCGATGAGAAAAAAAGGCAACGTTCGTATGGAACACGCCAAAGGGGGTGGCGGGGCACAGGGCTCAACCAATTACAGCGCGTCGCGGCGCCGGGGCAAGCGCCGGCGGCGAGCAGCGAGTGGTCGCCTTGAGGCGGCTTCAAAGATACCGCGGCACGTGTTTGTGTTGTGGCAAAGTACTTAGAGCACGCGGCCATTAAGGTCCAACTCAGAAAATTTACATTTCTAAATTTTATTTTTGGAATATTATTATTAACTTTAATGTTTTATTTTTTTCGTAATAGTTACATCCTATACATACACTCTGCAACGTTTGTCGGGTTAATTTTGTTAGACCTTATATTTCTTTATAGTGAAACTGTGTTATAAGTGGTTACTAGTGCTAACTACCTCCTTTCCCCAGACTTGTCCGGACCGCGACCTGGCGCTGGTGTTGAGTGAACTCCGAGCCGCCTGCGAGGAGGTATCCCTCGCCTGCAACGCTCCGACACCTCTTCACGAGGTGCGAGCGGCCGCCTACGACCTGGCGAAGGCCACGAAAGCCCTCGTCACCCACTTCCAGCCCTCCCCGCCCTCCTAGCGAACCGCCTATCACTACACCACCGTGTAGTTACTCTTAGGTAGGTGCAGTGAAATGGACACGATCAAATCTGTTTTATCGAACTAAGTTGATTTATCAAAAGTGCCATCTAACGGATGCGTGGTAACTTGAATTCTAGTAGGTGTTTTGCAATGTTGTGGTGTTTTGGGTGGATGGACGCATGGATTTGCGTCGTCGAAGGAACGATTTGCACCTGACGAAGTGGGTAGGAGCACATATTTAACTTAATTTGTATGTGAATACGCGCTATGTTGTCCGGTGACTTTTGTGGTCGCTGACGTTTGCACAACTGACAATACAATACTTTTTATTGCACAAAATAATTTACAATAATTTGCATGTATGTATATGTCTTAGGCTCGTATTTCTGAATAGATCGTAGATTTGCGCTTGAGCAAAGTTAGAAAGAGATGCCGCTATACAAGTTACATAAGGCTGTCCCTTTTTAACTGTCCTCAAGCGGAGATCTCTAGTGGGGAGCTAAGAAAATATGAACCGTTAATGTATTAAATTAGTAGTAATTAAGAGTAATTTCCTCAGCCTAAGCAGTAGGTAAGTTAAAAAAAGAATTGTCACTCGGACTAGTCTTATCGACCTACCAATCAGAATAGTTTTGCGTGAGATAACATTCTTGTTATAATTTTTTTATTTGACCTGTGAACTAAGACAAAGGCAATATACGGTCATGTGAAGACGTCATTTAAATGGCAAATAGTTTTTCATTTTTGACAAAATCAACTAATCATATATTAGTTGATTTTGTCACTGAAAAATGCACTCCGTCAGGCGTGAATCGTGCCTAAATCGCTCGAGGACCAAATGTGATGCAGCGGGCGTGATAACCATCTCGCTTTCACTCATTTAAAAACTAGAAAATGAGGGAATATAACAGGATGTCTTGACAATTTTACCGCAGAAGCGACTTGGACAGCAGTTTTATTGTGGATACGTTTTTATCACGATAGCAATACGTCGTGATGATTAGATGCCGTGTTCGCGCCGCTGCGTCCTTCATTGCGGCCTGCAATGGTTTTACATACAATGACGACGTTACGGGCACGGTAATGAACTACGTATACCACGCGATGCACCGCATGTAACCTTGAAATGCGTCCTCCCAATAACCTGCGTATAACCTGGCCAAAGCGTCCAAAGTCACCACAGCCTTGGCGAACCTCTATCTTGATTATTAATTATAATTTGAAGAATTTCGTAATCTTCGCAAATTCACCGTCTATCTAAGGATATTGTATTGTTTTCGTCTAGT
Source organism: Oegoconia quadripuncta (assembly GCA_949316235.1). NCBI lineage: Eukaryota > Metazoa > Arthropoda > Insecta > Lepidoptera > Autostichidae > Oegoconia > Oegoconia quadripuncta. The sequence continues at coordinate 3,871,698 of OX438752.1, forward strand.
GAATAAACAATTTCGCGATAAAGCTGGCCGTCCATACACACGGGCCATTCTCAACCGTTACTTTCATTAGAAAATTGATTCAGTATGTATGCGGGTCGCGGTTCTCGTCACGCATTTGTTAATCAGTGTTGCGAATCCAAAAAGAAAGAAAAAAATTTGATGTTCTGAAAAATTATACTGTTGCGCTAAGTTAGCTTACGGACAATACGAAAGCGATATTCGAAAAGTTTGCAAATAACGGACGGAAACGTGTTGTTTACGCCAAAACCACCCCTCTGTCTTACAGGTACCGATACCAGATACGTCATTTTGTATCGAAATATCGTATCGTATGCATGGAATTGTATCGATACATACGGTCGACGGCGACGCACACCGCTAACTTTCTTACTTGCATTTAATTTTGCCCTTTCATTTGTGTAACTGCTTGCTATTTTGATGCATATCCTTAGATAAACGGCGTATATTAAACGATTCGTAAAATACCTTCGACGTAGTTATTATGTTCGTAGTTACATATGTCATACGGGGAGCTAAATCAGTAGAGTACGTAAATTGACAATTGGATTATTATCAAATGGATGATAGGTGTTGAAATACTGTGATTTTTAACTTTTTATAATTGACATTTAGGCTCATATTAATAAAACGATCTCAAGATTGAGGTGAACTTAAGTTAACACTGGAGATATTGTTGTGTATTAGGTATCAAAGAAATTGTATTGAGAGTAAGACTCTGAACTCACTCTTGAGACCGCTTTATTAGTCTGTGTTGAGGCAAATAAATTATCATACTCTAATATAAGTTTTACAGAAACATGACGATCATCTATATAAGCTTTATATTTTTCTATTATTATGGCTTGGCTACTAGGTAATTGAGTCAAATGAAAAATGTTGACGGAGGGTTTTGTAGGGAGACATCCTAAGCGTTTTCCCTCTATTCTCGGCACTTTACAAAAACTCTCTTAATTTTTCACATTAAATAATTTCTATAATTAATTTTTTGTATAAACAAAACTTAATTATACAGGGTGAATTTTAATTCGTTTAATTCCCATTAACTGGTGACACTACTCTTGATTAAGAACAACTTTCCCAAAGGAACCATGGATTCGATCAAAAAATTTTCGATGGTCCTTACAAAGTAAAGCATTTGAAATCACCTTTAGTATGCAAGTCCAACAATTTTCGGACGAATTGCGCTGTGGTTCCTATTGGAAAGTTGTTCATAATCAGGAGTAGAGTCACAAGCCGAAAATTGTTGGACTTCCATATTAAAGGTGGTTTCGGAATGGTTTACTTTGTATGAATAATTGATTTCTTTTTTTCATTGAATTCGATTATGGTTCCTTGGAGAAAGTTGTTCGTAATCAAGAGTGACGTCACCAGTTAATTGGAATTACACGAATTCAAATTCACCCTGTACACATGATTGTTTAAAATGCTTGACGCTTCTCGTAGCGAACGCATCGCATCCAAAATGGAGAATTATAAATCTATTTATTAAAGTAATAGGTAACTTATATACAAATATTGTGAACAGTGTTATAGACTTTGATGTATTTGAGATTGTGAATAATGTTAGTGAATATACATGTAATTGATTAATACATTGACTTTGCAGATACAGCTTTGAGTATGAGGCATAAGAATAACAAATGATAGGAGTATGGAAGTGAATCTCTTTTATGCATGCGCAAAAGCCGCCGTTAATATCCCTGCAGAAGTCGTCAGGTCTGTCACCTATACGTGATCTGCTTACACGTGTTAAAGCAGAAGTGTGTAGAAGTATATTTATTTACTATAAAATCATACTTTATTCCATTTTAGCAATTGATTATTATTATTTTGTACCGCTTCTTTGACCAGATGATTTCCTTTTCCGAATCGGTAGTAGTAAATAAGAATGAGCCCTATTATTACTTCCAGTGAGTTTAAATTTATATTCAACAAAGGATATCACGTATCATATGTTGAAGTTTGATGTAAATAAAAGTGAAATGGCGTCTAACGACTATTTATTGATCACTCAATTTTATACCGAATCGCAGAAAAATGATCACCACTTTTAACCGACTTCTCACAATCTGTCAGCAATCGGTACGAGCGGGACGCAATTCCTCACTGAATGTTAGCACTAAGCGTGCGCCGGACACTAGACTATAATCGTGACCTTGAAGGCGTCTGAGACGAGAGTTTTGTTTCTATACTCTTATTATTTATTATTCTTATACAGGGTGAATTTGAATTCGTGTCATTCTGGTGACTCCACTCCTGATTACGAACAACTTTCGTCAAGGAACCGTAGCCGAATTAGATAAAAAAATTTTCGATTACCCCTACAAAGTGAACCATTCTGGGAACACCTTTAGTATGGAATACCAACAATTTTCGGCTGAATTCGACAATGGTTCCTAGTGGAAAGTTGGTCGTAATCAGGAGTGGAGTCTCCAGCCGAAAATTGTTGGACTTGGAAAATTGATGGTTTACTTTATATGGAACCGATTTTTTTTAAATTCAAGTCTGCTATGGTTAATAGAAATGACACCCTGTATATGAGGTTTAAGAAAAATTTCTGTGCTCCAAAATGGCCATTGGTGTCGATTAGCAAACGCCTAAACTAAATTTAGACAAGTCTATCCTTTTTAACCGACTTCGAAAAAGGAGTATGTTCGTCTGTATATATTTTTTTATGTATGTTCATGTGTTTTCATCAATTGTTAACCGATTTTGATGATTATTTTTGGTTTGATATAGTTTACCACCTGAGTGGTTTGTTGTATACTTTGACGACATAATGATTGTTGCTGTGTAGCTGATTGTTTTTGTGAGCTCGTAATTAAAAAGGATAGACCAAATTGTAGTTTAAACGAGTGCTGAGCGAATCGACGCCATTGTAAACAGCGATTATTATTACTTTGGCTTAATATATCCAGTGAATAAAAGAAACATTATAAATATTTATAACTATTTTTGGTAACTAACTCATGAAAAGAGAATATAATTCCCATTACAAAACCATATTTTATTATACAATGGGCGTTAAACGGGGAAGGTTATTCGTTGTTTTATAACGGAAAATGTGTTGCATGGATTTAGAATAAAAGCGCAAACGAATGATACTGCATAGACTTAAGACTTGATTACGTTTAAGGGATTTGGGCAACGATACGAATAATAATTGTAAACAAAGGTAACTCAATTTTAAAGAAGTCTTGGAAATCATTAAAGATGACTTCAATCGAGATGTCCGAGTACTCATAACTCGACGTGTCGAGTAGACGCCAGCGACTTGCAAAATGGATTTGTCGTATACAGTATGATTCGTATGTTAGCTCGAGACAGTGTTCTACTTGTAGATATAATTTATTTACACTATATTGTTCAAGTCTGTATAAGGTCCTAATTTATAAGTCGATCAATTGAACACGTAATTGTGAAGACAAGGCTGTAAGGCCTACATGAAAAACACTTTTAAAAACAAGCTTTTATTGCTCCATGATCATCACATATTATTCTAGGACAAAGATGAGTAACATAAACTCCATCAAGGAGTTATATTGGCTATCGTCATCATGTGTGAAGGGAAGTGCTCAAACAAAACAAACCAGCCCAAATTCGACTACCTTGCCATTTGCCATCAGGGAGTTCCAGTCCCTACATCCCGGCTCCATCATCAGATCAGCTCGATGATACCATAATATTGCACTGTCACCAAACCTACATGAATATGCCAATTTCCACCTCAAATCAGATACTAAGCAAATGGTTCAAAAATGCTTTGCAAATTTTGAAATGGACAACTTACATACGAACATTGCAAACTAAATCAAAGCTTGTAAAAAGAAAACACACAGTCTTATGTTTTATAAACAAAATCCTTATTTGGAATACTTAGGACCTACATAATCATGTATTCAATGAATCGAGACGATTAAATTACGACCTTATATATGTATAGGAAGTGCTATCATAAAGTATATTTATTAAATAACTGTTTGTTTAGTAGTTAGTGGATAATCGAACAAAATATAAACGTTAGTTATTAATTAATAAATGTGATGGAATATTCGTTAACACAAGTGCCATGCCCTAGACCGGGCGACTCTTTAATCTGATTGGTTCAAATTGGTCTAACCAAAGCTTTTTATTGTAAGCATTTTGTTGAATTTTGTAATGAAATCATTTGTTTGGACGTTTACATTGGTCAGTTGAGATCGGAGTAGAATTAGATTGTAATCATATAGTAAATTAGGAATATTCCATTCCAATGTTGCAATTTTAAACATATTAAATGTCACTTCACTACTACGCGTAGAAATTAACAAGGTTCTCGGATTCAGGAGAGACTGACGCCGGAAAGGAGTTCCATTGATTGATTTGAAAACGAATGGCTACCTAAAGCCACAAAGTGAACTTTCAGAAATGCGAACTTTCGAAAATGTGCAACCCTAAAAGGCTCAAATTGATATCTGCGCGTAGTACACGACTGTTGAGATATGTGAACTACCTACTTACCTTTACCCAATTACCTTATGCTCTAGAGATCTTTTCGTTGATTTTTTTTAGAATAATTATCGATAATTTGTGTTATGGCAATAGTTTAGGGTTTATCCCGCATGGGATTCCATACATACTTTCCAAGCCCAAATATTTCGAAATGAATAAACTGATTCTAATGAACCTTTATACGCACTACGCAGGAAGCACGTACATAGATCTAAGAAGTTAGCAGAGAACCTTGTTGATGAAGAGTGTTGAAATTAAATTGGAGCGATTTTAAGTTTTCCATAGTAACAGAATAAATGCAATATATGCTTTTAAATTCATTTTGAAAATATTTTCTACTAGAATCGGTTTATTTCGGACTTAAAAGTTTGTATGGAATGACGTGTGGAATGAACGAACGAACGAATGGAATGAACCCTCTTAGCAATTTATCGATATTTATTGTTATTTAAAATGTTATCGATGGCACTTAGGAGCAGAAGGCAGCGGTAAGTGGTTAATGTAATGGTAATTTAGACTGTACCTTAATACAACTGTAGAAATGACCACTTGTAAACGATCTAAATGATATTAATGTCACAAAACAATGTGCTACGTCATTCCATAATATCGTATACCTATTCAGTGATTAATTTGATACATATTTTGACTTAATTATCTTACCTCTTCCTATGTATAAAGTCGTATTCCCCGGTCGTGCTTGAAGAGTGTTTTCTATATACAGAGTGGAAAGTAATTATTTCCAGGGTCTCGTGTTACAGAACTGATACTGTACATACTGTATACTGTGTTACTATTGGCATCGCATTCACCCCGCAAAAATATGAGATTCATGACTTGAGAGTTTTTTTGTAGTATTTGCCAGATCATAACTTCGGATAAGTATACTTACAAAATAACCAAAAACTATAAAGTGATCCGATACTCCTATAAGGTGGTCTATTTAAAGTATAGGTACAATAAAAACAAACTGATTACCCTAAAACCAAAAAGGGAAAAACAGGCTTTGAAATTGAGCCTTTTGGTGTAAGATGACACCAGATTAATGCTCTTCAAAGGTATTTTCATACTTACAGGAAGTCTCAATCTTATTATGTATAAACATAAGAAAAACACGCCAGTATACATTCTAAATAAAAATTTAATTTTTCATGTTTAAAGGGATCTTAAAGTGGGCCTTATCATCAATCTAAATAAGTTATAACTTACAAGATGTAGAATTTTAGAGGTTGCTTACTTTTTTTTTGGTTAGTTAGGTTTTTTTTAAATGTATGTTCACTTCAAACATTTTGTTTCGCATGTGACGAAAAGATGGCTGAAGGCAGTAAAATATACGACTTAAAATTTCCTGTTCTTACTTGGAGCGGCTAGTAGCAATACCGTTTTTGGTCTGGCGGAAAGACTTACATTCCACCCTGTATAACTGAGTGAATCAATCAAGAAAAACAGGTGACCCGCATGCTCGTTTGCCGCCCTCTCATATAAAAAAAAAAAGAATCAAAATCAAAAATGGTTTTTATTTCGTAAGTTATAAGAATAACATTTGAAATCGTCATGACATACAGTTATCGCTCATTCACTAGGCAGTCTCCCCAGAGAAGAACGAGCAAGAAACTCCAGGGTTGCTCTTTTTAAATAAGTCAATACAAATACAATTTGAGATACCTAATTGTAAAATTTATGATTCGACAAAGAAAATAAGAATAAAATATACTGGATATTGCCGAGCGGTTCATGTCCACGCATTCTTATCATCCAGATAGTCAGAAGTTTTATAATAGCCTTTGGCACATAGTTTCCGTTTAATGGTTGTTTTGTTGAATGAAGGAAACACTCCTCTATACGATCGCCCCTTCTTTAAGTCCTCAAGTATCCCGTAAACCAGTGCTCATAGTACTCAGTACGCGTTGAATTTGATACAATCGTGCCTAAAATGTTGTAGTATATTCATACATTTGTTAGATGTACGACTAGATAAATCTTTAATATTGCTGGGTTATTTTATTAAGTTATCGGTGAAGAAAATATTATACAAATTAAGCCGTTAGGAGGCTCTTAGGTATTGTGGGTAGAATTCAGAACCACAGAATATAATAGTGTACATTACATTGGCTCTTTATATGGAAAAAAAATCGACTTCCCACACAAAAGGGATCGATAGCTGTACTCACGTACGGAAAATTTGTTATTCTTTTTTTTATTCAATAAAATAAGCCAATTGAAATGTCTTCTTCTCGTTCTGTAGGATATAAGGGGTACCCTATGAAATGAAAATAAAGCTTTCACAGGAAAAAACAAGAATGTCAGGCTGTACTTGATTTTGATTCCGATGTTGTAAAGTACTGCAAATAATTTAACATTGCGGTGGCGCCGAAAATCGTTTTGACGATCAAGTTATCTGGCCAGCACAAAACTTTAAAATGTCAGAATCTAAATCCACTACACCTAGACATTCTTGTTTTTCCCTGTTTAGGCTTTGTTTATGAGATATATAATTATTTACTTGAGTCGCAGCACCGACGGCTGTCATTTCGTGGGGTGTCCCCTTACGGCTTCTTTTCTTATTCCAATATCTATTTAAAATAGCCCAGTAAACAGTTGTCTAGTTTTTTATATGACCGTTTCAATAATCTATATGTTTATAATATTTAGATATTGTATTGGTTGATACGATGTGAATTTTAATATGGTAGTTATTACAATGTATTAGCTTTCATACGAAATGTATTATTATTGTATATGGATAAATATGTAATGTAATATTATTATAAATGAGTATTAAGTATGTGATCACTTTATGTGCCAATGTTAATGTAAAAGACGTAGGTTAGTATTAATTGGTATTAATTAACATTGTTTTGCGAAAAAATCTTGTTCCCTATATGTTATCCGGCCACGAGTATCCATAGTAACTGACATTACCTACCTATTTATATATAAATACTTGTATTCCAACAGGTTACTAATTGTTATGCTATTACAAAGACACAGACCACTCACCCTGAAATACGCAGATGTCTGTTCGCCAAAACATCGAGAAATTGTTCAGTTTTTAACTTCCCTTTGTCATCAGTCGCGCACTTGCACTTGACCTTAATCACACCTGATGTTTAGTAAAGATGATACCGAAAGTGGAAGCATACTGACTCGGAAACCCCACCTTATTTGGGGAACTGGCTATCTTATGGCTAACATTGGTGTTTAACGGCAGATTTAGATAAGATGGTGTGAGCCTGGTGATGGTGTAGCCACGCGGACATTTAAAATGCCCTATCACCAACCAAACCGATTACTAAAAATGTACCCCGCTGGCGATCGAACCCGCGAACCCCTAATCGTAAACCCTATGTTGTTTGCAATTGAGTCACGGACACCTTATAAACACACAATTCGCTTCAAAGGTTTTAATGTGTCCATACCTGAGTGTGATATACTACAGCGAAACCATTTGTACAGCGCCATAGTCCATCGCAGAGTAGTCTACAGGTGTATAGCTAGACGCGTGATTGTAGATTCATCCTATATTCATCTCAAATGACCCCTTCATGATCATCATACTTCTTAATTTGACAGAATTTCTTTCAAATAAATATTTCACCTTACACGTCTATTAGGGTAGGTGGTTTGTAGTCATATACAAGGTTATATTTAGTATACCAAAAAGCGATCATATATTTTATAAACAATTTCGCTTGAAAAAATAATAAAAGAAGATTGTTGCGAATTCAGTTACTGTTGCTTCCTCTTGTAAGTTGTTTATTAGATAAATAATTAAGGAAAAAATATAATCCCTTATTTTTATAGCCGGAATCGATTCTATACGTGCTATTTAAGGTACACTATAAATACTGTGATTGAGGTCAAGTACGAACCCGTCGTGCATAAAAAAAAAAAAAATAAAAAAAAATAACCTTGTATATGTGGTAGCCATACATAACAAAGGAGATCGATTAGTGGTTACTTGTATTTCTTCCAAATGCGTGCCTATTATTATGTATTATAATAAACCGGCCAATGGGCGTGTCAAGCCACTCGTAGTAGTGTTCCGTAGTCACAATACACATTGAAATACAAAGTTGATTTATGGGATTTTGTATTGGGCTTTTATGAACTGTTTACGGAACCAACTACATATTATAAGGTAGTGGAGTCCGCTTAGATGTGATAATGTTCGTTTCAATTTCGTTTCAATGGTAGACAGTGGGCATATGTAACTAAAGCAAATAAAATGGATTATCATTATAGACTTGCAACATTAAATTATTGTTGGAAATATTCAGTCATTGATTTCACCGTTCACTGTCTTGTTTTTGAAAGAGTTCACTAATTGAGCAGAGAGGCCGTAGATCTTTTTTAGATTAATTGGTACATAGATTTTTCTTACAAGCTAAATTCAGCCGTATTACTATGTTGGTAAAGATATAATGTCTTTATGCGACTAGCGTTTTTTTTTTCATTTGTGAAAATTAAGGCAAATTCAGCATTGGTATTGGGTAGTCCAATGCTATTTTTCATTTTATCTTCAGTTTGAAGAGGTATATCGCATAAAGATTTTAATTGACTTTGATGCTTATGATATGAGGAATACATTTGAATTTAGTTTGTACGGAAAATCGCTTTACCTACTCCGGGCTGTGATCATACTTTCATTTCGTAATCGTATTCCTGTATCGGAAAGGTATTGAAGACAGTCTCCCTATAGTTTTGTGAGACCTATTCAGCGATACTCTACAATAGGGTATGTAGAAAGAAATTGGAGGTACAGTTTGAATATTGGTTGCTGTAGCTATACTATTTCCATTTCTTTATTTTCTCGATGACAGCTCCTGTAGAATGTAACTGCGCATTTTACGCAAAAATTAACTTTTAAATGCGAGGTATAAAAAATACGACAACTGCCTAATTTTGTTCCTTTATCCCATATAATATTCATCCAAGACAAATTGAGTCCATAAATGCAGTATTTTTTTTTTAAAGTACGATAAATAACCAACATTTTAATAAAGTTACTTTCTATGGCAATATGAATAGTGATGTTATGATAGAAATATCTATATTGTATCGATATTGTATATACTCGTATATATTTTATACGAGCTGACCTGTTCCTGGTGTTACTCAGGCTGCATATAATATTAATAAAAGATATTCCTCAGTCCCTCTTTCTTAAAGTAATTAGATTACCGATGCCACTGACATGACAAAGTTTTTCTCCCATTGCTAAGCCCCTGGTTAATGTAACATCATAAAACAAGAACTGCGATCGATATCATTACTTATTTAGTCACAACACTACAACTATCAAATTAGATCTGTCATCGAGAAAATAAAGAAATGGAAATAGTATAAATAAAAAATAATCCAACAACGTTCATGATTCCTCAGAAAACGTCATTAGTATTATGCCGCTCTGTATAGGTTTTTCTATATCAAATTGTGCTTACCCTAAAAATTGTTTTTTAGAAATTAAATTTCATTACTTTTTCGCCTTATTTATAGGTAATATTAAAATTTCAACTTCTTAGCACTAATAGTATGTGCGAGTAAAAAAATATCACAAACGAACATTGCGATAGTATAAGATAAAATTAAAAAAAAAATACCAGCACTGATTGAACTCCTTTGATGTGATTTATAATCAATATGGTATATATGTCGCAGGCAGATTGTAAAATTGCCCATTTCATGAAATGCCTAGGCGTATCGTTATGTATGGCGGAAATTTCCTACATTTTTGGAAACTGCGCTGCTCAGTTGGTTATAGGTTACTTTGAACACTACCGAGGAGCCACAAGCCGGAAGGATTCCACTCTACTTAGTGCAGTTTTCAATAATGTAGGAAATATCCGCCAACATACATAACGACCCGCTAAGACATTTCATGAAATGGCTAATTCAACGACCTGCTGCGACATATTTATTACGTACACTCTGTAGACGTCTCGCCTTCAGGAGCTGTATGCTAGGTATAAGCGAAACAAATGTCCTTAATAGTTATGAGTCATATCAGAATAATATGTAAGATTGACTTTGCTTTTGGGTGTATTTTTAACACCGAATATGTATCTGCTATGACATTGAGTGTGATTAACTAAAAATGCGTGATCAAATTTAAAACTTTGTTTTGCAATGTTTACTAAATGCATAGCTAAAATACCTTTTAAATTTTTATGATTACTTTATAAAGGGATACAAGATAACTGGATTCATATGTGAAATTTATTGAAATTGTAACGTTTAACATTATGTATTAAAATTTTATTATTATTAATATTGAATTTATCGTTTTATTTTCAACTCAATAGTTACATGCTATTGGGCAAAAGAACTAGAGACTGATTAAAGATGGTGCCACTGTTGAAGCTGCCAACAAAATCGAGCCTTATTCATGATCATATCAGCCATATTACGCCCACTCCTGGATGGTTTTTTTATGATTGACTGCATTCGCTTTTGACCACAATCTCACCTGATGGAAAATGACGATGTGATCGAAGATGAAGCACGCGATCCCAGTAAATGCCTATTCACACTGCTGTTGAAGATCCCAAGGTTGTAGGATTCAGGAAAGTCTGACGCCGGAAGGGAGTTTCATGCCTTGGCTGTTCGGATGATGAATGAAGAATCGAACTTCTTAGTGCAAATGTTCGGTATATTAACTAGCTATATACGGGTTGAATCCCTCCCCACGCGGATTGGTTCGAAGATGGGAGGGCGACGGTGGAATAAGATTATGTAATTCCAACGCACACTCCCCGAAATGCATCCTGTAAAAAACAGAGACAGGCGACGTTGTGACGGTGTTCAAGGCTCTGCAATTAGCAGTCATCGAATGATCACCTATGAGTCTTATGGCAAGTCATTCCACAGAATCGAATACAGCTAGTTGGTACTTGGCTGAACCAACCCAGAGGTGACAGCAGTATTCCATGCACGAGCGAACCTGAGCCTGGTAAAGCACCAAAAGTTGTTTTGTTGTGAAATGTCGTCTTAAGGAGAATGCCAAGCTTCTTAGCCGCTGTTTTAGCGTTCGAAAATTTAGGTTGGAGGTTAACTCCTAGCCCAAAAGATTGAGATGGTCAGAGATTGGTTCGGATACATCTCGGAAAGTCGGAGTCAGGTTGAATGGAGTCCGTAGCCGGTGAACGTAGGCCTCCCCCATAGATTTCCAGGAAGATGGGGTTGGATGTGACCTACATCCAGTGAATTCCTGCGAACCTATGTTCAGCAGGATACGTCCTAGTGGTGATATAATATGTAGTTTAAAAAACTAAATAAACACGCTACATTTCCACCATCCATCTCCTGGCTCCATCATCAGATCGTCGACACCAAGTGTATACACGGCAAATTTGAAATCGTAAATCCTATTAACTGGTTACGCCACTTTTGATTACGGACAATTTTCCCCAAGAAACAATAGTCGAATTCAATCAAAAAATTTTCGATCACCCATACAAAATAAACCATTTTGGAACCAAATTTATGTATGCAAGGCCAACAATTCGGGTTGCGGGTTTTGAATCCCGCGACGGGTAAATGTTTGTGTGATGAATATGAACATTTATTCCTGAGTCATGTCATGGATTGATGGATGGATGTGGGTCATGGATGTTTATATAAATATTTATGTATGTTTATCCGTTATCTAGTATCCATAGTACAAGCTTTGCTTAGTTTGGGACTAGATGATTGGTGTAAGTGTCCGAAATATTTATTCTATTTATTTATATATAAGTATAAAAAAAAAAATTGGCTAAATTCGGCTGTGGTTCCTATAGTGGAAAGTTGTTCATAATCAGGAGTAGAGTCACCAGCCAAAAATTCTTGGACTTCAATACTAAAGGTCGTTTTAGAATGTTTTTCTTTGTCCATACAATGCGTTACTCATGTGGTAATCGAAATTTTTTTGATCCAATTCCTAGTATGAATGAAACTACACATAAAATATAAAATATACAATTATTTATTGCATTATAAAATTTTCCCACACATTACATAAATATCTAATAATAAGTAGGTTTAATATCTACATATCATCTTAAATAGAAATAACATTTGTTCGTTACAATATTATGGATTCGATTTCATTTTGTACGTCATTAAAATCTTTTATAGTTTGACTCTAAAAATACACATAATTACAATAAAAACTATACAAAACCATGTGTAATTGACAAAATTCTTACAAAAACACAATTTTATTTGTAATGCGTAGTATAATCGGCATGGTTAATTTATGTAGGTAATGCAGGACGCATTTTTCATCGAGTCCGTAACATCGAAATACAAATCTGCGAACTGTGCGATGAACAGGTGATGATGAATGATTCGAAAGATCGTAGTTCCCATACTCTGTTGGACGACACATTGCTTGGCGGATAAACCATACAGCGACAGAATACTTCTTCAACGAACGCTAGTGCAAAAGAACTTAGTATATTCAACCCAGAATACAAAACCTAACAACGAAGACTAAGGCTCGTTCGTATTAATAAACCAATCTCAATACAAGTCTTGAGGCTGTATCAACCGAGATGCGTCTTAAGCAGTTAACGCTATCTCAAGCTTCGTGCTAATTTATAAACCAATCGGTCTACTCAGCTGAGATCACTTCTCAAGTATTCGCCTCAGCGGCGAATGAATGATAGTCTTGAGTTTCGTTTATTAATACGCGCACCTCTCAAGTGAGTACTGCCTGAGTATGCACGTGCTTTTCAGGTCTCAAGTTAGGTTTATTAATCAACACGTTTACTTGAGACCGGTCACAAGACTGTTCATAATCTTGAGAATCTTGAGAATGGTTTATTATTAAGGGCCTAAGGCGTAAGGCGAAGTAGTTTGTATTTGGGAGTTCAGTGACGCTCCTTTTTCAACTCTACCTACCTACTAGTAGTAGGTAACCCTACTACAATAGTACCTATCTACTGAATAGTATAAACTATCAGATTACAGATCCCGACGCAAAAAGAGGAGTGTTATACTATATACCCAAGTTTGAAGCCTATGTATCTCTGTGTATCTGTTTGTGGCTTTGTCAGCCTCAGCCAAAATTGGTTCAATCGTTTCAATGGTATTAGTTATGGACGATAAGTATTTCTGCCCGAGTGACTCGGTTTTCTAAATTTTCCATTTATTGTTATATATTACTACTGATGTCAATACTATTTTTAGTTGTAGGTATGTTTTATGTGTATTCTCAAAAACTTAAATTATCACAAAATTGATTGGGCCCCCTTATGAATGTTTAACTACGATAAAATTAGCGCAGCAAAACTAGGCGAAAAATCAAGTTGCGTATGATCATAAAAATCTTACATTTACCTTACGATTCCAATGTTTGAATCGTTCACACGTAAAATTATCGAAAAATCGTTCAAATACGATTTAAATCGTACAAATGGCAGCCCGGTCTCACCAGACTGACGTCATACCTACGCTTATATAGGTACATGTCATAGGCAGATTTAAATGTATTCAAAGCAACCTATTCATTAGGTTATGTTATTATTTGATTTTGGTAAGTGTTATGTACACGGTAATTGTCACATATATTAAAAATAATTACATCTACAAATTTTCTGAAATTGTATAAACATATGTGATGGATGTAGTTGTACTATTATAAATAAATAAACCTAACCAACAGTAAATGTTCGCCATACACAACGATCCGCCTGGGTATTCAATAGAATGGCGTATTTAAACATCTGCCTACTAGTCCTATGACATACGCTCTCGGTGAAGGGTTTTTGTTTTGTTTTGTTTTTAGGTATCATTTGAGGTAAGATTATTTTGAAGTTGATCAACCAACTAAGTACCTACATTGTGACAACAGGTTGGTGTAGTGAGCGCGTGACCCGTCTTCGAGAGAACGCTTGCGGGTTCGAATGTTTGAGGGAAGAATACGAATTATTTTATTTTAACTACAGACTGCGATTAGATAATATTAGTGAATACCTAAGTGTCCAAAATAAAGATAGGTATGATTTATATTAATGACTGTACCTACTTTTCCGTGTGAGCAGACAATAGGAACTACTCCTAAAACTAAGAAGTCAAGGTTAGGCGGCGAATTGTTAACAAAAACATAATTGCTGTGAACCTTCGACATAGAATAGATTTGTTTTTTTTTGCGGTAGATTACATACCTAATTGGTTATTAGTATTAGACTTGCTATACCACATTGCTTAGACCTTGCATTATCAATTATCATCCTCCTAAAGTAGGTACCAAAACTGTAGACGCCAAACAAATTTTGAAGGTAATAATCTTTAGAAGTAACTCCATATAACCTATAAACGTAACTTTGTTTTATAAAAATTATATTATGCAGTTCTAATGCTAAATCTAGTAGGTAGTATTTTTTTCAATTTTGATGGCCGATTGGTGTAGTGACCCTGTCAGCGATATCAACGATTGCGAGTTCGAATTCCGCGAGAGTTAAATGTTTGTATGACGATACATCGCTTTTAGTGATAAGACCGCCTAATTGTGTTCTGTTGTTATCATCAAAAATTATTGTAAATTATTTTGCGCAATAAAGAGTATTTGTATTGTATTCATTCCCGAATCTTGGATGTTTATACAGGATGGTAAAAAATAAGGCAGAGGCATTATTTTTTTTTCAAAACTATCATCAAAGCCTTAATTGTGTCATTTGATGGTCGTTATTTTGAATAGGTAGGTTACAAACGCAACAGTTAAATGGCACAATTCCCGCGTTAATTGACGATGGTTTTGTAAAAAAAAAACTACCTATGTCAATATCTTCTATTTCACTACCTAATATGCCCTATTTTTTTCCTTACGATAAAAAAACTCACCGGTACATGTTTATCTGTTATGTAGATAGTACCCATTAGATGATTGGTGTAAGTGTCCGAAATATTTCCTTTATATTTATTTATTTTAATTAAGACGGTGATAGAGCTAAAATGTGCTTCTTATAGGTAATGTTTTATCTAAAACATTACCAAACTCCACCGCATCTATTACAATTGCCTATGAGATTCATCCAAACTTTGCCTACTCGTAAAAAAAATCTTAATAAATGATTTCCAGCGTGTTAGAAGCTACTTATTTAAAAATTACGGCTTTACTAGATTTAAGTAGTATGTAAATCTTGTATTTAGGTTAATAGCTATTGTTGTAACTGTCATCATGGAAGAGCGAGGACTCCTGGTACAGGTATTTATTTACTTAATAGGGGTCCTCAGCAATGAAATACGGTTCTGTAAACTATGGTTACACAATAAATCAATTTTAATTTTTTAATTTTTAAATAACCGACGGTCGACCTGAGGAGGTTCGCCGGAAGTTGCTGAGTGCAGGCCGCTTCTGTGGCTGATATGATGAACACTTAGGTAGATTAATAAGGTTTTATTTTTCGCATTTCCCTTTAGCCAAAGTTTAACGAAAAAACTGAAAAACACTTTTGTTGTTTTTTAAAAATTTGTTAATCAAACTTTATCGCCTGTATTGATTTGGATTAAAATTAGTACAGAGATGTATCCATCTTATGTACAAAATGGGTATTGGCTTCCCCTGCATGCAATAGCTTTATGTTTCATTTGTTTATCCCGCGGGATCTACTCACTTTATCGGGATAAAAAGTATCCTATGTCTTAATCCAGGGTATATTCTACCTATATACCGAATTTCGTCAAAATCCGTTCATCCATTTCGCCGTGATTTAATAAACAAACATCCAAACTTTCGCATATAAAATATTATTAAATATACTGAGTTTACATGATAGAGAAAATGGCAGTTTTATTCCTAAATTTCAAATAAATACTGCAGAACGATAAACTGATTCTACGCGGAGGAAAGGGCCAATTTCCTATCTAAATGACAAAGACGCATGGTGTCTTCGCCCGACACTGTTGGCTTGCGTTTCTCGCCTTGCCGCATTAACCTAGATTTTGAACGAAGCAAAGTTGAACAAATATGCAGGTATTGTTTGTTTAACTCTTGAACATGGAGCGCAAATTGGAGATCGGTTTTTATAGATGTTGATGTATTGATGTATATAGATGATGCGTTTGATAACTTTGGAATACCATAGAGTAAAATTCATACATATCTAAGTACACGTCATATCAGTCATTGATCCTGCGCTGCCCGTATCCAGCGGCTTCCCGCGATCTTTACCAAATCGTCGGTGCACCTCGTGGTGGGCCTGCCCACGCTGCGTCTTCCGGTGCGTGGTCGCCACTCGAGAACCTTTCCGGCCGTCGGTGCTACGAGCAAATGTGCCCCGCTGGCAATTCTTCGCTCAATATCGGTCACCTTGGTTCTACTGCGGATCTCTTCATTTCTGATTCGAACCCGCAGGGAGACTCCCAGCATTCTGTGTATGGCCCTTTGGGTGACCTTGAGCCTTCTTATGAGGCCCAGTTGAGCCTTCTTATGTCAGTTCCATATATTGAACGAAGCAAAGTTGAACAAATAGGTATGCAACTATTGTTTGTTTAACCCTTGAACTTTGAACGCAAATTGGAGATCGGTTTTAATAGATGTTTGGCTAAACTACTGCGTTTGATAGCTTTGGAACACCATCGAGTAAAATTCATACATCAAGTACACTCATGATATACTAGACACTCGAAAGTTGACCGACAAAAGTTGCCTAAACAACATCTCCAAAATGTATCACCTGATTTCCTTATATCTGACCAGTTTGATAATGATCTTTCAAACAAATTAAAAATTTAGAAAACCCCCAAGTCTCCAAATGTCATTTACGTAAACAAACCAACTATGTTTTAAAAGATTCGTAATGTATTTCCAATTAATATTTAATAAAAAAAATTATGCACAACGGCTTGGTACTTGACCTCAATCACACCTGATGTTAAGTGAAGATGAGGTCGAAGGTGGAAGCGTACTAACACGGAAACTTCAACACATTTGGGGGACTGGCTATCTTATCTCTGACAACCGGAACACAACAATGCTATTAACATTATACTGTTCATATGGGGAAGGGCACTGTATGCTGAAATACAGGTTTTTTCAACCTAGTTCGGCAACAGGGGCTATATTATTGGAATACAAAATTACTAGCTTAATATAGATTATAAGATAAACTGTAAACTTTTTTGGAATAAAGTTATTATTATTATTATTATTATTAACATTGCTGCTTAGCTAGCCAGGCGGACATTTAAATTAAATTTGATTTCAATTAAAGACTGGTAGTAAGAATTTGACTGTCTCACAAACGCCAGCTTTCGGAAAAGATCGTTTTGAAATGGGTTCAGCAATTTTGGTGTTACAATGCCAGTCAGATTTATCTTATAGATATAACGCCTCTCTTGCATCAGGGAGTTGGTAAATTCTTTAGTATCGAGATTGCTACACGAACGCGCTCTGTTATCACACATATGCATGATTTCGCTTGTGTATGTCACTGTACGCTAGGGGGCGAGGACTCGCCAATGGATCACCCCAACGATTACCTAAAATATAGTTACTCGTATGTAGGTAGGTACTGTGCCTCACCCTCTAAGGGTCGATTAGACTTCACTTTTCGGTTCGGCTGCACTCTTCGCCCGTCGAAGTTATGTTTGTCGTGTTTGACTTTTAGACATAGACATATTTTTAATTGACACCACTCTAATGATAATAAATAATAAATAAATAAATGATAATGATTTTTTTTACATTATTTTTTACATGATTTGATGGTTATTCCCTCTATTTCATGAAATTCAAAACAACAATACTCGTGGGGTCGCTTTGCTTAGAGCAAAGCTCCTGCAGCGGGAAGAATTACGACTCTAACTAATGTATGGACAAAAAATTCCTACAGAGATTTTGGGTAATTCCTGCCTTACAAGCCACTTAAAACTGTGGAAACTGAATTTTTCACATTCGGATTTATTTATGCAAATCGTTTGTATAACTAAAATGTTTTGTTAAGCAGCTCGGGCTCGTTATACGGCCATTTGCATATGAAAACATGTCGTTATTTCAATCGTAAGTAGTGTACTTAGTAATAAGTATTCTACATTTGGAAAAAATATTTGGTTAAACTATCTGCGTGCAGCAGAGTGTCCCTTTACAATGGAAAACGAGAGAAATTTATTAAAAAAAAATACTTACCTACCTAATAAATACATAATGGTGTCGATTCGAATGTGCACCAACTAAACTAAACTAAACCAGTTTTGGAGTGGTGCCGTCGCATCGTACTGTTATAGGGAGAAAGAGTCAGTACTACTTTAAAACTGGTTTTAGTTTAGTTTAGTTGGTGTACATCCGAATCGACACCAATATCAGTTAGATTTAATTGGAATAACCTACCTAATTTATTAATTTCACTCATGGTTAGTAGTTACCTATTAGAAAAAAAAGTACGATATAGGTAGTCTCCTATAACTAACTACGATATTTGGATGCAATTTATATAGGTACAATCTGTGCCTTGCAATTTGTTAATAAATATAAATAAAATCAGAGTTACGCTATTTTAACAGTCTTTACCGACGAAATATCATTAAAAATAATAATATAGTACATAAATAAACATCCCAATAATGACAAAATATCCTAAGGAATATAGATTCTTGTCAAACAGTTCTATTCAGTCAGCGTAAATCTTATGCATAACCATGTAAGAGCCACACATGTACATATTTAAATAGTACCCGATTGATAACTATAATTACTAATAAGTATGTATAAATATCTAATTAAAACTAAGAGCACTTCCAAATACATATCGCCTGATTGCCTCCAAAATAGATGTAGCATATTGTGGTACACTCGTATGTGACCTCGAAGCCGTAGCTCTCGCCGACGACCACGTGGAAGGCTGGGCCGAACTTCTTGTCCATGGCTTCCTTCACCATGCGAGCGGCTAGCTCGTTGTTTTGGGAGAACTTCTCGCAGGCGGTCACTGACAGCTCCACTGCTTCCGTGCGCATCTCCTCCGACATGTCTGAGTGCTGTGAACAAAAGGAGGCTTTAGCGCAACCGACACCTTCCTGTAGTAGGGTACCAATGTAAAAACGGGTTACATGCATGTCGGGTTCCGTATTTACTCAATTTTTTTATTTAAAGGGAACGAACAAGTCCTGAAAGAAAAAATGTTTACATTGGTCACAGCATACCCACAAAACTGGTACATTATGAATCAGCGTTTTCGGTACATATACACACACTTATCATCATCAGACGACCTGTTTGGTGTAGTGGTTAGAAACTCTGCTACTATACCAAATGGTCGCGGGTTCGAATCCCGCTAGGGGCATATTCTGTTTGTATGATGAATACAGACATGTGTTCCCGAGTTATGGATGAGAAAAAGAATGCACTGCCTGCGAAAGTCCAAGTGCTTGGACTACTCAGTCTTGATTGGATTTTGATACACTTTCCTTCACGCCCTCCGTCATCATGTGATAGATAAATTTCATTTAAACTTGAAAACCTTTGGACATATTCTCTGACTGTAATATATGTAAATCAACGCTCACTGCGATCCGACACTGTCTGTGGTGTATTAAATTAGGGTGTCGAGCTTCACTTGGCTCTCTCCCCCATAGAGTTCGCCTCTTTCGCTTTTTGCGTCACATTAGCCCCAATCCCGTTTGCTCGGGAGGAACTGGGACTTTCTTTCCTACTTTTTCACCTTTAAATTTAGTCTGGGGTCCACTAGCAATAGAGTCACATAGGGCACCGTCTACCTTCAGTAGACGCCGTGCAGTATTCTGCACTGTTGATCCTGGCTTACAGGAGTTACAGTGGGAGTGCGGAGGTGGGATCTGACTGTACCTAATCTGTTTGTATTTCTTGTGCAACAATTTTAGAATTTTTTTAAACAAAGTTAGATTAGCGAACAATTTCTCTTTAGAATTTCTCCGACAATATATTTATAAATAAAGACGTTGCCGATCGGTTTACTTTATGTTTTACAAAGTTGGTCCCTGCAACTGTATTTGAGCCAAGATGACTCCCCAAATCATGGCCCACTACCGCGTCTGCCACCGAAAGGAACCCCCTACTTGTCAAGCAATCTATTGTGTACCTACTTATCCTTGAACTATTCACGGGAAGACGTTGTTATTCAATCAACAATTTTATTCATAATAATAAAATAATTGATGCGATTAGCAGTAAAATCAGTAGAAAATGAAGTTGTCTATTGCAATAGCAGATATAGATAACTATTTACCTATTGTTATCTCAAGGAAAACTACATTTATATATACCTACTTACTTGCAACATCCGTGAGAAGAGACGACAACGACGCGCGACGAATGGTGCTATTCTTAATTAGGCTCCCTAGGCTTCTAATACAAGGATTCGTATTTACACCGCTGCGCTGGCACGCCGCAAAAATATGGATTTATCAATCCCTTTTTAACTAGTTTTAACCCATCAATAAAAACAATGGGTGTTTTGTGTTTGCCGGCGTTGTGTGTGTGTGTGTAGTCTTTGCCGGATGTATCTCGGTAATGCGTGGTCCGATCTCACTGCGATTAAACACTAAAGTAAAAGGTAATCTAATTTGATATGTTTGATGATAATCGGTTAACGGATAGTCGTTTGTAACATTGTTTACCTTTTAACACAGTTATTTGGGGTAGTTGAATGACATGCTTAACCACCACACGGCAAGCCACATGGCATGTCCACCGTTGGACGGCGGCAATTCTCTAATTTACGTACAATACTGAAACAATCTGCTCTGCGATCCCCCCTTCCACAAAAGGTCCGCGTGGTTGATTATGTATGACATTTATGACACAAGCCTTCTCCTAGTGAGAGGAGGCTAGCTGAGATATCCCAACAGTGAAGACGAACCCTGTTAATGTGATATGGTGTATACTGAATTGTTATATTGTGAACATGTCACGACCTTTATCCCAAATGGGGTGGTCAGATATATCCCAAACTTTAGCGTTTGGGTGTTCCAAGCATTAAAAGTTTAATGCTTGAAACAACACCCACAGTTCACCTTCCAAAATATACAGAAATGCACACGTGACAGGGGGTGAGCCTATCGCCGTTAAAACGTGTAAGTCTATGGCTGTATTTTGTGTAAAGCCCCTCACGCTTTCCGACACCCACAGGCAGAGACGGATTGGTTCCATTCTTTTTCATTGCCGGAACCCCACTAATACCTATAATTACTCGCTCGTAAGACCCAGCATACAAAAAAAAGAAGTTTTTTCTTCAATGGAAATGAGACCTAATTATTTCAACATATCGAGCTGTCTTTAGTTTGAGAGTTTTTGTTCTAAAATTCAAACAAACAAAATGAATCTTACTTTATTTGCAATAACTTTATTATGTACCTACATCGTATTGAACACTGGGCCCAAGGAGCAGGCAACAGGCAAATATTAATTAGTACCGCGAACAGATGTTTCCATAGAAAAAAAAATATGTTATTTGTAATTAAACTTTTTCATATTGTCAAAAGAACTGATCAATCACTTTTGTATTGGAGTCGGATTTTTTTTTTCAAAATAAATATTTTGAATCATAGTATAATGTGTTTTTGGTTGGTGGTAGGGCATTTTAAATGTCCGCCTGGCTAGTTACCACCATCTTATCTAAATCCGCCGCCAAACAGCAATGTTAATAGCATTGTTGTGTTTCGGTTGTCAGAGATAAGATTGCCAGTCCCCCAAATGTGTTGGGGTTTCCGGGTCAGTACCCTTCCACCTTCGATCTTATCTTCACTTAACATCAGGTGTGATTGAGGTTAAGAACCAACCCGTCGTGCATAAAAAAAGTCATCTAAATAAATAGACAAAAGAGACGGCGAAACTGTTTTCCTTCAAACATGGCTAAAAATTATCTAGCATATGAATACGGCTAAATAAAGCTTGTAATTTAGCCTCTACCTGAGGTTCTATTACATAATTTCATCGTTAAAAAACACACACGGTACCTATGAAAACACCCTTCCAGGAGGGGGGGGTTTCCGACTAACCTTGTGTACTAATAAGAAAGGTTTGGTAATGTTCAGAATGTATCTATTATTTTAACAAAAGGTTATCGATCCGTCAGTTTTCGTAAAAAGGAGCGTAACGTGCTAGCAATAGGAACTAAATTACATCAGAAGCAATGCTTGACCTGTGGCATGTCTAGTAGTATGGGTCCACCTGCGCCAAAACAAACATTTCAAAGCAGTGGTGGGTGAGTTTGTTTGTTCTAAGCTTTTCAAACGTCTTTTCATAGTGTAGGTAACCTTCGTTAGTGTGCAGTCCGTGCATCGAACTTACGTAGTCCACACTCAAGTATTGAATATTATAAAGTGTTAGAAACGGGATGTTTGGGGAGCAAGTGGACTGTATAAATTGAATGATAGGCAGATCGCAAGCTAATAATAAAATATAATAGTAAAAATAACCTAAAATAGCACTTCACAGCAAGAGCAGAGAGATAATACACATGACATCTACAGAAACAAAACAATCTTCAAACTTAAAACTAAAGCTGTCAGATCTGATTGCCAGTACCCAACAATAAAGTATATAAAATTTACTGTGCTGTTTGGTTTCGGCACTCAAATAGAATAGAACCAGCCCGTCTCTACTCGTGGGTATCGTAAAAGGCGACTAAGGGACTTTCCACCAAATAACATCTAAGTGCGCATTTCTTTATATTTAATAAGGTGAACCATGGATGTTGTTTCAATCATTGAACATTTAATGTTTGGAACACCCAAACATTATTGTTTGGGATATCTCTGACTACCCCATTTGGGATAATGGTGGTGACATTACGTATGTATAAAGTATATAAAATTTACTTCGACGACTGATTGGCGTAGTGGGTAGTGAACCTGTCTGCGAACCCAACGGTGCATGTGTCAATCCCGCTAGGGGTAAGTGCTTGTGTGATAAATACGAACATTTATTCCCGAGGTCATGCGGATGTTTCATTAAATCCGTTATTTAGTATCCATTGTAAAGTTTTGCTGGAGTTTGGTGCTAGATAATTAGAGCGTATGGCCGAAATATTAATACAGAATAGAAATTCTGAAAAATTCCCGCGTTAGCCTTCCTTCGACAGAGATTAGCTCAATCAACGAGAATTTTCATATCCTTCATCCCAGAATTCATACTATGTAGTTCCGGAGTTCTCAATATGCCAATGTTAGTGCTCATTTAGTGCTATAATTGGTACCGGAAATTAGTATAGGTTTTTCTTTAATGGAAAAAACGGTTTGCATTTGGTTTTGCTTTGGTAACATTCAGTGAAAATAGTGTGATGCAATTTATTTACATTAGCTAAACCAAATCCCAAAACATTCCATTCGAACGGTAAAACCCTTGAAAAATAGCGCGATAGGCCCCCTGTTTCACGGTAGTTTTATACCAGTGTTAAAATACGTTTTCATAACTAGAACAAAACAGTAATTTGGGAGCGTAATAATAAACCAATCTCAATAAAAGCACAGAATAGATAATAGATAAAAGTCTTAATGGGCTGTATCACCCGAGATGCCTCTTAAGAAGTTGACGGTATCTCAAACTCCGTGCTGATTTATAAACCAATCTTGAGGTTTACTCAGCTGAGATCACTTCTCAAGTATACGCCTCAGCGGCGAATGAATGATAGTCTTGAGTTTCGTTTATTAATACGCACACCTCTCATGTGAGTACTGCTTGAGTGTGCACGTGCTTGTCAGATCTCAAGTTAGGTTTATAAATCAACACGTTTTGAGACTAGTCACAAGACTGTTCTCAATCTTGAGAATGGTTTATTGATACGGGCCTTAGTCATCTACTAGTTATGGTAGGTTCTATTTGTCGGATAAAAGCTGTAATTCGATATATTACGGTGACGGTGAGTGGTGACCGTCGAAGCGCTTCGCTGACTCCAGAACACTCCAACCTTGACTTAGTCCGAAATGTAATACATTTCTCTTGATGTCTAGTTAATTAACGATAGAGAAATTTATCGATCTTTTTACCCGACTGCCTAAGAAAGGTGGGTAATGTGTTTCGAGTGTATGTATGCATATAAGTATGTATGTAAGTATGTCCGTTCCTTTGGCGCATCCTACAGCCTAAACGGCTTAACCGATTTCGAAGTAAATGGTGTCGTTAAATTCGCCTTGATACCTGGAATGTCATGTAAAAAAAATAAACACAGCGTCCGCAAAATACAAAATATGCTGCCGGGTTTTTTACTGTGTTGTTCATCTATCTGTTCGTGTGTCAAGGCCCCTTTTCTCAAACACGTCCAGCTGGTGGGTATCAAGTTGAAATTTATACTAAATACTGCGGTCTCGTAGTGATATAAAAAAATTAAGTATGCAAATATTACCTACCTAAATTGTTTGTAAATATTTAGTTTTTGTAAATATGTACAAAATTCTTCGTGTACTTATGGTGTAAGTAGTATCATTATTAAATAGTATGCAATAATAAAATACTTCGAAAACGTCTCTCATCAAAACCTATAGGGTACTTCTTGGTGATTATCTTGAATTTTGTCAAACTCTTGTGGCACGAAGGAATTTCATTAAATCGTCAACGTTAACTAAACACATATTTAAGCTGGTTGATTTTAAAAGTTCGTCACCGGTGATGTAATGTACGGAATCCTTTGGACATGCGTCCTACTTTGACTTGGCGGCATTTTCTTATTCAAATTAGCTCAGCCTGATGTTAAATTAAATAAATACTAATATCGTCCAATCTAAATATTGCGTGCTTCTATTTATTGCGCCAATGGCAATGCAAAGCCAAAGAATTAATTTAAAAATATATTATTCAAACCATACCCTGACAAGGGGATAAGTGTGTATCATCTTATCCGACGCCCCTGGAGCGGCGGCGGCGCCTGCCGCTGGCGCTGCCTCTTCAGCCATTTTCACCACAAACACCTTTCAAAATATAATCACAATACGAACAGAACCACAAACACACGTGAAACAAGCGCGTTCGCTACGAACGACGTCTCCCTACTGTTTATGCGTTGCCTTGGATACCGACGGAGGCGGGAAGATTGTGATTGATTTTTCTCGACGTGACAGACATAGTGCCAGCCAGTACGCGCTTCGCAATTCACCTATTTGAGTCTGACCTCCACGGTGCGCGTGGGAGCCCTCAACAAAAACTTACGTTTTCAAATGAGCCGAATGTTTGGAACAAAGATTTCCTACAATCATAGAGGAATAACACTACCCGACTACAATTGATGAATTGAGATACGTGTATTTTTTTGTCAATTTAAAAACGAGACTTACTTTGGTCCTACCTTTTAATCTTGACAGTAAAGTTGACCTCACAGCTCTTAATAAAATAAATATTGACGAACGAGCACAGTACAGTACCTACGGTATGGGCATGGAACCATATAGTAGGCACCTATCTACCTACCAAAATAAAAGTGATATCATAGAATTTCAAAAGGCGCTAAACATTATACCATTCATTATTGTATTTAGCAAGTTTTGACTTCGACTGTACCTAATAAATAGTACCTACATAAAACTTATCTATTTTTTTTATTTTAGATATTTATTTAGATTTGTAATTAGCGCTGTTACTAAGTAACATAATTATCATCATCAATTTTGGTCCTATTTTACATTCAGTAGTCAAGATATAAAAAGACGAGATTCTAGTACGAGATGTCTGGTACAGGATGCCCATTGCTGGCTGAATATAGGTAGCTTTCCAGAGCGACCACCAGTTGGAAGCGGCCATAACTTTCAGTCTGAAGTTGGCAAGTAATACACAGCATTTATTGTAAAACACGCTTGTTAATGAAAGTCAACATGTTATTTTTACAAACTACCTCGCTTCGCTTTACAAGAGTATACAAAACTTGCTATCCAAATCAGCTGAACTTTTTTAAAATAAACCGTTAAGGGTCTGGATACCAGTTATTTTGAGTGTAAAAATGATAACTGTCAATTCAGGGTGACAATATATAGCCGTTTCCTGCCATTTTGGCCGTATTGGACTTTTAATTTACCCTCTGGCAGGTTAAATTAGCGTGGCAGGGTGCCAGTATTAGCATTAGTGATAAAACATACAAATGGCCGAATTGAGAACCTCCTCCTTTTTGAGGTCGGTTAAAAATAAATTTCCTAGGTAGCAGGGAAACAATTAAATATATCTAGGTAATGGCATAAAAAATTGAGAATCAAAATAAATCAAATCAAAAATGCTTTATTTTGTAGGTACACGGGGTAGGTAGATAGTCAGATTTTACATTTTAAAGCTACTGCTTGTTCAAAAGGCAATTTTCCCCTGAGAAGAACAAGCAAGAAACTCGAGGGTTTGCTCTTTAAAAATAAAAGGTTTTTGTATTACGAAGAGACACAATATTATTTCATTATTTATGGTGAAATAGCCTGGTTATGCGAACGAGCTGGTTATGTCCATGAATGTTTATCATCTAAATAATCTGATATTTTATAATATGCTTTCTTAATAAGTTTCTGTTTTATAGTATCTTTAAATTTATTGAAAGTAAGATTTAGTATATCAACTGGAACTTTATTGAAAAAGCGTATACAAAACCCTTTCAATGAATTACTGACTTTGCGTAGGCGACTTATGTGACCTGCAAACTTATCTTTATTTCTTGTATTGACATCAAGTTTATCACTATTTTTCCTAAATGATGCTATACCTTTTTTGACATTTTATTATATTAGATTTTCAAAAATGGACTGTGACGAAAAGGTTAGAATATTATTCTCTTTAAATCTATCTCTAACTGACACTGCAGGACTCAATTGATAAATTGCGCGAACGGCTCGTTTTTGTAAAACAAAATTGTATTTATCCACAGCAAGATACCGTAAAACATCAAGCTATGGAAATAACTAAAATATTATATAGGTACTAATCTAATTTATTGGAAATTTTCATTACCACATCGTTTCGAAGATATTTAACTTTCTTTTTATGCACAGCGGGTTGGTACTTGACCTCAAAGATCGAAACTTTTGATACAGGTACTTTATAAGTTTGTAATAGGTACGAGTATTTACATGTTATTTTAATTCCTCGGGTGTTTTCTAAATTTTCAATTTATTTTATTTAAAGTAAATATTACTTATATGTGAACAAATTCGTAATCTATTGATTTTTATAAAATAATTTTTCTTCTTCTTCTTTTAATAAATCAGACAATATACCCATTATTAGACATTTACTGGTACGTAAATTTTTTTTGTAAGAAACTCGGTCACGCTATTTAATCCTTATGTTCGGTCTGCTTCAAGTATTGCAAGTCTGTAATGCGGACATTATGATATAGTATGATATAATATAGTATTTACTGAGATCGCGTGCTTCATCTTCAACCATATCGTCACTTTCCATCAGTTGAGATCGTGGTCAAACGCGTATCCAGTCATATAAAAAAAAAGTATTGACTATGTAAATATAGGCCAAATTAATGAGTAGGTAATATAATTTTCTTTATATTTAATTTTATATTAATTACAATTAAATTAACTTATTTTCTTATTGAACTTAGACATATACTAACACAACAGGTATTTTGTTAATAACAATGAAAAATACATAATGTATCTTATTGATTTTTATTTACAGAATTAAATACACCATCCAGTTCTTTTCCGCCAGGTGTAGTGCATAGTGCGCTGGCACTCTTACACTGCTGAATGCCTAGACTTAGCTGCTAAGCCAAGTAGACGCCAGCTCTCAGGTCTCTAGAGGTGTGAGCTAGTTTACTCGATACGTTTCTAACATTTTTATTTGTGTCAGATGTCTAATGACCTAATTTTTCCACTCCTCTCAACGACACAAATGTCGCAAACTTGTGGTTTACCGTGATGAATGGATATTTGCGGCGCTTCTGACTATGAGCTTGTTCAGATACGCTTTATTCATACATAATTATGTTCGCAATTTTTTTCAATTCTACTATACCTTCTTGGCATTATTTTATAAACTTTGCAAAGATTTAGCAGTTTTTGGCAATTTACTTCAGCCATTTGTGCGATGGCAGGATGCGTAATTTGAAGGTGGTCACCCACCCACTCTGATTGACATTTGTTTGACAATGACATATTTTGTTTGCTGTTTCTCCTGTTGTTTTCGTGATTTAGCTATTGGAAATAAATATTTCCATTGTACATAATATTTTTATTGATATTATAACACGTTGACTGAGTAATACTTGAGTAGTAAATAGTTGTGAGTGTGAAATGGCTTCAAGGTTCAGTGGGGCACTACAGCTAACGGATCTCGATGATTTCATAACTCCGTCACAAGTGAGTAAACCTAACCTCAAATAAAATCTCTTTTACAAAAAAAAACTAATTCCAATAATTATTTAAGACACATGATATCATTAATGAAATAGGGGAAAAGGGAGCTATTTACAAAAAGGTAAAATATTCCGATTGCTTGGGTTAGGGAAATGTCATCATCATCTCATCCCGAAAACATCCACATCCCACTTCAGGGATATAGACCTTAATGAGGGAGTATGGGCCATAGTCCACCACGCCGGCCCAATGCGGGTTGGGGACTTAACATGCCGTAGCATTTTTATTTCTCCGGTATGCAGGTTTCCTCACAATGTTTTCCTTTTACTTAATAAAATTAAATTTAAAAATTTATTGGTGTCTCCTCTACTGAGCCACCGACGCTCGATGAGGGAAATGTCATAATTATATTAAAATAGTAATTTTTAATAAGCATTCCTAATATATATATAGTATAACAGTCTAGACTATGTCCAGCAGTGGACTGTTGACTGTTTATAATGATGACATAATGATTATTTAAATTATCACAAATATCTAATGAACTTTATTGGCTAATTCAGGAATGCATAAAACCAGTGAAAATCGAGAAGAAAGC
Organism: Oegoconia quadripuncta; assembly: GCA_949316235.1. Lineage (NCBI taxonomy): Eukaryota > Metazoa > Arthropoda > Insecta > Lepidoptera > Autostichidae > Oegoconia > Oegoconia quadripuncta. The sequence goes on from OX438752.1 coordinate 3,901,042, forward strand.
AACAAAAACTGGCGCAAAGATAAAGATTGGCGATGATGGTTACTTCGACCTATCCAGTGGTCGAGAGCAGAAGCTACAGAAGGTGGAGATCACATTAGCAGACTGCCTCGCTTGCAGTGGCTGTATCACATCTGCCGAGAGTGTACTGGTTACCCGACAGAGCCAAGAACAACTGCTCAGGTATACTCTATTCTGCCCTAACTATACCAGTTATTGGAAAACCCACCCATAATATTTAATTGTGTCAAATATGACACAATTCATATTCAAAAAAAATACCTAAATATAGGTATGAATTTTTTATTTTTTTTTGGTTGGTGTATCCACTAGTTTCAAGTTGCTCAAAATCAACTATACCTTAACATCATCAACATATCAACCACAGGATATCCACTGCTGAACATAAGCCTCCCCCATAGAATTCCAGAGAGACCATTTGGAAGCGGCCTGAATCCAGAGACTTCCCAACACCTTTATCAACTATACCTCCAGACAAACTGCATCAAATTTTCATTCTCTTTTTTTGCCTTTTTTTATGAAGAAAATAGTCTACCTAACGCAATAAACTTAGTTACTTGTATGTACCCAACTATTTTATCATCATCATCATCATCAGCCCGTAAACATCTCACTGCAGGGATATAGGCCTTCCCTCGTATAATGAGGGAGTATTTTATCATCACTATTGTGTATTTCTCCTTTCTGTTTTAGATAGCTCAACTAAGACAACCTGTTTGATGTAGTGATTAGAAACTCTGACCGCTATTGCAAAAGGTCACGGGTTCGAATCCCGCTAGGGGCATATGTTTGTATGATGGATACGGACATGTGTACCCGAGTAATGGATGTTTTAATAAGTATTTATTTACAAAAAAAAATGTATTTATGTACTTTATCAACCATCTGGTATCCATATTACAAGCCCAGTTGCTTAGCGTGGAACTAGATGGCGTTTTACCTATGTGCAAAGATATTTATTTATTTTATTTAATATTAAGCATATCAATCAAAAGAAGTTGCATTTAGCTTGTCGTTTTTAATTCAATCATCCAAAACTTTATAGTTTAAACTTGAATGCAGTTTATTTTGCTGTGTGCATACATAAAACATAATTATATCATACAGGTATTTTTAACCGCCTCCGTGGCTCAATGTAAACAACATTGGTTTTACGATTCGGAGGTCGCGGGTTCGATCCCCAGTGGGGTACATGTTTAAGTACTCGATTTGGATGGTGGTAGGGCATTTTAAATGTCCACCTGGCTAGCTACCACCATCTTATCTAAATCTGCCGCCAAGCAGCAATGTTAATAGAATAGAATAGAATAGAATAGAATACCTTTATTGAGATAATCTTACAAGTTATTGACTGACAGAAGGATACAATGTAAAAGTGAAACGATATCTCAAATGGCGTCCACTCAGCTCGTGCTTCAGCAGGGAGTGCAATGCTAAAGCGCTGATATTCTGTGGAGCCAGTGTGGTATGTGCGAGACAACGCAATGTCGAGCAGCAGTTATTGTCAAAGAATTTTTTAAGAAATTTGCATGTGCGTGAAACAGCAGACAGCCATCTTTTCAATGCCCAGTCAGTATGATCCACAGCAGCCTGATGTTACAATATAAATTTAAACCCTACGTAATGACATGCGTAGCATACACGCGAGAGAGTGCGTATGTGTGTGTAACTCCTCCCTGTCAGCCCTACGATACCTTTATAGGTATCTTGGGATCGGAATTAGATACAAAACAATTTTAAAACATAATCCACTGACAGGAGGACCCATTCATATTGTACAAAGTTTGGAAGATAGTTGCGTAAAAACCACAAATATTCCTGGTCGTAATGGCAACATGCATCAGGCCCCCAAGCAGGTACTTCCAGTCGCAAGACGCACGCATATAAGTAGGTACAGTAGGTGCACTTACAATTACGGCTTACAGCTTACAGCGCGGCTGGTTACGGAATACATTTTTGTCTATCAAGAAGATAATTCTTGCATTGTATTTTAAATGAATTGACAGAGTTATATAATAGCATTGTTGTGTTTCCGGTTGTCAGAGATAAGATGCCAGTCCCCCAAATGTGTTGGGGCTTCCGGGTCAGTACGCTTCCACCTTCGACCTCATCTTCACTTAACATCAGGTGTGATTGAGGTCAAGTATGAAGCCGTCGTGCATATAAAAATATAAAGTATACAAAGGAAGTGTGTTGAAAATTAAATATTTACAAAACTAAACTGATTTCCACCCAACATGGCTATGAAACATCTCGCAAACCATTTTCAAGTGTATTTAGTTTGGCTATACAATCCTACAAATGGACACACAGGCATTAGCTTCGCCCTCTTTCATGTGATATGTGTTTATCGATATTTATGTGATAGGTGATCAATTGAAGGCATTTTTGATTGAAATAAAAATCGATTATTTGTTACAAATCAACTTTTGGAGGATTGGAGATTCATTAGTTTATTATTATTATATTATATTATTATAGACGAGCAGCATTACTGCTGGTATGTCTATGTCACAGTGTTGGAAGAGTTCACATTGTTCATTATGTTGTTATGCAGTCAATATTTAAGTCATCACTAGTTTTTTAAAAATTTATCCAATCTATTCTTGAACGAATTCACTGATTGGGCGGACACAACCTCTTCCGGCAGTTTATTCCAGGCCTGAACAACACGGTTGCTCAGAAAGTGATAGGCGACATTGATGTCAGCGTGAGTGCGGCTTATTCGGAGAGCGTGTCCTCGTAACGGTCGTATGTGTTTCATCCTGAATATGTCGTGCAAGTGAGGCAGGTTGTATTTATAGGTGAGAATTTTGGATGTCTCGATGAGGTCATCTCGCAAGCGGCGCTCGTCAAGGGTTGTAAGATTCAGAATCTTCAGTCTTTCCTTATAGGGTTTCCACCGCAGATTAAAGTTTCATCACCATCTCACTTGGTGGAAAGTGACAATGCAGCCGAAGATCTCTGCACCCTAAAGTTGTAGATCCCAAGATTGTCTGTATATGGGAAGTTACAAATGTTATATATATATTATGTTATGTGTTACTTCCCAACAGGTGAACTGCTTGCTCGTTTGTCGAATCATTTAAGATAATCAATAATTAAGAAAAAGCTAAACAACTATATTACAAGGCTCAGTAATTAATCAAGCAGAGATAGGTGCGGGCGTACAACCCATGTGGCATTATGGTAATGTCGTAAATAAAGCGATCATCAATGCTAATATTTTTCATATAAACGTTTTCTTCAAATTTCTACAGAGCACTTTAGTTTGGAACATCAATGTTGGAATAAAGGTCGTGACTTTATCCATATGTATGTTCTACAGATCTGTCCGTTCAATGTTTGACCAAGTCAAAAGGTTACATATTCAGAAAATAGACAAGTGATACTGCATTAGTAGTTACGGTACTCTCCTTTGCAAACACTTTACAGATCCAATAGACAGTCAAATGTTGCCAGATTGCAATTCAGATTAACAATAAACTTTCGTTTCGTTTTTTTTTCTACAGTACAAGCACATTAATAATTAATAGTAAAAAATATTAATTCATTATCATCATATCACACATCATATCAACCAATTTATATTACAGTGTATTCTCCGAACGAAAGTATACAGACAGCAAAGGTGTGACACGAGAAGTCAGTCTGATTGTCATCTCACTCTCACCACAGCCGACATTGTCGCTGGCCGCCCGATACAAACTCTCCCCTGAAGAGGCTGCTAGGAAATTGGCAGGTACTACTACTCCCAACTAACTAATATTATTATTATGCTAATGTTTGTTTGTTGCACAATCAAGGCGAAACGGATTTCCATTAAAGGAATGCCCTGGATTAGAACATAGGATAATTTTTATCCCGATAAAGTGACAAGTTCCCGCGGCACAAACAAATGACATATACAGGGCGTCCCACGGCTATGCCACATGGAGGGAAAGTACCTTGAATTTTGTAGATGGAACATTTTACTGATAGAAGACATTATTTTAATTTAAAAAACAATTTAAACTGCATTTATAGATTTTTAAATAAGTACATGGTTGAACCGGGAATCGAACCCTTTATTTATAAAAAAAATTACCATGTAGCTTTATCATACCGATCGAAAGGCTTCATCATAAGGATTATTTTTTGCTAAATAACATAGTGTCAGAAATAAAAGGAAGACCATGAATTTTAACATTAGATGTGCAATTGTGTTCAGAAAAATGAAAAGCTGACATTGCCGTAAGGACATACAACTGACATTATCATTACTAATACTAATTACCCACTCGAGAAGTATGCATCATTTCCCTATTATAATTTAAGTTCATGATAAAATGATAAAGAGATACGTAATTAGTAAGTAGGTACCTGGTTGTATGCCGTATCCTGAATCTGCCAAAAGACGCGTAAATGATTTTCTCCATCGCAATGCGGCTGGCTGATTAGATTTTTTTTTATGGGGTTATGTAAAAAATTTAGTTTACAAGAACTACAAAAAGAACTTCGACGTATTATTCTAAATATCTACCACAACATGATCAAAAAATCGACAGGGAGCTAAATAATCAAAAGAGTGCGACTTTGTATTGAACAGGAAGGGGCTCATTTTGAGCATTTGATAAATTGATTAATTTTGTATTAAAAATGTTAAAATTCATGGTCTTCCTTTTATTTCTGACACTATGTTATTTAGCAAAAAAAAAATCCTTATGATGAAGCCTTTCAATCGGTATGATAAAGCTACATGGTAATTTTTTTTTTATAAATAAAGGGTTCGATTCCCGGTTCAACCATGTACTTATTTAAAAATCTATGAATGCAGTTGAAATTGTTTTTTAAATTAAAATAATGTCTTCTTTCAGTAAAATGTTCCATCTACAAAATTCAAGGTACTTTCCCTCCATGTGGCATAGCCGTGGGACGCCCTGTATATGTACGTGACATACATGGACATCCACTAGCAAGAATCTATATACGGGTGTTGTTTATAAAACAAAATTACACATACACTGGGCCGCAATGAAAGCGGGTCGGTAACAAAAACATCAATAACTTCCAAAACATTTTAGCTAGCTTTATGAAATAAATACTGAATTATAGACAATTTTATAGTACTTAAATGAAAGTCATAAAAGTTCCAAATTATAAAGTTTATATTCAATAAAAGTAAGTAAAATAAAAATTGCTACTTTTCACTACATTTCTAAAAATGTTGTATGGTATCAATTATACAATTTCCACACATTTTAGTATGCTGTATTGCCACCATGAGCTGTTAATACGGCTGTGATACGGTTTGGCATGCTTTCCACCAGATTTCTGATCCGATGTTGAGGAATATTCTCCCATTCCTCTATCAGTGCTTCTTTGAGTTCACGAAGCGTGATTGGAGGGGAATTTCGCTGGCGTACTCGTCGTCCCAGTTCGTCTCAGGCATGCTCGATGGGGTTCAAGTCTGGGCTGCGTGCTGGCCACTCCATGCGTGTGATAGCGACATCTTCAAGGTAGTCAAACACTACTCGAGCTGTATGGGGACGAGCGTTATCTTGCATAAAGATGGCGTTTTCGCCCATGTTTACTAAAAATGGGCCAACATACTCATTTAGGATTTCACTCACGTATCTCACTGCAGTTAAAGTACCATTTTCTATCACCACTAGCTCGGTGCGGCTTTCGGAAGAAATTCCAGCCCACACGTGTACGGAGCCTCCGCCGTATGGCACTTTCTCTTCAATGCAAGCTTGGTTATAGCGCTCTCCTGGTCTTCTGTAGACTCTATGCCTCCCATCGTGCGTGAATAACGTGAACCTCGACTCATCCGAAAACATTACTCTTGACCAATCAACCAGAGTCCAATTCACGTGTTCTCTAGCGTAACTCAGCCTTGAATTTCGATGCTGCCTTTCAAGTTTTGGACCATTTGCAGGTCTAAATGGCTTCAAGTTTGTTTCAGCTAGACGCCGCCTCACTGTACATGTGCTCGGATTGCTCCCTCCAGCACGTAGCAGGTGAGTCTTGACTTCAACAGCTGTTTGAAATCGATTTCTCAACATTGTTGACACCATATATCGATCCTCCCTTGCTGTCGTGCACCTTCTTCGGCCTGTTCCTGGTCTGCGTATATTGGATCCAGTCTCTTCAAATCGCTGAAGCACTCTTTGAACGGTTGACAGCGACACACCAACAGTTCTCGCTGTATAACGCTGACTACGCCCGTCTTCAGGCATTGTCAGAATCCTGGTACACTCTTCAGGGGTTAGTGGCATATTTTTAATTGAATTTGATCAAAATAATGAACTTCTGTATTAGAAATGCCGTATTTATACGACACAACAAAAACAAAAGTAATACAAATGGTTTCGAATTTGTTGTTCTAATTTTAGAAATCGTCTTAATTTTTTATTTATGGTTTTAATACAATCACCAAAAAGAAATAAAAAGATTTTACTTCTGCCTATATTTGTAATGAAATAAACTTTAATTTAGTATTTATTTCATAAAGCTAGTTCCAATATTTTGGAAGTTATCGTAGTTTTTGTTACCGACCCGCTTTCATTGCGGCCCAGTGTATAAACGAATTACACGAGAGCGATGCCGTGAGTAAATACTACTTTATTTTATAATTTGTAGGTTATTTCAAGAGTCTTGGCGCAGACCTAGTTCTCGACATGACGATAGCCGAAGATTTCTCACTCCTGGAAGCTGAGCAGGAGTTTCTACAGCGCTACCAGGACCAGCAGAATGAACCCAGTTCGAAGAGCTTGCCAATGCTCGCCAGTTCTTGCCCAGGTTCGTACTTATATTATGACTCATCATGGTTGAGCATACGTAATTTGGCATTAAAGGGAGTGCCTGATTGGAGCAGCTCCGACCTTGTCAACTTCCACGTCTTTAGTCCACCAGTAGGTGGTAGGCTTATTTCTCTTTGAATGTGTACTACACAATAAACAAATGTTAAAAATCCGATTATAATTAAATAAATAATAATAAATAAATATCTTTGCACAAACACACAGTGCCATCTAGGTCCACAGTAAGCATCTAGGCTTGTGTTATGGATACCAGATGGTTGATAAACTACGCAAATATTTTTCTTTTTTTTGTAAATAAATACATGTGGTGTAGTGGCATTTTGCCACTACACCACCTTCCAGTCTCTCTCCAGAATGGTAGCAGTATTTAAAGAGTTAGTACCCCAGGAGGGTACCAGCACTATTAGTGCTGGAGAATCCCTCATCGCTCAGGCTGCCCTACTTATTCTGGGGTGGACACCTTCCTCAAAGGCCGGCAACGCATCTGTGACCCTTTTGGTGTTGCGGGTGTCCATGGGTGGCGGTGATTGCTTTCCATCAGGTGACCCGCATGCTCGTTTGCCGCACTCTCATATATATAAAAAAAAGAAAAAAACATGTATAAATGAAAAACATCCATAACTCGGGAACACATGTCTGTATTCATCATACAAACATATGCCCCTAGCGTAATTCGAACCCGCGATCATTTGATATAGTAGTAGAGTTTGTAACCACTACAAACAGGTCGTTATTGATTATAATACCTGTAAAAAATTCAAAAACAAAATGAAATAATAATCGGATATAAGCTTCGTCAGTTGTTACAACTGCCTGCTTATTCAGCAATAATAATAAAATAACTCAATTGATTTTGGCTGGAGTCGGACACCTCTATGCAGTTCCTCGTAGGTATAAGTATTGTAACGTGACGGTATTGCGTCTCGTTGGTGATTTTAGTTAGTAATCTTTTTGTTCTTTTTCCTTTTCGTTTCTTTATATTTAAATTCAAATTCCTATTTCGAATTCAGACGGCCGAACAAAACAACGTCATTATATTTTCAACAGTTCTAAAGCTCGGACGTATTTGTCAAATTATATTTCCGCTGAGTGCGCTGGAGCTATCGCTATCATAAACTTCATTATCATTCGTAAAGGCATTGTTTTATAACAGTGCCTTTTTATTACAATTATATTCGGTCAAATGTTCCTGATTTTATTATTTATTGCGGCCTACTCCTGAGCAATCAATTGGAAGTCTGGTTCAGGAGTAGTGCCACATTGTATACCATCATCATCTTCTTGCATCAGTTCCAATTTATTATTTATTGCGGCCTACTCCTGAGCAATCAATTGGAAGTCTGGTTCAGGAGTAGTGCCACATTGTATACCATCATCATCTTCTTGCATCAGTTCCAATTTATTATTTATTGCGGCCTACTCCTGAGCAATCATTTGGAAGTCTGGTTCAGGAGTAGTGCCACATTGTATATCATCATCATCTTCTTGCATCAGTTCCAATTTATTATTTATTGCGGCCTACTCCTGAGCAATCAATTGGAAGTCTGGTTCAGGAGTAGTGCCACATTGTATATCATCATCATCTTCTTGCATCAGTTCCAATTTATTATTTATTGCGGCCTACTCCTGAGCAATCAATTGGAAGTCTGGTTCAGGAGTAGTGCCACATTGTATATCATCATCATCTTCTTGCATCAGTTCCAATTTATTATTTATTGCGGCCTACTCCTGAGCAATCAATTGGAAGTCTGGTTCAGGAGTAGTGCCACATTGTATACCATCATCATCTTCTTGCATCAGTTCCAATTTATTATTTATTGCGGCCTACTCCTGAGCAATCAATTGGAAGTCTGGTTCAGGAGTAGTGCCACATTGTATATCATCATCATCTTCTTGCATCAGTTCCAATTTATTATTTATTGCGGCCTACTCCTGAGCAATCAATTGGAAGTCTGGTTCAGGAGTAGTGCCACATTGTATACCATCATCATCTTCTTGCATCAGTTCCAATTTATTATTTATTGCGGCCTACTCCTGAGCAATCAATTGGAAGTCTGGTTCAGGAGTAGTGCCACATTGTATATCATCATCATCTTCTTGCATCAGTTCCAATTTATTATTTATTGCGGCCTACTCCTGAGCAATCAATTGGAAGTCTGGTTCAGGAGTAGTGCCACATTGTATATCATCATCATCGTCTTGCATCAGTTCCAATTTATTATTTATTGCGGCCTACTCCTGAGCAATCAATTGGAAGTCTGGTTCAGGAGTAGTGCCACATTGTATATCATCATCATCTTCTTGCATCAGTTCCAATTTATTATTTATTGCGGCCTACTCCTGAGCAATCAATTGGAAGTCTGGTTCAGGAGTAGTGCCACATTGTATATCATCATCATCTTCTTGCATCAGTTCCAATTTATTTGGGGTCGGCGCAGTACGTCTTTTTCTTAATCTCGTAGGTATAAGTATCAATTGGTATATCGTGTGGGGTAGGTTTGCTACGTGACCTCTTCCGACTCCGGTCTAAATCAATTGAATTTTTTTGTCAGAGACGAGGAAGGCTCAGGACAGAAAGGAGTGGATAGTGTTAGAGGAGGCCTATGTCGGAAGACAAACTGCTGGGGTTACTGATGGAGAAGAAACATATAGCTGCTAAATTTTAAATTTTTCAATCAATTCAATTTAATAATAATAGTAATTGTACTGATAGAAATGTAATTTGGGGAAACTAATTAATAAAATCGATTGATATAAGTACAATTTTAATTTGAAATAATAATAATGTAATTTGAAATAATAATAATTTAATTTGTAATAATAATAATTTAATTTGTAATAATAATAATTTAATTTGTAATAATAATAATTTAATTTGTAATGGTAATAATTTAATGTGAAATAATAATAAAAATAAGCGAAAGTAACTGTGCATGCCAATATATAAAAATGTGTAACTCTGCCAGAAATAAAGGCTATCTTTATCTTGATCTCTTTATCTTTAAGTAGGTATTTGTGGGACCGTATGGACTCCTAATAATAATAATAATAATATAGAAATATTGCAAAAAGCCACAATCCTAAATACATGCCGCATTGTTAGGAAATTTTTAACGTCTGCAACCATAACTGACAATTGCGTACCATAACTCCGTTATCCCTTATCATGCTTAGCATGATAAGGTAATACCCTCAAAAGAGGACAAAATAAGAATTTAAAATAACAATAACAGGTATTAAAGAATTTAAAATAATTTGTAACTAGCCATATTTTATATTTTTTTTTATATATTTTTTTAACTTCCTTTTATAATACATTGGTACAGTCTGAAACAGATAAACCCTGCATAAAACAAATTAAAATTTCTCAGGAAGTCATGAATCATTTTTCGATAATACTCTTTGCTTATTATTGAACTCAGTAATTGCTACAACCAAATAAATAGATATCAAAAAAAGTTGAACTGCTTTACATCAACTTAAATTCAATGGACTTATCGCATACTTGCCCAATCTTACGAAAAAAAAAATAGAAAAGTTGATGATTTCCAAGGAAAACTTAATTTGTATTATGCATGCCTGTAAAGGTTTATCTGTTTCTGACTGTCAAAATTCAAAATTCGTTTATTTTTCTCTCGACAATTTATACATTACAATATTATATGTAGAAGATGAATTACAATCATAAATAAAAATTGTGGGTGACTAATACCTAAACTAGTCAGTAGCCTGTTTTCAGGTCATCAGAAGGGCAATTCTCATAATATCTCGTATTACAATTACAGTCAAAATTCAGTTTGGATCCAGTCTCGATCTCCTAAATGTCAAATACGACATTAAATATAAAGATTCGTAATGTAATTATATCGAAATGTGATCGAAAGTTGAACAAGGCTCTCACTATTAATTGTTCAGTATTGCCCAGCTGAAGTGATATAAGTTACTTTAGTAACTTATTGGTAATCTGTGATATAAGTCGTTTTTTGACAAATGTGAAAGAGAATAAATAGAAGGAAGCAAGCGCATATTTAACGAACTGTAAATTTTTTTAATCTCGAACTTGATGTTAAAAGCTTTGTTCAACTTTCGATCACATTTCGATATAATCACATTACAAACCTTTATATTGTAGTACGAGAATGACATATTTGACATTTGGAGACCGAGACTAGATCCGAACTGAATTTTGACTGTAATTTTGAAATAAGAGATATTACGAGAATTGCCCTTCAGGTCTTCCCCCATTACAACTTTGCAGTAGTATAGGTACCTATCTATAAATGTATGTATATGGTACTCATTGAAAATGTAAGTGTTTTATAAGAACTTTCGCAAGACCTGCCATTTGATACCCATGTCGATAAGGTGATGGAATTATTTGTTGTCACGTGTGATAAATTGTTGAATCCTAATAATTTTCCTTTTGCCATCAGGTTGGGTGTGTTACGCGGAGAAGACGCATGGCACCTTCATTTTACCTTTCATATCGACCACAAAGTCACCCCAACAGATCATGGGCTCCCTGGTGAAGCAGTGCCTTTCTAGGAGCAAGGAGCTGACTCCTGGGGAGATATATCATGTTACATTCATGCCTTGCTACGATAAGAAGTTAGAGGCGTCCAGGGAGGACTTCTATAGTGATATACTCAGCTGCCATGACGTGGACTGCGTTATTACTGCAAGTAAGTAAATTTAAATGTCGTTTTCGTAGAAGACTTTGTGACCAAAGCCATAAAAATGGAAGTGCAAATCGTGGACAGTTTTTTTTTATGATTGACTGGATTCGCGTTTGACCACAATCTCACCTGTTGGAAAGTGACGATGTGGTCGAAGATGAAGCACGCGATTCCAGTAAATGCCTATTGACTCTGCTCTTGAAGATCCCAAGGTTGTAGGATTCAGGAAAGACTGACGTCGGAAGGGCGTTCCATGCCTTGGCTGTTCGGATGATGAATGAAGAATCGAACTTCTTAGTGCGAATGTTCGGTATATTAACTATATACGGGTGGAATCCCTCCCCACGCCTAGTGGTCCGAAAATGGAAGGGTGACGGTGGAATAAGATTATGTAAGTTTAAAACTGTAGCTGTAGTTTCATCTCTCTCTCTCTCATTAAGGAGGTGAATCTGTTGGACAAAGATTTGGCGACCTCTGTTAGAAACTCTGACCACTATACCAACAGGTCGGGGTTCGAATCCCGCTAGGACCATATGTTTGTGTGATGAATACGGACATGTGTACCCGAGTTATGGATGTTTTCATTTATAATAAGTATTTAATTACAAAAAAAAAAGTATGTAGTTGCTACACAAGCCTGTAGTTGCTTACTGTGGAACTAGATGGCGCTCTGTGTATGTCCAAGGATATTTATTTATTTAAGGATTAACAAAACACCCCGAGACCACCCATAATTTCAAATTTCAACATGGTAGGGTATCGAGAAGTGCCCTTATAGGTTTGGATGATGTCGTGTAGTACTTTTAGTATGAAAATACGCTTGAAATTGCGTTACCAAATAATATAAATACTCTTTTTTGCATAACATCCACACAATATTACGACCTTCAGTGGCATGGTCAGTGACATCCCAAACTAGTGTTTCTATGTTCCAAACATGAAAAGTTTAATGGACAAGCATTTACGTAAAAGGCGACTCAAGTCAAATCAAAATATTTTATTTCGTAGGATAAAATTATCACTTGAAAACGTCACTATTAATATTTATATTACATTTAAATTTACTGCTCATTCACAAAGCTGACTCCCCAGAGAAGAACAAGCATGAAACTAGGGTTGTTTTTTTAAACAGATTATGGGTTACAATTTGTGATTTGATAATTATATGAATAATAAGACAGCCATGTCCATGCTTGCTTATCATTCAAGTAGTCTTTTATAATAGCCTTTTGCTAATAAAAAAAAGTCTTTGCACAAACACACAGCGCCATCTAGGTCCAAACTAAGCATCTAGGCTTGTGTTATGGACACCAGATGGTTGATAAACTACACAATTATATATTTTTTTGTAAATAAATACATGTATAAATGAAAAACATCCATAACTCGGGAACACATGTCTGTATTCATCATACAAACATATGGTCCTAGCGGGATTCGAACCCGCGACCTTTTGTATAGCAGTCAGAATTTTTAAACACTACACCAAACAGGTCGTATCGTATAAAATCGCTATACGGCTCCCCTTGACCACAATCGTATTTTCTCCAACAGTTGAACTAGAACAAATGTTGGACAGTAACCCGAAACCCCTCAGCGAGTTTGATGCCATCGACCTGGACTGGCCATGGAGCCAAGCGACCAGCCCTCCTCTCCTCAGACGGCACATAGGCTCAGGATCTGGGGGCTACGCAGACCACATATTCCTTCACGCGGCGGAACAGCTGTTTGGGGAATCGGGAGCGCCGCTGATGTACAAGAATCTAAGGTAATCTCTTTTCCTTCTGATGTTTCCCTGAGGTAGATATCTTTCATCTGGGAAGACCCGAATTTACCAGGCAAATAATACATACACTCCTATCGCTATAGTACGTTATATACATTCCCACACATCCACACAAACTTACGCGCACACACACACATACACACGACAGGAGAACAGGTAAATGCATGTAAAAAAAAAAAAAAAGAACTATTTCTGCGAGTGATGTCTTGGTATTTTAGGGCACTTGGTACTGGTGCTTTAGTTTAGTTTAATTTTCCCTAGTTTTACCGCGTGTTGTCATGCATAGTAATATGTCAAACTTTGTAATTGGCTTAATAAGTATGTAATTTAATCTTAAGTAATATATAAGGATATGCTGTAAAGTTTGTTGAAAATAAATAAATAAATAGTTGCCTGCAGTTTGGAGTCCTTGTTGTGGTCTAAGGCCCGTATTAATAAATCAATCTCAATAGAAGTCTTGAGGCTGTATCAACCGAGATACGTCTTAAGCAGTTGACGCTATCTCAAGCTCCGTGCTAATTTATAAACCAATCTTGAGGTCTACTCAGCTGAGATCACTTCTCAAGTATTCGCCTCAGCGGCGAATGAATGATGGTCTTGAGTTTCGTTTATTTATACGCGCACCTCTCAAGTGAGTACTGCTTGAGTATGCACGTGCTTTTCAGGTCTCGAGTTAGGTTTATTAATCAACACGTTTACTTGAGACCGGTCACAAGACTGTTCTCAATCTTGAGAATGGTTTATTAATACGGGCCCAAGTCTATGATATTACTAATGTCGTTCAAGGCAAAACTTTGAGAAATAGGCCTATCGTCAGATGGCCAACGTTCGGGAAACTGCGCAACGTCTTCTTGTCCAAAATACCTCACTGCTTGAAGATGACAATTGGCGTGCGACAAAGTTTCCGCACGCAGTCACTCAAATGCCCAGGGCCACGATTCTCGTGCGTTAGACAATTCACTGTCGATAAACCTCGGTGTGTCTATCTCTTTCATACTTATAAAGGTGTGCAAAAACGAAACGTCGAATGCGCGAGAAACGGGCTCCAGCTCCTCCAGGGTTTGGCAAACAAAAGACACCCTACCACCTGATCAGTGGCGTGCACAGCGTTTTGTCACAGGGACGCAGAATGAAAAAAATTGCTAATACTTGCCAAAAATACAACTACAAAATATTAGGTCCTATGAAACTGGCGTTTTGTATGAAGAATTTCATTAACACTGTTTTCTCCATACAAACATTTTTGATTTTTTTTTGGGAACGGCAAATCCAAATTTAGCTAAACTTTGTGTGTATTATCGGATAACATTAAGTTAAGTATAGGCAGCGTTAATTTTTAAAAGTAACCGCTTTATAAAATTTTCAGCGAATCAAAGAAATGATTATGGGAAGCACATGAAAAGGGCTCTGTTAAAATTTTTTTTATTATGTGATTTAACCCAGTAATTAAAATATATTTCATGTGAAACCTTGAAATAATATTCCATTTTCCAAATAAAAAATAAAAGACATCAGCATTTTTGGGCCAGTGTTTTGTCACCTAATAAAAGGTACACCTAAAAAAAGCCGGTACTAAAGACTATCAACTTAGCTATTCAAAATAATTTTTGGAACCTTAGTATAGTTATAAGAAATATTTGAAAATATCGCTCTCAGAAAACATTTTGGCTCACAGACTATACAAAAACTAAATTCTTTCCAAAAAAAAAAATAGACAAGTGACAACTGACATTTTTGACTGTGAGGTTATAATTTAAGTAGGGATAACACAACAGCGAGCGAGCGACGGACTAAGTCCATGGCGACGGACGACTCTGAAAAGAAAAAACAATTTTTCTTTGGCCTAGCATCTAGTTTCCATGCGTGAGAATGCATGTGGTTAATGTTGCCAGTATATAATTTCAAAGTTCCCCAAACCATATTTCAAACCTCTTTTGTTCTTTTCTAAAGTCCTTTAAAAATATATGTGTTAGGTTTTTAGCACGTCTGGTACTAAGAGTTCAAGACTATATTTATTAATTGAAGTGACAACAAACTGGCCCAAAGATGTATGAATCTGTGCTGTTGTCCTTTGGATATAGCTTTGAAAATCGCAGGAATTGGTACATATGATTAACGAAGAAAAAAAACTCCAATTTCATAGGTAAAGACCCAATAATAACTTACTCATAGTAATCTTCGCAACCGTTTAGAATATTTTCTGCTCATATCAGTATGAATCAGCTGTCTTGACAATGCATTTCGAGGAAAGCTTACAATTTACTAGGTAGGCACTCCTTTCTGCCTGTATGGAAGGCATGCCACCTGATCACAAACTGCGATGGCCGATTTGGAAGACGCTAAATCGCCTGCGGACCCAGGGCGGTTGCTGTAGAGAAAAAAAGATGGCCGTAATTTGTTGAATATAAATCAAATTCTAATTGTTTAAACTCGGATTGAATATGGACTTAGACCTAATTGTACAATTTGTTATTGAAATGAATTTATTTGCACGTAAGTTTGGGTTACGAATTGGCAGATTTTTTGCATTCAGTAAAATGGTACCTTTTCAGGTGCACATACATTATAGTGATTAAAAATAAAATAATCAATAAAACATAGGATTTAAAACACATTTTTGTCAATAAAACCGAATATTCGCTCAACTTCTGATGTCAAAATACAAGCAAATTTAAATATTATAACATTCAATTCATTCAAAATCAAAAAATCAAAATCAAAATCAAAAATATTTTATTCAATGTAGGATACAAAAATATCACTTATTGAAAGTCAACATGCTATTTTTCTTTTTTTAACTACATCGCTTCACAAGGTGTTATGGTTAGGGAGAAGAAGCGACAAGAAACTCCGCAACAACACATCTTTTCAACTAGTCTAGTTTCAACAAATTCAATTACACTTCTACATTGCAATATATTTCCGCAAAATAACACCTGATTCGATTAGTTGTATAAATATGCGTAATAGATTGTTGAGGAGTTATAATTAGCGCGTCGCAATGACAAATAGAATAAATGAGCGTACGCGGCGTCGCTGTGACACGGAATGCACCGTCTGCCCGCGCCGACCCTCTGACCTCTCAAACTGCGTTGTAGCAACTAACATATACATACACGCTGTTTAATTACATTTTTGTTTGTCTCCTATCATCAACAATAATATTCTTTAGTCTTAGATTGGTGGTAGGATATCTTAAAATGTCCGCCTGGCAAGCTACCGCGATCTGATCGAAGGCCCGTATTAATAAATCAATTTCAATACAAGTCTTAAGGCTGTATCACCCGAGATGCGTCTTAAGAAGTTGACGCTATCTCAAGCTCCGTGCTAATTTATAAACCAATCTTGAGGTCTACTCAGTTGCGATCACTTCTCAAGTATTCGCCTCAGCGACGAATGAATGACAGTCTTGAGTTTCGTTTATTAATACGCGAACCTCTCAAGTGAGTACTGCTTGAGTTTGCACGTGCTTTTCAGGTCTCAAGTTAGGTTTATTAATCAACACGTACTTGAGACCGGTCACAAGACTGTTCTCAATCTTGGGAATGGTTTATTACGGGCCTAAGTTTGCCGCTAAACAGCAATGTTAATAGTATCATTGTGTTGGTTGTCAGAGATAAGATAGCCAGTTCCCCAAATAAGTTGGAGTTTCCGGGTCAGTATGCTTTCACCTTCGGCCTCATCTTTACTTAAAAACAAGGGTGATTGAGGTCAAGTGTTAACTCGTTGTGCATGAAAAAAGTATATATAAGTGTTCAAGTACCCTGGCCGCCAATATAGAATAACTGAAATACTTTACCTGTTAATTAAGTTCCGTATTAAAAAAAAATACGAACAACCGAATTGAGAACCTCCTCCTTTTTGAAGTCGGTTGAAAATAGCTTTTTTGAAATTTTGTGAAAATAAATTTTTAAAGCCGAATATCATTTTGTCGTGATTACCTCTTTGTCCTCAGAAATCCTGACTTCAGAGAGGTAACGTTGGTGAAGGACGGCAAGGAAGTGCTGCGGTTTGCGATCGCGAACGGCTTCAGGAACATACAGAACTTGGTTCAGAAACTAAAGAGAGGGAAGTCACCATACCACTACGTGGAGGTCATGGCTTGCCCTTCAGGTTAGTGTCATTTCAAATTTCAAAAGTATTGTATTGCGTCATCAAACAGAACAATGTTGTAAACTGTTGTGGCACACGAAAATGGAGTGAGGTTCTTCGAAAAGACCACTGACTGAACAGAACTGGTTTTCAAATGAAATGACTATCGATGTGAGGACTTTATGGACAGCGGATTAGAGATAACAATCACATCTGATGTTAAGTGAAGATAAAATGAAGAGGAAACGTGATCACCCGGAAGCCTTTCGGCTAGATGATTAGTGTGTCTAAAATATTTATTTATTGTTCGCTGAATAATATTCTACCTTTATTTTATAACTCAACAAAACTCGAAATATACAAAATGTGACGTCACTCGCCGTATTCTTATGTCTTGATCCGTTTTGTAAACTATTGAATATTTCCAGGGTGTTTGAACGGTGGCGCACAAATCCGACCCGTTACAGGCGAGAGCGGTCGTGAGCTCGTCATTCAACTAGAGGCGATGTACTCAGCTCTGCCCCTCGCCAACCCCACCGACAACAAACTCCTGCGCAAGCTATACACCGAGTGGCTTGACGGCAGAGACTCTGACAAAGCTAAGGCAGTGTTACATACTAATTATCATGCTGTTGAAAAGTCTGATATAGCTCTGAACATTAAATGGTGAAGGAGTTCAGCTTTTAAACCATATGGCTTTATAGGTAAAACTTCGACAAGTCCAAGGCATTGTACGCTGTGAGTAGTGAAGGACTCCACTGTTATTTAGTATATCGGTTAAATCATGTGGCTTAATAAGTAAAACTTCGACAAATCCAAGGCATTGTACGCTGTTGAGAAAAATGAAAATATTAAGTGGTGAAGGATTCCATTTTAAATTAGTGTATCTGTTTTAAACCATGTGGATAAATAGGTAAAAGTTTGACTAAACCAAGACATTGTACGCTGTTGGAAAAAATGTAACTCTGAATATTAAGTGGTGAAGGTCTCCAGTTTAAATTAGTATATCTGTTTTAAACCATGTGGATTAATAAGTAAAAGTTTGACTAAACCAAGACATTGTACGCTGTTGAGAAGGTTCTGCCTCTGAACATTAAGTGGTGAAGGATTCCAGTGTTAATTAGTATATTGGTGTTTAACCATTTAGCTTAATAGGTAAAAGTTTGACGAAACCAAGACATTGTACGCTGTTGAGAAGGATGTAACGCTGAACATTAAGTGGTGTAGGACTCCAGTGTTAATTAGTATATCGGTTTTTAACCATGTAGCTTAATAGTTAAAAGTTTGACAAAACAAGGCATAGTACGCTGTTGAGAAAAATGAACTCCGAATATGAGGTGGTGAAGGTCTCCAGTTTAAATTAGTATATTTGTTTTAAACCATGTGGATTAATAGGTAAAAGTTTGACTAAACCAAGACATTGTACGCTGTTGAGAAGGATGTAACGCTGAACATTAAGTGGTGTAGGACTCCAGTGTTAATTAGTATATCGGTTTTTAACCATGTAGCTTAATAGTTAAAAGTTTGACAAAACCAAGGCATTGTACACTGTTGAGAAAAATGAACTCTGATATTAAGTGGTTAAGACTCCAGTTTAAATTAGTATAT
Organism: Oegoconia quadripuncta; assembly: GCA_949316235.1. NCBI lineage: Eukaryota > Metazoa > Arthropoda > Insecta > Lepidoptera > Autostichidae > Oegoconia > Oegoconia quadripuncta. The sequence continues at coordinate 3,920,028 of OX438752.1, forward strand.
CTGTTTTAAACCATGTGGATTAATAGGTAAAAGTTTGAGTAAACCAAGACATTGTACGCTGTTGAGAAGGATGTAACGCTGAACATCAAGTGGTGTAGTGCTCCAGTGTTAATATATTAGTATACATATCGGTAATAGAATATAATAGTAATATTAAGTCGTAAAGGACTCCAGTGTTAACTAGTATGTCGGTTTTAAAGCGTGTGTCTTTATCGGTAAAAGTTTGTCAAAATCAAGGCTTTGTACGCTGTTGACAAGGATCTGCCGCTGAACATTAAGTATTGAAGGACTTCAATGTTAGTTACTAGCGGCGGCTTCACAGGAAAGACTTTGACCTTGTTATTGTTGAGAAGGAATAGGCCCAAATATAGATAGACATGCAAGATCTATTCGAATCACTCTCATTTTATGCTCAGCGTTTTTTTGTAGCTTGGGCGTAATTAATTTTTACGTTTTTTTTTTAATTATCGCATGAAAAAAACAATCGGCCAATCTCTGCACCATAAATGGGAGATCATTTATATAAAGTAGGAACAGAAAAGGGTCCAATATTGAACCCTGTGGCACGCCTATCCTCAGTCGAGAGCCTGGTGACAGTTCTACTAACAGTCATGTATAAACGGGAGATCGTGTTTTTCTGCAGCTGACTGTACGTGTACATAGATACTACTGTGTAGGTTTAGAACTAATGTGATCAAGGGAAGAGGCTGTGATGTAAATCTTTTTTTCAAATGGGCGTTTTTCTGATCGCGTAGTAAAGCAGTTCAGAATGACAGACGGGGCCTCTTTGTTTTTACTAAATATAAAAAAGTATAAAATAATTCTTTCTTTGATGGCAACAAGTACTCTACTTGGGGGGGGACGGGGGGGACGGGGGTTGGGACTGAAAACCAGCAACACTGTTGCAATTCATCACAATACTGTAATTGCCGTTTCTCATGTATACATATGTATAAATACGTTTTATTTTTTATATTACTTGGCGTTCGCAAAGCCAATCGGAGAAGCCAAAGAAAGAGCACAAAAATGTCCCGTGTGTATGTCCCGTTTCGAGGGTAAAAATAAATGGTTACTTTACTGATACTTGACCATACTTCTGATTTTGAATTGTGATTTAGGCTGTAACTGTAAGACATACCTAATGATGTTGTGATATTAATATTTATATGTAATATAAATTGTACTGTTGTATAAAATACTTACACGTCATGTTGTAAATAGTATTTGTAAGATGTTATTGTTTCTACGGACCGTTTTAATTTGTAATGCTAATTAAGTGGGCAAAATTGATGTTCAGAATAAATTATAAGAGACTATGAAATCGATTGAAGTTAGTCTGTTTCGTTAATTTTTTTTTTATTTTTCTAGTTCCTCATCTGTGATCACAGGCGTCATAGACAATGGTGAGCTTCTTAGAGAAACTGTTTACTACCATACCTGTAGTTATGGATGTTTTCATTTATAATAAGTATTTATTTAGAAAAAAAATGTATTTATGTAGTATAAAAACCATCTGGTAACCACAACACAAGTCTATAGTTGCTTAAAGTGGAACTAGATGGCGCTGTGTGTATGTCCAAGAACATTTATTATTATTATTTCATTTCTTTTTCGCAGAATGAGCTGGTATTAGCGTACCATTTACGGGCATTAACCAAGTATTTTTTTTTTTATGAGAGCGGCAAATGAGCATGCGGGTCACCTGATGGAAAGCAATCACCGCCGCCCATGGACACCCGCAACACCAAAAGGGTCACAGATGCGTTGCCGGCCTTTGAGGAAGGTGTAGGCTCGTTTCTTGAAGGTTCCAATGTCGTACTCGTTCGGGAATACCGCTGCAGGAAGTCCGTTCCACAGGGTGGTCGTACGTGGTAGGAAGTTTCTTGAGAAACGTACAGTGGTAGACTTCCACTCATCCAGGTGATGTGTTCCACTCATCCAAGTAAATGGTATATTCCTATTATTATAACTGTAACCTTCCCGCGAAAAAGTCACATGCGTTGTCACCGAGACCAATAGGGAATGACTTTTCGCTGACTCTCTCAAGTTCGCTGAGTGCAGAAAAAGTGATAGCGCTTATTATTGCTGTGTGCAAATGCAAGAGTGCCTACTCTGACTGAAATGTTAGGCCTGTATTAATAAATCGTTCTTGAGATTGAGATCGCGTCTCGGTCTCAAGACCATTTTTTCTGAAGCTGTTTTAATATGTAACTGATTCTCAAGCGTCAACTTTAGGCCATGTCAATCTTGAGAACGGTTTATTAATACGGGCCTTAGTGTCAAATAATACCGATTTAAAAGTAAAATAAATTAGTAAATTGAAAACAACTAGTAAGTAATGAGATGCTTCAAATTGACTATGTAATATGTTAAAAGTGAAACCTAAGTCGCAAAAGTAACCACAAAAGCATTAAAAAGGGATACCAGACTTAAGTCTATCTAGAAAAAAAATTATATCTGTTGTATATTCAATTTATATACTTACTCATATTATCAGTGTAGATAAAATATTCAAAATAAATTATCACTTGAAAACGTCACTATTAATATTACATATAAATTTACTGCTTATTCACAAAGCTGACTCCCCAGAGAAGAACGAGCAAGAAACTAATTAACATCTTAATGTTATAGTAAGTTACATAAATTTTAAAATATTTGCCGGGAAGTTCTTTGTTAGGAAGAATGTTCAGATACATGAATATACAAGTAAATAGTTCCTAGAAAATTTTTCTCAAAACCGTCTCTTTACAATTCCAGGAATTTGTCTGATAGCAATTTATTGGCGTGGCAGACTGCATAACATTATGCGTACTTCGGTAACCTATTATATCGTTTATTGGGTCGTAAGTTTTCTTATTCATATAACTGTATGCTGAATAGTGTAGTGGGGTGTGTGCGAGTGAGTTACGGTACGAGGTGCTTATGCGCAGTCACCTGTCGTAGAGTGGCCGGCGATATGTAGATCGTGACGTCACGCGGATGTTTAAAGGTCGTCGCGACGGTTAGGGTCAGAACACATCAGCATTATTACCAGAAAATGTAATCCGTTCTGTTTTTAAGGATTCAACGTAGGTCGGCAACTAAGTATGGGGCATCTTCAATGCTGCCTTGCGTGTCCCGGCACCGCTACAAGACCTCTACGACGCTACAAACAATGCGGTACGCGTGGCCGCGTTCTGGTCTTCGAGAATTTGAAGGTTTTGCCATCCACTCGCTAAGAAGAAGACTGTAACAGAGGTAAAAGTAAAGGTGATCTCCCAAAGAACCAGAGTCGACATAGCTCTGAGAGAAAGCTTGGTTAAGGGTAAGCAAGGGCAGGTCATATCTGTTGCAGAACTGACAATCGCTGGAGCAGGGTCTGTAGTGGAGACTTCCAATGAGAAATCTGGACTGCATCTGGGCTGCGATAGGATGCGTAAACCCTCTGGGGAGGTCTAGAAACTGGTTTGTGTTTATGAAAGTTAGATAGCGAGTGATCACCTGGTGGAGCATGTAATTCTAATCATCATCATATTTCCATCCAGCCTGCCATTGCATCCAACGGCTTCACTCGCCCTTCATCATGTCATCCGTTCACCTTGGATTTGGATATCCTAAGCTGCGCTTGCCTGTACGTGTAATTCAAAACTATGTGCAAAATATGCTGAGTAACGATCCGTCGGCCGCCCCGACACTTGCCCTTTTCGCCTTTGGAAAAGATGTCAAAACAATTAGCTGAGCATTCGATCAGGAACTTTAAACACTTGTAAATAAGGATTGGACTCCTATTTGGAAGGTAAAGAAAAGTTGTGTGCCATAGAGAATGCCTTTTTGCTAACGACGTTGATTTCTGTGTTCTTTTTGATTAAGGGCGATTTTATTGTCACGCGAATGTCCACGCATGCGGATTTGCGATCTTCGCTTTGAGCGTTCGTCCGGACGCGGAGTGCTGGAGCCGACATAGTCCGCACCCGCATGGCAGTAAAATGGCCCTTACAGCAGAAACAAATCGCAGGGTTCTATAAACATCCAGTTTTTATGGATGCGCCTTGGCCGGCTGATCAGCCACCGTTACGCTTTGATCTTCGGTAAATTCAATGACATGACTGTCACTAAAGCACAGAATTAATATAGTGTGGCTAAAGTAAAGATCGCCTGTTTTTATCAGACTTCATTTAGATTGCTCTACGAGTAGAGGCGATATGATATGGTGGTTGCCCCGAAATATTAAATGAGCAATACCTTTTTGTTGACAATCAATTGAATTCTCCAGGAGGGGAGCGTGCTTGCCCTCTAGCTGTGCCCGTGATTGAAATCTCAGTAAAAGTCAGTTAGTTTAAATTGATCCCAAAATTGTTGGGTTTAGGTCAAACATCCGCCGGTTCCTCGTATCGAGTATTTGGAAGATTTTATCGAATTGGAATGACACGGGCCGAGTTCCCTCACTCGTGAATGTGTGATTAACTCTCTCGTACATTCAAAACAATATCGATATATCTGTATATAATCTGAATCCGTTAAAAAGAAACCCAGCGTAGTGGTTCTACCAATCCGACATACTGAGTGAAGAGAAGACCTTTCTTGTTCTCAAATTTTACAATATTTTATAATAGGTGTGCCTAAATAAATTCTTTCTCGTTCTAATATTATAGCTAAGATAACTGTCTGATGCAGAGGAAATTCCATTATTTAAAAATGATCATGTACGACTACGACTCAAATCACGCACACATTTTTACCAAATGCAGTCTCTTGACTTGACGAAGTTTTACGGTCAATCCTTTAGATTGCAAGCTCTTCGGCTATGGAACTCACTACCTGATTCAGTTAGACGTGCTGTCACTGAAGGTATTCAAGGCTCAAGTGAAGGCATTGTATCTAGCCCTCTAGCTCCTCTATCTATCCTCTTTTCGTTTCGTACTCGCATTAATTACTGTGTGATTAGTTACGTACCATTCTATTTAATTAGTATAAATTTAAATATGGGTACCTATATATTATATGTATTATTTTTTATATATATTATGTATGTATGTTTGTATGTATTCAATTAACGTATGTATTTATATGGGTGATTTATTTATTTTATTACAATCAGTTTACCGCGCACGCTACCTACATATCATGTGCGTAATACTTCCTAACCCAAAGGTTGCCTGGAAGAGATCGCTCTTAGTGATAAGGCCGCCAAATTGTACTATCCCCTTTTTCTTATTTTTCTTAATGTTCTACAATAAAAAATATTTTGTTTGTTTGTCTCTTTTTCTGTCCCATGCATCCTATATCACAATAATTACCAAACCTAATCATTGTAAAACAATCTTTACATCAAATCCACGCCCCTTTACGTTAGCGGTGACCTTAAATCCGCTCACATGAATATTCCATTGGAACTCAACACGAGCGAGTCAGTCGCGCGGGCGCGTACGCGAGCCAGCCCCGATGTTGACCAAATAATGCTGCGTGTTTACAAAATAGCCAGGCGATACGGAGGTTGTTAGTGATTAGTGCAGTGCGATGGGGGACTTTAGAGTGACAGGCACGACCCGGGTGTACGTTATACTGTACTGTATGATAGTGAAGGCCGTGCTGAGTACGGGACTAGGGAAATGTCCTGTCTACCCACAGTTGCCTAACTTTGAAATTCAGAGGGTAAGTACCTACTGTCATGTTTATTCTACTATGATTGTTTGATGGTGAAGGTGGCGTGGTGGTTGCCACGTAAAGTAATATTATAAAATAAGTATGGCGTAGGGTATGGTTTTGAACGATCTATGTGGTCACTTGACCTCCCTACCCATACCCATTTGACATTTAAGTCGTACACTCCCATTTCTTTCTTTGATTAAGGCTCAACGAGTACTACTGTCGATTCTGGCTTATAAGATTTACAGTGGTATAGGAGTGAGGAGGCAGGATTGCTGGATAGACTTTTGCTAGTATCGCCTAATGATATTCTGTGAGCGTAACAATATCATAAGAAGGTGCTGTGGTCTTATAACAATAACAAATGATGCAGAGTGATTTTTAAGTTGTATAATTTGTTACGATAGAATCTCCTAACAGTTTTTTTTGCACATTTTCCTTCATACATGATATGATAGACATGTAGCGCCATCTAAGTTTTGTCTTGTGAAATCAATACATAATTTTGTGATTCCTGAAACTAATTATGTAGCCTACTTAATTGATTTGTGGTAGGTAGGTATTCAATTCAAATTATTTGGGGCGTGTGCGCAATGCTACGCGAATAAATAATTACCATCAATACAAATTGTCGTTCGAAATGACTCTTAGTTTCAATTAGATTACGCTTAAACGTTAGAGTGATTGTGAATGCATTCATTCGAATATTTCGGGTAGGTACTTGTTTGTTTGATACTTTCTTGAATATTCAATGACATGCATTTTGTTGTGGTCGTTGAACTGACCTCCGATATTATTTTGTTTTTTTAGCGAATTCCACTCGTAAATCAACGGAAACATTCCAGAGTTCCGCAGGGATCACTGTTGGGCTCTTGCAGCTTCTTGTATATAAGTTTATGCTATTAGTTACCTATTGGTGTAGTAGATAGATAAAGCTTTTATTAGTGGTTAGTAACTACCTTCGGAACCAATTCGGAAACTACTTTAGGTGCGATGGAATTGCACGATCTTATTCCACCGTCCCCTTTCCATCTTCGGACAACCAGGCGCGGGGAGGGTTTCCATCCATATGTTGTCAACATACCAAACATCCGTACTAAGCGCTTTGCTTCATCATTTATAATGCGGACTGCTAAGGTATGGAACTCACTGCCCGCGTCGGTTTTTCCCGACACTTACAACCTTGGGATTTTCAAGTCTAGAGTGAATAGGCATTTACTGGGTGCGCGTGATACATTTTCGGCTACATCGTCACTTTCCGTCAGGTGAGATTGTGGTCAAACGCGAAAGCAGTTTTTAATAAAAAAAAAACCAATAGTTACGGGTTCAAAAGGGATAAATATTTATATGATGTTTATATAAATACTAGCTTTCCGCCCGCGATTTCGGCCGCGGAAATTTGTTTATCCCGCGGGAATTAGGAATTAATCACTTACCTATTTAGCAAACATCCAAATCCGTTCATCCGATTTGCCGTGATTGAGGAACAAACAAACAAATATCCAAACTTTCGCATTTATAATAGTTAGATTATGTATGTTTATCTGTTATCTAGTAACCATATTACAAGTGTGGCCTAGTTTGGCACTAAGTAGATATTTGTTTTGTCTAAAATATTTATTATTACCTACATATTGAGTGACCTCCAAATCCAAATTACTCTTCTTTGATAATAACATCTACCATCTAAGAAAGAAAGAAAGAAAAGTATTTATTGCCAACAAATACAGAAAATTTCGTAAGGTATAACATTTTCCTTATTTAAATGTATGTATTTGTGGCAAAGGGATTGGGCGTCAGCATTTGCTGCCAATATGTCTTATGGCAATTGACAGCGCTGGTTTTCAGCGCAACCCCTCTCTCACTTAGGTTTTCAACATAAAACAGCATCTGAGATAATGTCTTCATTAACCCCCGGTGTTTCGAACCTATGTGTGTGAATCTGTCTGTTTGTAGCGCCAAAACAGCTGAATCCAAAACAGTTTTTATTTTCGATTCAGCCATGTTTAATGAAAAATGGTTAAGCTGTTTCGAATATGTTTAACTTTAACACAGTGGTTTGGGATATCATTGTGTCTCAACGGTTTTAAAAATTTTTAGAATACCTACCTAATGTTATTATAAACATCTACAAAGATTTACCTTTAACGTGCAAAGTGTCGTTCGATATGTCTGATCTTCAGTGTATAAGGCAAAGTATATTAAAAAGCCGCGCGCTATAGGTACTTTGGTATAGGATACATTTTATGGTATAAAATCGAACATGGCGCCCCACAATATTTATGCTGTCGAATTTTTTGGTGGCTATCAAAATCAAAAAGCAAAATATTTTTATTTCATAGACTAAAATTATCACTTGAAAACGTCACTATTAATATTACATTTAAATTTACTGCTCATTCACAAAGCTGACTCCACAGAGAACAAGCAAAAAATTCTAGGGTTGCTCTTTTAAACAGAGTATGGGTTACAATTTGTTATTTGATAATTATATGAATATAAGACAGCTATGTCCACGCTTGCTAAAGTTACTAAAGCCGTACTTTACACGTGTATGATACACAATAATGTATTACAGGTAGTGTAGGTACGGAATGTGACAATGTTAGCAAGTTGTAGAAAATGTACCGACTAATTCCAATTAATTCATCAAAATAGAAATATTATGTACTAATGAAACAATAGCGTATGTATAGGTCTCAGACAAAGCAACTAATTTATTTTTCGTACATAGTGGGTTAACAAGTTAGAATTTAGAAATTTGACATTAACAATTTGACAATTGCACAAGGGTCCACTACTGGACATAATGCGATGAGTGGTCAATGTAGACGGATGCCGACGGTAGGAGGTGATAAGGGGTATCAAGAATAGGTCGCCGTGTATATAGCAGGGTCGTGGTTTTTACACGTATCGGGTACAGTACACTTTGTACAGGAGATGTCGGTGAATAACTAAGGGATAACTAATTATTATAAATGAAAACATCCATAACTCGGGTAGACATGTCCGTATTCATTACACAAACATATTCGAACCCGCAACCTAGTCAGAGTTGCTAACCACTACACCAAACAGGTCGTCGTCATTGGTGTGGATCTCTCAAAAAATTGACATCCGCCTGCTCAGCGTAGGGTCCTTATTGTGACAAGGTTGTCTTGTTTTGTCTTTTCGATGCTATTTGATTTTTTACTTTTTTCGAATTTGATTCAAATTTCTCTAAATTCTAAATTGTTTTGTAAAATAGAGGGGAGTCGTTTTCCAGAACTGTTACGAGGTCATGGTGCCCGTTCTATATTTTTATTCTACCACATACCTAATAGTTTTTATTGTATTTCTCAAATGATATAGGGTCTTTACCTATAAAATTGGAGTTTTTTATCTTCGTTTATCATATGTACCAATTCCTGCAATTTTCAAATCTATATCCAAATTTGTTTTTTATCTGGAAAATTGAATATTATTTTAAGGTTTCACATGAAAATAAAAAAAATCACATAATAAAAAAAATTTCAACAGAGTTCTTTTCATGTGCTTCACATAATCATTTTTTAGATTCGCTGAAACTTTTATAAAGCAGTTACTTTTAAAAATTAACGCTGCCTGTACTTAACTTAATGTTATCCGATAATACACACAATGTTTAGCTAACTTTGGATTTGCCGTTCCCAAAAGCAAAAAACAAAAATGTTTGTATGGAGAAAACAGTCTTAATGAAATTCTTCATACAAAACGCCAATTTCATAGGTAATGACCTAATAATATGCTAAACGTTTTAACTACCTTGTCCTAAAGAGATGAATTTGAAGACTAGATGCAACATCATGGCCGTGGAATTTATTTCCAAACTGCCTTGCTATATAGGTCTTACCAGACATAATTCATTACAATATTTCATGAATATTAATAATTTTTATTATTCAGTGGCGCATGACCACACCCATTACGTAATACTACATTAAACGTATCGTTAACAAGGCTCCCGTGAATAATTAGGTAGTTGACCACGCACCAGATGTAGCACGCGATCTCAAACGGTGCTTACGGTACAACGTGGCCAATTTACCCTACTCTTGAACCTCGCAAGATTGTAGGATTCAGGAAAAACCTACGCCGGAAGTTTGTTCCTTGCCTTGGCTGTTCGCATTACGAATGAAGATTCAAACCGCACGGGCGGAATCCCTCCACACGTCTAGTAGTCCGAAGATGTAATGGCGATAGTGGAATTATGAAATTCCAACGCACACTCACGGAAATGCATCCTGTAATAATAAATAAATCAATCTCAATAGAAGTCTTGAGGCTGTATCAACCGAGTGCATCTTAAGCAGTTGACACTATCTCAAGCTCCGTGCTAATTTATAAACCAATCTTGAGGTCTACTCAGCTGAGATCTCTTGTCAAGTATTCGCCTCAGCGGCGAATTGAGTTTCGTTTATTACTACGCTCACCTCTAAGTGAGTACTGCTTGAGTATGCACGTGCTTTTCAGGTCTCAAGTTAGTTTTATTCACAAGTTTAGTCACAAGACTGTTCTCAATCTTGAGAATGGTTTATTAATACCGGCTTTAGTATACCTACATTTTTCCGGCGTATACTACTTACCTAAGTGGATTCTGTCCATAAATATGTGCTATCGCCAAGCTAAGGTGAGAATTCGGACACAATCTCCCACAGAATTGTTTCGTCATTGGAATCGGAGAGGCTAGCATAGTGGACTTAAGTCTATTTAAAGAAAAAGAAAATTAAATGGCTGTGTACGGAAGTCGTAAATGTTTTCTTCATGGGTAATCAAATTTTTTAATCATGAACCCGTATTCTACTTGAGGTACTAAACCCCATTTCGGCTTAGAGTGAAGTCACTCCAGTTTAATTGAATTGTAGAGTCTGCAGGATTTTAATTAGTTGGTTGCTTGTCAGATGACGGGCACATGGTTCGAGGTGGAGCGGTCGTTCTACCTGATGGAGATGTCGGCCAGTTGCACACAACTCGACGTCGCGCTCAACGAGCGAGGATACCTGCTCATCACCAGTAGCACAATCAACAGATGGTAGGTAATCAAGTCAACTTTTACACGCTGTCGTCAAATAATGTTTTTTTTTGCACATCGGTCTATCACTTGATCTTAACCACACCTGATGTTAAGGCGGGCCTGACACAAGACAGGCATTTATGCCTAGGGCAAGCATCATCTCCAACAAATTTGAGGTTACAATTTTTTGTATTTTTTTTTGGGAATGGCAAATCCAAAGTTAGCTAAACTTTGTGTGTATTAACGGATAACATTAAGTTAAGTATAGACAGCGTTAATTTTTAAAAGTAACCGCTTTATAAAAGTTACATCGAATTTAAGCAATGTAATGGGAAGCACATGAAAAGAGCTGTGTTCAAGTTTGTTTTATTATGTGATTTAGCCCAGACATTAAAAAATATTTCATGTAAAACCTTGAAAATATATTCTATGTTCCAAATAAAACAAATTTGGAAATAGCTATAGAATCGTAGGAGTTGGTACATATGATTAACGAAGAAAAAATCTCCAATTTCATACGTAAAGACCTAATAGCAACTACTGTATACTAGTTACCTACTTTATCTGATCGTGGAGAAAATAAACGATTTATTCATTATTATTTTATTAATTCAAAATAATGTTTTCTCGATTTTCAGGACAGGAAGCCCGTCAGTAACATACGGTATCGGTATCCCGAGCCACAACGGCTCCTCAATATTCCGATACAAGCTGAACAACAGGATGCCCTACATCATTGGGCGATTGCTGCCCGGCGCGGGGCAGTACAACATTCTCTTTACGGACTACGACACCTTCGCCATCGTGTGGTCCTGCTCTAGCGTGAGCATCGCGCACTCGGGTACGTGGAATTGAAAGGGATACTTATAGTGTTGTAGTTCACAGTTGACTAGGTAACAGAGGTAGATAAATATCAACGAAGTGGCGTCAGAGGCGGTACTTTCATATAAGCCCAAAAGCGCGGATTGTCTATTAACTATTTGAACAGTATAAATCTTAGATTTAAACATGCCAAGTGAAACTTCGTGCTTGGTTACCTATCTAATTTCACTAGTTGTGTAAAAATCACAAAAAAATGTCGGGCTTGCCCTATTTTGAAGCCCTAGGCACGCCACTGGTGGCGGTTATATTTACGTTCAATGTACGCTCCCCAGGTGGCGCAAGTAGTTATTATTATATCCTCCTTGACTTGACTTGATGAAGCTGAAGCAGTTACCTTAAGAGAATTACCCGTAGACTTGCAATCGATTATACAGGGTGTAAATGTAAGTACTTTAGGGCTTACATTTACATGAGTACATTTTATTAAGTCCAGAAATAGTATGTTTCGGATAATCCATTGCCATGGGGGCTAGAAGTGTATAAACATAAGGTCGGAGTTTCAAAATAGGACAAGACTCGCTATGATTTCTGACTTTTACACAGCTAGTGAAATTATTTACACTGGACATCAAAAATCAACCCATTAAGTAAATATCTATACAACTTTTCTGGGTTTAGAAAATGAAATATTAGAAGTTTCTGGCAATAATTATTCATGCAAAGGAAATTTCTCATACATTATTTTATTGATGACATAGTGGCTGAAGAAAAGTGCTTTTAACCGCCTCCGTGGCTCAATGTAAACAACATTGGGTTTACGATTCCGAGGTCGCGGGTTCGATCCCCAGCGGGGTACATGTTTAAGTACTCGGTTTGGTTAATGGTATGGCATTTTAAACTTCCGCCTGGCTAGCTACCACCATCTTAATGTGTTACAGTTACATTGTAAGAATATTGAAATCAAGGGAGTATATTTTCTGCCCATAAACTATTTATAGTTTGGTAGAAGTGTGTGAAATAATGTAACTCTAAAAGAAACTCAAAATAAACATTTTATTTATTTATATTTTATCTAAAATCTGCCGCCAAGCAGCAATGTTAATAGCATTGTTGTGTTCCGGTTGTCAGAGATAAGATAGCCAGTCCCCTAAATGTGTTGGGATTTCCGGGCCAGTACGCTTCCACCATCGACCTCATCTTCACTTAACATCAGGTGTGATTGAGGATAAATATGAACCCGTTGCGCATAAAAAAAAGTGAAAATTTCATTGAAATTGACCTGTGCTATACACAGGTCAAGTTACTATCTAGTTTCTTAAACAAGAAATGTAGGAAGTTGTATAGAAATTTACTTGGTGGGTCGATTTTTTTGATGACCAGTGTAGGTATATACACCGTGTAACGGTTAAGTGTAGTCATATTTTAAGGGCTTGTTCTACCCATCAATACGAACAACTTTTACTATGGGGGCAACTTCGAAATCGCGAAAAAAAAATCAGCTGTTCCATAGAAAATTTCAATAACCTCCCGATGCAATGTATGAAACAGCTGATTTTTTTTTCGCGATTTCGAAGTTGCCCCCATAGTAAAAGTTGTTCGTATTGATGGGTAGAACAAGCCCTTAAAATATGACTACACTTAACCGTTACACCCTGTATAATAACCAGAAACGACGTTTCAGTTTGACAAGTGCGAATGTTTAAATCAAAGATATCCTATAATGTTTAAATAGTCCAGTAAATACTCAACTATTTAAAGATTATGGGATATCTTATACTTGTACTATATTATAACTAACTAGTAAGTCAAGCCGAGCTTTCGGGCTGCCACTGATCAAGGTAGTCGATAGGTAGCATGTGACGCATTGTTTCTTTTTTTTGATTTATTTATCCATAGAACACTATTTGAACAATCTTCACTACAAGACGCCTACGAAAACCTTTAAAGGTTTGTGTGTAGTGCGAATGAGGTTACTGACCTGCCGTTTTATTAATTATTACAAAAGATAACTTAAATATCTACATATATACATGAGATACATAAGATGATATGCGAAAGCAAGTAAACTATGGCTCTGCGTGTGACACCAGATTTCCTTCGTACTGTATTTTTTTAATATCGTCGGCAGATCGGTTGTGGGTGTTGGGTCGCGAGCGCGAGATCGCGGCCACGTTGCGCGCGCAGATCTACGCCATACTGGAGGAGCTGCGGCTCGACCCCGACCGGCTCATCCTCTCTAAGAACACCAACTGCACCGCCACGCAAACAACGACAGAAATAAACTAGTTTACCAATCACATGCTTTCAATTTCTTACCAATAAGTATTAGGTTCTTACCTACCTGTGACGACCGATTGGTGTAGTGGATAGTCACCCTATCAGCGAAACCAACGGTTGCGGGTTCGAATAATGTTTGTATGATGAATACGAACATTTATTCCCGAGTCTTGGATGTTTATGTAAATATTTATGTATGTTTATCCGTTATCTAGTATCCATAGCACAAACTTTGCTTAGTTTGGGACTAGATGATTGGTGTAAGTGTCCGAAATATTTAAATTTATTTTACCTATGAAATTGGCGTTTTGTATGAAGAATTTCATTAAGACTGTTTTCTCCATACAAACATTTTTGAAATTTTTTTGGGAACCGCAAACCCTAATTTAGCTAAACTTTGTGTGTATTATCGGATAACATTACGTTAAGTATAGGTAGTGTTGATTTTTAAAAGTAACCGCTTTATAAAAGTTTCTGCGAATCTAAGAAATAATATGGGAAGGTCATGAAAAGAGCTGTGTGCAAGTTTTTTTTTATTATATGATTTAGCTCAGACATAAAAAAATATATATTTGTACATATGATTAACGAAGAAAAAAATCTCCAATTTCATAGGTAAAGACCTAATATTGTCATAGATATAATACCTATGTGACTATAGCAGATATTTGATTTGAAAGACGTGACGTGCGGGGATTTCTCAATTTCATTAGTTTTTCATTTCCACAATCGTGTAGAAAGAGGGTGGGTGTCGTAATAGGCGACAAAGGGACTTTCCACCGAAAAACATCTATGTTGAGTGGAGACCACGCACCGGTAAGCGCAGCTAGGACCTCCACTCACCACGTGGACGGACGACCTCATGAAGATCTCTAGAAGCAGGCCGCTTCTTACAGGTCGCTCTCAAAATCTATGGAGAGGAGGCCTATGTTCAGCAGTGGACGTCCTGTGGCTGATATACATACATATCCCAAATGGGGTGGTCAGAGATATCCCAAACAATGGTGCTTGAGTGTTCGAAACATTAAAAGTTTAACGATTGGAACAACATCCACGGTTCACCTTATGAAATTACAGAAATGCACACGTGAGAGAGTAAAAACTCCGCCCTTTTCACTTTTTTTACGAACATGGACTATATACTTAATCATCAACAGTTACTTTATATTTTTTAAGGTTGGGATAAATTAATTCCCATCCGGTAACACTGCTACTCGATGAAACATTTTATTACCATCCTGAAACTAGCTCGTTGTTTGTCATATAGGCAATACTTATTTTTATCTACTGCTTTCTACAACGACGCAAACCGACACAATTTCCAAGCTATTACTGGCATTTTTACTTGCGGTAGCATTTTGCTATCCTCATGCGCAATCCGTGGTGTATACGAAAACAGGGGGCCGAGCTTCACTAGGTCTCCTTCCCCATAGAGTTGGCATTAGGGCCGTTTTGCATCATTGGCTACACTCCCATGAGGTGCGTCCGGTACTTGCTCGGGGCTCTTTCCCGGTATCACACTTC
Organism: Oegoconia quadripuncta; assembly: GCA_949316235.1. Lineage (NCBI taxonomy): Eukaryota > Metazoa > Arthropoda > Insecta > Lepidoptera > Autostichidae > Oegoconia > Oegoconia quadripuncta. The sequence goes on from OX438752.1 coordinate 3,935,311, forward strand.
TTGACTCTCGACAATTTTTTTAAATTCTCTGTCCTTGTCCCTATGGCTAATTCTCCCCTTTCTGGAGCTTGACATTACTATAACGGCTTCCTCAACCGGCTGCCAGATCAATCTCCGGTCGCGTCCCATCTCGGGTTCCTTCTTCTATCTCGAGCCGGACCCGCTTTCTGTGCCAGGCGTGTGCATATCCCCTAAACCGTGCGAAGTTCGCCTCCGTCCCTACGAGATCGCCGTGCCCAATAGGCCCATAGGTATGAGCCCAGATCCCCTGCAGCATCTGCCGCCTGTCGTCTTCGCACAGAGGGCACGTCCACAGCGCGAGCTCCCTGTCCTCGTCTGTCCGTCCGTCACAATAGCACGCGTAGGGGGGGAAGTGGGAAACTTGTTTTCCTACTTACGCAACCTATGTTCCAAGGTAGCAATAGAGTCACGTAGGGCACCGTCTACCTTCAGTAGGCGCCGTGTCGAGTACCACTGTTGATCCTGGCTTACAGGAGTTACAGTGGGAGGGGTGTGGAGATAGGATTACAGCGTTACTAAATAACTGTCCATTTCCAACTCACCCGCTGGGCTATAACATGGATTACCAGCACAAATAAAACAAAAACCTCTCATCACAGTTTCTATTTTTTTTTTGAAAAAATATTCACTATTTACAATACGTAGGTAAAAGTTCAATAAAAGAGAGTAAAAAAAGTCTCTATGAGATTGCGCGTGACACACCAAAGTCGCGTCATCCCGTCACGTAAGGAATGATTCAAGACACATAAAAATATCGATTCACAATGATGATCATTAAAACAAAACAAAAACAAATTGTGCTAATAACAACTTATACAGGGTGAATTTGAATTCGTGCAATTCCCATTAAATGGTGAAGCGACTCTTGATTACGAACAACTTTCCTCAAGGCACCGTAGTCGAATTCGATCAAAAATTTTTCGGCAAACCATTATGAAACCACGGCAATTCAACAATTTTCGGATGAATGCGGCTATATGGTTCCTGTTGGATGGTGGAAAGTTGTTCGTAAAGTATTTATTTATATCTGGTATCCACAACACAAGCCTATAGTTGCTTACTGTGGAACTAGATGGCGCTGTGTGTATGTCCAAGGACATTTATTATTATTATTTCACTTTTTTTTTCGCAGAATGAGCTGGTATTAGCATACCATTTACGGGCATTGACGAAGTATTTTTTTTTTATGAGAGGGCGGCAAATAAGCATGCGGGTCACCTGATGGAAAGCAATCACCGCCGCCCATATATTTTATTATATTATATATATTTTATTTTTTATCCAGAGTGGAGTCACCAGTGAACGGGAATTATACGAATTATATTGCACCCTGAATAGACAACTAATAAACATGTATAATCTGTGCTACAATACAACGTTCATACAGCGTGCGTATCTATATGGGGTTCCGTAATTAGCCTATTTTATTCCGATGCGGGATCCAGTGCCGACTTCAGCCATATTAGAAAATCAAATATAATCGACGAAAATTTAAAGAAACAAGCGTTATTTTCTGTGATTTAGTAATTAAAGTTAAATAGGTAAGGTCTAGTAGCCGTGAATGCATTGATTATTTACAACAACCTGTTTGGTGTAGTGGCTAGAAACTCTGCTACTATACCAAATGGTCGCGGGTTCGAATCCCGCTAGCGGCATATGTGTTCCCGAGTTATGGATGTTTTTCATTTATACATATATTTATTTACAAAAAAATATATATATATTTGTGTAGTTTATCAACCATCTGGTATCCATAACACAAGCCTAGATACTGTGGACCTAGATGGCGCTGTGTGTTTGTGCAAAAGACATTTATTTATTATTACAACATTAGTTTATTTCGCTGTAGTCGGCACGGGAGTCCATAATAAATACAATACTTTATACCATTTGGTTACTATATTTGGCGTTGGTTTTGTTACTGAATTCAACTATAACATTAAGTTTACATTAATACAAGAGAATTATTACCTCTAAGCCAAGATCGTGAAAAGATTCTGAATCTGTCACCGTTATAACTTAAATGTTTAGCTTAAATTATTGCCGATATACTGTCAGGGTAACGGAACATTATTTATAACAATTTAGTTGGGCTTTCTATCATGTTAGGCCGATTAGATGAACTTCCAATATGTTCATTATCCATAAAGTCCACTTCAATTAACAGTGGGGGAATAAAGCTCCTAATAAATAATCAGTTATTAATCAAAAATATATAAAAAAAATGCAGCTTACATTTTGATTCATTCCGGATATCGGATATTGTGATTTAGACGTGATACTATAAGACATATGGGAATGGGTCATTTCATACCTATGAATAACCAGCAGGTCATGAGTGGGAGCTTTATATAATAGACAGCAAAGTGAAATTAACAGTTTCTGTGTAAAGCTGGACCCACATATATCAGTACCGCGAATATTACTAACTTGCTGAAGTAATGCGTCGCGTACGGCGCATAGATGCATTCATAGATATATAAAATACGGGGAGATAGGAAGGTCGATCAAAAGCGTTATGGTCATGATCATTAAAGTCATTTAAAACATTTTAAGTTCATCTACTTTATACGGAATCCTATTTTATGTGCAATATATATATATTTTTAATCCCTAGGTAAAATCTTAGAAAATTTTCTCCGCTGATTTGTGTCCTCCATCTGTTTATCTTTATATGCTTTGACAAATAAATAAATAATAATAAAAAATAAATATCCTTGGACATGTACACAACGCCATCTAGTTCCACATTAAGCAACTATAGGCTTGTGTTGTGATACCAGATGGTTGATATACTACACAAATACTTTTTTTTTTTGTAAATAAATAAATATATTAATGAAAAACATCCATAACTCGGGAACACATGTCTATATTCATCATACAAACATATGTCCCTAGCGGGATTCGAACCCGCGACCTTTTGGTATAGCAGCAGAGTTTCTAACCACTACACCAAATGGTCGTCAAAACACAAATAAACAAATAAATTCCGTAATAACATACTCAATAACTTTAATTTAAAATGTTGCAAATGACTTCAAATATGGCCCCCTTATGGCTTGGCATCGAACTCCCTAACAACCTATATAGTAACTGGATTAAACTATTCCGAGGTCGCGGCCCCGGTGTTTGTCTCATTATTAGGGCTACAAATGGAGATACACCTATATTTTAATATCTTGACTTGAGCCACGGTCTGCGGAGTTTGGCGATACCAGATTGCGTAGCATGACGTTTGTCGTATACGACGTAGGAGTGAGAGTGGGATAGTTATATATTTTGTCCAAGCGAATGAGAAGGACAATAATTATCTCGTGCGAGATAAACGTTTTATCGCGCCTATCATGCTATGAGGGCAGACTGCGATATTAGTATATAAATCCATGAAAACATGCATAGTTTCATACATTTTTTCTGGTAGTGCTAACAAACGTGCGTTCAGCTTAAGCAGAACAACAGGCGGATAACTGGGATAAGATATTGTTTGTTATCCTCACCCCTCTGCTTACTTGCCTGCCCTTATGGGACGCTGAGTTTGTGAAAAAATCAATTGTGACATTTAACTCATTCTCAGTCCATGTATCTAATATGATACACATACATTAACAGCATAAAGTCTACTTTTTCATGATTGAAATATGAATTTCCATACGTTTTCAATATGATAAAGTGTATTCTCCAACAATAATTGAACAGACATTTAGAAGTCGGAAAAACGTATAAAATTACTAAAAATATATATCTCAATTATTATCATTATTGAAATAGACTCGATAAGGGGTTATTAAAAAACTCGTAAACGAGTGGTTGACCTTATGGGAAATAGTCACCATTACTTTATAGACATCTGCACCACCGGGGGAGTCGCGTTGCGATCAGATAGTACTGATGCGATGGGCAGTACAAGTAAACATACTCAAGTTCCGCTTGTAATACAATAACATATAAATCTAATCAATAACAAATGCAATAGTTATAACTTTAGCGCAAAACAAAGGTAAAGTGTGAATGTATAAAACAAAAAAACATAGATTTAATCAATAGTGCTTATTGAATATAAGTACTAAACAACTGCACGTAAAGTGCTTTCTTTTAATACCTAAATATGTATTATATAGGGTCTAACAAAATTAACCCGACAAACTTTGGCAATTGCACGTACATACACGACAATAAAATAATAAATTCATTAAAAAAAACTAGCCTTAAAAATTTTGTATTCGAGTAAAAAAATTAAATGTAAGTGCAAATGAAACTACAAATTAACAGACTTACTTCATTTCGATTGTACCTTATTTTATCGATGAGAAAAAAAAGGCAACGTTCATATGGAAGACGCCAAAGGAGGTGGCGGGGCACAGGGCGCAACCAATCACAGCAAGTCGCAGCGCCGGGGCAAGCGCCGGCGGCGAGCAGCGAGTGGTCGCCTTTCGGCGTCTTCAAAGATACCGCGGCACGTGTTTGTGTGTTGTGGCAAAGTACTTAGAGCGCGCGGCCATTGATATCCAACTCACAAAATTTACATTTCTAAATTTTATATTTATTTATTTATTTATTTATTTATTTTATTTTAACACTTTATTGTACACACACACAAAGAAATGGTCATTAACAAATATTATATTTTTAATAAAATCTGTTAATGTTTTATTTTTTATATTTTTCGTAATAGGTACATCCTATACATACACGCTGCAACCTTTGTCGGGTTAATTTTGTTAGACCTTATATTTATTTATGATTTTACGGCAAACAAAACGACTAAGTATAAATAATTTTAAATAAACTCTAAAAGTACAAACACATAACAATGATTACGTTATCACCCAAGCTTCTGGAGGTTGATAGAAATTAATCTTATAAAATGTTTTTTATTTTTTTTTAACAGTTAAAAAAGTTTGCCACAAACAAATAAATAGATAAATTATCCACTGTTTTTGAGGCAGAGCCACATATTCGCCGAATTTATGGGTTTTACATGATTTACACCTGGAAAGAACTTTAGGATTGGTTTCATTCTGAATTATAATATACTTTCAAGTGTTGGCACGTTTGGCATCGCAAATTATAGCCTAGATGAGTTTCCACTCTATTGCACTTAGTATTATTAAGTATTTTGAGCTAATATAGAACTTCTGATATGTGTCCAATTAGTATAGCATACATGTAGACATGCATGAATGCTTACTAAAAAAAATAGAGGCATTTAGTAGCTCTATTAACCATTCGGGTCTATAAAGTATTTTTTGTCACCAATCCAGGTGTTCAAGTATCCTAGTTCTCATGAACCAGAGTAATCTAATTTTATTTATTTGAAATAAGTATTGAGTTTTACGAATCGCCATCCGAAAAAAAGCGATTAATTTAAAATCACAGCTCAAACATTCGGCAGTCTCATCGCATCGGCTCAGCGAACATGAGGCAGCCCCTCACCGTAGACCGACACCTATTTACAGACAGGACAGCATATAAAAACACCAGATTTACACGACACGTAATATCGAAAAACTTGTGAACACATTTTAATTGCCATGCGAACACCGACCAAGTCATTTAACGCTATTCTCACTCACAATAACACCGACCAAGTCATTTAACGCTATTCTCACTCACAATACAGTTTCGCACTTCAGTCAATCGGAGGCACTCCGCGTCACGACTCTTGTAGTCATACGCTGGATATGAGGCTATGCTGTCCGTTGGACTGTCACAATTTATCATCACCGGTGCGTTCGGGTTATACTGGGGCTGCGGTGTGTACTGCTGCTGCATCCAAAGCTGCTTCTCTTCAACCTCTCTGCTAACCACGACGAACAGTTCCTTCTCTTTGCTTTCAAGTTGCTCTTTTAGGTATGCTATTAGTTCGCTACACTGAAAGCAATAAAAATGACCTTGTAAGACATTGAAGATACAATAATAATAAATATCTTTGCACATACACACAGCGCCATCTAGTTATACACTAAGCAACTAGGCTTGTATTATAGATACCAGATGGTTGATAAACTACACAAACACTTTTTTGTTTTTTGTAAATAAATACACATATAAATGAAAAACATCCATAACTCGGGAACACATGTCTGTATTCATCATGAAGATGAAGAATCATGAAGATGGGTTGACACATTACACTTATATAAAAAAAAAATACAAAATTACTCCAGGGATAGAGAAAGACAAGTGGGGGAAAATCTATCTATTAAAGCCCTTAGGGCATTGTTTAAATGATATAAATTATTCACTATTCTAGTTAACACACTTCGACAACAGACACGACTTCCCGGAGAATCGTAGTGCATGTAAAGGCAGGCATCCTAATTATTATGATTAAATTTAATAAAGTAAGTATGTGATATGGGATAATGAAATTTAATAAAGTGTAATGGGTGTTTAATGGGTTATTATATCGGTTATTATTATTTATAATCGTGAATTCTGGAAAATAATCCCCATCAAAGTTATTTGTCCAGCAGTGGACGTCTTTTGGTTGATATGATGATGATGATGAAAGCTATTACTAAATATTGAGTGCAGGTCAGAGCGACTTTATTGATTGATTGATTGAAGCTATATTTATGAAGGGTATTGTTAAATTTTTGTGCAATAAAGTGCACTTGATTGATTGAGAATTCTATATTTAAAAGAAATCTTATTTATCCAATGAGACTAGACAGAATAAACCCTCTTAAATACAACGTGGTCAAGTAGTGTGAGTTGCTACATGCTCAGTTGCAAAACAAAGGCTCTAGTAGACTTACCCTTCCAATGAGCTGTGGTGCCTCCAGCTTAGAGTCAAGGTTGTAGAAGTGCCCGTTGACCTGCCGGATTGTGATCCAGTGGCGCCTGCGCAGTGGCAGCATCACAAACCCGAGTTTATAATCCGAGGGGACATTCAAGATGAATCCGCAAATGTTCGACAGATCCAAACAACCTGGGTCTCTGAAAGAATCATTCAAGATTTAACCAACTGGTTGAGTGTAGTGTTGAAAATGCTGGAATAAAACCAGTTTGGAAAAAAAACAGAAGCTGCCCCCGTAAGGTGACATCGATCGTCGCGCGCGACGTTAGAGTGAGAATGTGATAGTTGAATATTTCGTGCAAGCGAATGAGCAGGACAATAATTTTTATATAAATGTTTATTGTGTACAAATAATACAAAACAAAGAAAACCTGATTTATAACTCTGGTTTTTTTTTAAATTCACATGGATAATAAAAAGAAAGAGAGCCACAGTAGAATTCAATCAAAACAATTTCGATTATTCCTACAAATTCTGAAGCCACCTTTAGTATGGAAGACCAACAATTGTATTCGACTATGCTTCCTAATGGAAAGTTGTTCGTAATATGGAGTGGAGTCATGAGTAATCAGATATATGTGAATATTGCTAGGAAAATGTGTCGATAGGTAATAAAATTTTATTATATCCTGATGATAATGAAATGTAAAACGGTTTTATCAAACAGTTGCATCACAGTAACACAATCCTTGTGGCATGTCTGTTTTTGAAATTAAACTCTGTTGTTGATTAAGCCTGTTTGATTTAACATAGATAGCATACAATGCCAATGGAATTCGAATTGCAATCGGTTAAAGAATGTACAGCGGGTTGGCTTAAAAATTTGAAAGAAGAATGAAATACACAAGCAACATCCATTATGGTGGAGACAATACTGGGTACACGAAATTAGATTCATAATTTAAAATGAAAATTAAGAAGAGTAAATTAATGATTTATTATAATCATTATCATAATATCAACCGTAAGACGTCCACTCGTGGACGCTGCTTTATTATATTCTGCAAATTGATAAAATATTATTTCTCATTACTCCCATGAGTCATTAGCAACAACAAAGGATTGCTGGGGGAGCTTGGTTGGCAAGTGTGAGATCACCCAATGCACAATGAAATCATTATTCTTTATTGCAAATAAACACAAAAGATACAATTGTCAGATACAAAGATACAAAGGTGAGCTTATCTCTAAGAGAGATCTCTTCCAGCCAACCCCATAAGCGGTTCCCATCATTGAGTTCCAGAAAACAGTCCAGTCTTAACTTCTCTTTATATCTCATGAAAAAGACCAGCTCTCCTAACTGTGAGGTGTGTGGTATGGTGTGGTGTGAGGAGAAGATGTGCACCATATATTGGTGGAATATGTCCGGAACGAACACCAACGAAAGACGCTGATGATGGAACAGAGGCTAAATAGACTAGATGGGGGAATATTCCATGAGATCCTAGCTCATCCAAAATCTAACGCTGCCCGGAGTTTATTCGCCTTTGTGAAGTCATCGGTGTCTCGCTAGAATTAGATTTAAATAGATTAAGTCAGTAAGAGGTACGATGGGACTGGCGTATACCTTTTGTATAAAAGTCCCTAAATCAAAATTGAAGAAAATCAAAAAAAAAAACTTCTCTTTAGTCATAAACTTACTTTCTCTTATCGAACCACACAGCTTCGCAGCCCTTCTTCTGCAGTGCAGCCATAATTACGTTGATGTCGTAGTTGCCGAGGCCCAGCATAGATCGGTGAGGATTGATCCACACATTTGGCGAAAGCCGGCTGCATATTGCGTCCAGCTCTGTCTTAGAATATGTTCCTCGCATCTATAAGAATAAGAATCGTTTATTTGACCCATTTAGCGACACACATATTATTTTTACGTAAAGTGTGAAAATATATAGTGAGTTTGGGACCGAGTGAGATAAAAGTGAGATATAGTACACAAAACAGTTTCATGTGTTAGAATAGGTACTCCTATCTCATAATGTAGTTTACAGTATTCAAAAAAATAGCTAAGCAGTTTCTCTTATAGACTAAAGTTCTTAAAAATTAATTTTCGGTGTCGCAAAGTTGCAGTCTAGAAGTTAGACTACAACGCTGGTTTTCAGTGGAGCCTAAGGTGAAAACTATGACATTTAAAACACCCATTTAAGACACAAGATATGAGGTCTATAAAAGCACTTCATTTTTAGGGGTTTCTATAGCTCCATCGTTGTTGCGGTTTTGTTGCGGAGTCTCTTGTCGCTTCTTCTCCCTAACCATAAGACCTTGTGAAGCGAAGTAGTTTAAAAAAAAATGTTGACATTCAATAAGTGATATTTTTGTATCCTACATTGAATAAACTATTTTTGATTTTGATTTTTGATTTCGTGTAAAACTAACCATAAAAGTAAAACTGTATAATAACGCATTATGTATTTAGCAAATAACCCCGGTGTAATGTAAAAATATGGAAATAATGAAGCTTAATAATAATAATGGCTCCATCGTGTATGAAGATGATACTGACAAAGTCAAGGTTGTCAGAAACATTGAGAAAAACAAGGTAAGGTGGTTCCCAATGGTGATTATTCGTTAGCGAATCAAATCGCTCTAAGTTACATTTGGATAATTTTAATAAGTTATCCATTTCCTTCTGGGCAGTGTCATATTTATTGGTCATAGTGACCAATGCCCCGCTAAGGTTGAGTATTCCCAAGCGGAGGTACTGTGTGTCACATTCATAAATTTTTCTGCTTTTTCTAAACTAATATTACATTCGCCTAATTGAAGAAGCAGGTTTATACATTCTTTTGTTAAGGAAATATTCTTGCAAATGACTGAGTTTTTTTAATGTACGTATTGAACTCTACATATTTAATAAATATGTTTACCTATATATTAAATAAATATGTTTACCATATAGTACAGATAGACATAAACAAGCTTAGATATTAATAATTCTAATATATTTTGATAGAAGTAGGATATACCAGGGAGAGACGAAAGTTGATGTTTACTGGGCGAGGGCATTTGTGAGGGAGGATGTTATAAGAGGGACTGAGACTCTGGAGCACTTGTAAAATATATTTTCTCTCCCTTGTGGGCTCACCACATTCACATAGAGAGTTGTCACGGATCCTACGTTTAGCTAGGAAGTTACAGAAGTATCCCAAGCATTAGCGAATAATAATAAACCTGATTAATTTGCCCAAATTCCGCTATTTAAAGAACCAAGGTCTCGTGGGAATAGATAAGCCTATAAAAACAATATTTTCCTTAACCTAAATATCAAAAACATTAATAAATGCTAAATAATAATAAATATATTTTAGTGGTATGAGCAAGCTTAAACTGGTGTATCTGTAATTGGAAGTAGGTTCCCTCAGCGGTCGCCAATTAAACAAAAGCAATACATTGAATCATCTGCAGGAAAGTGCCTACACTTATCAACAAAGTCACAAACTCAATTCAAGGCCAAGACTACGATATTATAGTGACAATTAGCGACTTGCTAACTTACCTGGAATAAATTGTTAAGCGCGTGCAATGCACATAGCTCTTTAACCTGCTTTTCATGGTAAATTGAGGGTTTCGAGCTCATTTCGTTCATGTTGAATTGTACATGTTTCTGCTCAACAAATAAACATGCTGTAGTTTCTGGAGGGTTCCAGTAATTGTTAACTTTCACACAAGTATAATTACTCGTTATATTTAATTATAAAAACGGAAAAAACACAGTAGTCGATTTTTATATCACTTGACAATTTTTGACAGATTTTAGAGATGTGCGAGTGCATAATGGTGAAAACAATATGTATGAGCAGCCATAAGTAGCAGGTATTTATTTAGACCGGAATATACCGTCTCATCGTAGCCTCAGGTAGACCCAGCCTGACCGACCAGTTCCTTTTGGTAGTGATTAAAACAATATTATAGAGATTCAAATTTTCAGAACATTTAATATTTGTACACCAAAACCGAAAAAGTACTAGACGGAGTGATAATTTGCGTCGGACGTGACTTGAAAAAGGCCGTTTTCCAGCGGTGGACTAGTGTGGACTGATGATAACACTTTTCACTTTCACTCTATATCTGTTTCATGAGGTATAAATTTTACTGAATTAAAGTCTTTTGTTCAGATAATGTGGACTTATCCTTTAGACTATCAATAACTATCATAAATAATTGTTTAATACATTCTAAGGGTAGCTTTAGATCCAGCTTTATTTCTCAATGCATTGAACTAAAACGCTAAAATATCTTTTAATCAAAATACCTATATTAGTTTAATACATAGTGTCAGATCTGATATGAAGGTAATTAAGGCGACCGAGAAAAAAAACACGCGTTTGCTAGAGCAATACACACATTAACATCCACCGTTCAGGTACAACTACATGAGCAGCAAATTACCAGATCTAATGCGGAAATAAGCTATTTTTTATTAATTCTTTACGGATCAAAACCTAAAATCTACGCGGGTGATACTGCGGGCAAAGGATAGTATTACTAAAAGGGGACATCGTAACATAACCCCAAACGGAATAACAGAGACGCTTAGGTTTTTGTCTCTTTTTCGTAGGTATACGGAAGATTATACTCCTTTTTTTTTGTAATAATAAATATTGATTATAATATGATAGCAATTGTGCCCGACAAACAAACAACTAAAGTTTCTTCATGTATAATACTAATATTTCTGAAATTATCGTATATAAATGATATGGTCTATCTCTTGTTGGTCGCATATTTGAAAGTAGGTAGGTAGTGATTTTTCAACATTTTCGATCCGTGAGAAAATAATAGGGTTGTGACACAAATGAATACGACCCTGATTGAATACCCATCTCTATTTATCACTGACAATACTTTTTTTTTCACTTGAGGCAAAGACCTACCAAACCTGTGGCAAAAGCAAGAATAGAATAGAATAGAATAGAATAGAATAGAATAGAATAGAATAGAATAGAATAGAATAGAATAGAATAGAATAGAATAGAATAGAATAGAATAGAATAGAATAGAATAGAATAGAATAGAATAGAATAGAATAGAATAGAATAGAATAGAATAGAATAGAATAGAATAGAATAGAATAGAATAGAATAGAATAGAATAGAATAGAATAGAATAGAATAGAATAGAATACATTTATTTGCAATGATTAGGGTAAGTAAATTAGTTGGTAAAATAGCATAAATTTGTATCACCTAAATCAGCCATATACAATAGCATGCAAAATTAAAATTAGCCTGTCCTTCACTAAACAATAAAAAATACAAAACAATTTACACAAAAAGCATGTCCTTCTTGATTAAATTAATTTTCTAGTTCATTTAGTCACAATTTAGAGGAATAACGTCTTAACAATTTATTACAGTTTAAAATATGTCTGCAATTAATTTATAATTATTGATTCAATTCATCGTCAAGCAAATTACATTACATATTTATTACATATCATTATTATTAACGTCATGTTTGAAATATTCATCAATTGAGTAAAATACATTGTTCAATAAGAATTTAAATATAGTCGTGGTAATTCTCTTATGGACAGTGGCAATTTATTATACACTGACTTGCACATAGAATAACAATTCTTTTGAAATCGCGCACTACCTGGAATTCCCTCAAACACTATCCTATCACGAACGTGGGCCCTAGTGTTTCTAGACGATATGTCCTTACCTCGTTTGAACAGGTCTGGATTTAATTTTACAAATTTTACTAATTCAAAAACGTAGAGGCACGGGACTGGTAATATTTTTAACAATTTGAAAAGCGGCCTACACGGCTCGTCTGGCGCACATGCACAGATAGCACGTATGCATCGTTTTTGGGCCATGAACACTTTATACCTGTCAGGACTATTTCCCCAAATTATAAGGCCATATCGTAAAACCGAATCTACATACGCATAGTAAGCAGTGATCGCGGCGCTTTGACTCGCTACTGCAGTCAGTTTACGAAGAGCAAAGTTGAAGCTATTAACTTTATTACACACTTTCTCAACATGTTGTTTCCAATTTATTTTTTGATCTAGGGTTATTCCGAGAAATTTATAATTGGTTGCGGATTGAAGAATTTGTCTGTTGTAGTGAATGTTCATTACTTGATTATTATTAAAATTTATGTAATGAGTTTTATTTAAATTAATTTGTAAATTATTTTTATTGAGCCATTCAATTATCAATTTTATTGTATTATTAATGTCAAATTGATGTTCGTTTAACGTACATTTTTTATTTGATGTCACTACGATTGACACGTCATCCGCAAACAAAGTACTTTTATGTGATGTTACTTCGGGGAGGTCGTTTATATACAATAGAAAAAGCAACGGTCCAAGGACACTTCCTTGTGGGACGCCAAATTTATTTTCTTTAAAGTCAGATCTGTAGTATTCGACTGCATATTTTGAATTAAATTGTGACACCTCAGTACATTGCACTCTGTTTTCTAGATAGGTTTCTATCCATTTTAATGCCGGACCTCTGATACCATTATATTCAAGCTTGGATAAAAGTTGTGCATGACAGACAAGATCGAAGGCTTTAGACATGTCCAAGAATAAGACAGTAGTATAGTTCTTTGTATTGAGGCTCTGTAGAATTTCATTTACAAGAGTGAATGTTGCTAGTGTTGTTGATTTTTTTTTTTGAAATCCATATTGGTTTGGCTTAATAACGTTGTATCTTTCAAAGAAAGACACAAACTTACTGTGTAATACTTTTTCATATATTTTAGAAAAAATTGAAATCAACGTAATGGGTCGATAATTACTGGTTGAAACTCTTTCGCCCTTTTTATAAAGTGGCTTTACTATTGATATCTTTAATTTGCTAGGAAAAGTTCCTGTTTCCATCGACATATTTATTAGGTATGCTAATATTGGGCTCAACTGATTTTTGCAAGTTTTTATTATATTTGTACAAATATTGTCATAACCTTCCGAGTTTGTATTATTTAATGTCATAATAATTTTCTTTATGAAATGTTCGTCAATTGGAGAAAGGTAAATAGAATTTTGTACTTGATTTTTAGAGTTAGTAATTTCAATGTCAGTATTTATGTTATTACTTATACCAATAAAATAATCATTGAATGCTGTTGCTATTTGTGTTGGATCAGTAATAGATTCGTGGTTATATTCTATTTTCTCTATACATCTTCCTATGAATGAGTTGCTCATTTCACTCTGTATTACTTTCCAGGTTGCTTTACACGCATTTTTACTATGTTGTATGTACTTGCTATTACTCTTTTTTTTGCAGTATTTATGCACTTTCTTAATAGTTTGTTATAATTTAAGTATATATATTTATTTTCATTTGATTTATTAGTGTAGTATCTATACCGCAAATTCCTTTTAGTAATGCAGCTAATTTTCAGACCTTTTGATAGCCACCTTAATTTAGTCTCTGTGTTGTTTTTTATTTTAGTTATTGGGAAGCAGAGATCATACAAAAGACAGAACAACTCATGAAACGAATTAAAAGCGGCGTTAGAGTCGTTTTGGGAGTACACATCAGAAAAACTTAAACTATTTAAATAATTTTGAAACTTCTCTATATTCTCACTATGATAGCAACGCTTAGTAATAAAAATATATTGGGGGACAATTAGTTTTGATTTCACTTCAAACTTTAAGACTTGAGCGGTGTTATGATCAGATAACCAGAGATCAAGTACAAGACCAGAAGCACCTTGTAAATTGCTAAATATGTGGTCAAGACATGTACCACCTCTCGTTGGTACTTCAATGTATGAAAACATATTATAGTTCCTTAGGATGTCCTTTAATTTTGAAGTAATATAATTCGATTCCAATGTATTTATGTTAATGTCCCCAGCAATTATTAATTTCTTGTTTTTATACTTGCGTGAAAAAATGTATAACATTTTTTCTAGTTTATCTAAGAAAAGTTCAAGATGTATTTTTCTATTTTTAGTTGAGGATCTATAGACACTGACGATTATTAGATTGTTATGTGGAATAAAAATCGCGCAACACTCGAAATGAAAATTTATGATAAGCTCGTCAAATACATTAATTTTTTTATAAGACATACCTTTTTTTACTAATATGCATGTGCCGCCCCTTTTAGTGTACCTAGAGTAACTCGATGCTAGTTCATAGTTGCTAATATTGACATTTCCCTCATTGCCTAATTTCACAAATGTTTCTGTAAAACATAGTACATCTGGATACAACTTCGGATCGAGGTCAGTTAATGTTATTTCAATAATCTCCTTTTTAGAAGATAAGCTCTGAATATTTTGGTGAAACACTACAAAAGAAATCCTCTCATCATTAGGAACGAAAAAACTCAGAAACCCTAGACTCAGTCTGTGTCTCTTTTGGTAAGCTATGCTTCACACGAAAGTAATAGGGTATAGTACCTTTTTTTGGGATGGATTTGTGAACGTTGTTTGAAACAATTCCCAGGCTAGTTCTTGAACTCATATTGGTAACATTTTTTTTTGTTTTTAAAAATTCCAAATCATATCTGGCAAAGTCAATGCATAGGTTAATTTTATTACAGATGTAGTATAAATAGTCATATTTTTGGAAGAAGTATCTGCACTCAACAATAGTACAATTTTTAAAGTGTTTGGTCCACAATTTTAAATTATAGTTCAAGAAATTTTCATTGAGATACACATTATAGTTAACAGGCATAATATAAACATTTGAATTTCTAAATAAGTTCAATAAAATACATAAGTCCGAGTGCAATATTTCAGGGTTCTTATTGTGACTACCTATGCTTAAAATAATAAAATCTTTTTCTGTAAACGTATTTTCGCAATAAGAATTAAGACAATGATCTAAAATTTCAGTGCTAGAGGCATTTGGCATAACGAATCCAAAGGGCTCGTAAACATCATTCCACTTCCCAGATCTTGATTTCCTCAAAGCTGCTGATAGGCCTGAAATTTGTTCGTCTCCGATAATCATTATTCTATTCTTCACACCGATATCATTATTATTTGCTTGATTGTTAGAGTCAGTCTCTTGTAACTCGTCGGAAGCAACATGTTTATGTTTACTCGAGTCAACAGGGTTGTCAGATTTATTTCTTGGGGTCCAAGGTAGCAATAGGGTCACTTGGTACACCGTCTACCTTTAGTAAACGCTGTGTCGAATACCACTGTTGAACTTGGCCTACAGGAATTACAGTAGGAAGAGTAAGAAGAAGAAGTAAGAAGAGTGTAGCGGGAGGCGGGATCTGTCTCTAAAGGTCTCTCTATCTCGTAATTTTTTTTCAAGAAGCCGCAAAAATCTTCCGTAAATCATTCTAGACTAAGCTAAATGGACTCAGACCTCTTTGCCTTTCAACATTGTTTGAGAATAAACAATAAAAAGAACGATTTTTTCACTTCAACACTTCAATACCTCGATGTACCGATAATCAATTTGGAACCTCTGCAGTATACAGATCTCAATCGAATCAAAAGTCTTTTTCGTAGTCCTTGAATGCTAAGCATAGTGGCTGATTGTACTGTTCGGTCTTCTGTATTATCTGCTGCTGCGTATGTATGTGGTCTACGGTGCTAAAGCCTGTTCGGAAACCGGCTTGTTCGGGAGGCTGGAATTCGTCGCACCTGCGTGCGAGACGATTCGTAATGACTCGCGAGAACTGTAGACATGACTCAGAAGCGAGATGGGTCTGTAGTTCTTCAACAGGGTCATGTGGCCCTTTTTGAGAAAATGTACCACCCAGCATCTATGCATACCTTTGGCGTTTTCCATCGAGTATGACGGAAAGAAGTAGCCTCTGAAGAGCTCTCAGCATTGGTCTGCCGCCTGCTTTCAGAAGCTCAGCCGTGATTCCACCCTCACCCAGCGCCTTGTTGTTTTTAAATTCTTTGAAAGCTATTCTAATCTCATGCAAGCTGACGTCTGGGATGTATTCGGTATAGTGCCGGGTCAGCCTGGCTCTTGGATCTGTGGCCGGATTGTTAACAGGTGGGCGTGATGTCGTGTATAACTGTCCATAGAACTTCTCGACCTCTTTCACTTCTGGCACTGACGACTATATCCCGCCATCCTCGGTCTTTAGCTCAGCACAGACAGGTTTCTTGCGAAAATTTTAGAGCCCTTATTCCGCTCTATTGCCTCTTTAATATGGTCGGTATTAAATTGGCTGCACCAATCGGGTCAGGGATTTGGAGATCTGTCTATTGAGCCGCTGGTATCTGGAAGCATCATACGAGGACTGCAGGACCATGTGTCAATTTTCCTCCATGAGTTTCAAGGTAGGGTCAGAGATTCTCTTGGTTCCTTTTCTACGGCTGCTCTTAAAATGCTTAGACGCTACCGTATGAACAGTTTCCCCCAACCAGTCATTATAATCGTCCCCATCTACGCACTCGCCTAGACATTCGAAGCGGTTTTCCTATTCGATCTGAAAGTTCTCGGGGTTTTGAAGATGGGTAGGTACTGGACGGAGTGTAGATTTCATCAATCGAAACCGTTCGCGTTCTATGTTAAGATTCAAATGTGCCTCTTACCATGTGGTGATCGCTTTCGATTTTCACCGCGTTAATCACTGAGACAACATTGAATATACACCTTATCTCATTTTTACTGAACCATCGGGGCTGATCAAGGTCCACATGAGATGCTCTTGCTTATTAAAGAAGGAGTTCATCATAAATAGTCCCTGCTTCCCCATGAAGGCATCCAGCATTCGGCTCCGGGAGTTCCTATGTCCCACTCCAAATTGCCCCACTTTCAGCTCATCACCGCTTCGTTTGCCCAGTTTCGCGTTGAAGTCCCCCATGACAACGCTGAAATGGATTTTGGAGGTATGGATGGCTCTAGGACATCCACATACATACCCTCTACCTCGTCGTCGGAGTGTGATGAGGTCGGCGCGTATACCTGTATGACTTTTAGCGAATCCGTTTGGTAGTTCTGAGTATAAGGTATGTTACCCTCGCCGATACACTCTCGATCTTCACCTGGTTGTTTACAAGGGAATGTGGACTACGAACCCGACACCTCCTTGGGACAGTTGATCGCCCTCACGGAAAAAGAGCAAATTGCCGGATTTGAGGATTATCGAGTCCTCTCCCTCTCTTCGGACTTCAGACAATCCTATAATATCCCAGTTCAACAATCTTCTCATCGATTCGCAGTATTCGGGTATTGTATGTTGCCAGGGCCAGTGGTCGTCGGTGGTGGTAGCATGGCTTCTGCCGGATATTCTTCGCACCCCCTGCCTCGCCGTGACCATGGCCGCTACCATGGTAGCCAGGAATAGTAATACATTTGTTCCGTCCCTATATTTGGGGGGAATTTGCCATAATCGCCACGCTTGGCAGGCGGGTTGGCGGTCGCAGTCAGTCGAGAGTCTTCTTACCTGATGCTGCTGCCCATCCTGTATTGGTATTTCTTCCGACCTGTGGTATTGGATTGACCGCCCTTGTTCGGTTGACTGACTGCACTACTGGTAGACACGACCACTAGCGGGCGATGGATTTGTCACTTCTCGACGCTGAAAGTCAGCCGACGACAAGTCTGTATAAGCCTTAATACCTTTGCCTTATCCAGAGAGTGAATAAAAAAAAAACTTTTTAAAACAATGAGGTTCGGTTTTCGTTTTTCATTCAAATTCGAATCGAACTTTGATGTCGGAATTGCTCAATGCGTAAATAGTTACTATACTCTTTGCTCAATGCTTAGTAAGGCTCAATGTGACAATTTATTTTTTTAACGCACACAGCAAATTGAATTAGTAATAATCAGTCAGTGCGTACATGGTGCGTACCTACTGCTTCGGTATCACGGTATCAGTAAGTTCGGTATGTAAAAAGTACTCTGTGGCGTACCGTACAGCTGTTATGTAGTCGGTTCGTCTCTGTTTGGTTACGGTTTTTTGTTTTATTTTATATCCAAGAATGAATGAGCTCGACCAATTGCAACCTTTACCCGAAGATATCTGCGACAACCACATTTCTACGCTTAATAAATCTTCAATACAACAGTATAAACTCTCTTTGCCAAGGTTTGTTTTGTTATGAATGTACAGACTACATCAAAATGATGCCAAATTAACTTTGATCATCAGGAGCCTTACATGTCCCCACTATTGGAGCACAGCATCTAAAGTCACTTCTTGTGGGTTCTATGACTGCAAGATAAGCATGCAAGAAATTTGCCTGTGCACCTTACCAGTTTCAGGCGTGCGTTACGTACTTTAACTTAGCACGTAAATTGACAATAATGCTGTGCAGAGAATGGAATGGAATTTCCCAACACAGGATTCCACCCTAAGAGATTAAATGACATTGAAAACCAATAAAAATATGTTTTCGAATAGAAACAAATAATATTTACTATTTCATTTACAACATTTGAGTTAGTAGAGGGATTACAATAATAAATTACCCAGTGCCCTGAAGTAAATATTATTAGTTTAAACATATGATATAACTGTTATTGGTTAATTTGACGACGTGTTTGGTGTAGTGGTTGGTATCTCTGACTCCTATACTAAAAGGTTGCTGTACGAATCCGCTGGGGGCATATGTTGGTATGATGAATACAGGTATGTGTTTATTTATTTATTTTATTTATTTATTTATTGCATATCACATGGTTCACATAGGTGTTAAATATATACAAGCATGTGACACCCTGTAAGGGCACCGCAAAAGTATGAGAGAGAGCTTCTTATAATTAATTATTTCCTGTGTGTTCCTGTGTTCCTGAGTTATAGATATTTTTCATTTATATATGTATTTATTTACAAAAAAAAATGTATTTACGTAGTTTATCAACCACCTGGTATCCATAATACAAGCTTAGTTGCTTAGTGTGGAATTAGATGGCGCTGTGTGTATGTGTAATAATAGGTAGTTATAATTAGATATAATTCGTTAAATTTTGCATGCTCAAAAGGCAGAATGTAATGGGCCTTATTTTTAACACGAAAACACCATTGTCAACTATATCATTGTTTTGTTTAAATAAAAACTAAGACTATTTTTGGGAAGAAACTGCCTACTGTAACACAGTGAAAACTAGTACAGTTGGCAGAACTTCATTGTTAAAGTGTAATTGATTAATATGTTAATAAACTGATTTTTCTATTCTACTTCATTATAAGTTCGATTCTCTATATCTACTACTGACTAGACAAATCAAACGTAATTTCTTTGCTTATGGTAAATATCTCGGTTTGGGAGGAAATAATAAACACAAATTATGACATTATATTAAATTTTATTTCAGTTTTAATTTTTGCAACAAAAAAAAAACATACAAACGGCTGAAAACCCCCTTTTTGAAGTCTGTGAAAAACCTAATGCAAATATAGATATTGGTGTAAATTCGGTTGCACACGAACTAAACTAAAACCAGATTTAAACTGGTGCTCTCACGTTATTTTGTTCCAGAGAGAAAAAGGCAGACCTACTTTAAAATTGGTTTTAGTTTAGTTTGCATACAACCGAATCAACACCAGTGACTGTAAGAGTGTCCAGTCAAAATTTCATTAAGAAGTGATTTTGTCATTTATAAAGAGACATTCCATCTTAGCTCTAGGTGACAATACATGAAATACAAATATTTGAGGTCAAACATATGAACCTTATCTCTTACTAGTGTATCTGCCATGAGTTTATGCAGACAATTTATGTTATCTAAATCTTGGTAATGCTGCTTGTTACTGGTGAATGTAATTAGGAGACAAGAACAGAACTTAATTTTTTTGATATATTAAAAAATACCTACCTATGTTTCAGGTCAAATGTTGCATCACACACTTTACTCAATGATGTCTTCCATTTCAACACAAAATTGTCTGATCAAAATGTAGGTCACATACTGAGTTCAGTCCATACACTTTTGAAGGACAATGATAAAAGCAATACTAAAACATGGAAAAGTTCCTTGAGGTACCTGCTACTGACAAACCTAACTAATTTACTATTGCATTATCAAATCCAAAATAGGTGCCTAATTATTTTTTATTTTCCAGTACTTTTACAGATCCAGAAATATTGTTTGAACGAACCTTACCAACTTGTATGCAATGTAACTCAGAATCAACAGACTATAATTGTTTGAATGAGGTTCTAAACAATGAATGTAAATGTGACCTAGGCCTCACAGATAAAGTCAACACAACCCACAAGGAAAACCTAGACAACAAGTCAAATTTTGTTAAAATCTCGAATTATGAAAACTCAAGTCAAGAAACACGATCAGGTGATGAACAGAGGCCAATTTTTAAACCAAGGTTTGGTCGACAGAAACCTTTTACCAAAACCCAGCTTCCTACATCTAGTACTTCCATTCAGGAATTTGATTTGGACAAAGAAGAAGAGGAGAACAAAGCTCATAAGAGTAATGTGGCGAAAATAACATTTAAAACGGCCAAGGAACAACTGTTGGCTTCAAATCCTGCAGCCAAAAGGACTTTGGGCGCATCCCGAAAGGCTCAAGGGAAGTTTGTCTCACCTATGCTTGGAGTTCAGTAAGTAAATACTTCGATAAGGGTTTACCTTTATGCTTCGGAATAAATAATGATCTGTATATATAAAATTCAAAGTCCTGACTATTTGACTATCTTCGTGATGCATGCATGCTGGGGCTGGGATGGGGGTCGCAATTTTATTTAACCATACGTACACGACCGTACATTGCTATAATAGATGGATAATAGGTTTTTTTTTATGCACAATGGGTTAGCACTTGACCTCAATCACACCTTTTGTTAAGATGGTGATAGCTAGCCAGGCGGAGGCAGGGATCGATCGTAATACTTTATTTTTGTAAACTGTTGTTAGCGTGAATAAATGTAAATTAAAACTAAAAGTAACACTAGTATGTATCTATTTAAAAAGAGCAACCCATGGAGTTTCTGGTCATATTTCTTGGGGAGTCAGTCCTGTAACAATAATACTTAATCGTTTTCCAGAGAAAAACAAGAGAATACTGAACCCACATTAACAGATGAGAGGCTCAAACACATTGATCCTAAAATGATAGAATTGATTGAAAGTGAGATTATTGACAAAGGATCACCAATAGGTAATTTGTTTTTGTATTTCACATCTAGGTACCATTAGCTTTGTCAAGTGGTCAAAAAAAAAGGTATCATGACTAGAACTCATTACCACAGTTAAAAATATTTAATTCGAAAAAAAAATTCTAATCAAGAGTGATCAGATCAACTATACTGACAGTATTGAAAATACCTACCTAATAACACTCTTTTCTGACTAACATTGGAACCAATTCTGAAATTGAGAAAAAAATCAGTAAAAAAAACTTTTGAATGAAAGCTGACTTTTTATAGAGAGAAAACGACCTATTTGGTGTAGTGGTTAGCAACTCTGACCACTATACCAAAAGGTTGCGGGTTCGAATCCTGCTAGGAGCATATGTTTGTGTGATGAATACGGACATGTGTACCCGAGTTATGGATGTTTTCATTTATAATAAGTATTTATTTACAAAAGAAAGTATTTATGTAGTATATCAATCATCGGTTTCCACAACACAAGCTTATAGTTGCTTACTGTAGGACTAGATGGCGCTGTGTGTATGTCTAAGTATATTTATTTATTTATAAATAGAATTTTTATTATGATTGATTGGATACGCATCTGACCACAATCTCACCAGATAAGTGATAGCGGTCGAAGCTGACTCACACAATCTCAATAAATGCCTATTCACCCAAGATTGTAGGAGTTCAGGAAGACTTAGACGTCGAAAGGGAGTTCCATACCTTGGCTGTTCAATGTATGAATGAAGAGCCAAATTGTTTATAACTAGTAGAAGTAGTATAAATTATGGCTCCGTACATGTTAATTTTTATCAAATTTTTCAGGCTGGGATGATATAGCTGGTCTGCAGATGGCTAAATCGGTGATCCAGGAGGCAGTGGTGTGGCCACTGTTGAGGCCTGATATCTTCACAGGGCTTAGACGACCTCCCAAGGGCATATTGCTCTTTGGACCACCGGGCACTGGCAAAACGTTGATTGGTAATTTTTTTTTAATATTAATATACTCCAGGCAGGAAAAGAAAAAATAATGTAACAAAATGACTTAATACATAATACAAAATATGCCCATACACATACCCACAGACACCGCCTCCGTGTCCGCCTCCATGGCTCAATATAAACAACATTAGGTTAATGATTCGGAGGTCGCGGTTTCGATCTCCAGCGGGGTACATGTTTAAGTACTCGGTTAGGTTAGGTTAGGTTAGGTTATGTTATTAGGTTATGCCCTATTTTTAAACTCATATTAGTTTAACAATATAATATTTCGGCGAAATGCCCCTAAAGATGCTACAACATGTTGCAAATCACATTTTTTTTTTATTTATTTATCCATAGAACATTATTTGAACAATCTTCACTATAAGACGCCTACGAAAACCTGTAAAGGCTTGTGTGTAGTGCGAATGAGGTCACTGACCCGCCACGTTATTAATTATTACAAAAGCAACTTAAAATATCTACTTACATACATAAGATGATATACGAAAGCAAGTAGACTTGTGTCTCGCTATCGAAATAAAATTTGTTGGAAAGGCACTCCCTACATATTTCCATCTATAAAGTACTTCTTTAATGCATTTTTACATTGTTTTACGTTATGTGAATATAGTTCACCAGGAAATACCATTTAAAATATCTGGTAAAATATAATCCCATATTCTCATGCCATATACATATGTTGACAGGTAAGTGTGTAGCGGTACAGTGTAACGCGACGTTCTTCAGCATATCGGCGTCGTCGCTCACTTCCAAGTGGATCGGCGACGGCGAGAAGATGGTCCGTGCGCTGTTCGCCGTCGCGCGCTGTCACCAGCCTGCCGTTAGTTTGATACGCACACAACTAAATACTGCTAGATTAGTATATTATATTAGGTCCTTACCTAGGAAATTGGCGTTTTGTATGAAGAATTTCATTAAGACTGTTTTCTCCATACAAACATTTTTGTTTTTTGCTTTTGGGAACGGCAAATCCAAATTTAGCTAAACTTTGTGTGTATTATCGGATAACATTAAGTTAAATATAGGCGTCGTTAATTTTTAAAAGTAACCGCTTTATAAAAGTTTCAACGAATCAAAGAAATGATTATGGTAAGCACATGAAAAGAGCTCTGTTCAAACTTTTTTTTTATATGATTTAGCCCAGAAATTAAAAAATATTTCATGTGAAACCTTGAAATAATATTCTATTTTCCAAATAAAAAACAAATTTGGATATAGCTTTGAAAATCGCAGGAATTGAAAAGGAAAGGAGCAGGAACATATGATTAACGAAGAAAAAAACCTCAATTTAGTAGGTTTGAGACGTGAACAACGCTATTTCTCAAATAGTGGAATGGTTCACTGCAAATAATTTGTTACTTAATGAGAAAAAACTAAATGTGTTAAATTTGTACTGCATAATATCATGGAGTTGCCCACAAATAGACTGATATATAAAAAACAAACATGACTAAGGCCCATATTAATAAACCGTTCTCAAGATTGAGATGACCTTAAGCTGACGCTTGAGAATCTGTTGCATTTTAAAACAGAATAAAAAAAAAATTGTATTAAGACAGACGCGATCTTAAGATCGATTTATTAATGCAGCCCTAAGATATTGTCATCTCGTTCAGTTTTTATTATAAACAAAAACACATTCGTATCTCTCCACGCATTACTGATATGTCCGGATGCTGGACACAACGCCGTCAAATACATAACGAGGTATTCGTACCTAACTGTAAACTTTAAACCGTCTCCGTGGCTCAATGTAAACAACATTGGGTTTACGATTCGGAGGTCGCGGGTTCGATCCCCAGCGGGGTACATGTTTAAGTATTCGGTTTGGTTGGTGGTAGGGCATTTTAAATGTCCGCCTGGCTAGCTACCACCATCTTATCTAAATCTGCCGCCAAGCAGCAATGTCAATAGCATTGTTGTGTTCCGGTTGTCAGAGATAAGGATAGCCAGTCCCCCAAATGTGTTGGGGTTTCCGGGTCAGTACGCTTCCACCTTCGACCTCATCTTCACTTAACATCAAGTGTGATTGAGGTCAAGTACCAACCCGTTGTGCATAAAAAAAAACTGAACCTTATCAATATACATATTTCTTTTGATCGTCCACCTAAACTAATGAAATGTCATTTCAGGTGATATTTATAGACGAAATTGATTCCCTCTTGACGCAACGGAGCGATAGTGAACATGAAGCCACCAGGAGGATCAAGACAGAGTTCTTGGTGCAGTTCGATGGAGCAGCCACAGGTAATTAAGGATAAATATAAATTTAAAATAATTTCTACATTATAAATACTTTTGAAAACAAGCTTTTGTACTCCATCATGATTATCTTATCACATATTATTCAAGTACAAAGACTAGTAACATAAAGTCCGTCAAGGAGTACCAGTGGCAATCTTCTGGCTCCATCTTCAGACCTTCGTCATCATGTATGTGTTCTAATAGCAACGAAACAAACTAGCCCAAAAAGTACTATCTTGCCATTTGCCATCACGGAGTTCCAGTCCCTACATCTCTATCACCATCAGCTCGATATGGTACATTAATTGCATTGTCACCGAACTTACATAAATTTGCCAAATGCCAGCTCACTCGCAACTAGCATGTGATTGAAAAATGCTTTGCAAATTTTGAAACGGACAACTTACTAACATTGCAAACGAAATACAAGCTTGTAAGAACCACTGAAAACACACTTATATAAAAGCTATGAGTAGTTCATGTAAGAACTGACTGCGCCAGACGTTGCTTAACGTCGTTAATATTTCGGATACGTACACCAATCTGACGACCCGTTTGGTGTAGTGGTTAGAAACTCTGCTACTACACCAAATGGTCGCGGGTTCGAATCCCGCTAGGGGCATATGTTTGTATGATGAATACAGACATGTGTTCCCGAGTTATGGATGTTTTTTATTTATACATGTATCTATTTACAACAAAAAAATGTATTTGTGTAGTTTATCAACCATCTGGTACCCATAACACAAGCCTAGATGCTTACTGTGGACCTAGATGGCGCTGTGTGTTTGTGCTAGTCCCAAACTAAGCAAAACTTGTGCTATGGATACTAGATAACGGATCATCTCAGCCCGTAAACATCCCACTGCAGGGATATAAGCCTTCCCTCATATAATGAGGGAGTATGGGCCGTAGTCCACCACGCTGGCCCAATGCAGGTTGGGGACCTAAGTCTGTTTATAAGTTATCTAAATAACTGATAAACATTCCTGACTCGGGAATAAATGTTCATATTGATCACACTAACATTTACCCCTCGCGGGATTCAAACCCACAACCATTTTCCACAGATGAATTGTGCCTACAGGCAGATTTTGCTGGACTACCTATCTACAAAATAAGACCTTTATCTGTATACCCAAAATCAAACAAATAAATAATTTTCTTTCTTTCTTTCTTTCTTTCTTACATTTTTTTTTTACTAACTAAAACTAAGCAAAGCTTGTACTATGGATACTAGATAATGGATAAACATACATAAATATTTATATAAACATCCATGACTCGGGAATAAATGTTCGTATTCATCATACAAACATTTACTTCTTGCGGGATTCGAACCCGCAACCGTTGGTTTCGCTGACAGGGTCGCTATCCACTACACCAATCGGTCGTCAAACTTTTTTTTTTTTTTTTATATGAGGGCGGCAAACGAGCATGGGGGTCACCTGATGGAAAGCAATCACCGCCGCCCATGGACACCCGCAACACCAAAAGGGTCACAGATGCGTTGCCGGCCTAAACTTTATTCAACATTATACTAAGGACTGTTATTTTTTGATAAATGTCAACTTAAGTTAATATCAATCTTGAGATACTTTTCATTAATACGAACGAAACCACTATTTACAATATCAACCATGCAGAACCCATAAACTTCGAATCAGCTACTGTCTATGGGTCGCTGGTTTACACGGACAAACACTACTGGGCTCACAGATGGGCTGGGATGTACGAATCTTGTGTAACCCCTCAGCCGATGAAGACCGTCTGCTGATAGTGGGTGCCACGAACCGGCCCCAGGAGTTGGATGAGGCGGCTCGGCGGCGGCTCGTGAAGCGGCTCTACATACCGTTGCCAGATGCTGATGTAAGAACCATAGCACCATTTAAATTATGTTTGGTGTAGTGGTTAGCAACTCTGACCACTATACCAAAAGGTTGCGGGTTCGAATTCCGCTAGGGGCATATGTTTGTGTGATGAATACGGACATGTGTACCCGAGTTATGGATGTTTTCATTTATAATAAGTACTTATTTACAAAAAAAAATGTATTTATGTAGTATATCAACCATCTGGTATCCACAACACAAGCCTTTAGTTGCTTACTGTGGAACTAGATGGCGCTGTGCGCATATCTAAAGACATTTATTTATTTATTATGCGAATGTAGAGTCTAATTAATGTGTTACCAGTGAAGTTATGACAATAGCAGGGAGCAGTTAGATAGATATTTCTTTCAAGCAAAATTCAACCGTATTTCTTGTATGATTAAAGATTAAAGTTAAACAAAATTTTGATGCGACTTAGATCCTTTTTAAACTGAGGAAAAAGTAAAAATGTTGCATTGGGCTATTCAATACCAATGCTGGTTTTTTTTGTTATCATTTGGCCTCAATCACACCTGATGTTAAGCGAAGCTGAGGCCGAAGGTGGAAGCGTACTGACCCAGAAACCCCATCTTATTTGGGGGACTGGCTATCTTATGTTTTTCAAACGGGATACAACAATGCTATTAACATTGCTGTTTGGCGGCAGATTTAGATAAGATGGTGGTAGCTAGCCAGGCGGGCATTTAAAAGGCCCTACCACCAACCAAACTGAGTACTAAACATGTACCCCGCTGAGGATCTAATCCGCGACATCCGATGCCTATGTTGTTTACATGAGCCACGGAGGCGGTTAGATTTTAGAGGCGGCATTTTCCATTATTTTCTCAATTTAAAAAGAACGTAATTCGCTTAAAGATTTTGATTATTTTCCTCATAATATCTACTTATTTCGATCTATCATAATGACACCGAAACATGGTGTCTGGCCATGGGCCTGATAACGAACTATGGAGATGGCAGTGCTCGATCTAATGAGGAAGAAATCCGTACAAAAACAATAGCCACCGACATAGCCTAGCGGAATATTAAATTCAAGTGGTAGGGCGCAGGGTATAGCTCACAGGACTGATTGTTGGATGTTGGATTAATAACATGTTGGACGTTAATTAAAAAGGCCGAAGCAATTTGAATAAATGAGTTGTCATTGTATTCACCATGACCCCCAGTGTCATGCTTTTCAGTAGTAGTCTGATTTTAGTTATAAACTTATATTTATTATTTACTAACTCCTTTCTCAGGCCCGTAATCAAATAATAACGAATCTCCTGGAGAACGAGGTCAACGAGCTGACCTGCCACGAGGTATCCGAGATTGCGGCGCTCACCGAGGGTTACTCTGGGGCCGACATGAAGTCTCTGTGCTCTGAGGCGGCCATGGGGCCCATACGGTCCGTGCCGCTGTCACAGATAGTCAGCATTGACAGGGACAAGGTATGATTATGTGTGCTAACTATAAAGTGGCTCTGATAATTTAGATTAAATTGGGAAACTCGGTGACGAGCCAGAAATTTCCTAGAATTTTATTATTGCTGACTGTAAAATGAATAAAAAAATCAATTGAAGCTAAACGTCACATGAAAATGAGCCATTTTTACGCCAACTTCCATAAAAAATAACATAGATGGCACTGTCTATAGACTTTTACGTATAAAAATCGCTTAGCTGGTTCCTTTGTTGTATGACACCTACGCGCCTTCACACTTTTGCTGCTGCAACGAATGAATGAACGTCAGAATTATCTGTATTGTGGGTGGGGCTCGTGCTGAGTCATCCTACTTCCTTCTTTTTATAGTATAATATAACTTATTGTCATACTTGTATAAGGTATGTTAATGAATAAAGTTATACTTAATCTATGAAGAGCGCCATCTAAATTTCTTTGTGGAAGCTGGCCTTGATAATAGCTCTTTGTAGCCAATTTTGCCACTAGTCATGAAGAATGCTACATCCTTGGAATGCACACCTAGCTAGCTAGTTACAGCTTGATCAAAAGCAGCTGAAAAGCAATGAAGGCTATTTTTAAATTAACTGGCAACACAGAAGTTTCATAGCCAATCACGAGTGGATATTCAGTATTTCTATGTAAAATTAATATAGTCCCTTTATTTTCCATTCCCTGTCAGCGAAACCAACGGTTGCTGGTTCGAATCCCGCGAGGGGTAAAGGTTTGTGTGACGAATACGAACATTTATTCCCGAGTCATAGATGTTTATTTAAATATATATGTTTATCCATTATCCATAGCACAAGCTTCACTTAGTTTGGGACTAGATTGGTGTGAGTGTCTGAAATATATTTATTATTTAATTACTTAACCGCTCGGCCCAACTGCTTGATTCCGCACGATTACACTTGTGTGCTGCTCACATGGTACCTTTATTAATAAAAACCTTCATATCTGGTAAACTACAACAGCTATAGCAACAAAAACGTATATGTAGGTATAGGTTAATCAATCTATGGTTACGAAATAAATATTATTTTGGTTCAGGTGCGTGCGGTTTGCGCGCAGGACTTCCGGAACGCGCTGCAGCGAGTGAGGCCGAGCGTGTCTCCGGACGATCTGGGCCAGTACGAGCGCTGGAACAATACTTACGGACAGGGATTCTAAATATAATAATACACTTTTGAATGTGTTTTTTATTTCGACTGCAACCTTTGTTTTAGAAGATATGTGGACATAGAAGAGTTAAACAGACAGCCTGATTAATGTTAGATAATGATGTAGCATAGTCGTAGCTAAATGGCAGCCAGAACCCTTATGATTCATTATGTTTCGTATACCATATCCAAATCCACCATCTTTGCATCGACCTAACAGGGTGGTAATGTGTGAACCAAATAATAAACTACAATCATGAGTCGAGCCTCGTGCAATAAACAAAAATAAATGTTACTGCAGTTTTAAAGTGAATTGCCCAAAAACTTACAAATTCTTATAATGGTGTCGATTCGGTTGTACGCAAACTAAACTAAAACCAATTTTAAAGTAGGTCTGTCTTTTTCTCTCTGGAACAATATAACGCGACAGCACCAGTCTAAATCTGGTTTTAGTTTAGTTCGTGCGCAGTCGAATCGACACCAATATAAGTCAAACAGACTGGTATCCAGAGTTGTAGAAACCCTTAATAAAAAAAAACAGGGCTTTTTGGCGGGAACTCGGCGAGTGAAGTAGCATTTTTCTTTATAATTCTTATAAGTTGTGCATTCTGACTTTAGAAGCTTAATAATGGCAGAATATTGTGCAGCAAACGTTAGTGTTGGTGTACAAGTGAAGGGAAGTGTAAATTAAAGTGCGTAACGGAGCTTTCGGGTTCCCACAAGAAGCCGCCAAAATCTTTTGTAAAGCATTCTGCCACTTTACTGAAGAATGACTTGACCGTGACTAGACTCTGTATACGCCAAGTATACGACGAATTACTTGTTTTGACTGAGACTGACTTACAAACTGAAGAAATAAGATAAATAAGACATGGCTGTTATGGGCTAGATCCCTTTGCCTTCTCCTAGAGGAGAAAATAAAACTAAAAAAATAAAATAAAAAAAACAGCTGTTTTGCTAATGACAGCTGCTGTCACAGTTGTCAAACGAACTTGTTTTTAGCAATTTGTTTGGATGGATTCTAGTATGGCGCCAAAAGATTTAGACAGATTTTAATCCATATTCCACCTCAGGATGCAATTAATTTACATATAATTAATTGACTATTGCCCACATAATTTTTCTACCTCTGATAAATGTGTATTGTTTGCGATATTTTTAAATATGGATGTAGAAAACAGAGTTGTAGTATTGATCGACATGGATTGTTTCTATTGCCAAGTTGAAGAAAAACTGGAGCCGGAATTGAAAGGGAAACCTATTGCTGTGGTGCAGTACAACCCTTGGAAGGGTGGAGGGTAATTACGAATGATATTAAGCTTCGTTTTACGGAATTCTAGCTAGGCACACATAACCCTATTAAATAATTTTTCTGTTGAAATTGGTACAAAAATAGATTTTTAAATAAATAAGTAAACTGAGAGGAAGGGGAAGACCTAGGCGTAATTACTTTGACCAAGTGAAACAAAAGGTGAATGTTGTGTCGTACCAAGAGGTTAAAACGAGGGTGGAAAATAGAGAGCCGTGGTCATTACTCCACCGACAATAGCGTAGCTCTTAAATTGAAGAAGAAGTAAAGTGACGGTTTATCATAAAATAATACAACAGTGCAATGTGAAATTAATTAGGTATTATTTTATTACAGTGGCGACGATTATGCTAATGGTTACTACTGGTATGTGTATCAGTGTTGGAAAAATGGACATTGGAAGTGCTATTTTTATTCACAGTCATTGTAATTAGAAAAATTTATAAAAAGCAGACTAGATAATTTGAAACCTAATTTGACTATCTGAAACAGTAATAAAGCAAACACGCTTGCTACTACAGACCTTGGTCTGTTCATTATTGTTATTTGAAAGCATTCACTGATTGAGCAGAGACAACATCAGGGAGTTTGAAGAGGCCCTAACTTCTATATAATTGAAACTGTAGATAATATTTAAAGCAATATGTTATATTTCATGGTGTTTTCAATCATTGAATTTACTATAGACTCCAAATTTTTGTGAGGTTAGCCGATACTTTCTCCTTTAAAATTATTATCTATTTTCAATTCTTGAGGTACTAGCCCCTCATGTTCCACTATTTTTTGACACCCAATATTTAAAAAAATGTTGTTTATTTTAGTATCATAGCTGTCAACTATGTGGCGAGGGCTAAGGGAGTAACTCGGCACATGAGAGGTGATGAAGCGAAGGAGAAATGTCCTGAGATACAGCTGCCTTCGGTGCCATGCCTGAGAGGGAAAGCAGACATTACAAAGTAAGCATCCCATGTAATATTTTTTCATTCTTGTCATGAAAAGTTATCCCTCAAATTAATTAAATTTTTGACTTAAAATTACAATTACTTTTCACAAGTCCAACTCCCCAGGAAAAATGAGAAAGCAACTAAAGAGTTGCTCCTTTTGAATAGATATATTAATAGTCTATAAAAGTGTATTATTGGACATAAGCCATTCCTACAGAAATGATTTTCATTTAAATAAGTCATCATCATCTCAGTAAACATCCCACTGCAGGGATTTAGGCCTTCCCTCGTATAATGAGGGAGTATGGGCCATAGTCCGCCACTCTGGCCCAATGCAGGTTGAGGACTTTACATGCCTTAGAATTTTTATTTCTCAGGCATGCAGGTTTCCTCACGATGTTTTCCTTCACCATTTAAGAGCAGTCTGATAAATGCACATAAGTAATTTAATTTAAAAGTTCATTGGTACATGGCCTGGGAATCGAACCCGGACCTCCTAATTGGGAGTCCGCATTTTAACCGCTGAGCCACCGATTAAATTAGTGCTAGGCGATAATTTGTGATCAGATAAAACAAGGAAAAAAAAATATAATTAGATTGAAACAACATGTTATTAGCAATAGGAATCACTAATATAGTTTTAAGTTACATTGTTACTAACACCTCTGCTCTGAATTAAATAATTTTTACATTATTTATTATCTAGTCCCAAAAAAAGACATTTTTTAATCAGGTTTGGTTATTTTTTTTAACTTCTTTCACTGGATTAAATCTGTCTTTGATTAATTTTTGCAAAAATATCAATTTTTGGTCTTTGCTCAGACCATCAAGATGTATGGCCCCGGTGGATAGTGATAGACACAAACAATAATGTATAATATTGTTACAGGTATAGAGATGCCGGGAAAGAAGTTGCAAGAATATTACAGAAGTTCACACCTTTGCTAGAAAGAGCTTCTATTGATGAAGCATACTTGGACATTACTGAGCCTGTAAGATTTGCTATTTTTTTTATTCACTTTTAATTTATTTACTTATTTTTTAGAGCTACGAATAACTTTGTATTTTTTCTATTATAGTAACTAAATGGAAGTTTTTTCTATCTGAGTACCTATGGTCAAGGGCCTGCCCCAGTTTTTTCCATAGTTAAGAGTAGTCGTGAGTCAGAGAGTCCAAGTTCCATGCGCCACTTCCACAATTTAATCAAGTATCTTCCAGCATCTGTATTGCTATCCTCTGTTTTAATGTCTCTCGGGAACCAGTCCTTATAATTTTTTTCTACTCAATCAGAAGAGCCCTTGGTAAACCTTTGCACCAAAGTCACTATCTTCATTACAATGCACTTGGTTTACAATACACACTTTTAAAGTGATATTTATACCATGCTAGTAAAGTATATCCACACTATTTTCTCACATGCACACACTCCTACACAAACACATACTCGCACACACACATTTTTATTTCATTCTTATTTTATAAGTAGCATAATATTAACCTATTTCACCTTCACGTTAATTGGACAAATATCTGACATTTAGTTATGACCGGAACCGTTAAGAGCGGAACCATAACAGAATTCAATCGAAAATTGTTGGACTCCATACTAAAGGTGGTTTCATTATGGTTAACTTTGTTAAAGTTAGAAATGTAAATAATTTGTGATCGAATTCGATTATGGTTCCTTGGGGATCGTAATCAAGAGTAGCGTCACCAGTTAATGCGAATTACACATTGTTATAGTAATCTGTGACCAGGTGAGATCGTGTTCATGCGTGTCTCCAGTCCCTAAATATAAGGTCTAACAAAATTAACCCGAAAAATGTTGCAGAGTGTATGTTATAGGATGTACCTATTACGAAAAAAATAAAACATTAAAGTTAACAGATTTTATTCAAAAAATTAAATTTAGAAATTTTGTGAGTTGGATATCAATGGCCGCGCGCTCTAAGTACTTAAGTGCCGCGGTATCTTTGAAGACGCCAAAGGGCGACCAGTCGCCGCTCGCCGCGGGCGCTTGCCCCGGCGGCGCGACTTGCTGTGATTGGTTGCGCCCTGTGCCCCGCCACCCGCCACCCCCTTTGGCGTCTTCCATATCAATGGAACGTTGCCTGTTTTTTCTCATTGATAAAACAAGGTACAATCGAAATGAAGTAAGTCTGATTAATGTGTATTTTCATTTGCACTTACATTTAATTTTTTTACTTGGAAACAAAATTTTTAAGGCTAGTTTTTTTAATGAATATATTATTTTATTGTCATGTACGTGCAATTGCCAACGGTTGTCGGGTTAATTTTGTTAGACTTTATATAAACGTTTGTATTTTGTTTCTGTTTTATATTTGTTTGTATTTTAGGTATTTATGTTAATTTTAAGTAAGTATATTTAAGTATATGTATGTAAGTATATGAAATCTATTCACATAGTTAGTATCTGCATCCCTATTTAATACCACACAACCTGCCTATTTCAAATGTATTGTCCTTATACCCAAGGGTTGCATGGAAGATATCGCTTTTAGTGATAAGGTCGCCAAATTGTACGTTCTACTGTTACCACTTTCTGTAACTGTCTTTTCGTTTCCGGTGTGCAATAAAGTGTATTAATTGTATTATGTTATTAAATTAATTATTAATTTTGCACTCGCCAGCAGTGGGATACTATGGGCTCTTAATCATAATAATTGTATTATATAAAAAAAACTTGCAGGTACAAGAAAGGTTGAAAACCTTCAACGTTAACACAGTAAACACTAACATGATCCCAAACACCTACGCCCTCGGATACGACAGAATAGAGGAATTTATATCCGACGTACAGAACTATGGCAACGATTCCATCGAGTTTGACCAAGACCATGCAAGACGGCTGCTTGTGGGCGCTGTGGTCGTAAGCGAGATCAGGGCTGCTGTTTACGAGGAGACTGGTATGTTTACAGGCTTCTTCCCCATTACAAGGACGGTCGCTGGGTTACCGTAGAGCAAAATCAAAGAAAAGGAGCTCTAAACACAAGCTAAGCCTCTAAAATCTATAAGCTTCTATAAAATTAGGTGTCCGCGGGGACGATATCCGCCGCCATGGCACAATGTAAACAACAGGGTTACGAATCGGCGGGGTCCATGTTTAGTACTGGGTTTGGTTGGTGGTAGGGATAGCTACCACCTTCTTGTCTAATTCTGTTGTCAAACAGCTGTTGTGTTCCGGTTGTTAGAAATAAGATAGCCAGTCCCCCAACTAAGATGGGGTTTCCTGGTCAGTACGCTTCCACCTTCAGCCTCATCTTCACTTAACATCAGGTGCAAAAAAAAAATCTTTGTGGCTCCATCTATTGTTGAATTGAAAGGTTATTGTTTGATGATGTTGCGAGTGTGTGTCCAGATGTACCTACGTAATGCGTGGTCCGACTTGAGTGGGGTTTTATTATGAGCCATCTTTAAAAAGCCAGTTGTTTGGTGTATTTGGATGATACAATAATTTGGAGTATAAATTGTATCACTCAAAAATCTTTTATTTGACACAAATGCATGTACCAGATCAGTAGCAGCCCTGACTCCTAAACTAGGGCAACCTGTATTTCAGGAGTCAGAATAACTATTTAATTTGCTTCAGTGACTCAACAGTTAATATGCGGTGTCCCAATTTGGGAGGTCCGGGCTCGATGCAGGTCATGTACAATTTAATTACTTATGGGCATTTATCTGCTGCTCTGTTCTTAAATGGTGAAGGAAAACATCGTGAGTTTCCTCTAAATTTCTAGGGCATATGAAGTCACCAACCCGCATTGGGCCAGCGTGGTGGACTATGGCCCATACTCCCTCCTTATACGAGGGAAGGCCTGCAGTGGGATGTTTACGGGATGAGATGATTTAATTTTCAATAGATATTTAAAGCCTGCCTGCATCTTAATCAGTCTGTGGAAATGAAAATTAAGATGGATACATAATATGACAAAAAACAATTTTCTTTTCCTCACATGAGTACTCTGACGTATTTCACAGGTTACACCTGTTCAGCTGGCATAGCGCACAACAAAATCCTGGCCAAACTTGTTTGCGGCATGAACAAACCCAATAAGCAAACGATACTGCCGAAGCATTCCATCAATATTCTCTATAAGTAAGTAATTTTAACTCCAATTTCTTTTATTTATAACCCCCGTCGAAAAATTACGGGTGTTAGGTGTTTGGCGGGGCTTTGTGTGTGTGTGTATGTGCCCAGTCTTTGTCCGGATGTATCTCAGTAATATATTTTAAATGTGGGTTTTTTATATTTAAAGATTAAAGGGGGGGCAGGTTATCAGCCATGTCTGATGAAATAATATATACATAGTATGGAAGTCCAACATTTGTCGGCTGAATTCGGCTATGGTTCCTTGGACTCTCAAACTGAGGGTGGTGTCTCAATAGTTTACTTTGTGTGGGTGATTGAAATTTTATTGATCGAATTCAACTATATTCCTTGGGGAAAGTTGTTCGTAATCAAGAGTGGCATCACCAGTTAACGGGAATTATACGAATTCAAATTCACCCTGTATATTTCCCATAGGTGTGGGTTGTCTGGAGCTATTATATAAGACCGCCAAATTGTGTTCTAATGCTACCATAAAAAAATATTGTAAATTATTTTGTAATTATATTATAGTAACGGTACAAATCGCCTAATATATTCTCAGGACCTTATCAATTAAAAAGGTGAAACACTTAGGAGGGAAGTTCGGTGACACGGTGTGTGAAACACTGGGGTGCAACAACATGGGTGAACTGCAAACGTTCACGGAGAAAGAACTTCAAGCTAAATTTGACGAGAAGAATGGGTAAGTAATTTACTATACAAGGTCCTAATTTATTAGGCCCTTTTTTTTAATATCCTTAGACATATACACAGCGCCATCTAGTTCCACAGTAAGCAACTATAGGCTTGTATTGTGGATACCAGATGGTTGATATACTACATAAATACATTTTTTTGAAAACATCCATAACTCGGGTACACATGTCCGTATTCATCACACAAACATATGCCCCTAGCGGGATTCGAACCCGCGACCATTTGGTATACTGGTCAGAGTTTCTAACCACTACATCAAACAGGTCGTCGTACTTTATATTAAACACGTGATTGTGTAGATCTAGAATACTCCAAATAACAATTTTGTTTAATGAAAAAATACCCGACCTCCATACAATTTGAATATTTTGAATACTGCAGCTGCAGGGGTGTACTTTTCGCCGAAAGGTTCGATGTTTTTACCCGACTGCCCAAGAAAGGAGGGTAATGTTTTTCGAGTGCATTATATGTATCTAATTATGTCCGTTCCTTTGGCGCACCCTGTAGCCAAAACTGCTTGACCGATTTCGAAGTGTATGGTATCGTTAGATTAGTCTTGATACCTGGAGAATCATAGTTATTCTTCTATTTATTTTCGACTGAGCAATCGATGGTTAGAGAAAAAGGACAATCTTATAAGTAGCTTAAGATTTGGTGTTTTCTTTGGCAAAAAAATATTATTTATTATTATTGTTATTTCAAAAATTTTAAATTTTCTCTTTAATCAATTATGTCAGCTATAAATTGTTTTGTTAAAATAAAAACTGTTTTTTTTTTTATTAAAAACTGGTTTCGCGTTTGACTACAATCTCACCTGATGGAAAGTGACGATGTAGCCGAAGATGTATCACGCGCGTTTTGGGAAGAAACTGCCTACAACAGAGTGAAAACTAGTACAGTTGGCAGAACTTCATTGTTAAAGTGCTGATTTACATGAAATAAAGATTTTTATTTATACATTTTATGGTAAAAATTTCAACGGCATCCGCAAAATATCAAATATGCTGTTTTTTTTTTGTTATTTTTATAGACATTTCTTTTATGTCAATCAGCCATCGTTTCTCTTTTATAAAACATAAGACTTCGATTCCAGGTCATGGTTATACAACATAGCACGCGGCATCGACTACGAACCAGTACAGGCAAAGTTCAACCCCAAGAGCATTGGGTGCTGCAAACAACTGAGAGGCAAGAGCTCTCTGTTTGACCTGGACAGCTTGAGGAAGTGGCTCAAGGACCTTGGCGACGAAATTGACGACCGACTTGAGAAAGACGCCTTGGAGAACAACAGGACACCAAAGCAGATGGTCGTGAGCTTTACCACACAACTGTCTTATGGAAGAGACATGAGTAGCTCTAGGTCTTACAATTTTGTTGCCGATGATGAGCTATGCGGCGAACTATTCACAAATAAAGCTTTGGAATTGGTCATGGAGAGCACTGAAGGTGTTAAAATTAAAGGTAATCAAGCATTCTGTTCATGAACAGAAACAAAATGATTTGTAGGTACAATTATACTTTAAATTCTGATTGTTTCAGATGGTGAAAGTAATAGGAAACTAAAGGCGCCCATCAAATTTTTAGGCATCAGCGTGGGAAAGTTTGAAGATAACATAGATAGTAAGAAAATAAAGAAAATTGTTGACTATTTTGCTGCTGGTCCAGCAAATGTAACGAAAACTAAAGATATTATACAACAAAGTGATACTACACAAGTTTCACGTGGTAATAAGAAAGACGGTGAAGAATATGTACTACAGAAATTCTTTGAAACTACGGATAAAAGTGATAAACAAGAATCGAATATCAAAGTAAATGAAGAGAATGTTCAAGTAAATAACGAAAACAAAATTAAAGAAGCTTGCGGTGTGCTGCAATCAACACTGGCTAAACAAGAATCATTCTTTGCTAAGTTTCTACATAACCGCAGTAACACTACTGAAGGTAATGTACATAAGGTTGCTAAAGATAATATCAGTCGTCCAACGACACCTCTCTGTAATGTGGTAAATTGCGGAGAGGATAGTAACGACACGGAATGTTCGGGATCAACAATCGATATGGAGATCAATAAAAGTATTGCATTATTTGAAGACGACCCCCAAGAAATCGCTCGTGTTGGCAATATGAGAGAGCTACTCAATTCAGTAAAGAATATTGAAACAGAAGTATCTATACAACCCGAATTAGAGGATTCCACAGAATTTAAAGTTCAAAGACAACCTTCGCCTCATAACAATGAAAGTTTTGAATGTTCAGAATGTAAGAAAATTGTACCTATTGACATGTTAGAACTTCATTCCGATTACCATCTCGCGTTAAAACTACGAGAAGAAGAGAGACAATTAGTGAGGAAAGAAATAAGAGATAAGAAAGAAACGAATAAGAAATTAGTCACAAATGAAGACCTTAAGAGAAGGAAACCTGATGAATTGTACAAAAATGAAACTATTACGTCTATAGCCACATTTTTCGTTAAAGTCGATGAGACAATTCCAACAGAAATCTGCTCAGAGTGCAGCAAAAAGGTGGCCGTTGAAAAATTTGCAGAACATTTGGATTTCCATGAAGCCCAGAAATTGAGTAGAGAGTTAAATAAGAAGCCCACTTTAAGGTACTCCGTGGGGAATAGCGTTAAGCGAAAAAGAAACACTGTATCTCCTACGAAAAAGACGAAAATGCCGTGTCCTTCCAGATCTATTGATTCTTTTTTTAGATGACAAATTGTGTTATAGAAGACAATCTTCGTTGTAATATAAAATTGTGTAAATTTTTAATAAATGCGCCTAAGAGGTATTTGGTTTTCTCAATGTTGTAAATTCCTCCATTCGCATGTCGCATGAAAATAAAAGGTTATACTTGGGCGTCGTCTTCGCACTTTTTAAGGAGAAGGAGATAGCGAAAAGGAATATTTGACACAGGCTTGTTTATGTCTACAACTACGCCATGTCAGTATTAATAACTGTATGCCTGGTGCCACCTACTCAATTATATTAAAAAAGATCTTGTCAAACACTTTTAAAGAGAATCCTACTTTGATAATTTTTATAGGACGACGAGGAAATGTCAATAAAAAACTCTGATTAATTATTTCTCACGGTTGAATAATTTAAAAAATGTTCATAAGGTTTTATTGTTACTTGCATTTCCATTTAGCCAGAGTTTAATAAAAAATGAAAATGACTTTAGACATAATCTAAATTTAACTTTACATACTCTGACATGTCGTCATGAAAATAAATTGCATTTTTTTGACACTAATAAATTTATTGTTCGAAATATTTTTATGTGACAGGAGATAATTATTATCTTCCTAAATATTTTAAGAGACAATTAGCAAATACCTATTTTATTTTAAATTCAGTCACTTTAGTGACTGATCCAACAGGCGCCTCCATTGGGCAGCCATTAATTATTAATAAATCCTTGGAAATCATTCCAAATAATTAAATTAAATCATAAGACAAGAGAGACTACCTCAGGCATTATTCATATTCATATATTTATTGCATTACACATGTCATAGTTACAATACATAGGTAAGTACTAACATACACATGTACCTTGTCAGGCATGGCAATATGGAGGAAAGGGATATTTATGTTAATAATGTC
This sequence comes from Oegoconia quadripuncta, assembly GCA_949316235.1. Taxonomy (NCBI): domain Eukaryota; kingdom Metazoa; phylum Arthropoda; class Insecta; order Lepidoptera; family Autostichidae; genus Oegoconia; species Oegoconia quadripuncta. The sequence continues at coordinate 3,975,578 of OX438752.1, forward strand.
GTTTCAATTACCAATAGTTATAATTTTTATGAAGCTACATATGTATGTTGGAAGCTTAAAGAAAGTTATAAAAATATGTTTGAAAAAAAAATTATAAAAGTGTTTCTAAAATGTATTAATCTGGTACACCAAAATATTCAGGGTATGAGTGGCAAAGAACTAGAGGTGGAGCTGTTCATGAGCTGCACTAACATTGATTATGTATAACGGTATAAACAATGTGAGCTCATGTTCGGCTTCAAGGAGTACCTACCAGATTGCAAGCTCGTTCAGCAGGAGGAAGGCAATAGGAGGCGGTAGTCTAATTTTAATTCGTAATAATATTAAATTTAAAGAGCGCCTCGATATTGTACTTTCTGTTGAGCGAACTATTGAAATAGCTTGTGTGGAATGCGCGGCTTACTGTATTATGCGTATACAAGCCCCCTTCTCATCTTATGAATTATTTGAGAAAATCGTGGATGAAATCCTGTGTAAAATTAGTGATTCAAATAAATATATTGTAATTTGCGGAGATTTTAATTTATGAAAGAAATATTAGAAGATAGCATTCAAACTAGAAGATTTAAATCTTTCTTCAGCTCCTATAATCTTGCTAATCTTTTTTCAGCGCCCACTAGAATGCTTCTACATGAGCTACTTGCATTGATAATATTTTCTCGAATTTACAACCCAGTGATAAATCAATTTTACATAAATTAAGTTCAGATCACTGCGGTCAGTTAGCGATTTTTAACATAGCAATTAATAAAACACTAAAAAGAGATAAATCATATGTGCCTGTAACTGAATCACTACTCGATCAATATAAGAGTAAAAAATCTACCGCACTGTAGATAAGCGAGACGGTGGCAATTCATAAAAGTAGGCAAAAGTTATATGAGCTTTATGATGAAAGGACATATAATAAGAGCGAAAGTTTTATTGAATATGTTAGGCAATATCTACTCGAAAATATTCAAACGAGCTTGTGTCACAGCAAAAGCACTTTTTATAAATAATAAAATAAAGAATAGCTGGCAAAGTTAAGGTTCGTAACACTGATACGTTAATCGGCGTGGCGTAGCTGGGACGATGCACACGCCAGAGGATATAATACGGACTTAATTTTTTTTCTTGATCTATCCGCCGGTATTCCTGATCCTGCTTTTCTATGTGCATGTTGATGTGGGTTGAGTGATCCTCTCTCCAATTTTCACAAATTTGGGAAGGATTTGTAAGGAATTGTAAAAATATACGGTGAAGTCAAAAAATTGTAAAACCAGAGATAAGAGATATATGGCCAATAACATGGATTACTGAAACCTAACTAACTGTATACTAACAAATTAAGGACTCTTTTGCATTTTCCGTGCAATCCATAACGGTTTATTTGGATCACTCGGTTTCGTGTTTCTGTCAACCTTGTCATCGTCTAACACCATAAAACCCCCAAAAATATTAAACTATAATATTTAATACCGTGTATTTGTGTTGTTTTACTTTATGTATATTTGTGTTCGTCCTTTTTGTTTTAGATGGCTCAAACAGGACACAGACCAATAGTTTGGCTCACAGAATGCTTTTTATATATGGAGGTGGGATGTTTACGGACATGATGATAATCAGCGTGTGCAAGTTTTACCGACAGAGGAATTAATCGCGCGACCTTCCCTCATATTGGCCCAGTGCAGATTAGGGACTTCACATTCCCTGAATTTTTTTTTAATTTGTCAGGCATGTAGGTTTCCTCACGACGTTTTCCTTCACCATTTAAGAGCAGTCGGATAAATGCACATAAGTAAATTAAATTTAAAAACTCCTTGGTGCAAGGCCTGCCTTGGGATCGAACCTGGACCTCCAAAATTGGTAGACTGTCTCCTCCACAGAGCCACCGACGTTCACACGCTGATATGTAATATGAATTTGATGTTTGAACACCTATTGTGTGCAATCTACTATTATCACAGCTTCTCCAAGTTACAAGATAAGACTGGTGATTTATCAAATGAAACTCGGTTTAAATAAACATCACTCCTTTATTCCAATCTACAGCTTGAGGACTTCATGCTGGATCTTGCGCCAGGCGTCGAGCGGGCCATGCTCGGGGCGATACTTCACATTACAGCCGTCGTTGGCTAGTCTCCCATCATCGCGGAGCCCCTCATACTCCTCGCGCTCGTATTTAGTAAAGCCCCATTTCTTGGACACGTAGATCTGAAATTGGACATGTTTGTGTTATGGTTTTAATGGCGACAGTCTATAGGCTCAGTCATTGTGGGGTTGTAGTGATTCACGGCACCACAGGGCCCTGTTCAGAGGTGCGATTCTCTGACCTGAAGATCTATCTCACATGAAAATATTCCGTGTTGTACCTAAAGTCATTATCGCTTTTTAGTCTTATCTGCTGAAGCCGGTCACTTCTTCATATATTTTGAATGCTACTGGATGATTAGGCATATCGAGACCGTTTGGTGGAACACATGGCCAGGCAGTTTATAGTAGGGATGTATCTAAGTTTCAACACTAAGTCTTCCTTCAACAAAAAAAATGTAGAGGTGCTATAGAAGCACCATTGGGTTAAACATTGCAAAAAGAGTGAAATTTGAAGATGAAGGTATCAATGAGGCTGGCATAGTTATTATTACTTTACTTACTGGAAGATATTATTACTTATTGTTATTGCAAAATCCACAAAAAAAAATTACAATAATTCTGATTATTATCTTGGTGGAACCACCATCCATAATAGTATAAACATGAGAATATATTTATTCACATCAAGGCTCATCACCTTGACATGGGTTAGTGTCGATCCTGATATAATTCCCTAAAATCCAAATACAAAGAAGAGGCTATTTGGGCCATTTCTTTTACGTAAACAAATCAGCTTGCTCACCTTCTGGCGTCCCGGGAACTTGAACTTAGCACGACGCAGCGCCTCAATGACCTGCGCCTTCCAGCGGTCACTCGAGCGCACCGACATGATGGGCTGCCCGATGCGCACACGCGCCACCGTGCCTTGCGGCTTGCCGAATGCACCACGCATCCCAGTCTGGAGCCTGCAATGTGACAGATAGAGAGCTTTATTTAGCCTGTGTCACAATACAAACAATTTGGTATTGTATACACTCACTAGCGTATTTTGCAGAACGAAAAATGTAGTAAAATTATCGTACACATCGACATTGGATCTATTGCTAACACTGGTGTCGATTCTTGCATGTAGTCGCTAAACTAATCTAAAAATCTCGTTTTAAATGCATTTCCTAAAATATGCTATTCTGAAACACACCTATCGCTAAATTTAGAGTTAGTTTTGACATAGCTTACGGACTCCTAAATTGAATTGATTACTGATTGATTGCCATTGTCAAAATCAGATATTTTTCTTCAGAACAGGTGCTTTAAATGTTTGTTAATCAACGATTTAATATATGGCATTCCTTTACCGTATTTTATAAATTAACTACTGGGAAAATGGCAACATTCTTTCAAAAAAGATCTCTTCTGTCAAAATAATTCTTCGCATAAACTAACTGAAACTAACTTGTTTAAAGACTTACTAGAATTAAGTCTTGCCTTAAAAAAATAAATTAATGGGCTGTAGATAGCCCAATAAATCTGGGAAAACCTACTCTCTAATTTTAAATGTGATATTTTTAGATGGCGACTAAATTAAATCGACACCACTGTATAAGTCTTATTAAACACCCAAGAGTAATAACTAGCTGCTTGATTTGATTCTTTTGTTGTGCAAAATTTGCCAGTGTGTTAAGATTCTAGGCCATGAAAGCTCCATTACATGAATTTCTGCATAAGGTTTGATACGCACAACAAATCAGGCATCTTTTTTACACTGGATATTTCGTTTAATTATTACTCAATTTTATATTTCTAGAAGAAGTATTTATCATTTATTTGTGCTTTCGAGAAAATTTCAAGGAATCATGATTTTGAAACACATAATCACTATCTTAAGATTAATCCATTTAACCACTAACTCATAGACTCGTACATGGGCGTCCAGTCACGAGATTAAACCTAACTTTATTAAATTTTCATTTTTTTTACCCAACCTACTATAGGCCATGAACAAGAATAAATGCAATAAATAATATTACATTTAAAACAGATTTTTTTGTTCTGTTACCCAGTAACTTAACTCCTTTGTGAATCATCCAGGGTAGAGTGGTACTCACGTCATAAATGTCAAATAAAACAGTAGTGGTTAATTGTGGTTGACCCAGTGACAGATTGAAAACCTTTTGTCTAATGTAACGACCGAGGACCTGATGAAATTCCAATAGCAAACCGATTTGAGAAAATATATATAGCCTATAAAGTAGGGAGTCTTGAAATTTATTTGTACATTTCATAAAGGCATTAAATGACAATAAAATTGTCTGGCTTTTAGTATTTATATTGCTTGTTGTGAATTGAATCTGTGTACCTTATATTCTGACAACAAATAAAGTTAATAATTTTTGATTTGAGTTACAAGAAAAATCCAAAATTACCAGAAAATAAATGATTCATAATGACTGTCTGATATTCGCAAGCACATACTAGTAATAGATAAAATATTCCACAATATTAACCATAATATTGTGCAATATTTTATCTGTTACTAGTATTGAAGCAGTAGACTGTGTTGAAATTTTGTTTAAGAGTCTGGTAGATACACAAAAATACAATAGAGGTCTCGGTTAGAAATATATGAAGCAAGAAATAAAACTTCTTAGGATCTAAGGGGCAGAAAGACTTAGACAATTTAAATTTGACACTTATTGTGTTGTTACAATTTAGAACCAGTAGTCTACAAAATAGTAAAAAATTATTTTTCTAAGTCTATTCCGAGTGCCCCTGAGACTACTGAATCTCAGTTGAGACATACCTATCAGCTCCAGCGCACGACAACATCTTATTGATGCGGATCACATGGAATGGATGCAACCTCATGCGGATGTGGAATTGATCCTTGCCACAGTTCTTCACAAGATACTTATTGCAGCAAATGCGACCCGCCTCCAGCGCCTCCGAGCTTAGCTGCTCGTACTCATCGGAGACCAAGTGCACGCATAGCGGAAAATCGTCCACAGTTGCCTTTTTCTTGCCCAAGTCGAAGATGCGAATCTTGGGGTCCGGTACACCACGGCAAAACCGCGACTTGGGGTACGGTTTGTTTTTACAGTACCGGTAACTGAAAATTATGTATGATTGTATGATTATAGGAGTACGAAAAGAGCTGTCGAGACAGTGAATTGTGATGTAAAGTAACTAACCATCTTGCCGGACGGCGCCCCATTGTGATCTGAAATAAATCAAAAAACACACTTAGTAACTAGTAACGATAGAAATTTCACTATATCACAACTCAATATCAAAAGATTTTCACGATTTCATTGGATTTTATAAGAGAAAAAATAATAACCACCTCCACAACTTGACACCGCAACCTCGAAGAGAATGACACTTCGAAAAAGGGTTGCCAGATGTCATTTTCAAATTTCTAACAGATTCAAAATTATTTTTCCCCCCGCGCCACACTTCTCCAAAAAAAATCCCCCATAGACTTGGCAGATTTTTTATTATTTTTTTTTTGGCAGAATATTGTGCAGCAAAAGTTAGTGATGGTGTACAAGTGAAGTAACGGAGCTTTCAGGTTCCCACAGGAAGCCGCCAAAATCTTTTGTAAAGCATTCTGCCACTTTACTGAAGAATGAAAAGTATACGATGAATTACTTGTTTTCGAGAAATAAGACATAGCTGTATAGGCTTAGATCCCTTTGCCTTTTCCAAGAGTAATCAATAAAACGAAAAAAAAAACTATTCTGTGACAGGGATACCTATAAATTCTTTGTTATTTGAGTTGTTATTTTGTTTAGCACGAAGATACGTTTGTGATATCGGCAAAGATTTTCTCCGGGCAGATAAGATGGGTGCATTAACCAGCCGACAACATGCTGGCGTGGAGGAAGCCGACGTTGTGTCCAATCACGCCTACAAGTATCCACCTAGATCGGGTAAGATGTTGAGGATTTATGTGACCTTCTTAACTATTTGTAGGTACTCGATCTAATGGATTTTGCGGCTTTAAGTCGAGATGATTTGTTCAGCAGTAGCCAGAATCTTCACTCGCTATTATATATTTATAGTCATTTAGTAAGTAAAAAATAATGGATACCTACTTTGACAGAAACCAAATCATAAAAATCAATATCCTGATTTCAATAAGCCACGACTCTATAGTAACGCACTTCATTAGCTATTAGAGAAATGTAACTAAAATGTGTAAATTTTCCAAGTTTTTGTGCTCTTCACTGGAGAAATTTAGTTAGTGTTGTCTTATTTGTAAAACATACAGCTGTTTTAGCTATGTAAAAAATAATAATTTATTTTATGGCAATCAATCAATTATAGTGTATTCAACCATTACTGCCAGTGTCCGGTTATGTGGATAAGATGCTAAATGAGATTGATCAGTATGAAATCTGTGTTAAACTATAGGTCTGTATGCAGTTTGAGCCACCTAAAACAAAAAGGACAAAATTAGGTGTAGGTAACTGATAGATAGATAAATATATAGCTAGACAGATGAATAGATATATAGACTAGGCATCCATCCCATCGGTAAAGCATGAAAAAAGGAGAATGTAAGAAAGAAAAAGTATGTTGATTGAAAGTGTGAGAGGAATAATTGATAAAACTGGAATGAAAGGTAAGAATATAGTAGATATAGACTGTGATCACATCACAGGAGCTAGAAAAGAAAAACTGAATAGTGTACAATAGTATTAACATACGATGCCTGCATAAAAATCCCCGAAAAAAAATTAGATTAAAAAAAGGACAAACAAATATATGAGAGTACAACACAGGAACACATCACAAATAAATTACTGAACATGACAATTTAATATTACATGTGGAGATATACTTGGATAATAATTATGCATAATTTTATCTGTAAGACAACTATGAATTGGTGCTTATGATTTCTAAAAATTTGGTTAATTTTTAGAGAGCGGAAATCAAATTCATACATTAAAAAGTTGGTTATTAATAATGCTCAGCTTGATCCATTTAACATTAGACTTAGATTCAGTCCCACACTAATCTCCCAGCCTGTTACATCCTTCATGTACATTCCTCACAGATAAACAAATTTTCCTGCAATTCATGCCTACTGGTATGTAACATTGAAGAAATTATGGTAATGTTATAGTGGGCACTATAATGTTTATTTGCTTTTACAATCGAGGATAGTCAGTATGAAAAGGTGCACTGCAGTACTTAGAGTTCTGAGAGGCTTAGGATAATTGCTTAATTATTAAATTGAGACTGGCCGAAGTCACAGAATTAATATAATATAATATTAATATAGTACATAAGTCCTGCTGAAGTTCAACGCCTCGCATATTACAATATTGGAGTTACGCAATGAACTCAATTATTTTTTTTTATATTTCAATCTAAAGGTTTTACAGGGACTTTTACAAATTTTGTATGGCAGTCCCATCATACCGCTTAACTAATTGTTACACTTAACAAGACACCGATGAGTTCACATAACTGAACAATTTCCTGGCTCTTTCTGAGTTTGGTAGGGACAAAATGGTGTGAAACACTCCTACATCAAGTCTGTTCAGTTTAAGTTCACTTATCAATGCCCTTCTAGATTAGTCGTACCGGACACACTCCTCTAACAAGTGTTGAACATCCTCCACAGCCCCACACACCTCACAGTTTGGAGAGTTGGTTTTTTTCATTAGGAAGCCAAACTTGTTAAACCTCACTGATCGCACGTTTCACCACAGGATGTTGTAGAATACATTCTGATGAAAGCGAAATACCTTGTGAGGGTAGACTCACTGGACTCGAGGCACTACGTATATTTTAAAACGTTTGTGGCGCGAGTCCCGACAGATTATCTGGACGCTTTACAAAGGACGACTTCTGGCCGAAAAGAGTCGTGTTCCGGCGGTTTCGTGGAAGCCTGCGGAATAGAACCGCAGACAGCACACACGTGCATAGAAATTATTGTTTCATGCTTTCATTGTTATGTATGTTAGTCTATAAGGTATTTATCTATTGACGACATGTTTGGTGTAGTGGTTAGAAATTCTGCTGCTATACCAAAAGGCCGCGGGTTCGAATCCCGCCAGGGGCATGTCTTTGTATGATGAATACAGACATGTGTTCCCGAGTTATGGATGTTTTTCATTTATATGTGTATTTATTTAGAAAAAAAAAAAGTATTTGTGTAGTTTATCAACCATCTGGTTTCTATAATACAAGCCTAGTTGCTTAGGCGTGGAACTAGATGGCGCTGTACACACAGATCTGTGCTGCTGCAGAGCTGTGCAAAGATATTTATTTATTATCTATGGGCCCTAGTATAGTAATAATAGCCTAGCTCTATAAATGATTTATTATTAGCTAGATTTATCTATGGGTACATGCGTCGTACAGAACAAAACATGATAATTCCATAATGTTCAGCTTTTCACAAAAGCTCAAAAACTTGCAACTTCTTTGCCTTTGTAGAATTTAAAGAAATATGAGTGCTAATAAATAAATATAGGTAAACACTATATACATTTTTTTTTTTCATATTTTGTAAGTTATTTTTATGTAAAAATTAATGTCAAGTTCTGATGCCATCTGATGAAAATATCATGATTTGTATCGAACAGTTTGGAAATATGTAGTTTTTTTGAAAAAGACAGGTTTAGAAATAACATTTTATGTTCTGGAATTTTTTATTTATTAAATATAATTAAAAATGTCACAAATACTTTTTTAATATTACATATTAAAAAGTTAAATTCTAATGTCTACTATATCCATCTCAGTACAAATACATGCTTCATCATCACCATTTTGTTCCCTTTCTTCTGTCATGTTTCTAGAACTGCTTAATATTTGCCTATACCATGTTAATGCTGACAGGCTGTCCCAATCGGTAATTTAATGAACAGACTGGTCACATCATTTTTCTTTGCAACACTCAGTCCTCGGTCTTCCTGAATTTGCCCTAACTTTCTTGGGTGACGTTTGCCCCTTTTCAGCAGTGATATAATCTGTTCTTCAGACTCAAATCTATAATTTGGAGAAGCTTTTACTACTCAGTTCAGTTGTCTGTCATGAGAAGATTTGCACTTCTTGAATATTATTTTTTTCATAAATTGTATACACGTAATTTTATAATGATTTTACAGATACATCATACAGATTCCAGTTTTTACCAAGCTCACACACTCTGCCATGTTTAGAAAATATTTCAAAATATTCCTGCCTGGTAGTAATCACTAATATATTTCTTACATCTTTCTCAATTCTACCAAATAAACGGTCAGCGGGCAGAAAACTATGGGATATATACTGGGAAAAATGATGTACTTCCTTAACTTGTGTGGGGGCCTTATTTTGAAGTCTAAATAGCAGCATAAGCAACACATGGCTATTTTTATTTTGACTCCCATATCCATCACAAAAAAGTTTTATTAATTTCATATTAGCTGGTAATGTTTTAGTGTTCAAAATGCAGATCCTATTAATGTGGTAATATGTATTCCATATTTGTGTTGTGAGGCATACTCGAGGATACCACACAAATGAACACTATAGTTTAAAAAAAATTGCGGTGGCTCTGATAATAAATCCAATGCTTTTGAGTTTAAAGCATGAATTGATGTCCTTGATAAAGATTACAAATAGGAGTGGCCTCAAGAGACATCCTTGAGGCACACCTTAAAAAATCGAAGTTCATAATAACCGTTTACAGCAATGGCTTAAGAACGCTTTTTGATATAAGAGGCAAACCACCTATATAAATTTTCATGTATTCCAACAAAATATATTTAATTTTATTAGGTACGCCAACTGTATAAAATATCACTCTTATGATAGCTTACACCGAAGTTTTGTTCTGATATGAATACCTATTACAGGCACACACAACATTGATGACAAAGCTGCACTAATTACTTAGTAGTAGTATCTACAATATATTATTTGAAAGTATTTTATTATAACTATAGTATTAATTGTAATAATATTAATATGGTTCTTGAAGTAAGATAACATGATCTATGCAATCAAATGCTTTGCTAAAATCGCTGAATATGTTATCTATTTGTGCACCAGAATCCATAGAGGAAATAACCAAGAGCAAGAGCAGATTAGAAGTTGTTGATCTTTTCTTTTGAAACCCATGTTGTTGCACATTACACAGTCAAGCACAATAATATAGAGTTGAATTTTTTTTGCAGGTAACTACTTTGGAAGTCACTTCATAATGGGAGGGGAGCGGTTTGACACACCACAGCCAGAAGCATACCTATTTGGCGAAAATGCTGATCTTAACTTCCTTGGCAGTAGACCCACCCCTGTAAGTTGCAAAATTTATTTTGTTTCTTAGTAGTATATACATATTCCTCTTAATAGAATTCTTGATAAGTTTGACATAGTACATTACAGTTTTAACTTGTTTAATTATACACATCTCTTGCTTTGTATCATACCATGCGTTTGCTTATTTGTCTTTCTTTTGCGAAAGGTTAGTAATAGTTGGAGAAGGACGCTATTCTGTAATAGGCTCTGTGTGCTACTATCTACTCTGAACCTCAATATTAATCTTCATCCTTTTATACTTTAATACTATATTAATTGTGTGCTTTAATGCACACATTGTTATAACTGTCCAGTCACTAGGTTGCTACTTACTTTATCCAGCTATAAATGATTGGAGTATATGAACACAAGTGAGGTTTCAAAAGGCGAATGTATCAATGAGGCTGGCATAGTCACCCAGGTGTACAAAAGCATCAAATAAAAACTAGATTAAAAAAAAATGAAATCAAGTTTCACAATATACCTCGTCAAATGCCTGTGATAAAAGACATTTGCCAAGTTTATAAAATTTTTAAAAGCAGGATGCGCTAGGTGAGCCCCTCTAGTGGGTCAATGAGATACATAATAAATTAGTGGATCTGTTACCTGGGATTGACTATAAGGAAATAGACTCGCGATTGAAGTGCCGCAATCACATTCGCAATTCGTTTTCGATTAGTGAAGTTAAGCAATATCTGGCGCGGTCATTCCTTTGGGTGAGGAATTTTAATACGAGTGTTTCCGTGCGTCGGAGGGCATTTTAAATAATCGGTCCCGGTAGTTTCAATTGAAGGCAATCATTTAGATAAGGTTGTCTGTCATATGGTCACTAGTCTGACACAAATCTGCGCATTGTGTATTGTGATCAGTTAGAGGAGGCTGTGCTTCAACAATAAACATCTGTAAATCTGTTGATGATTTTGCAACATTTACAAAGCTGGTGGTTAAACCTCTAACGAGACTCTTAATCAAGCTTATGTCATATTTCAGTTCCCTTATCCACCACCCCAATCAAACGAACCGACCAAGACACTGAAGAGCCTGATAAACATACGCAAAGAGTCCCTAAGGTTCGTGCGGTGTCCGGAGCCTGTGGGTAAGTTGGCTGAGACCAACAAAATTGGCGATGGAGTGACCAAGACAGTGGATAACGGAAAAGGGACGTACTACAACATTGAGTTCACATTCGACTGTGATGCGAGGTGTGCCATCACAATATTCTACTTTTGCACAGAGGAAGTGACTCCAGCTGGTGTTGTGTGAGTATATATTATAGTATCCACACAGTATATGCCTATACTGCCCCTGTAGCATGACAGCTGAGATAACCGTTTATGTGGCGCTACATTATATTTGTCCCGCTCATTCGCTTGGACGAAATATACAACTATCCCACTCTCACTCCTACGTCGCGCGCAACAAACGATGTCGTTCGTCGTTGAGCTGCCGATCATACCAAAATACATTGAAAACTCGGATATACTTCAATATTTGAATCGCCTCCGTGGCTCAATCTAAACAACATAAGATTTACAAAACCGAGGCCGCGGGTTTGATTCCCAACGGCTTACATATTTCGTACTCGTTTGGTTTATGGTAGGGCATTTTTAAATGTCCATACGACCAACTATTACCATCTTATCTAAGGCCCGTATTAATAAAACGATCTCAAGATCGACACTTATTGATACTTGAGTTAATTTTGCGTATTTAAACAGTATCAAAAAAAAATTATTGCTACTGATTCTCGATCGCCAAGCAGCAATGTTAATAGCATTATTGTGTCCACCACGCTGGCCCAATGCGGGTTGAGGACTTCACATGCCTTTGATTTTTTATTTCTCTGGCATGCAGTTTTCCTCACGATATTTTCTTTCACCGTTTAAGAGAGTCTGATAAATGCAACTAGTTATTTTAATTAAATTTAAAAACTAATTGGTACCTGACCTGCCTGGGAATCGAACCTGGACCTCCCAAATTAGGAGACCGCGTCTAAACACTGAGTCACCGACGCTCCACAATATGTCATCATTATCATAAATTATTTATTATTGAAATAGCATTGGAAAATTGTAATAAAATTGTGCTGCATTAAATTTGTATTCAAATTACTACTAATGGTTAGACATACCGAGTTATCATAATTTACTTCTAACGCGCTCTTTTTACGTTCTAATCCTACCACTTTCTGTAATAATTGTATTTTCTTGTCTGTTGTGCAATAAAGTGTATTTGTATTGTATTGTTTTTAGATGGTACGGCTGCGGAATAATTCAGGCGACGTTTTTAATTTATGGTGCAGGAAATAATCACCCAAGTGAATTTTGTATTTTGATGTATTGCCTCTGCATTAAATCAGCTTAGATTATGTAACGTCATCGGTATCGTTATCGATTACGTTGACCAATGAGAAGCCGTCAAATTGCCGAGCGAGCGATGAATCAACCAACCACATGTCAGAACGTAACCGATGACGATAGCGATGAAATTATGTAATAGAGCCCCTGAATCTGCATCTAAAGAAATAGAATAACACTAAATATTGTTTACGACGACCTGTTTGGTGTAGTGGTTAGCAACTTTGACCACTATACCAAAAGGTTGCGATTTCGTATCCCGCTAGAGGTATATGGATGTGTGATGAATACGGACATGTGTACCCAAGTTATGGATGTTTTCATTTATATTAAGTATTTATTTACAAAAAAAAATGTATTTAACTAGATGGCGCTGTGTGTATGTCTAAGGATATTTATTATTATTATTTATTAAATATTCTCCTCAGATACTACCCCCGCGATGCGACAACTACCTCACAGACGTACCACTACAAAAAAGGTGCGAACCAGCAGTTCTGTCAGATCTCCCACGTATTCGACCCCTCGAAGCACCCAGAGGACGATCTGATCTACAACGCGGACAGAGAGATCATACCTATCGCTATATACTGCGTCGTCGACGAGGGTCAGGAAGGCGGTAAGTATACGAGACTCTGCAAGAGTTTTATGTAAGAATAATTTAAAAAATTGTATATTTTTCCCATTTCTTTCATTCTATAAAGCCTTCTTACATATATTTGATAATGTTTGCAGAATTAAGCAAAGTTTCGAATAGCCACTTTGAAATATTTCTTTCATAATAAGTTAAGTAGGCATCTAATAAGAAAGCCTTTGTTTACATACATAAAGTCACGTGTGATTTAAATTCTTAATATAATTTTGAGTAGCTTTTACGAAGGTCTTTCCCAACCTCTCCCATTCCTTTTAATGGTAAGTTCATCCCCACCACAATGGACAATGCGTGTCTATTTCATCCCTCCATCAAATTTTTTGTTGTCCAACTGTACTTTGTTTATCCAATGGAATCCATACAGAGTTTTGCTTCTTTTTGCTCTCTCTACACAGTCATCATTGTAATTTCTTTGTTTTTTTTAATTCTTAATTTTAGGTGCTAATCCAACTTATTATAATAGATGTCCTTGGACATACACACAGCGTCATCTAGTTCCACTTTAAACAACTATAGACTTGAGTTGTGGGTACCAGATTATATACGACATAAATACATTTTTAGATTTTATTTAACTCGGGTACACATGTCCCGTATTCATCATACAAACATATGCCCCTAGCGGGATTCGAACCCGCGGCCTTTTGGTATAGTGGTCAGAGTTTCTAACCACTACACCAAACAGGTCGTCTATTATATAACTTTGAAATCATTTTCACAATTGTCTGTTAACTGGTGGGTAATGTTCTTGATCATTTCACGGCCAGTTCATAATTATGATCTGAAGCAACAAATCAGATGTTACACGCTTTCGTCTAACAACTTGCTAGTTGAGAACTTTGTGGTAAGACGTCCGATTACTTTTATCTCCTCCGGTCCCAATTTCACTGTGTCCATTTATAATAATAATAAAAAAAATAAAAACAAAGGTAAAGTATTTATTCATCACAAAAAAGAAAAACAAGCATACATAGAATCGAGAACCGCAGTATGAATGGTTAGGGACTCAGCAGTATTGCTGATTTTTAATCCCCCCTGCAGAATAGTTGCTGCCATCAAAGAAAGTATGGGCGACTTTACAATAGCTAACAATTTTTTTTTCACATTTATACACGTATTTTGCCTGTCGCTAAATGGGTCAAATAAACGATTCTTATTCTGTATTTTCCATTTAGCTCATAAAGAACTATAAAGTGAATAGGATAAATTATTTAAACTGTTATTCAGAGGTTTACACAGTGAAACAGAATAAATATATCAGCCGCTTTTAACTGGTATGTTTCGGGTATTGTAGCTGACTTCTCTTTCTCCATACTTATAGAAATAAGGCAGTCTCACACAACTATCGCTGTGATCGAGAAGCATTCAGATGGCACGTACGTCCTGAAGGCGCTCAAACAAAAACTCTTCGTGGACGGGCTCTGCTATCTACTGCAGGAGATATACGGCATCGAGAACAAGAACCTTGACACTAAGGTAATTAAGATTACAATAAATAAATAAATATCTATACACACAGCGCCATCTAGTTCCACACTGAGCAACTAGGCTTGTATTATAGATACCAGATGGTTGATAAACTACACAAATACTTTTTGTTTTGTAAATAAATATAAATAGTTTTTCATTTATATACAAATGAAAAACATACATAACTCGGGCACACATATCTGTATTCATCATACAAACTATTTTGGTATAGCAGCATAGTTTCTTACCACTACACCCAACAGGTCGTCAAAATGAAATGAAATGCCTAAAAGTAATTCGGCACAAATTAACTTATTAACATACATAGCTATAAATTGAAAATTTAGAATGTCCCAGTGGATGAACCCAAGTTTCGTAAGTAAATTGATTCAACCCTTTGGACAAAGCGTCTTTGCGTCGTCGGATGTTACTTGGACTTGGACTTTAATACCCAATATGAGTAAACAATGAACACAAGAAAAGAGGGAACACAACAGTACCCTTTCACAACATAACGTCTGAACCGATCTTAAAATATATCGTATTAATAAACTAATCTCAATACAAGTCTTGAGGCTGTATCAACCGAGATGCGTCTTAAGCAGTTGACGATATTTCAAGCTCCGTGCTAATTTATAAACCAATCTTGAGGTCTAATCAGCTGAGATCACTTCTCATGTATTCGCATCAGCGGCGAATGAATGATAGTCTTGAGTTTCGTTTATTAATACATGTAACTCTCAAGTGAGTACTGCTTGAATAAGCACGCGCGTTTCAGGTCTCAAGTTAGGTTTATTAATCAACACGTTTACTTGAGACCAGTCACAAGACTGTTCTCAATATTCTTCTTCTTTTCGTGTCGAGGCAAGTTTAAAATTTTATTGGACCAAAACTTAGCCACTCTAACAACACTGTCTGTGGCGTTAAGGCTGCGCCGAGCGAAAGACGCGCGCGCTGTTTAGGTATTTCGCTTGATGCGAATGTGCGTATGGCAGACCGAACACCGTCCGAGCGTAAACATATGTAACTCACATTTTCTTTATTGGGGATTGTATTGGATTTCTTCTCGCAATAATTTTCAGGGCTATTTAGTATCAATTATTTTTACTTTGTCTACTCCTTTTTAATATTGACCAAATGTGCTAAAAATTAAAACAAAATCCTTGTTAAATTTAATTTTTATTGATCTTTTAGGAAAGTTTATCAATAATGTAAAACTATTGGTGATGTTGCAAAATCTACAGATTATAAAACGCAAAAGTTCAATTCAATTCAATTTATTAATGTGAAACACAGGTATAAAAGATGTTAGTAAATATTATGGTATAAGTAACACTGTGATCTACTCCATTTTGATGATTGTGATCCATTTTGGCATACAAAAAAAATGGTTAGTTATTTATCTAAGGTAGGTACATAGGCTTATCTAAGATGGTAGGAATTTTTTGCAAAAAAAAAAACAAATATATTACAGTAGATACCCATTAGCTTAGTTTCGAAAATTAATATTATAATTCCATGTCAATTATTAAGCACAATGTTAAAATTGTAAAATACGATTGAAATTGGTAAATAAAAATGTCAAATTGAAATGAAATTAGATTAAAATTACATAGTCATGGAATATTTAACATGAATTATATTCAGTCATTTATACATTATTCAACACATAGAGTCAATAATAATATAACAAGTCAAATAGTAACTCAATGCAAATTAACAACTGCAAATTTAAATTAGGTGCTGTTTTCCCGCTCAGAAACAATCAAGCAGATTTGTCATTCAAGAAATCTTTAATGGAATAATGTGTTTTTCTATTAAATATTTAAACAACGAACTCTTGAATGTACTTAGATCATGAAATTCTCGAATGAATTTAGGTATCTTATTGTATATTATTGGTGCCATTGCAAAGATGCTATTTCTAAAAAGTGTAGTTTTACAGGATACTAAACGTAACTGATCACGTCGCCGTGCTCGTTTAACATGTTCAAAATGCTCAGGATTAGACCGAACAAAAATTGCAGTCTCGTAAATATAAATAGAAGGAACCGTGAGTAAATTCAGCTGCTTATAGAAGGGTTTGCAAGAATCTGTGCGTCGCAAATTACAAATAACTCTTATACATCGCTTCTGGGCTATAAACACTTGTTCATTGTCTGTGGCATTCCCCCAGAAAATTATACTATATCTCAGAGTAGAAGCTACGTAGCCATGATAGGCCGTAAGTATAGCTCCGCGGTTAACAGTTTTGCTTAAGATATGTAATGCATATGAGAACTTTGTTACTTTTTTGCATACTTCATTTATTTGTGTCGTCCATTCCATGTTACTGTCAATATTAATACCCAAGAATTGAGTTACTGATGCTTCATCCACCCTTTTACTATTATATTGTACATTTGTTGTCATATTTAAATGGTTTCTTTGTTTAAAGTTCATTATTTTCGTTTTGTCTAGGTTAATCTTAAGGTTATTACATTCCAACCAGTCAATGATAGATGAAAGACTGCTGTTGATATCCTCTTCATCCTCATATACCACAGTGCTATCATCGGCAAATAACACCATAGGATGATTTGTAGATTTCGGAATGACATTTATATATATTAGAAAAAGGAGTGGGCCTAATACACTGGCCTTGAGGTACACCGTAGTGCACATGTCTAGTTCCAGATGTATAGGATTGTATGTATGTATACAACCAAGTGCTGAGTTATGACTTGAAATTTCTTGTAGTTGTTGATAAATGTAAGTAAAATTTATAATTCTGTTTCCGTTTATTGTAATTTCTTCTTGCTTTTCATTTTCAATATCTATATTTAATTCAAAATCAGACGTTTCTTGCGGAGATTCCTAAAAAAAACAGCATTACTAGTAGTTGTCCAAAATAAGTTATTCAGTCAATTATGAAAACTCTTATCAAATGTCCAATTGAATTAAGTGCGTTCCTTGTGTACGGTGAATGTATCTATGTAACATAACAAAGAACTATGGCGACTTTGTCGAAAAAAAATTCACTCCCCAATCCCCAAACAAATCGGCAATCAGCTGATCGAAATTAGGATGGGAAATAAATTTTTTGTTATTTTTTTTCAACCATGTCGCCACAGTGAAAGTCGTTTGTTATGTTACATACCTACATTCACCGTACAAATTGGACCTTATATTTGCTACAATTACAAGAACTGACCTGTTCATTATCAATTTGCGTTGTAGTTTTATTTTTTTTCTTGAATCTCGTCTTGCTTATTAATTTATAATATCTTTTTTTACGGTTTCCCATTTTACTGAAACAAATAATAGTTTATTACTGTAATGAATGACGCCATTGCAGTTTTCTTAACTTGGCTCATCTTGTCGAACTCCACCCAACTAGACCAATATATTGTCAATCCGAAATTTTATTTCGAAAAAATAATGAATGATTAAATAAGTGAAAGAATACTCTTTATTGCACAAGAAATGAAACAACAGTAATATAGGTACTACAGTTATGATAAACTACATTGTACAACTGCGGTGACCTCTTCCGGACAACCGGTGGTTAAAAGAAAATTAAAATTAAAAAAAAAAGAGAGGTTATTAGAAAGGACAGCTTTACTAAAAATATATGATAATTTATAACATGACAGACAAAACCAGAATAAAGTTGCTACGCAACTGACCAATGTCTTAATGAAAGTACAGAACAATAACCTAAATGTAATATGTACATACATCACATATACTTAACTACTGTAACGTCTCTTGGTATTTTTTGTATGCAATAAAAAGTTAGCAGTCTATTTAAAACTCCGAAAAATATACTTACACCGTTTTCGGCCGTCGCCGGTACACGAAATGACGCGATCGGTGTGTATAGTGGCGCTCAACAAAGTGACGTGCGCTCGCTCTGAACACTTGTGGGCGACTGAATCACAGCGATGCGCGACATTATTTTATATCGCCGCGCGGCCGCCATAGTAAAAATGTATGGCGGATTTGAAGCGCATTTTGATAAATTCATATCTTAATTGCCTAATACAATTTTTTATATTGGAGACGGTAAATTTGTAGTATAAACACTCCTGTTTCGGTTGAACTAAAAATAAGCGTAGATTTCTAATGTTATAAACTAAAAAAATACTTAACGCCACCATACGTTTTTTGCATTTTTGTCTAACTTTCCGTAATTTTGTAGAGTAATGTATAAATAATTTTAACATTTTTCCACGGAGTAAATATTTAGACATTCTTCGTCATGGTAAAAGTATTTTTTTTAAATGTGTATATCAAGTATTGTTGAATTTATCAACTTAATAGTAACTGCTGTTTTAGCACATTTCCCTCGGCGCAGGCTTAAGGAGGTCGTCAAAGGTGCAGCTGTCAGGACACGCGGGGCAAGACAATACGTGATCCATTGTCTGTGGGGAGACTCCGCACTCGCGTCGATCACTCCCGCCATCGGAGAAGCCCCACCTGCACAGATTATCTTTGCTGCGGCCAACCTTCTCAATATTGAGAATGGTTTAATGTATTTCTGCGGGCCTTATGTAAATGTATACATGTATTAATGCGGGCCTTAGTCTGGGCCTCCCCCAAAGATCTCCACTACGATCGGCCCTGTGCTGCCCGCACCCAGCGGCTTCCTGCGATCTTTACCAAATTGTCGGTCTACCTCATGTGGGGCCTGCCCACGCTGTGTCTTCCGGTGCGTGGTCGCCACTCGAGCCTCGCAACAATGGCCGTCGGTCCATTGGCCACCTTGGTTCTCCTGCAACACACACTGATCAAAGACTTTCCTCTTGAGACATTGCGGTATTTGGGACGAGAAGATATAGGCTACTTTAAGATAATAGTCCACAATAACCCGCGGGAGGAAGGCAAGTATTTTTTTTATGGACGACGGGTTCGTACTTGACGTCAATCGCACCTGATGTTAAGTGAAGATGAGGTCGAAGCGTACTAACCCGGAAACCCCAACACACTTGGGGGACTGGCTATCTTATCTCTAACAACCGGAACACAACAAATTAACATTGCTGCTTGGCTGCAGATTTAGACAAGATGGTGGTAGCTAGCCAGGTGGACATTTTAAAATGTCCTACCACCAACCAAGTACTTAAACATGTACCCCGCTGGGGATCGAACCCGCGACGGAGGCGGTTTTTTTTTTTTTTTTTTATATGAGGGCGGCAAACGAGCATGCGGGTCACCTGATGGAAAGCAATCACCGCCGCCCATGGACACCCGCAACACCAAAAGGGTCACAGATGCGTTGCCCGCCTTTGATGAAGGTGTAGGCTCGTTTCTTGAAGGTTCCAATGTCGTACTCGTTCGGGAATACCGCTGCCGGAAGTCCGTTCCCACAGGGTGGTCGTACGTGGTAAGAAGTTTCTTGAGAAACGTACAGTGGTAGACTTCCACTCATCCAGATCTATGAAAATGAAATGAAATGTTGTAGTCGTCGAATACAAGAAATTGTCACACACCTGTCTGTCCATATTCCATCTAGATTATACGCCGATACAGCGAAATAGATAATTCTAATTTATCATAATAATTTGACAGCCAAGTTCAGACGAGGAGACTGAGGATGGCGGCTCGGAATGTGTGATATGCATGTGTGACGTCCGCGACACGCTCATACTACCGTGTCGGCACCTGTGTCTGTGCAACTCGTGCGCCGACTCGCTGCGGTACCAGGTAATATGTCTTACAGTGTGCGAAGTGTGAGTTTTGTCTCGTTTTTAACTTTAACATCGCGTTCGCGTTTACGAAAAAAGTTCCTATGACAAAAAAACCGTTTTGCAAACTATCCGCTAGAGGCGCTGCACATTTCTCCATACAAATCGTCACGTAAACGTGAACGCGGTAGTAAAGTTGAGTAGAAACAAAACTCACACTCCGCCCTCAGTATCCTGCAGCGAGGAAATGCCGCGGATACAATCTTTGTTCTATAACGAGCGGTTCTAACCTGTATAATGTATATTTCCCGTACAGGCGAACAACTGTCCGATATGCCGCGCTCCATTCCGCGCCCTGCTACAGATCCGAGCCCTACAACGCCTCACCACCTCGCTGGCCGCGCCCACCAACCCTACCGACGTGAGTACCCACACAAGATACTGTCTTCGACTATGTATACTGGATGAGTTTATTTCCATTCTTTATTGCAAATAAACACAAAAGATACATTTGTCAGATACAAAGATACAAAGGTGAGCTTATCTCTAAGAGAGATCTCTTCCATCCAACCCTATTAGCGGTTAAAGAGTGTAAAAAAAGGGCGTACAACGCAATGGTGATTAAGTAAAAAAAGTCTATAATACATTAATACTTGTAAATAACTAAATATAACTATACATGAATATAATACTAAATAAACCTAAAATAAAACATTTAATGAGATATGTAATTAATATATTATATAAATATCAATATATAACATTACTTCTTATGCCAATTCCGACAGGTAGTGTTCTTTTAAGCGCTTTTTGAAAACTGGTGGTGTAGGGCTCTCTCGAATGTCTGCGAATGTATTTACCGCAAGGACAAAAATAGGGCATAGTTCGTGAAATAGAAGGTATTGGCATAGATAGTTTTATTTATTTTTATCAAAGCCATCGTCAAATCTTAAAGCCTTGTGTCATTTGACAGATAATTACATCATTAAATGAATAAAAAAAAACTTGGGAAAATATGGGTTCCAAATAAATTTCGCATGATAGTAACCCTAGGAATCTCGCCAGTCGCATATCAATGTCCGGCCGCCGCGTTTTTTTTTTTAAATAAACTACCTATGCCAATACCTTCTATTTCACTTACCTAATATGCCCTATTTTTTTCCTTGCTGCAAAAAATCTAATTCGGTATATATCACAACTAATAACAGACTACATACAAAATCATTCATAATATTTTTTTTTTAGTTTTATTTTCTCCTCTAGGAGAAGGCAAAGGGATCTAGCCCATAACAGCCATGTCTTATTTATCTTATTTCTTCAGTTTGTAAGTCAGTCTCAGTCAAAACAAGTAATTCGTCGTATACTTGGCGTATACAGAGTCTAGTCACGGTCAAGTCATTCTTCAGTAAAGAGGCAGAATGCTTTACAAAAGATTTTGGCGGCTTCTTGTGGGAACCCGAAAGCTCCGTTACGCACTTTAATTTACACTTCCCTTCACTTGTACACTATCACTAACGTTTGCTGCACAATATTCTGCCATTATTAAGCTTCAAAAGTTAGAATGCACAAATTATAAGACTTATAAAGAAAAATGCTACTTCACTCGCCGACTTCCCGCCAAAAAGCCTCATTAATAATAGTGAGAAGAAATATCATATTATCTTTATGGTCAAAATATGAGTATTGACCACAGAGATACTTTTCACTGAGCGTAGTCGGTAAACATAATTTACAGTAAATAGTGCAGTTAAACACTGCAATCCAATGTTTAAATATTGGTTGTCTGTTCATCAGACGCGAACCGGAAATGACCGACAAAGTTCTTCTTTGTTAGTGGGTTTTATTTTGATTTAGTTTATTTTATATCAATTTATTTGTGTATTTTAATTTTGTATATAAATTTTTTTATGCCTGCAATAAACGTTCTATTATATTATTATTATATATAAAAAAAATTACACCAAAAGGTCGCGGGTTCGAATCCCGCAGGGGCATATGTTTGTATGATGAATACGGACATGTGTAACGAGTTATGGATGTTTTATAAGAAGAATTTATTTACAAAAAAAAAGTAGTATATCCACCATCTGGTATCCACAACACAAGCCTTATAGTTGCTTAAAGTGGAACTAGATGGCATTGTTTGCATGTCCAAGGATATTTATTTTTTATATTTACATGTTACGTTGTATTGAAGCGAATTCTGTCCTTGTTTGTGTGTTTGTCAATTGACGTCGTGGTGGTGTATGCAGGGCAGCATGGAGAACATCCCGCCGGGCTACGAGCCCGTATCGCTGATAGAGGCTCTGAACGGCCCGCACCCCGCCCGCGCCCTCCCCGCGCTCTCCGCCCCGCCCGCCATCGCCAGCCCCGACACCGACACCGCCTCACAGGTATTTCCAATAGCTGCGGGTTGTCTGTCTGTCACCCTATTTGGGAGGTCCAGCTAGATTCCCGGGCGGGCCATGTACCAATGAGTTTTTAAATTTAATTACTTATATGCATTTATCCGACTGCTCTTAAACGGCGAAGGAAAACATCGTGAGGAAACCTCGAGGCTGAGAAATGAAAAATTGAAAGGCATGTGAAGTCCCCAACCCGCATTGGGCCAGCGTGGTGGCCCATACTCCATCATACGAGGGAAGGCCTATAGCAAATTTTATCACTCTGCCTACCCTAACACAAATCGCTGTGTACGCCACTGACAGCTGTTTATGTCAAGTGGTGCGTATACAATACAAATACGCCTGCATGCATGCCTGAGGAATAAAAATTCTACGGCATGTAAAGTCCCCAACCCGCATTGGGCCAGCGTGGTGGACTATGGCGCATACTGAGATGATGACAGCTAAATACCTTCGAAACGGCTTAACTAATTTTCATCAAACATGGCTAATGATCTGTCTCCTCCACGCATTTCTAAGATACATCCGGACAAAGACTGTACACACACACACACACCGTTAAACACATAAAATCTGTCGTTTTTCGTCGGCTTTTTAAAAATTAGAGCTACATTGACATTTGGTACCATAAACTTCACAATGTTCACCATAACTTGTTTTGTTTACTAACAGGCTGCTGAGATATTGAATCGGTGCAACCTGGAGCGCAGTTCCTCAACCAGCCTCGGCAGCAGCGGGAGCCGGAAGGGGAAGGCAGTCCCCAAGGAAGACAAGGGATTGCGAGACCGTCCCGCCCACACCGTCACACCAGAGGTACTTACCTGCATTAGGAGCGTGACAGACGCGATAAACGGTTCTAAGTCGCGCGAGATAATAATTGTCCTGGTCAATCCCTTGGACGAAACATACAGCTATCCCACTCTCACTTCGCGCGAGACAAACTATGACATTTTTTTTTATGCCCGACCGGTTCGTACTTTCGTTGTGTTCGACTCGGAAACCCCAACATATTTGGGGGACTGGCTATGTTATCTCTGACAACCGGAACACAACAATGCTATTAACATTGCTGCTTGGCAGCAGATTTAGTTAAGATGGTGGTGGCTAGCCAGGCGGACATTTAAAATGCCCTACCACCAACCAAACCGAGTACTTAACATGTACCCTGCTGGGGATCGAGCCCGCGACCTCCGATTCATACACCCAATGTTGTTTACATTGAGCCGCGGAGCAGGGAGGTACATGCTACGGGGGTAGATCAACAATGTCTAATGGAGATGGTTTGATTGTCCCCTTCACAAAATATCATATCGCGAGCTCAGGTACATACCATATGTCTATTAAAATATGTAATAAAATACCATTGCGCATCCAAAGAATAGATAAAGGACAATCTACAATCTACAATCCCGCTTCACACATAAACACACTTCGTCAGCCTACCCACACCGGCAGGCGCCCGCGCCGCTCGGTGGCAGGTTAACAAAAGTACTCAACTACCGTACATACCAAATAAACACGTACACACACACACACACATATACTCACAGACACTACAATCGAAGTCGTTAATTTGTACACATGCGACAACTTATTGTATTTCATCATTATTTTTATTAGTTAATTGTTACATAGATCTATAGTTTTGACATTTTTACTTGGCTTATATTACTTAATTCTTTTATAATTAAAAAGTTACCCACTCCATTATAACGATAACCACTGTCGGTAACATAATGAGAATCACTAATTGGCATAAGTTTGGTACCTATTAGTTTACTATAATATAATTTCTGCAATAATGCTGTTGATTCTATGTAAATAAATAAATAAATAAAGGATCCTTATTTCGTAATAGGTTAAAAGATTGTTTAATTTCGAAGTGCTTTTATACATTGCAAGAGTTTTTTGAGTATAAAGAATCAATTAGTTTTTCTTTCGCATAATAGAGATTAACTGTCTAACTAAATCATAAAAATGATTGAGACATTTGAATGTTATATGACTAATAATAATTTTGGTTATAATCGAGATTTATGTAATAGATACCTAAGACATTGCACAGCCCTCACGGGGTTCGTGTGCGTTCAATTTAATTTGTGGCTTTATCATCCTATATTTACCACTTCAGCAATAAATGATATGACTACTTATGTCAAATTAAAAAAAAATAAAAAATTATCGGATAAAAGATCACTTGAAAACGTGACATTATTATTAAAATTACTGCTCATTCACAAGGTTGACTCCTGAATAGGACAATTGGACTGCTGCACCATGCTGAGGCGGATCCAGCCCTCGAGTTGAGTCCACGTCTCTGGTGCTGCTGTACTGAAAATGTACTAATTTTAAAGTGGTGTTATATCTCTTTCTTTCTGGAATAATAAGTCGACTCTGATGTACCTTCTCTGAACTAAAACATTTCTCTTTTAAATAAGTATATTTACAGTATATGATTCGATAAAGAGAAAAAGAAAATAATAGATTGAAAATCGCCGAGTAGTTCCTGTTCATGCATTTTTACCAATGAATGTCGTAGCTACGTCCTACAAACCTATTGAAAAATCTTGCTACGTTCTACAACCATATTGTTAGGCCTTGCTACGTTCTACAAACCTATTCAGAGATCTAGCTACGTCATACAAACCTATTGAAAAATCTTGCTACGTTTTACAAATCTATTGAAAAATCTTGCTACGTCCTACAACCCTATTGCAAAATCTTGCTACGTTCTACAACCATATTGTTAGGCCTTGCTACGTTCTACAAGCCTATTCAGAGATCTAGCTACGTCATACAAACCTATTGAAAAATCTTGCTACGTTTTACAAATCTATTGAAAAATCTTGCTACGTCCTACAACCCTATTGAAAGACCTTGCTACGTCCTACAACCCTATTGAAGGGCCTTGCTACGTCCTAAAACCCTGTTGAAAGATCTAGTTACCCTGTTGAAACTCTGACCATCATACCAAATGGTGGCGGGTTCGAATCCCGCTAGGGGCATATGTTTGTGTGATGAATACGGACACGTGTATGTGTATTTATGTAGTATATCAACCATCTGATATCCACAACACGAGCTGGTGGCACTAAATGGCATTGTTTGTATGTAAAAGGATATTTATTTATTTATCATTTGCGGTGCAAGTTAAGAGGTTTTCTATGCTGTGTAGACCTTTTCCTCTCTATGATATCGTTACCTGCTACTAAATTTACCGATACCGATGCCAAATTATTAGCAAACGAACCCAAAAATTTTTTACGTGGTTCACTTAAATTGTTTGTGTCATGAGAGTGGTTTACATTAATTGTTTCTTCTGTTTCGTTGTTTAGTTCCGTATGTCGTTGTTGCTGGCGCGTGAGGAGGAGACGAAACGTGCCGAGGACAAGGCGGCGGCTAGTAGTCCGCTGCTCTACAAAGCTGTCAACGGCACCGACAAACACTCCAAGGTGATTTTCAACAAGCTTCGAGGCAGCTCTCTAAGGGACTCTCAAAGGGGTTAAAAACTGCCTTTTTCTCTCGCTACATAACGCATATTGAAAGAAAGAATATTTTTTTTTTATTTGTTACCATTATTGCTTTTTTTTATGCACAACGGGTTAGCCCTTGACCTCAATCACACCTGATGTTAAGTGATCTATTTTATTCTAACTATTATATTTTATTCAATGTAGGATACAAAAATATCACTTATTGAAGGTCAACGTGTTATTTTTTTTTTAAACTACATCGCTTCCCAAGGTGTTATGGTCAGGGAGAAGAAGAAGAAGTTCTATTGCTTTTACGTGCCGATATCACACAGCACAATACGATTATAGATTCTTTGTTTTTTACTCATTACAAAGACATTAAAACCGCGTCCAAACTAATCGACATTTGTCGAGCGACAAGTGTCTCCCGACAATCGTCCCACGCGTCGCTCGATGTCTTGTCTCCGTTCAAACAGTCGAACCTGTCGGACATGTCAAACGCCCGATATCTCCGGGGACATTTGTCGCTCGAGAAATGTTGCTAAGTGTTTTAAATTCCGTTTCTGATCGGTGCAAGTCCTGTTTTTAGGCGGCCGGCGGCGGCCGGCGAAGCGCTGGCACTCAGTAGGAACAATTTACGCATTCTCACAAAGGCACTAACGGGACATTGCTGTCTGAGCAAACACATGCTCTACATAGGGCTCCGAGAAACAGGAATGTGCAGACTTTGCCTCCTCGCAGAGGAAACACCTGCACATCTGCTGTGTGAATGTGGCCCGCTAATGCGTAAACGTAATATCCACCTGGGCAGCCACTTATTACACCCGGATAAGATAAAAACCATCGGTGCCAGGAAAATTATCCAATTCCTCAAAGAGGCAAACCTGAGCAACGAACTGTAGGTTAGTGGCGATCACAATAGATAGGCAACGGTCGCAGTGATACAGGTCTCCGATGACCTGCAACAGCCACACACACATACAATACAATACAAGTCCTATTTTTACCCGATTGCCCAAGGAAGGAGGGTAATGTTTATCGAATTTATGTAAGTATGCATGTATGTAACACCCACACACATGCGCACGCGCACCTTGTAAAATTCTAACGGGCTAGTTACATCTAAGGCTAGTTCTGCATGCATGTTTATCTCCCTAAGTCTAATTTAACAGATGTTACTTATAAAATGTAATGACCAGTGAAATTGTTTCTCTATTATGGAAATTTTGTCATCCACGATACAGGTCTAGCCTTTGTGTGGATGTTACAGCAAATGTATAATTATGTTTTTTTTTTATATTTCGGACACTTACACCAATCATCTAGTCCCAAAATAAGCAAATCTTGTACTATGGATACTAGATAACGGATAAACATACATAAATATTTATATAAACATCCATGACACAGAAATAAATGTTCATATTCATCACACAAACATTTACCCGTCGCGGGATTCGAACCCGCAACCGTTGGTTTCGCTACTACACCAATCGGTCGTCAAATGTATGGGCCTTTTTGTTAAATAAACATCTTATCATATCATATCATGTATATTTCTATGTTACCTCCTGTAACCTAAACGACATGACCGATTTCGAAGTGCATGGTGTCATTACATTCGTCTTGATCTATGGACTGTCATAGGATACATTTTACGGCAAAAAATCAAGTGCCCGCGAAATGCCAAATGTGCCGTCAGGTTTTTTGATTATATTGTTATTACAATTGTGAAATATCAGACGTCGCTGAATTCGGAGTGCGCTGGTGGAGAGGCGGAGACCGCGGCGTTGGGCTCCGAGGACGAGAGTGCACCCACTGCGCCCGAGCTGGAACCTGAGCTCGAACCGGAGCCCGAGCCCGAGCCAGACAGCGACGCCGAGCGCCTCTCACCGCTGCTCACACAGCTGACCAACGGGGTGAGTGCACGCACATGATATATACTGAACATTCATTGACCATAGGTAGAGACGAGGGCTCGGACCTGTTAATAATATTTGTAAACCCTTACTCTGATCATCATTCATTCAAAATCATTCATTCATATATTTCTGTCGCCGCTTCCGCTCCCATAGATGGTTTCTCTGTCCGAAGCGGTAATTGTTTGGACATACTGACAGACAGATAAATGTACAAACCCTGATATTATTTCCAATAGATATAAATGGACATTTCTAAATAAAATAAATATGAAACATATGTCGTCATGACATATACCGGATGAGTTTTTTTACCGCAAGGAGTTTTGTAGTGGCAGAGCCACGCTGTAAGTTATTAGCTTGCAGCATGAATGGGCCGGCTCGACCGGGGAAGTACCACCCTCTCGCAGAAGACCGACGTCTGAGTAGTGGCATTTTGCCACTGCGCTTCGTCCGGTGAGCGAGGGCGCCGGAGGCCCACCTTCCAGTCTCTCTCCAGAATGGTAACGGTATTTAAAGAGTTAGTACCCCAGGAGGGTACCAGCACTGCTGGAGAATCCCTCATCGCTCAGGCTGCCCTACTTATTCTGGGGTGGACACCTTCCTCAAAGGCCGGCAACGCATCTGTGACCCTTTTGGTGTTGCGGGTGCCCATGGGCGGCGGTGATTGCTTTCCATCAGGTGACCCGCATGCTCGTTTGCCGCCCTCTCATATAAAAAAAAAAAAGAAAAAAAATATGGCATATTAAGTACGTGAAATAGAAGGTAGTGGCATAGTTTTTTTTTTTTTTCAAAACGAATAAAGCTTTAACTCGATACCAGAAGAGTAATAGTAATAGTTTTTGACTCATACGCAACTTATTTAATAATATTTTCTTTAATTTTTTTTTTCCTCATTGCCTATATACAATTAATTAAAAATTAACTTATTAAGTACCTATAATGTTGTCAACCAGGATGGATGGTTACTATAATAATAACAATGCCGTGATCGAACACTGCTTCTTAAAATACAAGAGCAATCTTAGTTTAAGGAGCAGGGCCCATTAATTTTGCTTAAGTAGCCTCCTAATTCTTTAATTCGCTGATTGTAACTTGGCCTAAATTTGAGTCAATAAACTTTTTATTTTTATTTTTTTTAATTTAATTGTGTCATTTCACGGTCGCGTTTGTAGCCTATTCCATAGTTAAATCATTATATTAAATAAATTTAAAAAAACTTGGGAGAAAATATGCGTTCCAAATAAATTTCGCATTATAGGAACCCTACGAATCCCGCCAGTAGCATGGCCAGCACGTGCATAAAAAAAAAAATATACTACCTATGCCAATACCTTCTATTTCACTTAACTAATACGCCCCATTTTTTCTTTAGGGGTAAAAAAACTCATCCGGTATAAATATCCCAACTAATATTAGTATTGTGTATGTTTGTCTGTATGTATGTATGTATGTATGTTTGTTACCTCTTCACGCCTATACGGCTGGACGTGTTTGGATGAAATTTGGTGGGAAGACAGATTAGGACCTGGATTAACATATAGGTTAACTCTTTTGCTGAACCGATTTTGATAAAATATTCACACGCGGTCGAAGTCGCGAGCGGAATACTTGTAAAACATAAATGTGGTTATTAATAAAGAACACTGAAACAGTTTTTGATTTTTTTGGCTTTTTTTTTTTTTTATATGAGAGAGCGGCAAACGAGCATGCGGGTCACCTGATGGAAAGTAATCACCGCCGCCCATGGACACCCGCAACACCAAAAGTGTCACAGATGCGTTGCCGGCCTTTGAGGAAGGTGTAGGCTCGTTTCTTGAAGGTTCCAATGTCGTACTCGTTCGGGAACACCGCTGCCGGAAGTCCGTTCCACAGGGTGGTCGTACGTGGTAAGAAGTTTCTTGAGAAACGTAGTGGTAGACTTCCACTCATCCAGGTGATGTGGATGGAAATTTATTTTCTTTTTTTTTATCAATAAAGGTTTGAGAACCGCTGTTCCAGAACATTAAAAAGTGGTGCTTTATGTGCACCACTCCCTACTACCTTCTTATCTAAACCTGCCGCCAAGCAGCAATGTTAATTGCATTGTTGTCAGAGATAAGATAGCCAGTCCCCCAAATGTGTTGGGGTTTCCGGGTCAGCACGCTTCCACCTTCGACCTCATCTTCACTTAACATCAGGTGTAATTGGGGTCAAGTATCAACCCGTTGTGCATAAAAAGAAACCATATTGAACATTTGTAACGAAATGATAGTGTAGGTGGAAGTGCCGTTTAACCGCCTCCGTGGCTCAATGTAAACAACATTGGGTTTACGATTCGGAGGTCGCGGGTTCGATTTCCAGCGGGGTACATGTTTAAGTACTCGGTTTGGTTGGTGGTAGGGCATTTTAAATGTCCGCTTGGCTAGCTACCACCATCTTATCTAAATCTGCCGCCAAGCAGCAATGTTAATAGCATTGTCGTGTTCCGGTTGTCAGAGATAAGATAGCCAGTCCCCCAAATGTGTTGGGGTTTCCGGGTCAGTACGCTTCCATCTTCGACCTCATCTTCACTTAACATCAGGTGTGATTGAGGTCAAGTACCAACCCGTTATGCATTAAAAAAAAAAAAAAAAGTGAAAGTTTGGACTCCAGCCATTTTCCGCCAAGGCTTTGACCGTGAGGGTTGTTGGTGCCGCAGGTGGGCAAGGGGTGCGGGCCGCGGGCGGCGGGCGGGGAGGCGCTCTGCCTGTCGGCGCCGGCGCTGGCGCACATCGACGACACGGACACGGACGAACCGGAACGACACTGTACGTACACACACGCGCGCGCACACACACACACACACACATATTAATCGTGACATTCATAAAATATCGATTTTGAAATCGATATTTATATCGACATATTAATATCGAGAATTAGATATTAACGAAATAAATTATCGATATTTTCGTGTATCTATGTTTTGTAACACTCAAAAATAAATATAGTGTTTATATGACAGCGAAATAATATTATTCGTATTTTTTTCTTAGAATCTATTATGAAATCCAGAAAAAAAACTTAAATAGGACAAAAAGAATTAGCTGAAGTATTGTCAAAAACAATGGGATAATTTATATTTAATGTTATAGTAATAATGATATTGCGATATCCTACGAAAAATATTGATATCTTATACATGTCATCATCGATATTTTCGACATTAAAACGATATTTCTCAAATATCTGCAAATTGTTAGCCGACTTCACAAAGTTAGTAAATCCTTCAAAGGGCAATGTATACGCTTTTATAATAAGGTTCAAAATATGCCTTTAAATAAATTTAAAGCAATCATAAAACAGAAATTATTAACAAGAGGCTATTATAAAATCGCTGACTATTTGAACTGTCTTATTATTCATATAATTATCAAATCGCAACCTATGATCCGTTTAAAAGAGCAACCCTAGAGTTTCTTGCTCGTTCTTCTCTGGGGAGTCAGCTTTGTGAACGAGCAGTAAATTTAAACTATAATGTAATATTAATATTAATAGTGACGTTTTCAAGTGATAATTTTATCCTATGAAATAAATAAATAATTTGATTTGATTTGAATAGCTTGCAACGTTGCATTTGGCCTGTATTTACATGCCTGCCCCAAGAAGGGCAATCCTTTTTCGGGTGCATGTATGTATATTTCTATGTTATCTGTAGCCCAAACCGCTTGACCGATTTTAAACAAGTCATGTCGTTAGATTCATCTTGATCCCTAGACCGTCATTGTATAATTTTATGATAAAAAAAAATGGAAAATACGAAATACCCTGTCGGGCTTTTTGGTTTTTAAATGCTTAAATAACTGAAGGAAACATCTCTGCTATACCGCCATATTATGTAACCGCCTCCGCGGCTCAATGTAAACAACATTGGATTTACGATTCGGAGGTCGCGGGATCGATCCCCAGCGGGGTACATGTTTAAGTACTCGGTTTGGTTGGTGGTAGGGCATTTTAAAATGTCCGCCTGGCTAGCTACCACCATCTTATCTAAATCTGCCGCCAAGCAGCAATGTTAATAGCATTGTTGTGTTCCGGTTGTCAGAGATAAGATAGCCAGTCCCCCAAATGTGTTGGGGTTTCCGGGTCAGTACGCTTCCACCTTCGACCTCATCTTCACTTAACATCAGGTGTGATTGAGCAATATTGGTCTTTGAATATGAGTCAAGGTATAGGCTTTAAAGAGACAGAAAAAAGTTTTACTAATGAATTTCCAAAGCCACCGTAAAGTATTCTGATTTATTTGGACTTCAACCTCTCTAAACGCATCAAGCCGCGCTCGATGCATAGTTGTGTTTACTCGTATAGTATAGTCCATGTTGCTTACAAAGCTAACGGTGGCGGTATTGAACATGAAAGTGTTCCGTTTATGTGCATTTATCATATTTTGGTATATCCACAGAAGAATTTAGAAACATTTACTGCAGTTTGCATTGCTGTTTATGTTGGTCAACTACGTTCTATAATTTTGTTAAAAATTTGAA
Source organism: Oegoconia quadripuncta (assembly GCA_949316235.1). Lineage (NCBI taxonomy): Eukaryota > Metazoa > Arthropoda > Insecta > Lepidoptera > Autostichidae > Oegoconia > Oegoconia quadripuncta. The sequence continues at coordinate 4,008,405 of OX438752.1, forward strand.
ACTTGTGACGATTCGCTTGGTATACGTTTAAAGCTAATTGTTGTGACTAAAATGTCATGACGTCCTTTTTGTATGTTTGTAGTGGACAAAGGATAGACTACTCTAAATTTACTTTAAATACGTGCCAACCGAATCTACACCACTACGAGAATTCCAGTATAAGCCTGCGTACCCTCAATAAGCATAAAAAGCATGACATTATAAGTCTTGACCGCTTCATGCTGTACCATGTGTATCGTGCATTTAGATTCAGAACGCATTCCAAGCCTAATTGACTATGAACTACAGTATAATCAGTGATCGACGAGCTCAACCCATTCAATAATCTATTGAACGTAGCTTTGTTGAAGTGGAACGTTGTTGCCTGCTAGCCGTGATGTGCCTTGAAAGGTACAAGTGAATCATGCTTATGTCACTGCTCGAGTTGGCAGACTTTAGTGATTTGATGGATTCATATACCATGTAGTACTAGTACCATGCTTCTTCTATGGTTACTTTGTCATGAACGTATTACATAGTTAAGATTATTATATAAGTTTATGTTACGCGTGTCTCGTACTGGCTTCCCGAGTATGAGCTAGGAGGTAACTTGTACAGTTTCAAAAGCCGCTGTTACACTGCCATAGAAATAAATAAATAATAAATATCCTTAGAATATAACTGATATGAAAGTTATTGTTCATATACTTAAGTAAAGTAGGTTAATATGATCATATGTCACCAATTACAATGTCATACTGCGTGGCGCAATAGTACCGAGTCGATTGAAAACGCTCATGATTTTTAATTGGTTATTTTATTGTCATTTATTCTTACGTAATAATGAAGAGGTGTTTTTGGTCTGCAGCTTTGGCTTGTTTTGAATATAATGTCCCGAGAGTGACCTCCATTTACAGCTTCGCATCGATCCATTATTTTTCCGACGCGATTGCTTCATTCAACAGCTCCAAATTTGTTTCTTTGGCACTTCTTAAGTCAACGAACAATCCACAGCCGAAGAAATACATTTCAAACGAAATTACCCTGACACATCTTGAAATTCTGAGAAATGTAATGTAAAATGTCCTCGTTTCTGCGAGGTTGAAATTGGGAGTTATTTGCGCTATGTATTTGCAAAACATGGCTGAAGCATAACTCCCATACCTCTCTAAGAATAAATGAGAATAATGAACTATAACGCAAATTATCTCCATTTTTAATGTTGCAAAGACAAGGGCTTTTCGCATATTTCTCAGAATCTATTTGGTGTCGAATGTTTTCCGTCGGGTTATGGAATGATCCTTAACTTACTAACGAACACCTTTCCCTTTAAATAGCCCTTTAGAACTGCTTAATATAATCTGGAGTTGTTAAGTCAGGTGATCAGGACAATGACATGTGAAAATAAAGGAAGCCCTCTTTTAGAGATAATTAGCGCGATTTATTTTCCAAACATATCTCTCAAGCCAATTCATTATTATAAAACAATAAAAGAAAATAAATAACTATTAAAAAGTTACGAGTGTTTCTATCACGTCGGGACTTTTGTACCACGGAATATTTCTATGACAATGTAACAGCAGTTAATCAACAATACGGTTTGGGTGCCGCAGCGAGCGGGGCGCACTCCCGCGCCGCGGAATCGCCGGCCCTAGCGGAGGACTCGGACTATTTCACTCCAGAAGACACCAACACCACGATACTGACTGTACCTAAACCGAGCAAGCCTGTAAGTGTGTGGGTGGGGTCCAGACGTACGCCACTGCTGAGTTACACGAGGGTCATTCATCAACTGGGAAGGAACAAGGAACCACAAGTGACACTTTTGTGAAGTGATATACAAAATGTTAAATTATTTTTACTATTATCATTTGTTCCACGTTCCTTGCCGAGGTTGCCGTGAATTACCAGACATTATAAATTGGGTGAATTCGTTTTTATATTTCCATCATAATATATAGGCATCAAGCGGATCCCATGGGGAATCCATAGACGTTTGAACCACCTGGATCAAGCCAAATTTTTACCTAAAATACAACTAAGAGGTTTTAGACGGATTGCAGGTTTTTATGTATGTAGATATCGATCCACCCTTGATCAAGACATGACGGATAAGGTCAAATTGAATGAGGGTAGTTCGAAATTAGAGGTGACCAACTTAAATTAGGCGACATTAGCAGCGCTGCGCAGCTTTATGTAAGTAGTGATGAGTTCACTTGTATTCGATTAATTCTGTGTTTATAAGTACGAAGCCTTGTGTACTTTAACGCTAAAACAGCTGAAGCGATTTAAAAGTGCTTTTTCGACGCTGGTGTTAGCCAGATGCTTCTTAACTATGTTCGATGTAAGTCCGTTCAATGTTTTCAAGCTTTTACCACAGTTGGTTTATTTATATGATTTTACAATGTTTTTTGGATAGGTATCACATAGCAGGCGCTATGTTCACGCGCGTAATTCACGCTGCTAAAGTCACCTAATGAGAAGGCAGTCTTACAGAGCCGGGGTAGCGCGAGGGGTGGCGGGGAGGGGAGAAAATCCATAGCGTGACTTTCTTGATAGAGAATTTTATTATATTCCTCATTTTATAAATCTGATTGGGTATCATGTATCCTCATCATCCTAGCATTTAAATATCAATAATAATTAAGTAGAGTCGACCTCTTGTAGCTTCTTTTCGACTTTACTTACCTTGTATTAAGTCAATTCCTTTGGTATTACATTCAACTAATTTTTTAATTATCATATTAACAAATTCTTTTACGCCAATTTTGAGTGCCCTGTTAGGGCATTAACACACTGTGGGAGGAAATATGCACAATATTGTTTGAGGATTCATACTAATTTGGAAAGGCCCTGTATAACTGATAATCTTTGCATTTTTTTATGACAGGTATATACGCTTTGTGGCATGCCCAGTGCTACTTACTGATTTGCGTTACGTTTAAATTAAATAATACGTGTCACTATACAGTTGGGTGTCATAGTTATTCATACAGGGCCGTCTTACATGAATGATGGTAGCATGAAGGCTATTCAAAGAGACGACGTGTTTGTTGTAGTGGTTAGCAACTCTGACCGGTATACCAAAAGGTTGCGGGTTCGAATCCCGCTAGGGGCATATGTTTGTGTGATGAATACGGACATGTGTACCCGAGTTATGGATGTTTTTCATTTATATATGTATTTATCTACAAAAAAAAATGTATTTGTGTACTTTATGAACCATCTGGTATCTATAATACAAGCCTAGTTGCTTAGTAAGGAACTAGATGGCGCTGTGTTATGTGTAAAGATATTTATTTATTATTTATATCGGTTATGGTTCCTAGTAGAAAGTCGTTCGTATTCAGGAGTAGAACCACCAGTAAATAGGAAATACACTAATTAACAAATCTTTGAGTTCAATCGCTAATAACTTGTCGCTTAGCTATCTTGCGTTCGATCGCTCGATTTGGTACCACGTAAGCGCCCTAGAAGTAAATGATGGTAACTCCATACGTCTATCCATAATACGAACGCAAGCGAGCTAAGCGGCAAGTTATTAGAAATTGAACGCTTTTACGGGATTATTCCGAACCTGACCCGAAATCCTAACCCGGTCGCTGGTTAGGTTACGAACTTGAAAAAAATAATATTATTATTAAGTACTACTATTACAATGTATAATAGAGTTGTATGTGTATCTGTAACACAAATGGGCTGTCTCGCTCAGTGTGGATCCTCGCCTAGCGGTAAGATATTATCAGATGCGAGAGAAACGGAGGGTAAAATTGTCAATAATCAATAGCGTGACCTGCCGTCATACAACGTAAAAACGATTATTCCGAATCTGACCCGAAATCCTAACCCGATCGCGGGTTAAGTTAGGAACTTGGAAAAAATAATATTATTTGTTCCGTACGTATCCCTCTTCCTAACCTGACCCTACGTATCGTTCCTATCATAACCGGAATTGCGAGCGAGCAATATGGGTCGGGGCACCCCGACACTGTTGGTTAAGTTCGATATTAGGTTGACATATTTGTAATAAAACAAAATATGTACCCATTGTATTCTAATTTTGTTTTTTTTTTTTACTTGTGAACATTCCGTACATTATACTAAAGAAATTATGCATATGAATAGGCTATCCACTAGAAGAAATTTCACTTTCGCTGATGTGGCATTCGCACAACTGTACATTCGATCTTATGGCTTTCGCATATTTGTCTTTTCGATTAAATGGCCCATCGGCTAAATGGCGTTTACATATGAATTTTTTATTCTATAGGAAAGAGGAGAGAGGAATCCTACTTATATCGCAATTCGGGTTATGATAGGAACGATACGTAGAGTCAGGTTAGGAACAGGGCTACGTACTGTTATATGGGATTCGTTAAAAGTCTTTTTAAAAAAAAGAAGGTTTTTATTTGATTTAAACTAGGTAGAAATTAAGACTTATAGATTCGGTAATCTGGATAGATGCGCGTCGCGGTCAGAGGTCGGGACTGAACTGCCTGCGGGAGAGGCGAGAGACAATGACGGTGAGGTCTGAAGGTGAGGGGTTGGAGATGGCTCAGCATCATCTTATACAGGTTCAAGGGTATAACATCTCCCCGGCTGAGACTAAACTCACACTCTCAAGGAGTGTGGTTTATGTTATGTGGATCTGATGCGAGGAGATGGAAGTGGAGTTTCAGTAATGATGTTAGGAGGTGATGAGGAGGTTGTGACTCTCTTAGGGAAAGTAGAGGTAAGAAGCATCTTAATCTTTTCAGATTTACCGAATTTATAAAGAAAATAACTAATTATTACTAAGATTATTACAATTGTAGAATATGAATAGTAATTTCCATACAAAATTATATGAGGCTTGTTACTTATTTTGTCTAAGTCGTTTACAATTTGATTTTGAGTCATTTCGGATTTCGACAGTGAATCCAAATTCAAATCCTTTAAATTTACTAATTTCAATTTAGGTTCAAGTTCCTTGAATTTTACATAATTACAACAGGTATCATTAATTAGTTCAAACTTGGATAAAATAGGTTGTAATTCGACTCTGGTAGTATACTTAGGTACTAATTGTGTGTCTTTGTAATATCCAATACACACATTAGGTAGAGTTAGGATACCAGTACCGATAATATCAGATTCGAATAATTCTGCTTTATGACAGTCTATAGAAAGCTTAGATTTTTGAGATATAACGTATACCCATTTATTATTTTGCAGCCTTTGCCATATTTCCATGTTTCCATAGATAAATTTTGTATTACATTGTTTAGGTTTCGAAGTTAATACTTTCATCATAATTTCACTTTCACATGTGGGCGTTGCGGAAGTGGAATAAACATTTCCTATTTCACAAATATAGAATTGGTTACTTAATACCTTACAATCCATAAGACTACTTAGCTTACAATAATATGACTTATCTCTAGTTATACCTATATAGTTACTGGAAGGTATTATCACCGAGTATGAACTTGGTGTCGAGTTACCGTGTGCCACTGGAAATGGTACATTCTGGTAAAGGCTATATTCTTTTGAATTTACCAAAGGTATTTTTAGAATGAAAACGACTTTATTATCCATATAATAACTAGAGATTTCGGATATATTCATTAAAACATGTATATGATCTAAAACTAGGGACACCGGTAAGATTTTTGAATTAGGCAAAAATCTATAATTATTCACCAAATCATTAAATAGTTGTTTTGGGGTAATTATCGCGGGATAAAGTATATTTGATTTGCTAAACATAATGGCATTTATAATATCTTCCAACTTAAAGGATAACGTCAAAAGGCTATTTTCTATGATACTAATTAATTCTAGAACCTTGGATCTTATAATTAACTTGTTTGAAACAATAGTCAGATTTTTAACAGATATCGATAGATTTTCAACAGCGCTATTCAAAGTTTGTTCATTGATACTAATTTTACTTATAATTTCCTTAAATGAGGATAGTGTCGAGGATGTTACCAATATACTGTCCCTTACTAATTTTGCCATATCTTTTTCATCGTTTTCGATGGTTTGAATAGCGTTGTTATAGATAATAGCATCATCTTGGTCCATTGTTCCGAATAGATGCTTAAAGATCGTGCCTACTGCACCAAACCATGCAGATCGTTTCGAATGTTTTGAGATAAGATGTGAAATAGAGTCGAAGTCTCTAACTATATCATTATAGCGAGTTGAGAGTGGTTGAAATATGTTATGACATTCAATCTGCTCGAAAGCATTGCTTTGTCTGCATAGGTACTTCGAGGTGCCTATCACACCGTTAATGTTTTCGATGTGCGGTTTTATGAATGAAATATCAGCAGGGATAACTACATTTAAGTATCCAGTGATTACTTTCATAGAACCAATGGGATCGAAGTAAATACCGGGGCTGTACTTGACAGGCTCGATGAAGTTTCCTTGTACCAAAGGAAGGACACTGTAAATAAAATATATTGCATATAGAAATGAAACTTAAGATATATTTATAAAACTAATATGTAAGATAGAAGATAACTGTATAACTATTCGCCGGCTCGGCGCGCTAATTTGACCTGATCGTAATGATGGGTCACGTGACGACGGTTTATTAGCAATGTAAGTGTGTTGCGTCCATTGAGTTTGATTACTTTGTATGGACCTTTCCATATTGGGGAAAGTGCTTTACGTAATCTGAGATGATTTTTCAGGAAGACGTAATCACCGACTTTATATGATGCGGGTCGAGTACGAGAATCATAGTAAGCTTTGGATGTCTCTTTAGATTTGTAAATATTTTCTAGCGCTTTCTTACGCGAATGTTGGAGGCGATGCTGAAGCATCTTAGTATAATCGGAATAGGTTACTGTAGACGTAGTCTCATATACTGAATTTGGAATGAAAGCTTTATGCCCAAATAGTAGTTCGTAAGGAGTGTAGTTGGTTGTACTGTGCACAGCGATATTATATGCAAGTATGGCTGTGTGTACATAACGTGGCCAATCAGTTTGTCCTTCGTCTACGTAGGATTTTAAGTATTCTTTTAGGGTTGCGTGACTTCTTTCTAGGGCACCTTGGGTCTGGGGATGGTAAGGACTAGACCACAATTGTTTGATTTTAAGAAAATTGCAAGTTTGTTTAAATAATTCTGAAGTGAAATTGGTCCCCTGGTCAGTTAGGATTTGTTTAGGAATGCCGAATAACGATATAAAGTGTACTAGACACTCGCTGGTCTCTTCGGCAGTGGTACTGCGTATAGGGTAGGCTAATGAAAACTTTGTGAGATCGTCTTGCATGGTTAAAATATATTTCAGTTTAGCTGTACCAGCTTCGGGAAGAGGTCCGACGATATCGAGGGCAACGCGTTCAAAGGGTGTTGTTGAGGTTGATGTTATTTCCATAGGCGCGCGGTTAATTTTTCTAAGCGCCTTATTTGTTTGACAGGATGTGCATTCTTTTACATAGGTCTCGATATCGCTCCTCATGTTTTTCCAGAAGTATTGGTCTCTTATTCTGTTGAACATTCTGGAGGAACCCAGATGGCCAGCAATGGGGATGTCGTGGTTATCTTTAAGGATTTTGGGTATATCGCTTAACGACGGGTAAATAATCCTATCGTGATAAATATGGATAAGTATTTTCGTTTTGTTGAAGAGATATACGAGCATGTTATATAGTTTTGTAAATGAATGATTGTCGAATGGATTCTTAAAATCGGATATACCAACTTCTGTTTCATTTCCTCCAGTCAGTATTAACAGTTCATTACGAAGGTTTTTGAGAGATTCAAATATGTCGGGATATGAGCAGTCGTCAAAGTGATGGACCTTAGTGTATAAGAGGAAATATATTTTATTATTTACCTCGACTTTTTGGAATGCATGTAAGGTCCTTTCGGATTGGACGAACTCTTCAGGGTCAGGTAGGAGACTAATAACTTCTTGCGTATAGGGCATTGATTCGTCTAGGTCTAATGACGTAGGGATGATTACAACCTTTTGTGGAGATTTCAATAAATTATCGTTATGTTCGCTTATGATCGTGTCGTAATTTGCCGTTAAGGGGGACTTTAAAAATTTCGAATAAGAATCTTCCATAGTAGAGGAGTCGGATGTCATTAAATTGGGGTCAAGTTGTGTTAAGCTTTCATTTGTAGATTGAGTCGGTTGAGCTTCTAATAATGGTGGATTTTCCAAGAGGTCAATAATAGAGTCTAAGTTAGGCGAGGAAAATTGTGAGTTAGAATCAGGGGAGAGCCCTGGGAAATCGATTATATCTTGCAAAGATTCCAAATCACTTCGATTTGTTTGTGGATTAAGGTATTCGGTTCCTGGATTTTCCAATTGTTGCTGCCTTAGAGCATTGGGGTCATTTTCAGGACGAGTATCAGGGGAGTCGACGGTTTCAGCATCTACAGGGTTGACATGGGCAAGCTTTCGACCATCGAAGGCTGGATATCGGGAAAGGGCATCAGCTGCGCTGTTCAGTTTGCCTTTACGATATACAATTTCGTATTCGTATTCTTCTAGTTTTAGGCGCCAGCGTTGCAGCTTGCTACTAGGATCGGTGTGGTTAAATAACCATTTTAGAGGACGATGATCCGTGACGATCAGGAAACGCCTACCGAAAAGGTAAGGTCTGAAGAATTTACAGCCGAAGACAATGGCTAACAGCTCTTTCTCCGTGGTGCTATAGTTGCACTCATTTTTATTCAGGGTCCTTGAAGCATAGGCGACTGGTTGGTCTTTGCCAACTTGACCTTGGGAGAGGATGGCTGAGATGGCGTAGTTCGACGCATCACAGGTAAGTATGAAAGGTTTCGTAAAATCAGGGTATATTAGGATAGGTGCGGTTATTAATTTAGATTTTAGGGTTTCGAAAGCCAGTTGCTGTTCATTGCACCATTTGAAGGGTATATCTTTCTTTAAAAGGAGAGTCAAGGGCTTAGAGATTTTTGAAAAATCTGGGATGAATCTACGATAGTACGACACTAGGCCTAGAAACGACTTAATATCTTTTGGTGTTTTTGGGATTGGAAATTCGCTTACAGCTCTTATCTTTTCAGGATTGGGTTTTACGCCTTTATCACTGATTATATGCCCAAGATAAGCGACTTCCTTACGAAGGAACTCGCATTTGTCCGGCTGCAGCTTGAGGTTGAAATTACGAAGCCTATCAAACACGGCTATTAGGTTATCTAAGTGCGACGCAAGGTCGTAGGAATAGATCACGATATCATCAAGATATACGAAGCAGCGGATGCCTTGGAGGCCAGAGAGGCAGTTATTCATTAATTTTTGGAATGTAGAAGGGGCATTTTTCAGGCCGAAGGGCATCCTGTTAAATTGGAATTGACCTTGCGGTACTGAGAAGCTTGTTTTCTCCGCATCTTCTGGAGAGACCATAATTTGGTGAAAACCTGATGCTAGATCGAGGGTGGAGAAGTATTTGCTCTTACCCAGTTGATCTAATATTTCGGATATTTGGGGTATAGGATATGTTTCTCCAATGGTAATGTCATTAAGTTTTCGATAATCGATCACTACTCGCCATTTGCGTTCTCCTGAGGCATCCAGTTTTTTGGGCACAATCCATATGGGAGAGGACCAGGGGGAAGTTGAAGGTTGTATGATGTCCTGGTCGAGCATTTTATTTATTTGTTTCTCCACTTCGTTTTTATGTACTTCCGGAAAGCGGTAAGTTTTAGTATGTACAGGGACATCCGTAGTGGTGCGGATTTTGTGTTGGACTGCAGAGGTATACGTCAGTTGGTCGTCAGGCAGATGAAAAATATCCGAGTACTGGGAACAGACGTCTGCTAGGTTTTCAGCTTCTTCGTCATTAAGATGCGCTGTTCGGAGTAGGTTTAGAACTTCTTCGGTTCGCTTTGATGCGGTTACTGAGAAGTTGAGACTGGGTACAAAATAGGCTACATTTGTGTCTATAGGATCTAAATTGAGTTTCAGGTTCGGGTTTATTGTTACAGGTTCTTCAGAGGTGTTGACAATGGTGATGTTGACTCAATTATTTTCTTTCACTTTTACAATACAATTAGCTATGAGAAGGGTTTCGGATAGACGTTGATCAATTATCAAACCTTCTTTGATTTCAGGATTTAGCACTGTGCATTCGATTATGGTTTCTGTGCGTGCAGGAATTTTGTATTTTGGTTCCTTAAAGGATAATTTAATATTTTGATTATTGATTTCAAGACAATCTGTAGTGTAATTGATTTTACAGTTGTATTTACTAAATAGATCACTACCAATTATGCCATCATATGGTAAATGGATGTCGTCAATAACATGAAAATCATGAGTCAGCCTTAAGTTATCTGTGAGAATCAATTGAGGATGAAAATGACCTAGACTCTTAATTGATTCATTCTTGGAATCTATTCCTTTGATATTGACTTTAGAGTTAGATAGGTCAGTATCCTTGCTCACGCAGGAACTCTTTATAAGGCATATAGATGCACCAGTGTCTATTAAGAACGTCAGGGGCTTAGAATTCGTAGATGTTTTGATGCGAATGAATGGTAGGTATTTGTTTGATTGGTTTGTATTTAGTTCATGTACTTGATATTCAAGTTCAGGTTCGCACACTGGAGGAGTCGATTCAGCGTTTTGAGATTTTTCAGGTTTGGGTATAGTAGTGGATATAGAACATGGGGTGAGGTCTCCTGTTTGGGGCTGGCTACCCTGTCGTGTGACCTTACCATTGGATACTGCGTGACCTCCGGTTCGGGGCTGATTACCCTGTCGTGTGGTCCGAGGGGGAATAGTAGTATTTAATAGACCTCCGATTTGGGGCTGGCTACCCTGTTGTGTGGTCTGAAGGGGAATAGTAGTATTTAATACACCTCCGATTTGGGGCTGGCTACCCTGTTGTGTGGTCTGAGTGGATGTTGAAACAGAAGTGGTGTCTAGAGGTTTATGGCACGAACGACACCGAATCGGACCTGGAGCTAGTTTAAATCAGTGTCATTACTATCAACTTCGTCTACTCCTTCAGGGTAGTCCTCACAGAAGTTAACTGGACGTGATGACATTTGAGGATTCCCAAAGCGTTTATTATTGTATTCGCGTTTGCGACATTGTTCTAATGTATGACCAGGAAATTTGCAGTAGCGACACATGATTGGATAGGCCTTAGGTTTATTTGACGAATCAGATGGTCCAGCATCGCGTCTAGAAGAAGAAGGTGTGTTGGGTTTAGGATGAGTACTCGTATTATTATTATTATTATTATAGGATCTCCTAAAAGTTTGGGTTTTGGAAGAGTCCGCACTGTTTGAGTAGCGTTTATTGGCGTACTGTATTATCTTTTCCTCGGATACAGCAATGTTAATTGCTTCATTTAATGTCTTGGGATTTTTGCATCGAATAATGTTAGAAATTTTAGGGTTAACTCCCAGTATAAACGTATTAAGTGCGAGGTCTTCCATTGCCGCTAATCGCCCGGATAATTCCAACTTTTTAGGGCAGGACATAGAAACGTCTGTTAATAATTGTGATAGGCAGGACTCTATACGCAAGGCAAAGTGATTAATTGTTTCAGTAGAGCCCTGTCTGCAATCCTGTAAATCTGTGAGTAAGTGAGCATAGTGCTTGCGCTCACCAAATTGAGCTTTTAGGAATTCCTTCAACGTGCTCCATTTATCAAACTCTTTGATGGAGCAGGCTACTTGAGCTTTGCCCTCGAGCTGGCTAAGAATATATTTAAAAACAATAGTCTCTTGACTATTGGATGTTAGTTCGATGGCATTAGAACAGTTGTTAATGAAAGCGTTTAATTTATCCCTCGATCCGTCATATGGTTTTATAAATTTAAGTATTACACTCAACGGGATCTCTGATAATACTAATTTTGGGACAAATTCGTCTTGAGGAGTTTTCGCCATTTTTAGGGCTCAAGAATGACTGAAATAGGCCTACAAAATCTAACTAAAAACGTTAATATTAAAATGAGTTCTTAAAATTTTACAGTTACGGTGTAATAGACGACCCAGAGAATGCAGCGTTACGATTCGATTATGAATGCAATAGCAACAATGTAACAGTTATTATTAAATGACCAAGATGACCTATTTATTTTAGGTATTATTATCTAATTATCTATATCTAATTAGCACTTTTGTTAAGTTTCAGTTTATTCACTTCGTGATCTTCACTTGTCTATCTATAATTAACGGTTTGCACTTGAAGAATATGGTAAGTATTTTCTAAGTCGGGCCGCAAGGTTTTAATTTTATCTTTTCCTTCACTAACACAAATATTGGTTTACACTCACAGGAACTCGCAGGAAATATATATGACGAGGAATCCTTTCATCGTCACCATATGCCAGGATACAAGGAGTCAGGATACTGCACTGGGATGTTGATATCACCGCAGACCGTAGATGATAAATTTAATAGTTCAAGAGATTTAGTAAATAATACAGGATACAGAGATGAGTTCAGTCCTTCGTCGGTTATTGTATGAAATAGAAAACCACTGAATAATAGCGCACTGTTTTTCACCACACTTGTTGAGGCGTTTTTCCCGGATTTCACTTTTAAAATCCCTTAAGCTGCCACCAATGTTATATGGGATTCGTTAAAAGTCTTTTTAAAAAAAAGAAGGTTTTTATTTGATTTAAACTAGGTAGAAATTAAGACTTATAGATTCGGTAATCTGGATAGATGCGCGTCGCGGTCAGAGGTCGGGACTGAACTGCCTGCGGGAGAGGCGAGAGACAATGACGGTGAGGTCTGAAGGTGAGGGGTTGGAGATGGCTCAGCATCATCTTATACAGGTTCAAGGGTATAACAGTACGGAACAAATAATATTATTTTTTTCAAGTTCCTAACTTAACCCGCGACCGGGTTAGGATTTCGGGTCAGATTCGGAATAATCGCTTTTACTTTGTATGACGGCAGGTCACGCTATTGATTATTTACAATTTTACCCTCCGTTTCTCTCGCATCTGATAATATCTTACCGCTAGGTGTGGATACACTGAGCGAGACGGCCCATTTGTGTTACAAATACACATACAACTCTATTATACATTGTAACAGTTGTACTTAATTTTTATATTTTTAATTGCTCCATTTAAATAACACCTAGCAGAATAATTGTGCGGTCGAATGTTTTTGTACGTGTTTCTGTAATATGCAATCTATACAGGATGTAAATTTAACCACCTTCAAAAATTGTTCAGACCATCAAACCGAACAACTTTCACTATTGAGTGCTCACAAGGGGAATGTCGATGGAAAAGTCGAAAGCAGAAACTTTGACTTTTGTTTGTACTAGTTAGACATACTAAAAGTCCTTACCCCTCCGAGGTGAGCAAGAGGCCGCCCCTCACAAAAAAGGTCCCGTTTTTTGCTTACATGGGTCGCACGAAAGTATGTAAAAGCCAAAGTTGTAGAGAATTTTATCAAGGGCCTTCTTTGGGCTCACCTCGGAGGGGTAAGGACTTTTAGTATGTTCATCTCCTAACTAGTCCAAACAAAGTTCCTAAGTCAAAGTTTCTGCTTTCAACTTTTCCATCCACAAATTATTTGTTGCCTAAATTATATGAGACCAACTCTAAACTGAAAAAAAAATACTGCTTCATACAAAAGTTCAATACCAACGTCAACTGAAATGTATGATACAATAGATTTTCTTTTCCCGATTTCAGAGTTTGTCCCATAGTGAAATTTGTTCAGTTTGATGGCCTGAACAACCATGGAATATGCACTTTTCAATAGACTAAATTCTTTTAAATATATGGGACTCACTTACGAAGGAAAGAACTAGGATAGGAAGAAGCACATTGCGAAATCACCCATGAGGAAGAAATAAATTACGTTGTAATAAAAGCGGTGTAATTTTTAGCGAGAAAAAGTATTGTTTATAATAACAACACTACTTTTATAGTTTAATAATATTTAGGGATGGACGTATAAGCTTAGACGGAGTTATAATTTAGTAATTAACAAGCGACACGTCACAAATCATGATAACTGCGTATGACCTTGAAACGCCTTCGATTATAGTAAAAAAAATATGAGTATCGTACATGATCCGTATTTATGAAATAATTGTTGCTTGCAGTACACATTTCATACACACGACGAATAAATATGTCGAAGTTACCTCTTGAAAAATGCTTTAACATTACGTCACCAATGGTAGCATGACAACTTGCGATATAGATCGCACATTTTTTCGCATAATTGTCAAAATTAACGACATAAGTCGTACAGCAGCATTTTGACAGATGCGCGCGACATACATAATTTCACGACGACCGCGACGTCCAAATAGTGGTCAGAGATATCACAAACTAAAGCTTAACATGTAATAAATATGTCCCGTGTGGTCATGCTATTTTTAAAGTGTTATATAATTAATTTAAATACTTCTGTTGTTGTTATATTTTTATAAATAATATTTTTGTGATATTTCTCCCTAAACATGTCAAACTTTAAATATCTATAACTCGGGGCTCAAAGAGTGTAACCGCCTATTCGGCGAAATTTACTTTTTAAGGTAGCCCCAGTCATTTTTTCTCCTCTATCGATCTGTGTATTTAAATTCTTCCTATTCGCCAAAAAATGGCGTTTAGGGCCCCATTTTATAGTTTTTGGGTCGTAACAGCAACCACTATGAATGATCACAAATGCAAGGTTAGTCAACGACACCGTATATGTTACAAATGTTTTTACGCGATAAATAATGCGATTCAGCTATTTAGGTACCTTAATTATAAAAAACTAGTAAACCGATTGTACTGAAATTACAATGCGACTATCTAGGCGGAATCTGTGTATACAGGCGGCAATTTAATTCGTGTTACTCCTGTTTACAGGTGACTCTTATTGTGATTACACAACTTTCCCCTAAGAACCATAGCCGAATACGATCAAAAAATTTTCGCTTACCCGTACAAAGTAAACCATTTTGAAACCACCTTTAGAATGGAAGTCCAAAATTGGATTTTCGGCAATGGTTCCTAATGGATAGTTGTTCTTAATCATATATATTTGATTTGGCAATTGACGCACAAGAAAAAAGAAAGACGGAGCACGCCGTACGACATAAGTGAAGCCACAAACTGTGCCGATTGTTATACACATTTACGCACACATAATGTATCACAAGAAAGCAAGCAAGGCCCGCGCTCAGCGATTATTCACACCTGTCTTATATTCTTTTTTTTTTTTTTTTGGGTAATACGGCATTGCTACAAGGTCATTGGTAGTTATCTGTCATCTTCATAGTTCATAATTATACTTACATTAGTTAGTTAATAGAACGGCTTGGTTGTTACTATCTGGACCCTACTCAGTGTAAAGTTGTCATTACTCGTGACGTCATTATTCAGCTTGTTTGAGTTCGCGCTGTCATGTCGCCGGCGATCATTTGGAGTTTGTGTTCTATAATTTTGGTATTGAGCATAATTTTATGTTCCGTTGTAATTATATTTTGCGCATTCATTCTCATGTAATGTTGATTCATTGTTTTTATTAATGTAGTGTTTGTTACGGCTGGATTACACTGTATATAGTAACTATATGGAAGTTGTCTTTATCTTCTTTGTCTATAAAATCATATATGACATAAACACAAGGGAGATATGTTGACATATCACAATTACGAGCGGTATTAATAAATCGGTCTTGAGATTGCGTCTGTCTCTATACAATTTTTTTGATACTGTTTTCATATACAACAGATTCTCAAGCGTCAACTTAAGGTCATCTCAATCTTGATTAAACGGCTTATAATACGGGCCTAAGATTGCAAGGACGAATCTAACCATCGAGTAAGGTCTACGTAGAGGCGGCGGGCTGACTTCGCTCTTCGACTGGGCTCTGATTCTTACTCATTCGACATATCACTGTCGATAGACTTCAATAGGTCTGTCACTTTTGTACTCGCATGTAAGTGTGAAAGAGAGAGACATACCAATGTAGCGCGTGAGAATCGGTGCCCAGGTTTGTTTTCATATACGTGCCTTTTTATGTGCTGACAACATATATGGCTCTTGTTTTTATAAAATATGACCACTCATTCAAAAGCAAAACAAAAAGAGACGCGAATTTCAAACGATTCTATTGGTTGGTTATACTCCGCTGCCTCCATATTAGTGGCTACAAAGTACAGTGTAATACAGTCTTTAGGCCTCTACAGTGTGACGCTTACGGTCAATGCATACGTCGATATGCTTACATTAGTCGCTTTCTATTATTTGTTAATGTTGCCTGATCTGATCATAGATCAGAGTCGTCAAATTGGTTTTCCTTACAAGGTAAATTGTTCTGTATTTCTCGTATTATAACACAATCAAAATTTTTATGTGACTTGCATCCTTTTCAAATTTAGGAAGAAGTAAAAATTTTGCGCTAGATTACTCAATGCCAATGCTTCAATTTAAAAAGGCTGTAAGTCGCATAAAAAATTTGATTACCTGTGATATTTATCACATAATAAATACGGTTGAATTTAGCTTGTAAGGGAAATCAAAATTATTGTAAATTATTTTGCGCAATAAAGAGTATTTGTATTGTATTGTATTGTATTGTATCTATTTACCTATCTACCGATGACATTCACCACAAGTCAGTGACGACTGATGCGCTTAACGCCGATAGATTGTGCGGATGCATCATATCGGCAAGCGGGTTAGTGAATTCATGGCGACAATAATTTTCTTTATTGTTCTTTTGTATCTTAAACCAGCTGTAATTTTAATCTATGAAAAAAGATGAACATTTTAGGTTAGGATATAATTTTTTTTTCATAGACCTCGTTGAGTATGGAAAAAGAGGTCGGTCAAAAAATAACATATATAAAAATATCTGAATATCAAAGACTTTCTAATTATTGTGTAGAATGAATTATAACTTTTTTCAAATAATCGTTATACATATGTTTTTTAGGAAACTCTCTGCCTCTAAGGCACTGCGTGTGGCTTCTTGGTAGCATCCAAAGAAACCTTACCAACCCGTTCTGAGCAGCACAGTTTTCTGTAAAAGTAGAAATGTCCGTCATACATTACGTTCTGCCTACAAAATAATTCTGATATTTAGCGTAATGTATGGAGAAAATATAAATGACATATTTTCTCGAAAAATATTCTACATATGTCGGGGAAACGAACGCGTTACTAGCGACTGGGGCGGTGCCATTTTCCCGTGGTATAGGGTAGCTCGGGAAATTGCGATATTATGTCAAGCTACTAAAGGCGAATAGGATATCACAATGATACTAGGATTAAATATCTGCTACTGATGGAACACGGGCCCAATTATCTTAAATATCTGCTACTGATGGAACACGGGCCCAATTATCTTAAATATCTGCTACTGATGGAACACGGGCCCAATTATCTTAAATCTTTCAGGTGACAGTTACAGACCAATTATCCATGCACAAATTATTATCATGACATTCAATTATGATCATGGAACCTGAGGAGCTTACCGGTGAAGGATAAACATTTGCATGCCCTCATGCCATCCACTTGTCGCATGCAATCTGTGAGATTCATCTTACCTAGTCTACAATCCCTCCTGCTCAAATTCCATGACTAACTTCTAAGTTCGACTCACCGGATAATAGGTAATCAAAGTTACTCAGGTTCGTTGATGTGTTAAGTGGTAGCCCGTGTCCTTTGACGGCTGGTAGCAGTATGAATATTTATTTTCAATGTGCAGAACTAACATTACTGTAAATGTCACCGCGCCATTTTCGGCGATACCAGCGCCCCCAGGTTCACTTGTAGCAAACCGCGTATTATGATAGTCTTGAAACGGTCCAAATTATAAATTTATTTGCTAATTTGTCAATCTATCTGCGACATATACATAAAAAGTTTTGATCTTTGAATATTCAATTGAGATACACCATATTTTTTGATCACTTTTTCCATACTTGACATGCAGTGTCGTTTAATTAAAAAAAAATCGCAACACTTAGAACGAACTAATTTAAATTTAATGAATTCACATTTATTCCACCAAGTAAAATTGCAGTCGGTTTAATACATTGATTAATTTGTGGGCCATGGATTTGAGGGTCATAAATGTAACTAACTGGACCATTTATTTAGACAAATCTGTACAATCTATCGGTCCTTTGGTTTGATGGTGAAGACTTATTTGGTGTATTAGTTAGAAACTCTGACTGTTATAGTAAGGCCCGTATTAATAAACCATTCTCAAGATTGAGAACAGTCTTGTGAGACCGGTCTCAAGTAAACGTGTTGATTAATAAACCTAACTTGAGACCTGAAAAGCACGTACGTACTCATGCAGTACTCAGTTGAGAGGTGTGCGTATTAATAAACGAAACTCAAGACTATCATTCAATCGCCGCTGATGCGAATACTTGAGAAGTGATATCAGCTGAGTAGACCTCAAGATTGGTTTATAAATTAGCACGGAACTTGAGATAGTGTTAACTGCTTAAGACGCATCTCGGTTGATACAGCCTCAAGACTTCTGTTGAGATTGTTTATATATACGGGCCTAAAAGGTCACGGGTTCGAATCCCGCTAAGGGCATGTTTAGGGACATATGTACCCGACTTATCAATGTTTTCATTTATAATATGTATACATTTACAAAAATAATGTATTTGTGTAGTATATCAACCATCTAGTATCATACAAGCTTAAGTGTGGAACTAGATGGCGCTGTGTGTATGTCCAAGGTTATTTATTATTGGTGCAGCACTCAGCGTGACACTGTAAAGGCTATTTATTACGTATGCCGTTAGGGTGACCTTGTCTGTCCGTTACAGGAGCCGCCCTCCAACGCCGCGGGAGACTGTGCCCCGCAGCGCTGGGCCCTGCCTCACCACGTCACCTCGCTACCGGGTAAATAATTCTGCGCTTACCCGTTTTTTATTTTTAACTACTTTAATTTTTTGTACCCGCCTCGGTGGCTCAATGTAAACAACATGGGGTTTACGAATCGGAGGTCGCAGGTTCGATCCCCAGCGGGGTACATGTTTAGTACTCGGTTTGGTTGGTGGTAGGGCATTTAAATTGTCCGTCTGGCTAGCTACCACCATTTTATCTAAATCTGCTGCCAAACAGCAATGTTGATACATTGTTGTGTTCTGGTTGTCAGAGATAAGATAGCCAGTCCCCTAAATAACATGTAGTTTCCCGGTTAGTACGCTTCCGCGTTTGGCGTCACCTTCACTTAACATCGGGTGTGGTTGAGGTCAAGTATTAACCTGTTATGCATAAAAAAAATAATTATAGCGTACTTCTTCCTCGGCCACATCGTCACTTTCCATCAGGTGAGATTGTAGTCAACCGCGTATACAGTTATTCATTAAAAGCCGACTCCGAAAAAATGTGTTTTCAGTGCGATTCTATTTTTTACATAGACTTACAAAACTAGTAGTAGACCGAACATAAGGATTAAATTGCGGCCCCAATTTTCTTACAAAAATTACCCCCTTACCCACAGGGTGGGATGGAAGAACAACGCCCAATGCTGAGCCCCACTACTCTTTGCCACATTGGCGCTCAAAATTTCGTTATAAAGTTTGTTTGTCGGTAATGTCAAGTTTGTTTTGTACATTCTATTTTCTTTCTTTATTATTAGTTTTCCCTCATACGGCACTCATAGTTGTCCATCATTGATCTGATAGGCACCCCACTAAGCCAGTCCAGCGTCCGTTCATCAGGCGACTCGTACAGCTCGACGTCCTCCACCCGCCAGCTGCTGGCCGCGGCCCCGAGCGCGCCGCTCGCCGCCGACCCGGCCTGCTAGCGCCGAGCTCCGCCAGCGGCTCGTCTGGCTCCATCCACGTGTATCAACAACCAGGCATACCCTCTGCCCCCTTATTAGGCTGCGAATATACGTCCGATTGTGTTTCCGTTTGTCTGATGAATATCTATCGCATTCACTCGATAGACGTCCCATTCTTCCGTAGACGATAAATTACTGTTACTTATTGAATTCACTTATTGCAAAAAAAAAAACTGAAAATTGAAACTATTCGTTCAGACTATCGGATATCGGATCGGACGTGTATAGCATGTCCAAACAAATCAATGGCTCCAACTTCTTCAGATAGTCTGATCAGACTATCGGATATCGGATCGGACGTGTATAGCATGTTCAAACAAAACTATGGCTCCAACTCCTTCAGATAGTCTAATCAGATTATCGGATATCGGATCGGACGTGTATAGCATGTTCAAACAAAACTATGGCTCCAACTCCTTCAGATAGTCTGATCAGACTATCGGATAACGGATCGTACGTGTATAGCATGTTCAAACAAAACTATGGCTCCAACTCCTTCAGATAGTCTAATCAGATTATCGGATATCGGATCGGACGTGTATAGCATGTTCAAACAAAACTATGGCTCCAACTCCTTCAGATAGTCTAATCAGAATATCGGATCGGACGTGTATAGCATGTTCAAATGGCTCCAACTCCTTCAGATAGTCTGATCAGACTATCGGATATCGGATCGGACGTGTATAGGATGTTCAAACAAATCTATGGCTCCAACTCCTTCAGATAGGCTGATCAGACTATCGGATATCGGACGTGTATAGCATATTCAAACATAGCTGTGGCTCCAACTCCTTCAGATAGTCTGATCCGACTATCGGAAGAAAAAATCAGACATATTCACAGCAGCCTTAAACTCGCCCAGTAGTCTAAACCGACCGAACAACAACCTGTTTGGTGTAGTGATTGAACCTGGCTGCTGTACTAAAAGATAGCTGATTCGAATCTGGCTAGGGGTATGTTTGTGGGATGAATACGGGCACGTGTACCCGAGTTATGGATGTTTTCATTTATAAAACAAAAAAATGTATTTGTGTAGTATATAAGCTTCCATTATGATTTCGCTTGTGTGAGTGTCAATCAATGAGTAGTTCAGCCAAGTCCCGCGAGGGGTAAATGTTTGTGTGATGAATTCCCGAGTCTGGATGTTAATATAAATATTTATGTATGTTTATTCGTTATCTAGTATCCATAGTAGAAGCTATGTTGGGACTAGATGATTGGTGTAAGTGTCTGAAATATAAGAAAGTATTCATTAACTGCACTCGATTCTGTGTAAAGACTCATTGGTGTTCACTCGATAACTGTTAAATTGCAGAGCCTCGACAACCGTCGCAAAGTCGCCTATCTTGGTGAGTGCGTTGGAATCTTATTCCACCATCGCCATTTCATCTTGAGTTGTAAGGGTCATGGCCAAAGGTCACGCTAGGGTCATTAGGAAAATAGATCTGGACGAAAGCACTCCCAAATGATAGTGATCTCTGCTTGTTTTAATGTTTACATTTTGCCTTCACTGAGGCATAAGACTATATGTAACAAAAGCCCTGTTGGACCTTATGGCCTTTACCATAAGGTCCAACAGGGCTTTTGTTACATAAAATTCTATAGTGGCACCTCCAGCTCAAACGATTTAGTATTTTAGATTTTAGACCGTTACATTTGTAAAGAAAAGTCTTTTTAATTCTTGTAAATGTTTCGTCAAATTATAGCTTATAATTCCCGCTCATTTAATCTTTAATATAAAAAAATAATGAGCGTCGTGGCTTAGTGGAGGAGACACAGTCTCTCAATTTGGTCCAGGTTCGATCCCCAGGTAGGCAATGTACCAATAAGTTGTTAAATTTAATTACTTATGTGCATTTATCCGACTGCTCTTGAACGGTGAAGGAAAACATCGTGAGGAAATCTGCAAAATAAAAATTCTGAGGCATGTGAAGTTCCCAAGCCGCATTGGGCCAGCGTGGTAGACTATGGCCCATACTCCCTCATTATAGGAGGGAAGGATTATATCCCTGCAGTGGGATGTTTACGGGCTGATAAAAAAAGTGCGCGCTCAAATCAGGCCGTGCATTACTAAATACATTCGGACAAGGATCGGACACGCTCACATACACAACGCTGACAAGCACATATCACCCGTGGTTTTTCGTCTGGCTTTATAAAGAAGTCATTAATACAAAGGTGTTCGAAAGTATGTAAATTGTTTGAGTTGGGGGACTACTGCACTCTAAACATACGTCTGGTTCACATTTTATGGGTGACTTGTATGTTCAAGGTTTTTGTTAGTGGCAGCTATTGACGCGCCAGTGATATCACTGGCAATAATAGGTGATAGCTTTAGCATTGTATTGAGCTTTCATTTGACTTATAAAGGTTGGAAAAAATATGCGACATTACAGTGCATTACACACGGTGTAGATGTCATATCTCCCCGTATATGTCGTAATATGACAAATGATGTCCTAAGATTAGAGCTTCTCTCATACACACGGTGTAGATGTCATATCTCCCCGTATATGTCGTAATATGACAAATGATGTCCTAAGATTAGAGCTTCTCTCATACACACGGTGTAGATGTCATATCTCCCCGTATATGTCGTAATATGACAAATGATGTCCTAAGATTAGAGGTTCTCTCATACGCACGGTGTAGATGTCATATCTCCCCGTATATCTCGTAATATGACAAATGATGTCCTAAGATTAGAGCTTCTCTCATACACACGGTGTAGATGTCATATCTCCCCGTATATGTCGTAATATGACAAATGATGTCCTACGATTAGAGCTTCTCTCATACACACGGTGTAGATGTCATATCTCCCCGTATATGTCGTAATATGACAAATGATGTCCTAAGATTAGAGCTTCTCTCATACACACGGTGTAGATGTCATATCTCCCCGTATATGTCGTAATATGACAAATGATGTCCTAAGATTAGAGGTTCTCTCATACACACGGTGTAGATGTCATATCTCCCCGTATATCTCGTAATATGACAAATGATGTCCTAAGATTAGAGCTTCTCTCATACACACGGTGTAGATGTCATATCTCCCCGTATATGTCGTAATATGACAAATGATGTCCTAAGATTAGAGGTTCTCTCATACACACGGTGTAGATGTCATATCTCCCCGTATATGTCATAATATGACAAATGATGTCCTAAGATTAGAGCTTCTCTCATACACACGGTGTAGATGTCATATC
The DNA here is from genome assembly GCA_949316235.1 of Oegoconia quadripuncta. Lineage (NCBI taxonomy): Eukaryota > Metazoa > Arthropoda > Insecta > Lepidoptera > Autostichidae > Oegoconia > Oegoconia quadripuncta. The sequence continues at coordinate 4,031,385 of OX438752.1, forward strand.
TCCCCGTATATGTCGTAATATGACAAATGATGTCCTAAGATTAGAGCTTCTCTCATACACACGGTGTAGATGTCATATCTCCCCGTATATGTCGTAATATGACAAATGATGTCCTAAGATTAGAGGTTCTCTCATACACACGATGTAGATGTCATATCTCCCCGTATATCTCGTAATATGACAAATGATGTCCTAAGATTAGAGCTTCTCTCATACACACGGTGTAGATGTCATATCTCCCCGTATATGTCGTAATATGACAAATGATGTCCTAAGATTAGAGCTTCTCTCATACACACGGTGTAGATGTCATATCTCCCCGTATATCTCGTAATATGACAAATGATGTCCTAAGATTAGAGGTTCTCTCATACACACGGTGTAGATGTCATATCTCCCCGTATATCTCGTAATATGACAAATGATGTCCTAAGATTAGAGCTTCTCTCATACACACGGTGTAGATGTCATATCTCCCCGTATATGTCGTAATATGACAAATGATGTCCTAAGATTAGAGGTTCTCTCATACACACGGTGTAGATGTCATATCTCCCCGTATATCTCGTAATATGACAAATGATGTCCTAAGATTAGAGCTTCTCTCATACACAGGGTGTAGATGTCATATCTCCCCGTATATGTCGTAACATGACAAATGATGTCCTAAGATTAGAGCTTCTCTCATACACACGGTGTAGATGTCATATCTCCCCGTATATGTCGTAATATGACAAATGATGTCCTAAGATTAGAGCTTCTCTCATACACACGGTGTAGATGTCATATCTCCCCGTATATGTCGTAATATGACAAATGATGTCCTAAGATTAGAGCTTCTCTCATACACACGGTGTAGATGTCATATCTCCCCGTATATGTCGTAATATGACAAATGATGTCCTAAGATTAGAGCTTCTCTCATACACACGGTGTAGATGTCATATCTCCCCGTATATGTCGTAATATGACAAATGATGTCCTAAGATTAGAGGTTCTCTCATACACACGGTGTAGATGTCATATCTCCCCGTATATGTCGTAATATGACAAATTATGTCCTAAGATTAGAGCTTCTCTCATACACACGGTGTAGATGTCATATCTCCCCGTATATGTCGTAATATGACAAATGATGTCCTAAGATTAGAGCTTCTCTCATACACACGGTGTAGATGTCATATCTCCCCGTATATCTCGTAATATGACAAATGATGTCCTAAGATTAGAGCTTCTCTCATACACACGATGTAGATGTCATATCTCCCCGTATATCTCGTAATATGACAAATGATGTCCTAAGATTAGAGCTTCTCTCATACACACGGTGTAGATGTCATATCTCCCCGTATATGTCGTAATATGACAAATGATGTCCTAAGATTAGAGCTTCTCTCATACACACGGTGTAGATGTCATATCTCCCCGTATATGTCGTAATATGACAAATGATGTCCTAAGATTAGAGCTTCTCTCATACACACGGTGTAGATGTCATATCTCCCCGTATATGTCGTAATATGACAAATGATGTCCTAAGATTAGAGCTTCTCTCATACACACGGTGTAGATGTCATATCTCCCCGTATATGTCGTAATATGACAAATGATGTCCTAAGATTAGAGCTTCTCTCATACACACGGTGTAGATGTCATATCTCCCCGTATATGTCGTAATATGACAAATGATGTCCTAAGATTAGAGCTTCTCTCATACACACGGTGTAGATGTCATATCTCCCCGTATATGTCGTAATATGACAAATGATGTCCTAAGATTAGAGCTTCTCTCATACACACGGTGTAGATGTCATATCTCCCCGTATATGTCGTAATATGACAAATGATGTCCTAAGATTAGAGCTTCTCTCATACACACGGTGTAGATGTCATATCTCCCCGTATATGTCGTAATATGACAAATGATGTCCTAAGATTAGAGGTTCTCTCATACACACGGTGTAGATGTCATATCTCCCCGTATATGTCGTAATATGACAAATGATGTCCTAAGATTAGAGCTTCTCTCATACACACGGTGTAGATGTCATATCTCCCCGTATATGTCGTAATATGACAAATGATGTCCTAAGATTAGAGCTTCTCTCATACACACGGTGTAGATGTCATATCTCCCCGTATATGTCGTAATATGACAAATGATGTCCTAAGATTAGAGCTTCTCTCATACACACGGTGTAGATGTCATATCTCCCCGTATATGTCGTAATATGACAAATGATGTCCTAAGATTAGAGGTTCTCTCATACACACGGTGTAGATGTCATATCTCCCCGTATATGTCGTAATATGACAAATGATGTCCTAAGATTAGAGCTTCTCTCATACACACGGTGTAGATGTCATATCTCCCCGTATATGTCGTAATATGACAAATGATGTCCTAAGATTAGAGCTTCTCTCATACACACGGTGTAGATGTCATATCTCCCCGTATATCTCGTAATATGACAAATGATGTCCTAAGATTAGAGCTTCTCTCATACACACGGTGTAGATGTCATATCTCCCCGTATATCTCGTAATATGACAAATGATGTCCTAAGATTAGAGCTTCTCTCATACACACGGTGTAGATGTCATATCTCCCCGTATATCTCGTAATATGACAAATGATGTCCTAAGATTAGAGCTTCTCTCATACACACGGTGTAGATGTCATATCTCCCCGTATATGTCGTAATATGACAAATGATGTCCTAAGATTAGAGCTTCTCTCATACACACGGTGTAGATGTCATATCTCCCCGTATATGTCGTAATATGACAAATGATGTCCTAAGATTAGAGCTTCTCTCATACACACGGTGTAGATGTCATATCTCCCCGTATATGTCGTAATATGACAAATGATGTCCTAAGATTAGAGGTTCTCTCATACACACGGTGTAGATGTCATATCTCCCCGTATATGTCGTAATATGACAAATAATGTCCTAAGATTAGAGCTTCTCTCATACACACGGTGTAGATGTCATATCTCCCCGTATATGTCGTAATATGACAAATGATGTCCTAAGATTAGAGCTTCTCTCATACACACGGTGTAGATGTCATATCTCCCCGTATATCTCGTAATATGACAAATGATGTCCTAAGATTAGAGCTTCTATCATACACACGGTGTATATGTCATATCTCCCCGTATATGTCGTAATATGACAAATGATGTCCTAAGATTAGAGCTTCTCTCATACACACGGTGTAGATGTCATATCTCCCCGTATATCTCGTAATATGACAAATGATGTCCTAAGATTAGAGCTTCTCTCATTCATATTTGTTTTTGTGACACCTGTAAATATAATAAATAATACAAATTTATTATCTTCGGTCTTTGTCTAACAGTGGGCGTCTTTCGGATGATGATGATATTATCTTCATCGTGTGTGATGCGGTTAACGGAGAGCACTTTAAATATTAAAGATATGTAACTATTTCATTTTGTTTAAAGGAAAAATTAGTTTTTTTTTGGTTTCGGCATTTACAACTTTTTTTAAACTTACTTGGCCTAAGTCGACTGAAATGCAAAAAGGAGACTCATTTTATTGTCCCAATCGATAATAAAGAATAACTCTCCCAATAAATTATGTGGAAAATAACGAAGTCTCATTTCGTACATATCAATTCTATGGGAAATACTGATACACACTTAATGGATGTGGTTTTAGTCCATGCGACACTAGACAACATGCTCACTGGAGTCAGACACATGCCTGATCACATGATAGTATCCATAAGGATTTCTACGTATGCAAAAGAACATCACGTCCCATTATACATAGAGTGGTGGTCGCGCCCTCTGTACTGTATGCAGGAAACATTGGGCAGAGCACTCTCGCGGGCGCACCACGTCCGGCAAAGGGAAAAGGCTTTAGCCGAAAAAAATTTGGAACGATTACACGAGAATTTTTTTGTACGAATTGATAAAATTCATGGATGTACCGTTTTGATTTTTGTTATAGAGTATCGATTTATAATAAAATGTAGTGGTTTCCTTTTCGTTTTAGTCGGTTATTAAAATTTTTCTTGGGATAAAAAATGTATAAAAAAAATTTACTTGTTGCTATTTCTAATATTCACTCCTATGTTCCACTCTTTCTTTTCACCTTGTATAGTTGTATTGTATGCGACATTAGTTATGTTTTACATTATGGCGGGATTTTTTTTTACTTATTGTATCTTACTCGGGTAACTATCGAATAAAATAACGAAGTGTGCAGCTATTTTTACATAACTTTAGTAATGTATTCAGTTGGTATCTGGTAATTAGAGAAAATGCAAAACTTTACCCTTTACGTTTATGGATTGTGTAATGTTACTGTAACTGACTTTCCCAACTTGTAAAGCTCAAGTAGTCAATAATTGTTTACTTAGATTTTGTAACTTTGGCACTAATCTAACCATAAACAAATGTTTAACAATTGTGTTGAGAGTGTTACTAATAAGTCGTTACCGACTGTAACTATAATGTTTATTTTTCACACTGGCAATGTTTATTGTTCGAAATAGTTTTTTTTTTGAGGTAAGACCGTAAATATTGTCATGGTATTTCATGATGTGAATTCCGGAGCGAGGAACGTGCATCAGATAGGTTCAGTAATAATATTAAAAGACGTTAATTATAATTTATATATAATTATAGGTAATTTGTACATTTGGAATATATATTTTATAGTTGTATGTTGTTGTTTATAGGTGTAGTGTTAATTTTAAGGATGGACTGAATAAACATTCCAATGTATTCGTTTATAGTAATGTACAAAGTATAAAAACATTCAACAAAATTGGCTGCACAGGCATAAAGCTCTTTGTCTTATCGTGGAAAAGAGTACAAGTTTTACAAAATTCATGCACGATTTGTTTAAATGTAATTACAATGGGTGCCCTAGACGGTGCTAACAACAGCAAACATGCAATGTAATATATTACCTTCTCAAAGGCAAGGAATGATGATGATATAGAATCTCAAACTGTAAATCAGCTAGATATTATTGTTTCGCAATTACTTATTTACTTGTAAGTATTAATTTTATGTAGGTTTTCTAGCTAAAAAGGAAAGGATTTTGTTTTCTAAGGATATCAACGCAAGCGCAGCTCCTCTGGTGTTGCAAGGCACGCACCGAAATTCTATTGGTTGATGGAACGCATGTCTAAACTCAAAGTTGACAGTTCAGTGGTGCCCATCAAAAAAAAATATCGTGTGGTTGTCGATTTATGTTTAGTTGTATTGTGTAAGATTATAAATAAGAAATAAACACAAAAAGTGTGGTTGACTTTAGAGTTATTTAAAGCAAATATATACATTACACATTATTATTTTTTTATTATTGTCTCCTTTTAAAGAAATATCAATTACATACACCTAAAACCTTTATCATTATGGCGAATCCCATTGAATTTTCATAGTAATTCGTATAAACACAAAAAAAGGAATGCGCATCGCACAAAGCGCACTCGACGACGATGTACGCGCTCCAGGGAATAAAAAAACGTATATCACTTCATAAATTGCTCAAAGAACAAAGAAATCAAATTTTGATTTTATGATGAGGGCGCCACTGGACGCTTTCAAAGTCGGTGAAATAATCACTTCATGGGATAGAATTTTATCATTCTTAACTTGATATTATTTTTATTTACACCCTTCCTGCTTTTAAGAGAATATAATTTATGAGATAACTATATTATGCAAATAGAAACTCATTTATGTTGTAGGTTCTCATAATTTCAATATTTTATTCTAAATATGAATATAAAAAGAAAGCATCATTTAGTTATCCATAAAAGGTTTCCAATACAATAGATTCCAACATTTTTTTTAAAAGTATTTCCAGAGTAAAGCACAACTGTAAACTCTTTTTATATGGTTGATCCACTGTTATTGTTTAGTTTGGCCATTGGGCACAACCCACCTCCTACTGTTGTCTGAATTTTTAAACAACACAGGTCCAAGAGGATATACATAATATTCATCAATTAATACAATGTTGAGTGTATTTATATATTATTAGATTTCCAACATTGATATATCCGAGTGTGATTGATTAAAATACTTTTTATCTTATCAAAACTTATTTATTCATTATTTGGGCTGTGTAGTAAGTGCATAATGTGGAAGCCCTATAAATCAAACGAGAAATGCATTAATTTGTAAATATAATAAACTTATATCTATTCAGCACTATAACACCACATTCACTCTCAATCAATCCAGTCAAATACCTATTATATTATCTACGTTACAAATTAATTTATTAAACCTTATGCGTACGTACCGAAATTTTAAAATTATCTAATAAAATGTATTTTATTAGGCATTTGGTGCACACTAGATCTCTCAATTTTAAATTAAACATTAAAATACAAATAACTTTAAATTATGTATAAAAATTAAATATAAACTTGCACATGAACAAACACACATTTATGACCGATCATCCATTAGTGTAAATAATTTGTGAAATGCCGAGATAAATAAAATCTACGAATATTCTCAACTTTGGTCAGGTAAAATGGTATTTGTGTGGGGATAGTAAGCCATTGGATCAGGGTCCTCTGTGCTTGAGCCGCCAGCTTTCTTTAGAGCTTGCCTCCGAGCAGCATACGCGGACATCCTGGCTAGACGTGCCTGTCGTTGTTGTGGAGTTTCTTTGGCAAGCCTGCGGGCCGCGTATGCCGACATGCGTGCCAGCCGCTTCGCCCTTTGTTCGCTTGTCTCCTGTGCTAGCCGTTTTGCTGCATAGTCCGACATACGCTTGAGTCGCATTGCGCGTTGCTCTGGCGTCTCATTGGCTAGCCTTTGTGCGGCGTATGCAGACATCTTCGCCAATCGTGCAGCGCGCTCGTCGGGTGTTTCATTCTTAGGCCCCGAGCCCGTCGAAGTTTTCCGACGTCGTCGCCACCTCGTCGGTTCCTCGTCGATCTGAAGCGGATCCGTTTCCTGGTAAACGTCGTAGTAGTCTGCGACATTTGGTGCGTGATGAATATTCAGAGGTGTCGGATCGACGCTCACTTCTAAGTGTTCTCGTTTCAAACTATCGAACCTTGGTATTTGTAGTTGATCCGTTATGCTGCACGGAGCAACGTTTACAGCATCGTCGATGTCTGTCTGCTCCGCTTTAATTGTAGAAATCCAGTGGTCGTCAGCTTTCGCTATCACCATTTTCTTCCAGGAACAATCTGATGCACTAAACTCACCCATATTGATTGTTCAAGGAGAGTGGTATCCAAAGAATCATATTATATAAACAAATCCGAAACCTAAAATGTCTTTGATAATTCGAGGCGGGATAGAAATAACTTCTATCAATTTATTTTCACTATCTAGCCCCAGAAAAGCCGTACTTTTCTTCCATATTTACATTACGTTTCGTTACATGTGATATGGTTGGATGACACTCATTTATGGTGGTGACTGACTGAGTGAAGAGAAGTGAATTTTGAAGAGGTCTAAATTGGGAAATAAATAATAAGTTTACAAAAAATAAAGAACTTGGATCTCAACTTTAGCTATTGGACAACAAAAAAATAATTTTTAATAATTTACAACAAACAAGGCTGTATAATACTATATCTTGTTCACCGACGTCTATACCACAGATATCTATTTTTTTTTTCTTTTTTTTAAGTTTTATTTTCTCCTCTAGGAGAAGGCAAAGGGATCTAGCCCATAACAGCCATGTCTTATTTATCTTATTTCTTCATTTTGTAAGTCAGTCTCAGTCAAAACAAGTCATTCGTCGTATACAGAGTCTAGTCACGGTCAAGTCATTCTTCAGTAAAGTGGCAGAATGCTTTACAAAAGATTTTCCCTTCCCTTCACCTGTACACCAACACTAACGTTTGCTGCACAATATTCTGCCATTAGCTTCAAAAGTTAGAATGCACAAATTTTAAGACCTATAAAGAAAAATGCTACTTCACTCGCCGAGTTCCCGCCAAAAAGCCATTATCATTCGTAAGGAACGTAACACCGGCTTGGAGTTTCTCTCAAAACTTCTCTTGAATGTATAGAAAACAAGAATCCCGGCCAATAAAAAAGAACAAGAGAGCGGCTGAGTTGTCAAAAAATTGGCATTTGTTCCATCTGTTTTATTTAGCTGAAATCTATTTTCATATCTCTTACGTCGATAATTTACATACCAAGTGAGTTTTATTGTTTTCTAATTAGAGCGTATTGTATCTTTTGCCAAATCGGACAGTATATAATTGAATTTCTAAGTGGATAAAGCATAATTTAGTAGAAATCAATGGGGCGTTTAGTGCATTGATTTGCATCGATTTTGGCTGTTGTTTGAGTTGTTGTGGTTGTTTATTTGCTTATTTACGTTACGTGTTGTTGTTTGTAGATAATCACAACCGAGGGGAGGTGAAGTGGCGCGAGTTATGTGATGACATAATGGTGAATTAGTTGCTAGTGATTCAAACTATTTGTTGCTACCATGGACGATATGACGGAGTCGCCGGTGAAGACGAGTCCCGTGGCAGAGCCCGAGGGCTTTATGGAGAGTGAAACGGATTACTCCAGCATCAGAGGGAAGGTACACTCACATCTGGATGGTAACTGACATATGGTTGCTTCTCCTTCATTTCACTTTATGCTTCAATCCTTCATTCTTCACTGTTCAATATTTATTTGTAAATATACTTAGTATATATAAAAAATACTTAGGATTCAACAAAGTTTGATAGAGATTTTTCCCTATTTACATAATAGGCAGTAATGTTGTGGCATTCTTCACTATCACCATTTTTGTGATGTGAAATACTTTGATGGTGTGTGGTTGGTTTCAGATAAGAATTGGCAGTGATAAGTTAATTAGGCGATGTTCACAATTCTAAGAAATGTCCTATATCATTAAAACTGGCTCCCCCTTAATGGGTTTTATTTCTTTATAATTATCAACATGTTAACAATGTTGCATCATCTTACACATAATTATTCATGACTTATTGCTGAGTGTTACATTTGTAATATTTTTACATAACAATGGTGTTGATTTGGTCGTACGCAAACCAAACTAAAACCAATGTCCTTTTCTCTCTGGAACAATATAACGTGACAGCACCAGTCTAAATCTGGTTGTAATTTAGTTCATTGTGCAACCAAATCGACACCATTTTCTCACTAAAATATTACCATTTAAACCGTAACAGTTTATAATGAAAATTTCAACTCTTTTAAATTTAATCACTATAATGACTTGTTATTAGCAATAAAACAAATGCATAAGATTACACAACCATTACATATCAACATGTTACAGATGAATAGTGAATATTGCATAGTATAGTTATTTATTTAAGAGTACACTTGTTGACCATACATTGGGGCATCCGTAACTAATCAGTTTATGTGTGATATGGTTCTAAATATGTCACAAAAGGTAGATTTGTTTTATTGAAATTGAATAATAAACAATTAGGTTTATGAGTTAAATAAGAATCAATATTTGTCTGTAGTTCAATTAATTTATTTTATAACTCTATAAAAGCTGTCATATGTTTATTGCCTATCTGCAATTTACACCAATATCATATGTTTTGTGGTTTATCTCTTATCATTTATAGTTGTGAGTATGGGTAAGTCCACTTGTACCAAATAATGTCTATCTTTAAACTAGTCTATTTTTTGAGAAGAAATATATCTAAAAGTTGTCTATACTAAGGCGGACAATTGGACTTACTATACTTATTATAATGAAATCACAAAGTGAAAGCTGAACCATCTGTTTAATTACTCAATTTCTTCACTTAAATTCACCATCCCAATATGATCAAACTATTCGAACTTGCTTATGAAAATTCTAAATACAATCCTCTTAATATATTCACAATTCCAGATGATACTAGTGAGCCCAACGGCCGATGAATATGACCTACTGAGGAAGCAACTACTAGAAAGGCTAGAAGCTGGGAATGGAGAGATCATTTATGACATTGGACAAGGCGAAGGTATGATAAAAAAGAAAAATGTCATGTTAATATTGTGAAAAGTTAACTAACAATATCCTCATTGTTATCAGCCCATATTAACCCTCTGTAGGGTATCAGGACATTTGTGTTAGACAGGGTGTATTTTAGAATGCATTTCAAAACCTGTTAACATAATACAAAGTTATTTATGATCAGGGGTTCTATTACATTTAATTTTTGTTTTTATTACTGTGAAATAAGGCTACATCTCGTAAGAATAACACCAAGCAGAATGATTGTTGTGTCGAATATTTTTGTATGTGTTTCTGTAATATGCAAATAAACGCTTTATCTATCTGTCTATCGACATAATTTCATCGTTATCGATCTTAAGTCATCGGTTATATTCTGACATGTGATTGGTTGGCTCATCGCTTGTTCGTCAATTTGACATTTTCTCATTGATCAACGTAATCCATAACGATATCTATGAACTTACGTAAACTAAGGGCAGGACTCTTTTATTTCCATTTATTTCATGGCATTAGTATTTGTCTTATTTATAAATAAATTTTATATATTATATAGTTCCAAACATGTAGCAACTAGGCTTGTATTAGGGATACCAAATTGTTGATTTACTACACAAATACATTTTTTTATTGGAAATATATAAATGAAAACATCTACAACTCGGATACCATATTCATCATACAAACATGTTTCCCATGCGGGATTCGAACCCGCGACCTTTTAGTGTACCAGTCAATGTTTCTATACACCAAACAGGTTGTCTTTTCAATTTTGTTTACAAATATACAACTCCTGAAAGAGACCGATAGAAATATTTGTGCTTGAACCCTAATAATTTAGAATAAATTTCACATGTTTTTAACAATATGAATAATGCATTATTTCTCGTTACGTTGAGTTTATGAATTTTATCATTTACATAACATTTCTGTAACATTCTTAGGAAATGTTAAACAATAGAACACTGTTTCGAGATAACACTGTTATTACTACACCTTGAGATAACAACATTCAATTGGAATTCAAATTGTATATTGTAACAAAGAATACTTTAAATAAAAAACATAAGTTTTGCATTACAAAGATACTTCTCTACTAACATTACAAATGTGAAAATCTGTCTGTCTGGCTTTCACACCTAAACTATTGTGCTGATGCCATTGATATTTGGCAGAGATGCTCAGGACTTACAGAAGGATATTCATCAGCCTGTAAACATCTCACAGCAGGGATATAGGCCTCTCGTATATGAGGGAGAGTATGGGCCATAGTTCACCAAGCTGGCCCAATGTGGGTTGGGTTGACATCACATGCCTTTGCATTTATATTTCTGAAGCATGTAGGTTTCCTCACGATATTTTCCTTCGCCGTTTATAAAAGCACTCAGATAAGTGCACATAAGTAATTAAATTAAATTTAAAAAGTCATTGGTGCATGGCCTGCCTGGGAATCGAACCCGGACCTCCTAAATTGGAAACCGCGTCTTAACCACTTAGTCACCGACGCTGCTAAAAATATATAAACATATAATCTTTATTATGTCCATGTGGTGGGGCACCTGGCTGTCTATAAAAGAGGTTTCCAAGTACAGACTATATCACAAAGAAATTTTCCTAGTCTTTATTGAAAGACTGTCACTTAAAGTTTTTTAGAAAAATCTTTGTGAAAGGGAAATAAAGACGTGATGATTATTTATTACAGATGGTCGTGGCTTGACACAGGACGAATACAATGCGTCCGTCGCCACTCTACAGTCGCTGGTGAATGAGCGTGTGTCGTGCGTTGAGCTTCGCCGCTGGGAGTGCGGCTCCGGGCTCTGCGGGCAATATCTGCTGCGCACGCGCACCGACCACACAGACTTTATGGAGATTAGGTGAGGATACGTGGATATACTCGTGGCGCAATCTTATTCGCTATTCCTTTTTGATTAGCCAAGTCAAGCAATGCCAGTCCTTGGATGGTGACGACATTCTGTAAGACACTAGTAATGAACAGCCGCCTTGTTGTGTAATCAATTGGAATTGTTAAATTTGAACAAAAATGTTAAATTCAAGGAACTTTTTGTCTTTCTTGCCCTGGTCCCAGTTTATTTGGGTCGGCGCAGTACGTCTTTTTCTTCTAACCTCCTTTGACAACCATTAAGTCATCATTCACTTTTCATTAATATCATCCCTCACACTATCCATTTTTTCCTCCTCATAACATGCCTTTTTCGCAAACATCACCTTTCAAAATTAGAAACCAATTTCAAATCGGTTCAACCGTTTTGGCGCTACAATACCACAGATGGCGCTAGTTTATCTGTTTCTAAGTACGAATTTCTAACTTCTATTCTGGTGTGAAATAACCAATGAAATAATCGACTTTCACCTTAATCCTTAGAGGGACAAAGTGTCTGACATCTGTGACCCCTTTGGGAAGAAAGTACCTGTTAAATTTACAAAATCAATACTTTCCCTCTCACAATTTTATTTTTTCTTAATGAACTCAGGGTGGCGGTGGTGGGCAATGTGGACGCGGGCAAGTCTACGTTACTGGGCGTCCTCACTCACGGCGAACTGGACAACGGCCGAGGATACGCCCGTCAGAGGCTTTTCCGACATAAGCACGAGATGGAGAGCGGCCGCACCAGTTCTGTGGGCAACGATATCCTCGGCTTCGACAGCATGGGTGAGTAGAATTATGGATGTGATGAACTGAATATTGAGGGAAAAAAGAAAAGGGAACTCAAAAGATAGAAACAAAATGTCATATTTATATTCTATTGTACGCAGGTAACGTGGTGAACAAGCCAGACCACGGCACCCTGGACTGGGTGAAGATCTGCGAGAAGTCGTCGAAGGTGATCACGTTCATCGACCTGGCGGGCCACGAGAGGTACCTCAAGACGACGGTGTTCGGCATGACTGGCCACGCACCCGACTTCGGCATGCTTATGGTGAGGACAGGGATTGTGTTTTTAACAGGTTATGGGTTGTGGTTTTAACAGGTTGTGTGGAAGTGAAGCTCTCGTAATAATAAACGTAACGTAATAAACGTAACATAATAAAGCGTTTAAAATATATAATATTATTGTTCCATAGATTGGCGCTAATGCTGGCATAGTGGGCATGACAAAGGAGCACCTCGGACTTGCACTAGCACTGTCCGTGCCCGTGTTCGTGGTGGTCACCAAGATCGACATGTGCCCGCCCAATGTTCTACAGGTGATTATTAATTTATTATAATCTTGCATTTAGTTCACTGAGCCGGCCGCATATAATATGTCCTACGGTGACATAGTCTGGAATAATATTAAGAGATTATTGTGGCAAATAAATTATTGATTCTTTGGCTTCCCTTAATCCTCCAAAAAAAGGTGCCTTGGAAGGTATTACTTCAAATTGATTGTTCGACGTTTTTTTTGTAGGATAATTTGAAGATGCTGATTAGGATTCTGAAGTCTTCCGGCTGCCGCAAGGTCCCCGTCATGGTGAAGAGTAAAGACGACGTCATAGTTAGCGCCACCAACTTTGTATCCCAGAGGTATTTAACATGTTAATTTATGGGCTTGTGCCATAGACATGTAATGGAATGTAAATTAGATTTAAAGTGCAGTTTAATTTTCAATTTCACGCTATTAATAACTCTGATTTGTCTGTCCCATTAGGCTATGCCCCATCTTCCAAGTGTCTAACGTGACAGGCGAGAACCTTGAGCTCCTGACGATGTTTCTCAACCTCTTGAAAACCCGCATGCCCAGCCAGGACGACAAACCGGCCGAGTTCCAGATAGACGATACTTACTCTGTGCCTGTACGTAATGACAAATACTGCCCCCTATTCTTTCTTTTTGTCTGAGGTCCAAGGTAGCAGCAGAATCACGTAGAACACCGTCTATGTTCAGTAGGCGTGGTATCGAGTACCACTGTTAATCCTAAGTTATAGCAGTGGGAGGAGTGTGCTGGAGGTGGGCTTGTCTTTCCCGACAGTGAATTGACTAATCTGTTGTTGGTAATAAATAAATCAGCTCACGTTGGTATAAAGTGATTGCTACCGCCCATGCGACCGTTATCGTTATCGTGTGGTGGTGGAATTATGAAAAAGTTTTAAATTCTTATTAATCGATACATTTTTTATTGGTAATATGTTTTTAAATCTGCCTTTATAATGTAAATTATTTTTATTTGAAATAAATTTATTATAGTCTACAAATCTGGGGAACTTGTAGATATTTAAGAATTGTTATAATTAAAATAAATGTTACTGTTGTGAATAATAATATAGAGTATAAAGCGCAATAAAGAGTATTTGTATTGTATTGTAATAATAATATAAGTGATATCGGTTGTCAGGGTGTGGGCACAGTGGTGTCGGGGACGACGTTGGCGGGCGTGATCCGTTTGAACGACACGCTGCTACTGGGGCCCGACCCACTCGGCCGGTTCACCCCCATCACGGTGAAGAGTATCCACCGAAAGCGTATGGCGGTGCCAGAAGTGCGAGGGGGACAGACTGCCAGCTTCGCGCTTAAAAAGGTACAATGCATAGCCTTTCTAGTCACCTTCAATCACTACTATTTGCTATTGAACCTGCATTCGAAGTCAACAGGTTCGAAACCCGCTCGGGGTAAATGTTTGTGTGATGAATACAAACATTTATGATCGATCGATCGAAATTTTTCTTTCAAGAATATTTGTACGCTCTTCTGCCTTTGAACCTTTAAATTGTGTAATTTCAAATTGAAAATATTAGGAAAACTCTAAGGAAATATGATGTCGACATAATTAATTCAACCATTGCTGGATATCCTCGAAACTGAATTGATTTCCATCAAATATGGCTAAGATTCATCTCGCAAACTCCAGCTTACGAAAATAAAAACCGGACAAACTTATAAAATAAATAATAAGTAAATATCTTTGCACATACACACAGCGCCATCTAGTTCCACACTAAGCAACTAGGCTTGTATTATAGATACCAGATGGTTGATAAACTACACAAATACATTTTTTTTTGTAAATAAATACAAATGAAAAACATCCATATTCATCATACAAACATATGCCCCTAGCGGGATTCGAAACCGCGACCTTTTGGTATAGCAGCAGAGTTTCTAACCACTACACCAAACCTTCCTCGTTTTATATTCCAAGAAAAATTCAAGTAATTTTAATTTGTTTAACAGATAAAGCGCTCGCAGATCCGCAAGGGCATGGTGATGGTCTCCCCAACGCTGAACCCTCAGGCGTGCTGGCAGTTCGAAGGCGAGATCCTTGTGCTCCACCACCCCACCACCATATCCTCCCGCTACCAGGCCATGGGTTTGTTTATAGACATTATTACATTTGTCCTCTGTCAGTTTGCCATTGAGCCATCTGGATCTATACCTACCATTTCAAATGTCTGTGTGAAGATGAGAGCTACTGAAATTATCCGTCTTGCGTTCCCCTCCATCTTTTCTGAAATTAGCCATGAGTTGCTCTATGGCTTCCATGAGCTGATTTTGATTTGCCAGGAGGTCCTCCATTTTGATAGTAAATAGGTACTGATTATAAAATAGAAAAAACCTTACTTGATTGGTGTTTTCTTGTAGATGCTATGGCCATAATAATGATGATACAATTGCCACTGATATTGATCACAGTAAAATGTAAACTGTATAAATTGGTTATGATTGCTGTTCCTCCCCAATGTGAGTGCACCCTTTGCACAGTATGTGCGCCTTCTCAAGTCAACCGGTGAGACCCACTTGTGGGAGGCCGACCAATCCGATTTGCTACTGCACTTAGTAACACAAAACACTAAGACCAAACTCGAAGGACCATAAAGTTGTATGGTTGCTTACCGCACAATCTTTAAATGATGTAAAAATGATAATAATTTGATACTTAAGACACTGATTTATTGATATAAACTTATGATGATGCTAATGAGTACACGAGTATGATGATTGCTTGCTAAACGTGAACTGATTTGAAGGGCGAATGAAAGAAATGTATTATGGCGTAAACTGCTGACGCCGCCGCCGCGCCGGTGATATGTGCGGTATTGCACCGTACAGTATTTAAATGGAAACACTAAACAGTTCCTTTATTACACCAGCCGAACGGGTGCTCCTGTAGAGCAAGGTTTTTATTAGGTAGGAGAACGAATATTACCAGGCCCTTACTCCAAAATATATTTCAATTTCAATTTTTTATTTGGGAAACTTACAGTACATTATAAAACACTATATTAAAGTAATTATAGATAGATCATAGACCAAATTGTTTCCACAGATAGGTAGGTAACATATTAAGTATGAATGGTGTACACAGAGAAGGGATTGAGATATTTCTAAATAATTGTAGTAATAATAAATAATAAATATACGATTCTACTGTAAATGGTGCTCGTGTCCTATTGACTAAAACCATGTCCCTTATAAAAATGTATTCCTAGACGATAATATGTAGGTGATGTTGATCTAGATGTGGCCGAAGATGACGCATGTTATCTCAGTAGACACCTATTTACGCTGCTCTTGAAGGTTGGATAAAGGGCAATGTTTTAAAGTGACAATGTTATGCCGTTACAGTTCACTGCGGCAGTATCAGACAGACGGCGTCGATCCTGTCGATGTCGCGCGACTGCCTACGCACTGGAGACAAGGCGCTGGTCAGATTCCGCTTCATCAAGCATCCTGAATATCTCAAGCGAGGACAGAGGATGGTGAGCATCATAATAGTAATATCACTGAATAACATTTACATTATTCTTACAATGAGAGGACTTCAAAGAAAAGTTTGTGATCGCTGGCAGCTGTTAAACGGACCTAAGGTGATTTAACTCATTACCTAAGTACTTTAGGGGAAGTGGAACTCTAGCGTGTTTTTTAGTTTTTTTAAAAGACATTTTTATCGAATTCCATAGATTGATCGATTCTTACGAATGAGTGAAAAGAGATTAACGAAAGCGCGAATGGAAGGGTCGGTAAAGGTCGGCCAAGAATGACGTCAATCAAGTGACTGACGTACTTACAAAAGGTCCGGTCGGCCACTAAACGATAAGTGTGTATGCAGTTTTCGATGAGAGTGGAAGAAGCAAAAGTGCAAGTGGAAATCAATAGTCTCTGCCTGCCTACCCCAATGGGAAACAGATGTGAGCATATTTTACTTGTGTATCCAATCAAGCTTATTTTTGTTGCAAAACAATATACACTGTGTCCCGCGTCAAATCTCGCAAGTTTCGGATGTCGAGCTCCGTAATCCTGCAAATGTTTTGTTCGGAGTTGGCAAACCGTTGTATGACAGTTGATGACCGTTGATGACCGTTGTCAGGTGTTCCGCGAGGGCCGTACCAAGGCGGTGGGCAACGTGTTGCGGCCCGAGCCGGCCGGCGCCGCGCCGCGACACAAGCCTGCCCCGCGCCTCGCCCAGCGACACGAGCGGCATGCGGCGACCAGCGCGCTGCAGATAGTGGTGAGTGGGGAGCGTAGTGGGGGCGCAGCGGGCTGCAGATAGTGGTGAGTGGGGAGCGTAGTGGGGGCGCAGCGGGCTGCAGATAGTGGTGAGTGGGGAGCGTAGTGGGGGCGCAGCGGGCTGCAGATAGTGGTGAGTGGGGGCGCAGCGGGCTGCAGATAGTGGTGAGTGGGGAGCGTAGTGGGGGCGCAGCGGGCTGCAGATAGTGGTGAGTGGGGAGCGTAGTGGGGGCGCAGCGGGCTGCAAATAGTGGTGAGTGGGGAGCGTAGTGGGGGCGCAGCGGGCTGCAGATAGTGGTGAGTGGGGAGCGTAGTGGGGGCGCAGCGGGCTGCAGATAGTGGTGAGTGGGGAGCGTAGTGGGGGCGCAGCGGGCTGCAGATAGTGGTGAGTGGGGAGCGTAGTGGGGGCGCAGCGGGCTGCAAATAGTGGTGAGTGGGGAGCGTAGTGGGGGCGCAGCGGGCTGCAGATAGTGGTGAGTGGGGAGCGTAGTGGGGGCGCAGCGGGCTGCAAATAGTGGTGAGTGGGGAGCGTAGTGGGGGCGCAGCGGGCTGCAGATAGTGGTGAGTGGGGAGCGTAGTGGGGGGCGCAGCAGGCTGCAGATAGTGGTGAGTGGGGAGCGTAGTGGGGGCGCAGCGGGCTGCGGCTAGCGGGGGGCGCGGTGTCGGAACATTTAAAATTTAAACAGTTATACAGGGTGGAAAGTTTCAATGGGGCAGCCAAGGGAGGTACCTTAATCGTTGCAGCTACAAGAAATTGGTCTTAGGAGACTATCCATAATTTTTCAAAAAAATTTCATTCCCATTCACAGATTTTCAAAAAAATGTACGGTTAGCAAGAAAATTACCATTTCTCACAAAAAAATTTTTTGATGCTAATCGATCCTGTTTCGTATGCTGATCAAAAAGTTCCATGGGACCACCTGAAGTTTCAGTACTAGAAAAGTTAGAAATCAAAAAAAACTTTTCCCATACATATGCAGTCAACTAATTTTGTTTCACTTGGAACTTACGTAACCTCGATAGTTTTCTGAAAAAAGATTTACTTACCTACCTAGTTCAAATTCAAATAAGCTTTAAATTTCGAACTTTGTTTTCTTTTTATAATGCGTACTTTCTTTTGTTGCTTATGTCAAAATCTGATTGCGTGTGGTGTGCTTTTGCGAGTAGGTGCTTTTAGTTATTATTTTTTGCAAAAATGAGCTCAAATTCTGAACATTTAGACTTGCTGGAAGCTTATTTTGTAAATAATAAAAATTCATTTGCTGCGTTGCAATGGTACAGGAGGAGATATCCAAAATACTGTACCAATGCCAGAATTGTACTAATTGCTCAGTGTACGAACTGATATTTTGTGTGAACAGAGATATTGTGCGAATGGCGATATTGTACCAATGCCAGAATTGTACTAATTGCTCAGTGTACGAATTGATAATTTGTGTGAACAGAGAATTGTACGTACTGCGATATTGTACCGATGTCGATGCTTTCAAATCGACATGTACCAACCAGAAAGGTTATTACAAACCTTATAAGAAACTTAGCCGAAGGTGGTTCTTTTAAGAAGAAATCTGTACGTCAACCATTTGTTTTAGACGAAAAACTTTCCACTCTGTATATCATTATTATCAGTTAGGTATAATTTTCCTTTGTTGTTTAACATGTTGGTTTTCTTTAATATAAATAAATAAATTATTCACAAAAAGTTATTAAGTGTGATGTCGTCGGCAGGAGGGCGAGGTGACGTCATCGGAGCCCCAGTTCGACGGTGCGGGCGGCGCGGGGGGCGGGGGCCGACGCAGGCGACGCCGGGACGATGCGCCTAGTGAAGGCGCCGCGCTTGTCTGAACTGTCTGCGGCCTCTGCAGGCTACAGGAGGCCCACGGACTGTACGGCTTTGGGGGGGGGGGGGGACTAGGATGTTATCGAGAGTCATTGATCTCATATAAAAAAATGTAGCTAAACAGACAGTGTTGAAAGAGAAGCGTCGTGGCGCCAATGACGAACCGATATTAGATTTTTTCATTGCAACATGACCCAGCCATCGGTCAGAACACTTTATATGAACTTGAAGTTATTCAATGTAGTCAAGGATGTATCTACATTCTGTGATATGTCCATCTTTTTAGATAATTCTTCGTGAATAATAATCCTACTGAATTTTTAATTGTTTTATACTAAAAACCATTACCTCCGTCTGTGTTTCCAATCGCATATAACCCGCAGCTCTTTAAAGTCAGGTTAAATAGGCATCTTCTGGGAAAGCTCGTTCCATCGTAGACCTTATCTCGACATTAGTCCAGATTAAGGTCAAGAGCGATCCCATTCTAATTTAAAAAAAAAAAAAAAAAAAAAAAAAAAAAAAAACCGATTCTGAAATTGTCGAACATTTACAAAGAGTGACAAGTAAGGCGCAGATCAATGAGTGCTTAAAGTTTCATCGCGCCAATTTTTTAAAATTTTCATCATGATATCTCATTGAAGATAGAAATTTGTCTCGGAAATGACAGAAATGATGACGTTGCTAGCACTTTATCACTGTCGGGCGATCTCTAATCCATTTCGCTTTCTTCTGCACTGATTAGTAGGATACTAATCAATCATTGAAATGGGTCAATCAACCTTTGTTTGTCTTTTCATTACTAAAATAAAAATAAAAAATAAAATAACCGATATCAACAATTTACATAAAATAATCCCCAGCTTTTGTATGCAAAAATTAAGGTCCATCATTGTGAGATCATCAGGTGAGATTATGGTCAAACGCGAATCCATGTCAATCATAAAAAAAAAAAGGTCCTCCCCTGGCAACCGATAATGTCACACAGTTTCTTTTAAAACCCTGGATATTTGGTTTCAATTTTACGACTTACTTTCTCGAGGACGGCTTTTCCCGACAGATATGGAAAGGCAATAAAAGTTGATTGACATTATACGAACTTTATATGCCGACCTCCTTAAAATCAGCAACCAATGCTCAAAGCGTTCGTTTCCGTCGGGTGTTCTTCAATCGCTGATTAGGTATCTCTTCTTTTTTTTTGTATGAAATCAATGAGGGTTGGCGAAATCTTAAGGGGTACTAACAAATTTTTAATTCTTAAAGCGGGTGTATCCCATTTGTCCTTACATTTTAGTTTTATAAAACTATTGCAATATGTCGATGTTTGTCAGTAAATTCTATATAGGACTATAATACAGGGCGTCCCAAAGTTATGGGACATGAAGGGGAAGTACCTTAAATATCGTAGATAGTGAATTTTGCTCAATGAAGACTTTATGTTATTTTTAAAAGTTAGTAATTCTGCATTCATAGATTTTCTAAAAATTACTTGCTTCGGCTGGGAATCGAACCGACTTAAATGTGAAAAAAAAAACACCCTACTTTTATGATGCCAATCGAAAGAATAGCTAAAAAATAATAACTCTGCCTAAGTAACATAGTATTTTAAAAGAAAGGAACAACGTGAAATTAATCATTTTAATCAAATAAAAAACATACATGAAACTGCCGTAGTCAATTAAGTAGGTATTTTTTTGTAAATTAATTAATTAAATGCTCAAAATGTGATCCCTCTTGTCTTACGCAAATCGCCAATCTTTTAATGAGCCCGCTGCCTGTTGATTTTCTAATCATTTTATGGTGAACACTCGATGTGATATGGCACAATTCTGTTTGCAACTCGCCTACGTTCTCGTATCGCTTTTTGTATAGCATATCTTTCACGTATCCCCAAAAGAAGAAATCTAATGGTGTGAGGTCCGGGGATCTGGCCGGCCATCTAATCGGTCCATTTGTACCAATCCATGTAGGAAAACATTCATTTAGAAAATCTGCTGCTCTCCGACTATTATGAGCCGGAGCTCCATCTTGTTGGAAAATTAAGTTTTCTTGCTCCGCCGCGGAATGGTTTCTTATCTTATCCCTTAAAATTTGAAGTATTCCTAAATACTTTTCTGTGTTCAAGGTTCCTTGGTAAAAATGGATTAAGAAAACCCGGTTTTTTAAAAGTCCGCACCAACAGTTGAGTGAAAAACGCACTTGGTTATTAGTTTCAGTCACTCGTAGGGGATTTTCTTTAGACCAAATACGATTATTGTTGCGGTTATACATACCGTTATTGCTAAAGTTAGATTCGTCTGTCCAAATAATATTATCCAAAAAATTTGGATCTTCGAGCAATCGTGCCTGGATATCAAGACAGAAATTTTTTCTCCTTTCTGTATCGCCCGGAAGTAATTTTTGAACCAATCGTCCTTCAACATAACTCTTAAAACCGTGTTTTTTTAATACACGGTGTATTTTACTTTTTGAAACTCCAATTTCATGTTCTCCTTCTCTCACCGATGCTTTCGGAAAAGCCGAAAAGTAAATTAAAATACCAAGTTCTTCGTCGTTGATCGTATGGTTTTCTTGCTGTGGTTCTCTTGGGCGTTTATCGAAACGTCCCAGAGTTTTCAAATTGTTCACAAGCCTTTTCAAAACTTTACGAGACGGTATTTGTCTATCAGGATATTTTACGCCATACCACCGCAAACTTCTAGAGATATCTTTATCGTTCAAAAAATATGCTTCCATTAGATCAAAACTTACTTGATATGCCATGTTCGCAATAAATTAACACAATAACACTTGTGTAAGTGAATTGAGACTAAACAGATCAATATCCGAAAAACAAACGCTCGCACATACTGTTCCATTTTCAAATTTAAGAACAACATTTAAAAATATCACTTCTTTTTAAAATATCTTAAAAAGTATGCATTCAAACAAACGCTGTCATATACTGTTCCATTTTCAAATTATAAATTATTTATTTTTGTTTTTAATTTGCCTTCTGTCTAGCTTACAGAGGACGTATTGAAATACAAGTTTTATCATTTCATCTACACGTGCACTTATAATAAGGAAAACTATGTTAGTACCTATTTTATGAAGTGGGTACTTATTTACGAATAATCAATGCTATCTTTGGAATGATAATATCGCTACTTTTCGAACGTCGTCGGCAATAAATAACTTTCTTGAAATTTGACTCAATCATTTTATGTTGTTCCTTTCTTTTAAAATACTATGTTACTTAGGCAGAGTTATTATTTTTTAGCTATTCTTTCGATTGGCATCATAAAAGTAGGGTGTTTTTTTTTTCACATTTAAGTCGGTTCGATTCCCAGCCGAAGCAAGTAATTTTTAGAAAATCTATGAATGCAGAATTACTAACTTTTAAAAATAACATAAAGTCTTCTTTGAGCAAAATTCACTATCTACGATATTTAAGGTACTTCCCCTTCATGTCCCATAACTTTGGGACGCCCTGTATAGTTCGAGCTCCTGACTTTCAACATTACTTATTTGTCGTTACTATGGTAAAACACATTTTGAAGAACAATCTATTCACATTATATGTATGTGATAGATAACTATTGTAAGACATAAGGTTACGAATTTTTTTATGGATTTTTGAAGATTGGAGTAGGTAGGTAAGTAAAATTCAGCCGTATTTCTCGTGTGATAACTATCAAAGTTAATTAAAATTTTTATGCGAATTGTATCCTTACTGAGGATTAAAGTAAAAAGCTAATGCGGCATTTTCCCTTATTTTGTCAATTTAAAAAGAACGTAAGTCGCATAAAGATTTTGCGTAACTCTGACCGTTACCACATTCCAACTAACATTATAAATGCGAAAGTTTGTGTGTATGTCGTATGTATGTTTGTATGTATGTTTGTATGTTTGTTACCTCTTCACGCCTAAACGGCTGGACGGATTTGGATGAAATTTGGTTGGTAGACAGATTAGGACCTGGATTAACATATAGGCAATGTTTTTTTTTGCTGAACCCATTTTGATGAAATCTTCCACGCGGACGAAGTCGCTGGCGGAAAGCTAGTAATAAATACGGCTAAATTTGTTTACAAGGAAAATCGATCTACCGACTCCGATCAATAATTATCACTTCGTTTACGTAACTAACGTGTCGGTAGTTGAACGTTTCTCAATCCCACATTCACAATTTGTGACATATTATAGACGCTTCCCTCGGTTGGCGATTACACCTCGCCTTAAGTCAGTCTAGCTGGAATTAGCACACCATCACCCGTATTGTGGAAACACTTATCGTTCCACAATTCTGGTTTCGTTATAAGGTCGGCTGGATTATTTTCAGTATTGACATAACATCACTCCGCCGTCCGTTATTCCTGTCAAAATCGCGTTTTCTTACGACATCGCACTATTCGGAGTGATCAAAGCGAGTCCATTGTAATATTTAGATCCGTATTAATAAACCATTCTCAAGATTGAGAACAGTCTCAAGTAAACGTGTTGATTAATAATAATAAACCTAACTTGAGACCTGACAAGCACGTGCACACTCAAGCAGTACTAACTTGAGAGATGCGCGTATTAATAAACGAAACTCAAGACGCATTCATTCTCCGCTGAGGCGTATACTTCAGAAGTGATCTCAGCTGAGTAAACCTCAAAATTGGTTTATAAATTTTATTTATTATATATATTGGTTTATAAAATAACGACTTGTTTGGTGTAGTGGTTAAAAACTCTGACCACTATACCAAAAAGTCGCGGGTTCGAATCCCGCTAGGGGCATATGTTTGTGTGATGAATACGGACATGTGTACCCGAGTTATGGATGTTCCCATTTATAATAAGTATTTATTTCCTAAAAAAAAAATGTATTTACGTAGTATATCAACCATCTGGTATCTACAACACAAGCCTATAGTTGCTTACTGTGGAACTAGATGGCGCTGTGTGTATGTTTAAGGATATTTATTTATTTATTTATAAATTAACACTGAGCTTAAGATAGCGTCAACTTCTTAAGACGCATCTCGGGTGATGTAGCCTCAAGACTTGTATTGAGATTGGTTTATTAATACGGGCCGTAGAGTAGAATACAATAAAAATATCTCGCATAGTTGTGAATGACAACGCAGATAAAGTAGAGCCACGGTCTGAAGCACAACCTCCATTCACTAGGGAAGGGCCTCATTGGGTGTGGAATTTGCTATCATCCATCCACAGCTATGCAAGGTTTCCTTTTCCCCTCAGTTCTGGACTCTTACCACTTATCTGTAATTAGATCTATGACGCAATGTATTCCGCCTGATGATTAACTAAATTTCGAAAAAGGAGAGTAGACGTCTATTATTACTGTTCTAATTAATTCAATATTAATAATGTGTGACTGTTTACTGCCTGTGTTGCGTAAGTTATTCACTAATTTAACAAAATTTAATGGCACTAAAAATAACTGTTTCGCAAAGATTAATGCATGTCGAAATATAATGAGTGCTAACAAGAAGTACATGATTTACAGGTGCAATCATTAAGTGTAACCAGGGGATAATTCCTTAAACATAAGATATGTCCAAAAACTTTAAAAGTATACGTTGTCTAAAGTGACATCAATATTTTTTTTACAAGGACCGAGATATCCTTTGTACATTTATAGAGGCTTTACTTCTCTTTAAAAATACTGCGTGCTTTATTTTTAGTTAATTTTGATGTTGCTTTTCAGCCAGTTTGTTTTTTTTATATTTGATAGCATTGATACTTTAATTAAGTGTGGTGTATTGTGAAGTGTTATGTCAATCAATCGACTCATGTATCTATTTGAGAATTCATGACAATGATAGAATCCTACCTAAGTCATACAGAAACGTTTAAACCATTACCTCTTAGTAAACTAAAGCTTCTCCACGAATGCCATAGTAAATGTACGGGAGCGTTTAGAGTTCATATTTCTCGTTTATTTTTTAAAGTTTTTGATGTCTATGTTTAGATAATAATTCGCTGACAACACTTAATGACTTGCACAAACTTGTTGTGCATGGATCTTATTGGTCGTATGTAATTTGACTATGCGGCACTCCACCGTTTCGCTTTCTGTAGTCGTGCGAGCCTATATGAAATCGGTATACGCTAAGTTGATCAGCGATCTCGTGCAGGCTCTCTCAGGAAAATAAAGAGAAAAAAGATACGTGGCGCTCACATAATAAAAATTAAGATCCCTTTTTAAATACAACGGAATTTTTATACAAATTTAAGCTAATTTACTACAAAAATTTATAAATTAATGATAAAAATATCTAAGTCCTTTTGCATGTGAATAACTTCGTATGGCATAATTTAGTACAGTTTTGCCAATTACACTTACTTTGGTAGCGATGAGTACAATACTTGTGATGTTTTAATTTTATGTAAACTGTAAACTGCGGTTGTAACTAATCATATTCATAGATTATCGGAGCCTAAATTAACTGATGTCAATAAATATCAAATTATGATAGCTGCACTTGTATACACAGGCTGGAAACTTTGTGTCCATGCAATTATTTCGTTAAAATAATATTGAAAAACTAAACGGATATCGTCACTACGTCGTCATCGCCTAGTGAAGTTTGTAAAATTTTCAATACATTCTCTTAGATTTTTGACTTACCTAAAATATTGTTAACTATAGTGCTGTACACATTTCCAACTACATTGATACTTGTTTATTAAGATAGTATTTTCATATAATTCATATAGACGATGGAGTTTCTATAGCCGTATGATTTTTTTCAATATCTCTTGACGGGGTATTTGTCTGGACTCTCTTAACCTTTCCACCCTGTATAACTGTCGAGCTCTCGTTAAATTAAAAAATAATGTATGTCTGCCCAGTCCTACCAGCATTATATAGAACCAATACCTACATAGTGCGGCTAGATTCTGTCCTAGAATACTACATTGGTTCTCTGCCCTCTCGCCGAAAATTATTTGCCAGATTTTTACTTGCCAACTAACGTTTCGCCAAATTTTCTTTCGCCGAATAATCGTTTGCCAACTTATCATATAATTTTGTTTTATTTCCCAAGCTCACAGTTACCAACTGTACGTTTGGTCTGCTTTTCATAATAACACTTTTTAACATGCCAACTTTCAAGTACCAGAATGTTTTAGTTAGCGTAATATTCCTTTAGTTGTTTATTGTTTACCAAATGTTGAATTAAGTAGGGTTTCATTTCTCTATGTACACATGTCAACCTAACAGAAGGGCATGGCGGGCGAGGTTGGCTTCCAACCTAACCAACAGATGTCGGGGTGCCCCGAACTCCCGTGCTCGCTGCGCTCGCACCCGCCCTTTAAACATTTTGTATAGTACTTACCTACATTCATCTAAATTATTGTTATTCCTTTTTAGGAGACAGTTTCTAAACTGTCTGTCATTCAGTATGAAAAGGGAACTGTTTAATTGACAAAACATCATTCGTCTAATAGTTGTGTGGCCTAGTGAAATGTTTGACAAATGATTAATGACCCAAACGTTTTGTATCATTATAATAATCAGCTTAACAATAATTCTACCAAATGAAACGTTGTCATACAAAAATTTGCTAATCATTAGTTGTCAAAGTGAAACATCGGCCAAACGTTGGTTGGCAAGTGATAATCTGCCAAACAATTTTCGGCGAAAAGGCAGGATACCCACTACATTAAATGTATACAATTTTGCTGTGTAGTTAGGTAGTGCTAAGTATTTAATACAAAAACTAAAATATTGGAATCAGTTGCATGATAACTTAATCCTAGCAAAGAGGTATAACAACTGTATATGGTTGAGCTTTCTACTTTTCGTAATTCATCATTCATTTATTTATATTCATGGGATGTCATCATTTAAAAAGTTCCTTATTGCTATAATGATAGATGGCAATACTTACGAGGTTTTCATGCAATTGTTTTCTACTCATTTACAATACAGCAACATTTAAAATATGAATACAGTGCTGTATTGTCGATGAACTGATGAATGTTCTATAGCAATAAAAGAAGCCCTATTTTGAAATCACAATTTGTCAGTGCCATAGTGCTATCCCTTTAATATAGCCCTACCAGAGAGGGATGGCACCACTGTCAAATTCAGAATGTGGGCTAAAGCGGCTACAGTACGCATGCATAGTCTATTTTTTACCAGTCTCAGATGGTTCCATATTTTGAATATTCTTGTAGCTATAAATGTTTACATTTAAAAATTATCTGTATTTTATGATACTTATTCTTCGCAGTCTAGGTGAAGGTTCGAGCTCACTCAGCCACCATAAAATTTAAGTGTTTTGACGTTTTCTTAGGGTGTTAATTAAATAAACGGAGTACATGATGATCCTATATTATAATAATGTGATTTTGTGGTAACAATCACTGATCTCATTGATCCATTGGTGGTAAAATTATGGTGGATGAAATCCATTAGTTAGAATGAATAAAATGAACAAAATTAATATCAGCGAATTGTCGTAATAGATGACGGTGAAAGTATGTTTAGGAACTAATCAGGGATCAGTGGTTTTATTTAAATTGACATAAAAGATTTGTTATTGTTAGATTTGTCAATGGACATTGGATTTCTTATTTTGAGAATTCTTTATATTTTATTTAAAAAAAAAATCTATATTTACATAAGTATATAAATGTTTTTCTCTGATTTATTTTTTGTTTGAAGCAATAATTAAAAGTCTTTTGGTAAAATTAATTTATATTATTTACTGAGCAGCTTTGTTTCATAAAGTTGAATAAACTTGTGTTGTTTGTGCAAATAAAATAATTTAGATTAGTTGTGAACAATATGTAGCAATGGAGAGGGATCTGTCACAGAGTTACATTGTATTCACATGGTTTATCAGAATGAAGTCTGTTAAAATACAACTATACACACTTGTCGAATTGTATAAACAAGCCCTTATGAATACAGTGTTCCTTGAGCAGTTGATAAAGACAAATAAAGCAACACACCTAGATAGTTGATGGTTAGTGAGGCTAGCTGCTCCACTCCGTGTAAGTACATCAGTATTCGATGTTTGCAGTACCATTTTAATATTGTGATTTTTCTAGTTTAAGTAAGAGGATATTTTTATTGATTTGTTCAGAGTGAGAGAAAATAAACTAGCTCCAAGTAACTTCGCAGTCTTTTATTTTTCTAATCATAGGACCTAAAATGTAAATTATGAAAATGACTACGTTAAAAAAATCGAGGACATTATTTTTTTCTACTGATGCTACATTATTTGTTTTGTACAAGAAGGATATTTTACAGTATTAACTCTTTCTTCGAAGGAACAGGGCAAACATCTAACAAGCCCGATCATATGTGGAAGTATTCAGTTATATTTACAAATGTTACTTTTTCAATTGTTTTTTTGCATCCTCAATCCCTTCTTTAAGGTTCTGACTGAATCTCCTAAGGAATGCCGATAGTCTCTTGACTTGGTTGGGATCCATGTCATTTAGCTTCTCTTTCCCTCTGTAAAACATTGAAACTGCTAGCTGTGCTGCACGCCTCACCGGGTAGGACTCAGCAATCCTTTGCACAAGATGTTCATTGTTGGCCAGGTATCTAAGCAGAGCACGTAGAGGCATATTTTGGTCACTTGAATGAGGTCTCTGAGCACATATTACGGTACTTCTGCAGTAACTCTCGTTTCAATCTTAACTGTGTACGGAGTATCTCAAACTGCTTCAGCTGGTCTTGTTTATTGTAGTCTATACCAGGTAGACGTTTAATCTGACAAACAAGGTAAACAATATTATATTCGCTTGTTGCATAATCAAGAATAAAATTAGAATAGGTACCTAAGTAATGATGTTGCAGATTGTCACATATTATGGTGGAATCGAGAATAAAGAACTTACCTGTGCACGGGCGAAGTCAAATTTCTTCTGTAATTCTAGCACTTTTTGACTACAATCCTGCGACTCTCTCGCCTTAGCAGAGTTGTCATGAAAGTCTCTCTCCACGCTAAACAACAAATACACGTTATAAATAGAACAGCACGGTAAATAATGTCGATGACAATAATAAATGACAGACAAATACCTTCGTATGATTTCGTACACAACGGGCAAGAAATCTACGTTTACGTCTTGCATTGATATGGGGCTAAATCTGTTTTGTTCAGAATGGTCTGTGTTGTTTTCCATCATACGTCATATGATTTTTAGATGAAACACAAATTATAATAAAACCACTTGCCTTAGAAAAGTGGAAAATAAAGAGGAGCAAAGCATAAAAAAAAATCAGCTTTGCTCTGAAAAGGAAATATATTTATAGGTTAATTTAGGATCCATCTGTCAATTCTGTCACGCACTACGAACTGTCACAAATCTGCCATACTTATAATTTCTTTTTTTTGGACAGGCAAAGGGAAGGCAAGTGATGTAGGTAATTATGTGGAATAGGCTCAGACTAACATAACCTTAGGTGACCTTAGTCTGTGGGAATCATGGACTTATTGGTGTCGATTCGGATGTACAACGAACACAGATTACCCCCAATAGATTCCGCATGATGGACAATTTGTACTTGTATGAAGTGACCATTTTAGGCGGTAGGTGCCGGTTGCGGGAGACGAAACAAATGCGACGTGATTGGCTATGTCAAGGTTACACTACTCCGTAGTGATGTGACAGTGATGTGACTGTGTAATAAAAAATGTCGATATTTTTTTACACGTATATTATAAAAGGATAGGGTCAATTTGGGGTGGAATTCACACTGAGCGCTATTTCGTGCGTCAATGTTTTAAAATTATAGAATCTATTCACATAGGCGTAGAAGTCTAAAAGATCGAGTGTCAAAGAGGACGGTGCGAAATGAGACCGAGCGTCGACTCGCAAATTCGTGCATTCCTGCGAATTCATTCTTTGGGTTAATTCAGGGAGACGCGGGGCAAATAAAACAAATGCTATACCATGAGAGGGTTCATGTCGCACGTAGCGAGCGACCAGCTCCTGAACGCTCACATTTAATAGCATTAGGTTTAATTTGACTGGGCGACGCGTGGCTACACGCGTTGTGCATTACCCCGTTTCCCTGAACGAGCCTTAAGGCCACAAACTGGACAACCGACAGCAGGTAGGGAAGCGATAGTGGCGGCGATGACGAGGAATTCGGCGCCCGCGATTTGGTCAAATATTAACAACTTTTCATTCGCGAAAAAAAATCTACTGTTCCATAGAAAAAGTTCATACCTACTCGACAAAAATGTATGGAACAGCAGATTTTTTTTTCGCGAATTCGATGGTCGCATAGTAAAAGTTGTTCATATTGATGGGTACAATCATCCCCTTTCGGCATTAGGGGATATGAAACAGGCTGTATATGTACCTATATACCAAGTTCTAACTCAATCGAATACCAGGAAATGTATCAAATGTAACTTGTATGATTTTATATAACACAGACAGACACCACCGGGATAGGTGAATGAAACTAAATAAAAGCTTGAAATACTTTCGATCGACCACTTTCATCCTAGCCTTAATTTATTTTACAAGTAGAATATCGATAGCGATCATAACCCATCCGACTACCTACACTAGCGTTA
Source organism: Oegoconia quadripuncta (assembly GCA_949316235.1). Classification (NCBI taxonomy): domain Eukaryota; kingdom Metazoa; phylum Arthropoda; class Insecta; order Lepidoptera; family Autostichidae; genus Oegoconia; species Oegoconia quadripuncta. The sequence goes on from OX438752.1 coordinate 4,062,186, forward strand.
CACGCGCCAATGACAAAAAAAGATGAACATAGTAATTATAGTAATGAGAGAAAGGGATCATTCAAGAAAGACATCAACGCGAGCTAAAATTTTTCATCTGCAACCGTTATTTGTCCATTATAACTCGATCTCCGCGAAATATAAAATAAATAATAATTTTACTTACCAATGGAAAGTAATGTTATCCTTCTTGAAGCTGGACGTCCTCGAGTTCTTTCCACACCATTTTACGGCACAAGTTGACATTTTTCAGCAATTCAAAGCTCAAAAAATACGTAAGAAAGTTATTTAAAATTACGTGCACACAGATCCAATACTTGGTCGGTACTGAAGTGGCTTAATCAAGTAATTATTTGTATCAGTGCAAAATCATAGATGAGTGGCGCGCGCCGTAGGCCCTGTATGCGGGTATCTATTGGGGGTAATCTGTGACAACGAACTAACTAAATTTAAAGCAGATACATCCTTTTCTAACACTATTAACATGATAGGGACGACTATAAATTAAGGCCTGTCAAATTAAGTTAAGAGCTGTCAAAACAAGTCGCTCCATAGTATTTTAATCGTGACGTCGCTAGGTGTACACCTAATATTGATAAAGACGTGCTTGTTTTGATCCTTTAACTTAATTTGACAGGACTTAATTATATGTCGTCCTTTTCATGTATTAGTGGTTAGAAAAAGATACATATAATTTAAATTTAGTTAGTTCGTTGTACATCCGAATCGACACCATTGTTTGAATAATAAGTCCATGGTGGGAATAGGCTATAAAACGCGAATGTCAAAAGACATGATGATGGTTTCGAAAAAAAATAAACTACATAAGCCAATAACTTCTATTTGACTTACTAAGAAAGAAAACTCATCCGGCATAGAAAAATATATAAAAGAAAATATTTCGGGTAGTTACTTGACACGACTTTTTAGGGGACTGTCGGTAAATAGTTACTATACTCTTTGGGGGACTGATCGGCCCGCACGCTTCGCAAGCATACAGGGAACAAGCACAGAACACAAATACCGCTAGAGAACAAGTATCCAATGCCGTTATTTATGTGTGATGAATCTGATGACTTCGGGTACCAAAAATCAATTATTAAATTTTTAAATGCGTAAAGTAAAAATCGATTATTACCCCACCCCTAGTTAAATGAAAAAAAAAAATACGTTCGTGTTTCTGTGTGGTTTCTGTGCAATGTTTTTATTTCAATTCACTTAAATAGAATAGTTAAAAATGGATGAAATAGCTAGACTAGAACACCTATCGCTTGTATCAAAAGTGTGTACTGAATTGGACAATCACTTGGGGTTAAATGATAAAGATTTAGGTAAGTAATTCCGTCATTCAATTCTTTTGTATAGGTATACAGAATATTTATTTATTTCTTAAATTTCTTCTACAATTAAAAGCGATGGTTGGGCACGTAATGCACCTATTAGTTTACTACCTATAATGTATAACACAAGTATTTTTAATGCTTAGCATGAGCACCAGCTGGGAACATAACCACTGTTATATTAACATATTTCGAAGTGATTGTACTAACAAACATGGACCAGACAATAGTCTGGAGAATAAACGATTTATTATAATATTCCATAAATATAATTCCTAACATGTATTAGTAAATAATAACAGAAATAAAGTTATTCTTATTATTCTTAATTTAATACATAATTCATTATTGTTTTTTAGCTGAATTCATAATCGATTTGGCAGACAAAAATCCTACATTCGATGCATTCAAACAGTCTCTCACGGATAATGGAGCAAAATTTTCAGATTCCTTTATGACCAATTTATTGCGTATCATCCAACATATGAAACCAGCCAACTCCTCTGAGCTTAAAAATGATGCATGTACCAGTAGTAAGGATCCATTAGCATCAAAATTTCCAGGCTTAGCCATTCCCAATGAGAAGCCTCCGGTATTCTCTGGCAGTGAGGATAGTGAAGAGGAAAAGGATGACAATAAACCTAAAAGATTAACAACAAAAGATATATTTAAGGAGGAATCTAAAGTAAAAGTATCAAAAGATGATGTTGTCGACAAGGCTATGGCAGAATTAGAAGCGCTTGCACCTTCCAACTTTGGCTCAAAGAAAGAAGAAACGAAGAAAGTGGATTTAAAGAAAGAGGAAACTAAAAAATATGAGAGAAGCCACAGTAAAGACCATAAAGAGAATCGAACAAGGAGGAGAGACGGTTCCAGAGATCGAAAAAGCAAACGGAGTAGAAGCAGAGATATAAGAAGTAGGAGTAGAGACAGAAGAAGTCGAAGTAAAGATAGAATAAGTGGGAGTAGAGATAGAAGAAGTAGGAGTAGAGATAGAGAGAGAAGAAAACGGTCTAGAAGTAGGCAACGTCACAGATCAAGATCTCGAGAGAGGCATAGAAGATCTAGATCCAGAGGACGGAGATCTAAGTCACGACGTAGATCTCACTCTAGGGATAGGGAAAATAGGGATAGATTTGGTGATTATGGTAAAAAAATGAGAAAGAAGAGCCCTGAAGTTGAGATGAGTGATGACCCGGAACCTGGGAAGGTAAGCATAAAAAACACTAAATGTAATATAATAACTGCCTAACATATTTTTTCTTTATTTAATGCTTACTGTCTTAACTTGACAATGACCTGTTTGGTGTAGTGGTTACCAACCCTGACCACTATACCAAAAGGTTGCAGGTTCGAATCCCGCTAGGGGCATACATTTGTGTGATGAATACAGATATGTGTACCCGAGTTATGGATGTTTTCATTTATAATTAGTATTTATTTACAAAAAAAAAATGTATTTATGTAGTATATCAACCATCTGGTATCCACAACACAAGCCTATAGTTGCTTACTGTGGAACTAGATGGCGCTGTGTGTATGTCTAAGGATATTTATTTATTAACTTAGTGCTTGTTTCTGTACCATGTACATTTATACTCGGGCATGTGTGGCTCTAAAACATTTAAAATGCCCTTCCACCAACCAAACTACCCAGATGTAAGTGATGGTGTACTTACAAACATTAAACTTGAAATAAACTTGTAATTGAAAAGTTTTTAAACCAGCTTGACCGTATGACCTTGACTTTGTGTGTCTCATGTGTGATCCTTGTTTCATGAATGTGTTGTGATTCACAGATATACAATGGCAGAGTTGCAAACATTGTGCCGTTTGGCTGCTTTGCCCAGATTGAGGGAGTCCGTAAGCGGTGGGAGGGCCTTGTCCACATCTCCCAACTGCGGTCAGAGGGCAGAGTCACCAATGTATCTGATGTTGTGTCCAGAGGAGACAAAGTTAAGGTGAATATCTTTTTTGTTGCATCAATGGTTTTTAGACAGAACCTAAAAATGTTTCACTCAAGGTAATTGATTGCTTTTGAGTCAATATTCTCACTGCAGTGTTTTATTAAGTAGAAACTGCCTCCTGTATTCTAGGAGCTAAAAAGAATAAGGTTTTGTTTTTAATTTTTTATGCAGAAGTGGACTTGACCTCAATCACACCTGATGTTAAGTGAAGATGAGGCTGAAGGTGGAAGCGTACTGACCCAGAAACCCCATCTTATTTGGGACGACTGACTATCTTATCCCTGAGAACCGGAACAACAATGCTATTAACATTGCTGCTTGGCAGATTTAGATAAGATGGTGGTAGCTAGCCAGGCGGACATTTAAAATGCCCTACTACCAACCAAACCGAGTACTAAACATGTACACCGTTGGGGATCGAACCCGCGAACTCCCGTCGTAAACCCTATGTTGTTGACATTGAGCCACGGAGGCAGATAAGAGTTGATTTGTAACAAAAATGTTTCTTGTCTTGCATCTCTGTTTCCACCAGAAACTTATTAATTTATTTAATGTTTTATATTATAGGTCAAAGTGCTGTCAGTAACTGGACAAAAAGTCTCTCTCACAATGAAGGATGTATGCCAAGAGACAGGCAAAGATCTGAATCCCACTTCTCATGCTCACTTAGAGGTAAGATGATTTTTAAGCTATAAAATCTCGGTAGGAAATGATTTTTCCTCTAGCACGGGCTGTCCCACAACTTGTGTCTAGTGGCAAGTTCACTTTCGAGAAGTAACTATTTTGAAATGTATATAGAGGAGCTAGTGTTAGACACAAATCAAATGCATTTATTTTTAAATACAGGTTGTAATTCTATAAACATTGTATTTTGCCATTGGGCATAACAATCAGGCCCGAATGTAGGAAAGATTAGGGGGTGGCTTCCAGCCGCTGCCAGTCAGTATAGTACTACGAAAACCTGTGTAACCCCCTCCTCATCCACACGGTCATCAGTCCTAAATGGTCTGGAAAATCGGTTATTTCTGGTAATATTCATATTAATAATAAACCTCGTGAAATTGTATTTGATCGATGATATTTGTACATAGACTTTGTTTGTCGTAACACACATTTTATAAAAATATTAGCATTTTATTTGTTGAAATTTTCGGCCTAGAGGCGGCAAATAGGCCCCCCACCCTGTTTAAAACGTAGATAACAATGTCAATATGAAGTATATAAAATCAAGTTATTACAGCTTGAACAGATAACAAGTGATCACATGCATCCTTAATTTCAAAAATTTGACATTTATCACTATCTGTGAGTCACAAATATGATAAACACATCCGACAAGCGACATAGACAATTTAAGGTCATCGCGGACGACATGATGTGATCTACCCACATTTACCTGCATTTTTGATTTACCAAACTCTGGTCACAGGCCGAACGGGAGGGCCGCAACCCGGATAGACCTCCGCCCGCGGCGACGGTACTAGCGGGGCTGCAGGGCGGCCTAGATCCAGACGAGGACTCCAGCAGGAAGCGGGTCACCAGGATATCCAGCCCGGAGCGGTGGGAGATCAAGCAGGTGATTGCTTTAAACTACTGAGTTCATTGACAAATAATCATATCTTATCACCTGATCTACATCCAAATTGATCAGTTTTTTTTTCTTTTTTCTTATTTTTTTAATCACAACCGGCTAGCACTTGACCTCAATCACACCCGATGTTAAGTGAAGATGAGGCCGAAGGTGGTAGGGTACTGACCCGGAAAGCCCATCTTATTTGGACTGGCTATCTTATCTGTTATATATGTATACCTACCTATGCATATGTTATTAAATCAGTGCGTTGCTAACCTCGGTGTGTATCACTTGTGTCGACTCCTGTCCATATACATAACAGTGGCGACGAGCTAAAGTACCCGCGGAAAAAAAAAAAAAAAAAAAAACATGTCTCGACCAACGTTCGGATTATTGAGTATTTTCGATCATAATACGGAAAATTGGCGAACGTACAAAGGACGCATTGTGCAATATTTCATTGCCAATGATATCGACGATAGGACGGACCCTGCAGGCACAAAACGGAAGGCAATTCTTCTCAGCGCACTCACTGGGGGTACCTACAAACTGGCTACAGATTTAGCTTTGCCGAAAGAAATAGATGAGGTGCCCTATCAAGATGTGGTATCACTCCTGGACGGTCATTTCACACCGAAGAGCGTCGGGTTTGGCGAACGGCATAAATTCTATGCGGCGGTGCAACAAGTGGGCGAGTCCCATTCACTGTGGGCAGCCAGGCTACGAGGACTGACGTCACGCTGTGGTTTCCTTAATGTGGAGGAAGCACTGCGTGATAGGTTCATCATGGGCATGCGCTCTGGCTATGAAAAAGAGAAGCTGTATGCACAGGACCTGACTAACCTGACGTTGGCAAAAGTCGTAGAAGTAGCGGAGAACCTCAGTTGCGCCCGCGCTGCCGTAGCGTCCAGTGCGGCCGTTAACGCGGAGGTGGTCACAACGTCCGATAGCCAGGTTTTTAAGATCTCCAAGAATGGTCGGAATAGGAGTGAAGGGAATGTGAAATGTAGTGTTTGTGGTTACACGAATCACAAAACGGCTGAATGTAAATTCGCGAATTACTCGTGTAAAAAGTGTCACGTAAAAGGCCATTTGCGTAGGATGTGCACAAAAGTGAACTTCGTAATGGATTGCGGTGACCAGGGTGAGGATGGTGAAGGTGATGACGATGACGGTAATGTTTATTTTATTCGTTCCTTGCATGGAGAACCCATGGTAGAAACAGTATTTATCAATAACTTGCCATTTAGATTCGAAATTGATAGTGGTTCCGCTGTCACGGTTGTTTCGGAACGCTATTATAATATTAATTTCAAAGATGTGCCATTATCAGCGTCTCGTAAACAGCTAATGACATACAATGGCAGGAATATTGTATGTGTAGGTATGATGCGATTACCCGTGTCTTACGCCGGTCAAACCCATGGCATATCTTTTTATGTAGTCCGGGACGGCGGGCCACCACTATTGGGCAGGGATTTTATATCCGAGTTTAAATTACAGTTACTACCAATTAATTTTTGCCAAGATAAGGAGTTAGTGATAAAGCAATTACAAGAGCAATATTCCGATTTATTTTCAAATAATTTAGGAACTTTTAATAAGTATTTGATTAATTTACAATTGAAAGATAATTCTAAACCGGTGTTTTTTAAAGCTCGTTCGGTGGCATTTGCATTGCGAGACAAGGTTGGGGGAGAAATTGATAGGTTGGTCAAATTAGGTATTCTAAAACCAGTACAGTACGCAGAATACGCATCCCCAATAGTGCCAGTATTGAAAAGAGATGGGTCGGTAAGATTATGTGCCGACTACTCAGCCACCATAAATAAACAGCTACTAGTTGAACAATATCCACTTCCCACCATTAATGAATTATTTTCAAGGATCCATGGAGGTAAAATATTTTCAAAATTAGATTTATCTATGGCCTACAATCAGCTAGTTTTAAACGAGGAGTCCCAAAACCTAACGTGTATAAATACGCACCGCGGACTGTTTAAATTTACCAGGTTGGTGTTTGGGTTGTCCAGCGCACCGTCAATCTTTCAACGGGCAATTGAGGGGGTGCTATCTGGCGTAGAAGGGGTAGTATGTCTACTGGATGATGTGCTGATTTATGGAGGGGACAACGTGCATGAGCATCTAGAGAAAATTAATGTCGTACTAAAACGACTGCAAGACGCTGGGTTGACATTACAAAGAGATAAATGTTGTTTTTTCAAGGGCGAAATTAGTTATCTTGGATATGTTCTTACCAAAGAGGGTCTTAAAAAATCACCAGAGAAAATTAAAGCTATGACAGAGGCCCCGGTACCCACAAATGTCAAACAGCTGCAGTCGTTTTTGGGCTTGATCAACTATTATAGAAACTTTGTTCCGAATGCTTCATCAATACTCAAACCGTTATATGACTTATTAAAAAAGGGATGTAAATGGAATTGGTCGACCGAGCACCAAGCTTCTTTTAAAGCGATTAAAGAAATAATAACGTCAGACCTAGTTCTGACTCATTTCAATCCAAAAGCAAAATTAATTTTAACGGTAGATGCATCCCCCAGTGGTTTAGGGGTGATACTGTCACAGATAGACGTAGACGGCATCGAAAGACCCATCTCATTTGCTTCTCGCACCTTAAATAGTGCAGAGAAGCAATATGCACAGATACAAAAAGAAGCTACGGCTATCATTTATGGCGTACGTCGATTCCACCAATACCTATATGGTAGGTCCGTGCCGTTTATACTCCGCACGGATCATAAACCATTACTGTCTATTTTTGGTTCCCATAAAGGAATACCTGAGATGTCCGCAAATAGATTGCAGCGTTATGCAATATTTCTAAGTAGCTATAACTATACAATTGAGTATATTCGCAGCGACGTTAACACTGCAGACTATCTGTCTCGTGCGAGCCTACCTACAGTACACTCGTCGTTCAGGACGCGCCGGTGTATGTGCACCGAACAACACTGCGCACAGAGCGAGATAGGTTGCGACCGCGCCACGTATATTTGTTTTGTTGTGGATGGTAGCGTTCCGGTTACATTACCGATCTTACGTGAAGAAACTAAAAAAGACAGGATTCTTAGTCAAGTGATAAAATGCATCACAGATGGGTGGCCGCCAAAATGTATCGACGCACGGCTAAAACCCTATTTTTATTGTAGGACACAGCTGTCAGTAGAACAGGGTTGTGTCATGAGGGGCCACAAGATTGTCATACCGGAAAGCTTATATCAAGTTATTTTAAAAGAACTGCATTCATCTCATTTGGGTATTGTAAAAACAAAGGCAGAAGCTCGTTCTCGAGTTTGGTTCCCAGGTATTGACAATGCGCTAGAAAATATGATAGCTTCGTGTGATGTGTGCATACAATTGCGCCCCTCACCACCTCGCGCCCTGCTTTGTCCTTGGAAAAATCCACAACGTCCCTTCGAAAGATTACATATTGATTTCTTAGGTCCGATAAAAAGTTGTTCGTATTTAGTTATAGTAGATGCCTATTCTAAGTGGGTAGAAGTGTACAACATGAATAGTACTACCACATCTGCTGCAGTAATAGGGAAACTTTGCGATTTTATGTCAAGGTTCGGAATACCTAGAACGTTGGGAAGCGATAACGGCACAGCTTTTTGTTCCCATGAATTTCAAAATTTTTGTAAGTCAAACGGGATCACACACATTACTTCACCGGTGTACCACCCGGCCAGTAACGGACAGGCGGAGAGTTTCGTCAAAATAGTAAAGAAAGGAATTAAGTCTTCCTTGTTATCAAGTCATAACGCTAAAGATGCAGTAGTAAAACTACTCCAATATTTATTGGATTATCGTAATTCTGTTCATACTACCACGGGCTTTTCCCCTGCTCAAATGGTATTTGGACGGAAATTAAGGTCACGTTTAGATTTAATTATGCCTGAACCATCGCCACCCTCGACACCGCAATTACCTAACCTTCCATTGAATAACGCGCAGTGTACGCAAGCTAAACAACAGGGGAAAAATAAAACACAGTTTTTCAAGAAAAATGATATTATATTATATAAAAACTTTATTAATAAAACAAGTTACATGTGGAGTAAAGGCATTATTGTGAAAAGATTAGGGAAAGTTTTGTATTTAATTACTGATGAGAACAAGGCTAATTGTATTAAAAGACACAAAAATCAAATAATGTTATTTAAAGGGATAAGTAACGGAGACTCTAATAAAAATGTAAGAACATGCTTACCTGGGTACCCCTCACCGTCGCCGCCGCCGTCACCGCAGCCGTCGCCATCCTCGCCGCTGCTGCATTCTGCAGATGGGTTCGGCGCGCTAACACCTGCTGCTTCAGTAGAGGGGTCGCCGCTACAGCCAGAACACCCTTCATTTAGTCTGACGCCGATTCCCAGGGGTCGCAGTGACAGGAGAGCAGAACTATACGAACCAAATATTGATACACCGGCCAGAGGGTGCGACTCAGAGATCGATCGACTAAATAACGCTATGGAACAACTGGATGGTTCAGATAGCTCGATCGTAACGATAACGGAAGCTCAGTCTGGTGACGAGTTCCAGGAAGCTCAAAGCGACCAAGAATCCTAAGATGGGTCTCCTCAGCCGTCACTCCACTTATTTCAATGTTACTTTAGGAATATGACAAGTTGTATCAGATTTTGTTGTATAGTTAAAATAGTTTTCACTAGAGGGAGGAATGTTATATATGTATACCTACCTATGCATATGTTATTAAATCAGTGCGTTGCTAACCTCGGTGTGTATCACTTGTGTCGACTCCTGTCCTTATACATAACATTATCTCTGACAACTGGACAACTCAGTCACATAGTTTTGGTCCGAATGAATGATTTACTTATTTGCCGGAGTAAGAGTTTACAAATACATATCATTAACAGCTCCGTGCTGTCATATTCTACCAATAGTCAGTGATGTGCAAATATTAATTAATATATTTTCACATAGTCACTATGACAATAAAAAAAAATTTTTTGACGCACCATATCATGTCTGTATCATACGACAGGTTTTTAAAAACTGCGTCACGAGTGGTTTCCGGTAAAAATTTTTGGACTCACCCTGGATTTTACATTACAGATGATATCTTCCGGTGTTATTGACAAGAGTGAGCTGCCAGACTTCGATGAGGAGACCGGCCTGCTACCCAAAGATGAGGATGGTGAAGCTGATATCGAAATAGAGCTAGTGGAAGACGAGCCTCCGTTTCTTCAAGGTACGTTATATGACAAACATTGAGACACACCTTTTCATAGGTTTTAGCGGGCTGGCTTTCCGCAATTCGACGTTGTATTCCCCTTAGTTTGCGTGATGGATTGGTGGCACTACTCTTGCCAGCCCAGACCCTTAACGTTACCGACGACTCCTGGGAGTGTCCTCGGTGCCCCGAGGTGCTGTACCCGGTATTCTGCCACACCTGGACATTCTAAAGCAGGCTGTAAACGCTCAAATAATTTGTCAAATTTTACGTGTTTGGCAAATTATTTGACTGTCTGAGGTCATGTTTGACGTGTTTGTCAAACAAACTACGTGTTTGGCTGTATGTTTGAAAGATTTGATTGACGGCGTGCTTGTCTTGTCATACATGTTTGAAAGTGTACAGCCATGTTTGTCAAACAAACTCGCCATTTTCGCGCCATCGCCGCTGGGACAAGTTGTTTGTTTAGTAGTAGTAGTAGTAAATAATACAAAAAATGGCTGATTTGAGTGACAAGGAGTATTTACTGCAATTCATATCTTTTTCATGAGTAAACTTATCTCTTAGTTTTAACCATTCTCGTGTCCAACGTCTTGTTCTCTTCCTTTTCATACACATAGCCAAAGTCACTGCAAGAAATGCTGTGTCAACGTTACTCATCTGAGCGTCCAAGCGTCACTTCACGGCGAAAACTGCTTTAAAAGTGATGTCTTGTTTGACAAATGTTGGTCACAGTGTGCGCTGAAGTTTGATAAAAACGTACAAACAAAACGTAATGTTTGACAAATATGTTTGAACGTTTACAGCCTGCTTAACGTGTAGCTAGAGGTATATCAGAAACTTACACAGAGGGTATAGGCCCTGTGCGAAATGCAAAAAACACTACTCTGTTTATACTCGTAGGGGCTGAATGGGTGTCAGCCCATAGTGGATACTTTTGATTTTTTCGAACTTTTCGAGCTTTCCGAACTCTTGTATTTTTGAACTATGTTAAAAAACATATCAAAATCGGTGCGCTAACAAAAAGTTATGGCCAGTCCTAAATAAGATGTCCACGGCTGGACAATGGTGCAAAGAATTACAATACTCGGTATCATAACCTAAATCTAAAATCAAAACCTAAAATAATAAAAGTTGCATCAATTTCCCCGGACGTTACTTAAACTTGAGATCGATCTTGAGTTCAATCTTAAGATGCTATTTTATGAGACAAAGCATTTCACAATTTATTGTCAACTCAAGTTCGATTTCAAACTTGAGTTTGGTTCAAATATATATCGGGTCTATAATAGATAAAGATAAAGATAGCCTTTATTTCTGGCAGAGTTACACATTTTACATATTGGCATGCACAATTACTTTTGCTTATTTTTATTATTATTATTTTCACATTAAATTATTATTATTTCAAATTACATTATTATTATTTCAAATTAAATTATTATTATTTCAAATTAAATTGTTATTATTTCAAATTAAAAATTTTACTTATATCAAACGAATTCATACAAATTAATTTCCACAAATTACATTTCTATAAGTACAATTACTATTATTATTAAATTGAATTGATTGAAAATCTTTAAAATTTGGCAGCTCCATGTTTCTTCTCCAACAGTAACCCCAGCAGTTTGTCTTCCGACATAGGCCTCCTCTAAGACTTTCCACTCCTTTCTGTCTTGTGCCTTCCTCGTCCAACATGCTCCTGCGACCCTTTTAATATCGTCCACCCACCTTCGCATCTGTCTCCCTCTTCTTCTCTTGGCCTCTCTAATAATATTCCTCTCCTATTAATAATAAGCAAATGATACGGATAAAATAATTAGGTACTGTCCTTACTGCACCACACTATGCGGAAAACTTGCCGCGAAATTCGTAAGCCGTGCGTGACACAAAGCGACGTCGTGCTACAGCGTTTTAAAAGTATCGCACCGCCATAGTAATTTGTATGAAGAGTTCGGTCGCAAAAATTCCGCAAGTTAATAAAATGATTAATATATCCAGATGTAGTTTAGCGTAAAATAAAAAATATCATTAACTTCTATGTTTTTCATTGGATTCTCATTCTTATTTACGCCATAGTTATGAAGATGCGACAGTGCGTTTTCTGCGTTTCTAGCAATATTTAACGGTCTTTTTACATAAATCTGATTTTTGATATTGCTCAGTGCACAAGGCAAAGGACAAGAATAAAACTTTATGTATTTTCGGGAAACTGACAGTCGTTACATTATAATATAAAGTAGAACAAAATAGTCATTGCATAGACAAAAATTGGCTCCACAGATAGTCACACACAGAAACATAGCAAAACATATATTTGGGAAATAGTGCATCTTATGATATTTAATTTAATGTAAGAAGCGTTACAGGATTAGCAGATGATATTTAGATCTATACAAGCAAATATATGAATATTAAATATACGCAAACATTAGTACCGCCGTAGTAACCGCACTAAGCTCTTTGCTTCATCATTTATAATGCGGACTGCTAAGGTATGGAACTCACTGCCCGCGTCGGTTTTTCCCGACACTTACAACCTTGGGATCTTCAAGTCTAGAGTGAATAGGCATTTACTGGGTGCGCGTGATACATCTTCGGCTACATCGTCACTTTCCATCAGGTGAGATTGTAGCCAAACGCGAAACCAGTTTTTAATAAAAAAAAAATATAAAAAAAAAGTAATATAATACATTATACGTTATATATAATAAAATCAACATGTAAAACAAATATGATAGGTAAATAAAGAAATGAACGTAAACATTTAAGGAGAAATGAATTATGGAGGATTATTAAATAAAAATTATATTATCTCGTTTATTAGGTCACGGCCGGGCGCTACACGACCTATCACCGGTCAGGATAGTTAAGAACCCTGACGGCTCTCTGGCGCAAGCCGCGATGATGCAGTCGGCTCTAGCAAAGGAGAGAAGAGAACAGAAGATGATACAACGCGAGCAGGAGATGGAGAGTCTACCCACTGGTCTGAATAAGAATTGGATCGACCCGTTGCCAGAGGCCGATGGGAGGGCTCTAGCAGCCAATATGAGAGGGACGGGGATAACTCCTCAAGACCTACCCGAGTGGAAGAAGCACGTGATTGGTGGAAAGAAGTCATCGTTCGGAAAGAAGACTAACTTGTCGTTACTGGAGCAGAGGCAGTCGTTGCCTATTTACAAACTTCGAGACGAATTAACGAAGGTAAAATAAATTGGACATTATTTTTATGCCTCATTTTCCCCACGTGGTTCTGTCGGTTAGCTGACTTCAGGCGAGATGTCATTCATTGTTGGTCATATTGACCGGTCGTGTCTTTGGTTGGTGGTAGGACATTTTAAATGTCCGCCTAGCTAGCTACCACCATCTTATCTAAATCTGCCGCCAAACAGCAATGTTAATAGCATTGTTGAGTTCCGGTTGTCGGAGATAAGATAGCCAGTCCCCCAAATGTGTTGGGGTTTCCGGGTCAGTACGCTTCCACCTTCGACCTCTACTTCACTTAACATCAGGTGTGATTGAAGTCAGGTATGTAAAAATTCAAGAGCAATGGTCTCTGGTCCCTATCCTTTCGGGTGAGATTATTTCAATTAAGATTTTAGTTTATACTTTGTTCGAATGATTTAACAATATGGATTTGGCTGTCAGTTAACCTTTTTAAATAGCAATACAATTATTTAAAAACCAAAAAATCTCACTACAAGGGTATATAAAAGGCACAAACAAGACTAGCGGTTCAGAATCCGTCAAGACATTCGCTTGAAAGCTTCAAAGCAGACGCCATTCGTCAGTTTGTATTTTGCAGGCGCCGCCATGTTGGATATTTTACCATAAGAGTATCCTGTGACTCTTACCACAAGAGTACTCTGTGGGGCTTAAAGACGAATTTGGTGACACCTTGCACTTCAAAATTAGTCACCTACTACCCTTAATAGAAAGTTTTATTTAATCCATCTCACGACACAATCAGGTGTTATAAAATACGATTCGATTCATTCGATACAAATAGAGTTACCACATAAAGGTAAAAACGATAAAAGAAAAATGTGAAAAAAACACCTTTTTTTTTATGCACGACGGGTTTGTACTTTACCTCAATCACACCTGATGTTAAGTGAAGATGAGGTCGAAGGTGGAAGCGTACTGACCCGGAAACCCCAACACATTTGGGGGACTGGCTATCTTATCTCTGACAACCGGAACACAACAATGCTATTAACATTGCTGTTTGGCGGCAGATTTAGATTAGATAGGATGGTGGTAGCTAGCCAGGCGGACATTTAAAATGCTCTACCACCAACCAAACCGAGTACTTAAACATCCCCGCTGGGGATCGAAGCCGCGACCTCCGAATCGTAAACCCAATGTTGTTGACATTGAGCTACGGAGGCGGTAAATAATATACTGCTACCCTTTTGCAACAATTAGTGCGTGCTTCATAAATATTTAAGAGGATACAGATTCCTAAATCTCCTCACCAGGCTGTCGCGGACAACCAAATCCTGATAGTTATCGGCGAGACTGGGTCCGGTAAGACCACACAGATCACGCAGTACCTCGCGGAGTGCGGCCTCACCGCGCGCGGCAAGATCGCCTGCACCCAGCCGCGCCGCGTGGCCGCCATGTCCGTGGCCAAGCGCGTGGCCGAGGAGTTCGGCTGTCGGCTGGGCCAGGAGGTTGGCTACACCATTCGTTTCGAGGACTGCACCAGCCCCGAGACTGTTATCAAGTGAGTGTTGAATATTTAGGGTGAAAACATGTTAATTTCTACTAGATATCCAAACTGCCTTTAGGTTCATTTGCTAGAACAACATTTGGGACGCAGTCTCTAGAAGCATTTGTTAGGTCAACTGCACGGGTGCACTCTCTTAAACCATTAGCTAGTTCAACAGTCAGGATGGAGTCTTTAGAATCATATGCAATCGGGACACGTAGTCTACATCCATTTGATAGATTAACAGTTCTTCTTCTACTTTTGGTGTCGAGGCAAGTTTCAAATTTTATTGGATCAACTTAGCCACTCAGGAGGTTGTCAAAGGTGCAAGTGTCAAGTGCAAGTTTTTTTCTACCTACAAATATCCCATAGCTGTGGGTTGTCTGGAAGAGATCGCTTTTAGTGATAAGACCGCCTAATTGTGTTCTATTGTTGTCATCAAAATTATTGTAAATTATTTTGCGCAATAAAGAGTATTTGTATTGTATTGTATTGTGTCAGGACACGCGGGGCAAGACAATACGTGATCCATTGTCTGTGGGGAGACTCCGCACTCGCATCGATCACTCCCGCACACGCAACGCGCAGTTGGAACACAGTCCCTAGAACCATTTGCTATGTCAACCATTGGGACGCAGTCTCTTAAACGATTTGCTAGTGTAAGTCAACAGCTGGGATGCATAAATAAATAATAAACAAGAGTTTATTAGATCAACAGTCAGAAGTCTTTAGGACTCAGGTGTATAATCTGAACACAGTCTCCAGACCGCCATCCGCTTTGAGTGTGCCAACATCGTGACTGTCATTAAATTGTCTCCAGTCATTTGCTCAACCTCAACTCCCATAGCATGACAAGCGCGTTAAACGTTTATGTCACGCGATACAATATTTAGGCTTATTCACTTGGAAATATTGGGTCTTTACCTATGAAATTGGAGTTTTTTTTTCTTCGTTAATCATATGTACCAATTCCTTCGATTTTCAAAGCTATATCCAAATTTGTTTTTTATTTGGAAAATGGAATATTATTTCAAGGTTTCACATGAAATATTTTTTAATTTCTGGGCTAAATCACATAATAAAAAAAATTTGAACAGAGCTCTTTTCATGTGCTTGCCATAATCATTTCTTAGATTCGCTGATACTTTTATAAAGCGGGTACTTTTAAAAATTAACGCTGCCTATACTTAACTTAATGTTATCCGATAATACACACAAAGTTTAGCTAAATTTGGATTTGTCGTTCCCAAAAAAAAATCAAAAATGTTTGCATGGAGAATACAGTCTTAATGAAATTCTTCATACAAAACGCCAATTTCATAGGTAAGGACCTAATATAAAATTACCCCACTCTCACTCCTACGTCGCGCGCGACAAACACTACATACAGTCAGTCACAGTATAGAATCACTTGCTAAGAGAATAGTCCGAAGAAAGCCTCAACAACCATTTGCTGGGCAACAGTTACATTAACATACTATTTCCAGATACATGACAGACGGCATGTTACTCCGCGAGTGCTTAATGGATCTCGACCTGAAGACATACTCCGTAATAATGTTGGACGAGGCCCACGAGAGGACTATCCACACTGACGTTCTCTTCGGACTCCTCAAGCAGGCCGTGCAGAAGCGGCCAGAGCTCAAACTAATCGTCACCTCAGCGACTTTGGACGCCGTCAAGTTCTCGCAATACTTCTTCGAGGCACCAATCTTCACGATACCAGGGCGAACGTTTCCCGTCGAAGTGCTGTATACGAAGGAGCCAGAGACTGATTACCTAGACGCCTCATTGATAACAGTGATGCAGATCCACCTCAGAGAACCACCTGGGGATATTTTATTGTTTTTGACAGGTGCGTATGGCTTTCAGTTTATTCATTTTTATTTTAGTTTTTCTCCAACAATGTTGGAAAGCAAAAGGGCCGAGCCCATACAGCCTAGTCTTCTTTAGCATAATCTTATATGCTTAAAAGGCTAAAGTCTTCTTTAGTAATTTAGCTTAAATAGTTCCATAAAAAGCCATAAGTTTATTCATATTGAATGAATGAACGAATGAATGAAAACAAAATGTTTTTAATGTCGTAGCCAGAAAGGTGTGGTGTGAAAGATGACGTAGTGATCAAGATAGATAGAGATATGTTAAGGTGGATTGGGCATATGGAACGAATGAGTGAGCGGAGAGTACCGAAAGTGATATAAAATGAGAGTGGGCATGGAACGATCGGTAAAGTTTTTTTTTTATGCACAACGGGTTGGTACTTGACCTCAATCACACCTGATGTTAAGTGAAGATGAGGTCGAAGGTGGAAGCGTACTCACCCGGAAACCCCAACACATTTGGGGGACTGGCTATCTTATCTCTGACAACCGGAACACAACAATGCTATTAACATTGCTGCTTGGCGGCAGATTTAGATAAGATGGTGGTAGCTAGCCAGGCGGACAATTAAAATGCCCTACGACCAACCAAACTTACTACTTAAACATGTACCCCGCTGGGGATCGAATCCGCGACTTCTGAATCGTAAACCCAACGTTGTTTACATTGAGCCACGGAGGCGCTTAAAAGGCGAGTTCGACCTAGAAGGGCGTAAGTCAATGAAGTGTGCGATGAAAGTGATCAGGTCAGGTGCAGTCACCCACTAACCAACGAGCGTATGATCGTTACAAGTGGAAATCTATAGTCTTCGTCTACCCCAACGGGAAACCGGAGTGAGCTTCACTTTCACTTTTTAATTTAATGGCAACTACTACTTTGTAGTAATTCTGCCAAATACTGGTGTTTGAAGAGGCTAGCGTATGTTTAGCCAAAGAGCGGTATTCGCTGACACACTGCGTATCTAAAACAAACAGAACAACACAAGGACGATCACAATTTGTTAGTTGTCATAGTTTTATATTGTTAATTGTAATAAATTTAGATAAAATAGGAATAATAGGGGAGTTTATAAACGAATATGTAAGGAGAGATTTAAATATAATAGGACGAGGGAAATCGGCAGGGGGAAGTACGTCATACAAGGAAAATTTATTTTTGGGCAGGTGAAGAATATATGGTCTAGAGTGCCTTCATCTAGTCCGCACCGCATTCACATATGGAATTATCCCTAATCCTAAGTTTATGGAGATGAACCGGTGTACAGACATGGCCAAGTCGTAGGCGGCAGATTGTAGAACATGTCCTTTTATCTAACATGGGGAATTTGAAAAACCATGTTTTTATGGAGTGAGCTTAATATGTATGTACGATATTTAGGCCCGTATTAATAAACCATTCTCAAGATTGAGAACAGTCTTGTGACCGGTCTCAACGTGTTGATTAATAAACCTAACTTGAGACCTGAAACGCACGTGAATACTCAAGCAGTACTCACTTGAGAGGTGCGCCGAGTTTCACGTATTAATAAACGAAACTCAAGACTATCATTCATTCGCCGCTGAGGCGAATACTTGAAAAGTGATCTCAGCTGAGTAGACGTCAAGATTGGTTTATAAATTAGCACGGAGCTTGAGATAGCGTCAACTGCTTAAGACGCATCTCGTGTGATACAGCCTCAAGAGTTGTATTGAGAATGGTTTATAAATACGGGCCTTAGTCGCCTAAGTAAGTTGAGATTTCGGGTGACTGCGTTCCCTCCTACCTTCAACCCCATCTTCATTTAACATCAGGGGCGCAAGTCGAGTGCAAAGTTGTTGCGCATAAAGAATATTTTTCTGTTTCACTACTTTTGTGGGAACTTTGTACTGTTATTGACACATTACATATAGTCAACTTACAGCATCTCATTTTTTATTAGGATGGTATTCCTGTTATTAATTTATTATACTTAAAAATCTTGTAGTGGTAGAGCCACGCTGTAAGTTATTAGCTTGCAGCATGAATGGGCCGGCTCGACCGGGGAAGTACCACCCTCTCGCAGAAGACCGACGTCTGAGTAGTGGCATTTTGCCACTGCGCTTCGTCCGGTGAGCGAGGGCGCCGGAGGCCCACCTTCCAGTCTCTCTCCAGAATGGTAGCGGTATTTAAAGAGTTAGTACCCCAGGAGGGTACCAGCACTGCTGGAGAATCCCTCATCGCTCAGGCTGCCCTACTTATTCTGGGGTGGACACCTTCCTCAAAGGCCGGCAACGCATCTGTGACCCTTTTGGTGTTGCGGGTGTCCATGGGCGGCGGTGATTGCTTTCCATCAGGTGACCCGCATGCTCGTTTGCCGCCCTCTCATATAAAAAAAAAAAAAAAAAAAAAAATCAGTATTATTTGACACTAACGTTATTCCGAGCAAGTGCAAGTTACCTCTCTCTTTTTCATTTGCGTGGAGCCGTAAATATCTCAGCTCTCATCGAACGTGAGATCCGTTTTTAGACAGGATGTATTTAACATTCCAGGTCAAGAGGAGATCGACACAGCCTGTGAGATACTGTACGAGCGAATGAAGTCCCTGGGCCCCGATGTACCCGAGCTGATCATTCTGCCGGTGTACTCCGCGCTGCCCTCGGAGATGCAGACCAGGATATTTGAGCCGGCGCCTCCGGGATCACGGAAGGTCAGTGGCTGATGGAAGAGTTCGGAACGTTATCTAATCGAGTTGAAATTTTGTTGAATGCCTAGTTTTGAGAACAATGCTGGACCAATAACCAGCCTTGTAAAAAAAAATACGTTCGTTCGCCAATAATTTGCTGTTTGGCTCGCTTGCGCTCGTTGGCTAAATTTGGTACAGTCGACAACACAATTAAGGTAGCAGGCCTTAATTTATAAATATGTGTAGGAGAAATAAAGAGAAATTAAGTTAGAATAGGACCAACCCGTCTCTTCCCGTGCGCGTTAAAGGCGACTAAGGAACTTTCCATCGGAAAACATCTATATGTATAATATGCATTTCTCTATATTTCATAAGGTGAACCGTGGATGTTGTTTCAGTCGTTAAACTTTTAATGTTTGGAATATCCAAACACTATTGAAAATGGGGTGGCCATTTGGGATAGATATTTTATTTATTTATTTTATTTTCTTCTGAAAACCAACAGCTGTTTTACAAATTCTCACTTAAGCTAAGAAACTGAAATCCAATTAGAGGTTTCCACTGATAGAACCTACTTAAACTTAATTAAAACTAAAAAAACTATATGCATTGCAATCAGAGAACGGTTGGAAAAATTAATCTAATTATAAACAATCTATAGATTGGATATCCCTTGCATCGCCAATCCAAAAAACAACCGGGTCACAGCAGTATTAGGTTACTTTCTGGACAAAAAAAAAACGTCTACTTCATGTGTTCCTTGCCGATGTAACGCTAGTACAAAACAGGTTCAAGTCAATATCAGAACGTTATGTTTGAATATTTAGTAATTCCTTTGATATACCTGATTTAACAATCTGATCTGGATGACGTTATGTATGCATGTATGTTTTTTACGTTTAACTGAAGTTTTATCTATTAAATGGTATATAAACCGATCAAGATGTAAAGGAAAATATAACACCAAGACCCTCCAAACAATATCATTAAAGTTAAGCCTGCTACCTTAATTGTGATGCCGACTGTACCACGTAAGCGCCCTACCCCTAGAAGTAAGGATAAGGGGATAAACGTGTAATGGTTAGACGTTGTTCAGTATAGAACCTCGCCTGACGCTTCGGCACAAAATGTAAAGACTGGCGCCATCTATCGGCGAACCCGTGAACCCAGCTCTAATCGATTTATTCACGTCAATAGGTACAAGTGTACCTTTCTCACGGGTTCTAGGACCATCCGATAGATGGCCCAAATGTAAATGTATATATACTGGCGCGCGGCCAGTTTTGCTTTCTCTTCCAATCGGTGCAATATTCCAACAATAAATCCTCTAAGAGACCGCAGCTGGCGTCTATCTTCTCTCAACAGATGTATCGAGTTATCATAATTTACTTCTAGGGCGCTTACGTGGTACTAAATTTAGCGATTGATCGCAAACACATTGTTTTGCCCGTCTCGGGCAGATATCTTGCTTGTTATTCTTATGGGAAAATCGCCCTTTGAAAAAGCATTAGCTTAAAAAAAAAAAATCTGGTGTACCCCTGTGTACCTACTAAAGCATTTTTGTGCTTTGACAAAATCGCCTGTTTTTTCTCTGGAGTTGTCAAAATTTTTCAATCGTTATCGTTATAAATTATTTTTTTCACAATTTCTTTAATATGAGCTCCCAAACCCGAAGATGGTTTACGGTCTACTAATTTAATCTTACAACTAATAAATTTTGTATGTGCAGGTGGTGATAGCGACGAACATAGCGGAGACATCGCTGACCATCGACGGCATATACTACGTGGTGGACCCAGGGTTCGTGAAGCAGAAGGTCTACAACTCCAAGACCGGCATGGACTCTTTGGTTGTCACACCAATCTCCCAAGTATGTTCTGGCATTTATACACTTTTATTTTCTCGCTATAATCAAGAATCTATGATTTTTCTCGCAGGGCAAATTTTGACAAGTTTTTATTTAGCTAGTAATGTTCGTTCAACCACTGGCTAATATCTGAAAGAGGTGAAATTTGGCATATTTATGTTAGTTCAGTTACAAGGCCTGACATCATCGAGCAAATCTCATGTAAGAACTGGAATGTAAGACTGGAACTCTGATGGCAAAAGGCATCATAGTCCAACTTGGGAGGGAGAGTTTGTTTTGTTGCCATGAGCACTTTCCATTACCCATGATGCCTAGGGTCTGATGATGGAGCCAGAAGATTGCACTGGAACTCACTGATGGACTTTGTTACTCGTCTTTGTACAAGAATAATATGTGATAATGATGGTGGAGTAATAAAAGTTTGTTTGAGAAGTATTTTTAATTTGATGATTGAGAAAAAAAAGATGATTTTGAGAAAATGATCCTGTGGGTTTCTTGCGCCGCTTCTTTTCCCACAGATGATTTCCCTTTCCGAAGCGGTGGTAGCTTGGACATACTGACTGACCGAAAAATGCTTAGCCCTATTTTTATTTCCAATAGATTTAAATTGACATTCAACAAATGATATCATGTATCTTACGTTGAAATAAAATGCTTTGAGTTTGAGTTTGAGTTTTGAGTTTTGGAACTTATTTAATAAGTAATAGGGTTACAGTTTGTGATTTACCAAAAAAAAGAGAAAAATATAGCAACAATAAATAGTTAAACAATATTTCGTTTTAAGTTCACATCTCACATCATCTGTCACGTGTCTATAGTGCACATCTGAATATTACAAAGTTTAAACATAATGTATTGAAGGCCCATGATATTTGGACTCCTAAGCGCTTGTTCTTGGGATGTTTACCTAACCTAACCTCCAATTTGGGATGGTTCTGGTGATACTACCATGTATGTAAGCTGAGCTTCTCTTCTATTTGAATGATCAACTTTTATTTAGGGCAAATGGGTACATTTTTTTCTCGCTCAGTTATTTGTTTTTTCTTGTTTTTGAATTTAATAATTTTTATGTAATCTATCTGATGCATGCGGTGTTTACATATAATTGTTTGTACATTTGGCTAATAACTAATATACATGAGGCTTCATTACTTCTAAGAGATGTAACTAGCGTTTGTAAACCTATTTAATAAAATAAAAATAAATAGAAATCTCTATTTAAATGACCATATTGTAACAACTGAAATTTCAAATATGTACGTGAAATAGTCTTAGAAATAAATGGTAAAGTAATTGAAACAACGTCCACGATTTATCTTTAGAGATATACAGAAATGCACACGTGACAGAGGTTAAGCCCATCGCCGTTAAAACGTGCAAGCATATAGATATATCTACACATAAAGATATCCCCTAATCGTCTTATACGAGAAACGTCACCGATCGTATGACATTGAGTGTTCGTGTCGGCAGGCGGCAGCGAAGCAGCGAGCGGGCCGGGCGGGCCGCACCGGGCCCGGGAAGTGTTACCGGCTGTACACGGAGCGGGCCTACCGGGACGAGATGCTGCCCACGCCCGTCCCAGAGATACAGCGCACCAACCTCGCCACTACCGTACGTATGGCTGTGGAGACAGGGTTCAGTGAGGATAGTCTTTCTTAATCCAATGTCCCAGGCCAAATCAAATCAAAATATTTTATTTCATAGGATAAAATTATCACTTGAAAACGTCACTATTAATTTTTAATAGTGACGTTTTCAATTTCTATAACTTTACGGCTCATTCACAATGCTGACTCCCCAGAGAAGAATGAGCGAGAAACTCTAGGGTTGCTCCTTCAACAGTACAATAATCACGATACAGTATAGAATCGAACGAGTATTCCCGAAGGAGTACGACATTGGAACCTTCAAGAAACGAGCCTACACCTTCCTCAAAGGCCGGCAACGCATCTGTGACCCTTTTGGTGTTGCGGGTGTCCATGGGCGGCGGTGATTGCTTTCCATCAGGTAACCCGCATGCTCGTTTACCGCCCTCTCATATAAAAAAAAATCATTTGCTAAGAGAATAGTCGGACGGGCTCAAGAAACATCAGATCATTAAGCTTATTCAAAAAAACGCCTTAGGGAAATATTTAATGGAAAAAGAAAAAAATGGAATTCCAAAGCGTTACCTCTAGTGGAACTTCCTATGCACTTCTCTTTTTCCTTTTGTCACATCATTATCATTCATTTAACTTGTTATCATAATTACTACTCAACACTAGCTGTATCAACAACGGACACTTTTCACTCACGATTGACCACAAATGTACACGAAGACGGGAACATGCACGTACTTTTATGCACTCGTGCTTGTAGGGGTTTGTGACTGAAAACCAGTGTTTCGCTCTTTGAGTGATGTGCCACACTGAGTTATAACCCATTTGTGCTACTGCGGCACACACTCGCTCCTTGTATTTTCTATTCCTTACTTTTATTTGTATGTATATTTCTTTGTAATTTAAAAATTGTGTAGTTGTGTGAACGCAGTGGCGTAAATAAATGCTTTATCTATCTAAACATTTGCTAGCGAACAGTAACTACCAACGTAGACCTCCGCCATAGATTAGAACGACCGGTTGGAAGCGGCCTGCATCCAGCGACTTCTCGCGACCTCATCAGGTCGTCCGTCCACCGTATGTGTTCACTCACTCACCATAATAAGACACTGCACTGCACTGTACTTTGAACTCAATTTATTGAAATTGTATGTAACCTACTTACGGTTGACAATGAACGAAACTATATCGCGTTTTAATAATGTTCAGCGCCATCTATGAGCGGCAGGAAGAACAAAATTAATTAAATCTAAGTTTATACAATATGAATGGACTTCCTGCATCATTTCCATTCTAGAACTTTAATGCCCCACCGGCCACCAGTTCTTCGAGCTATGTGCTCTGTCCACTGCCAGTTCAATTTACTAATCCATCATTGACTTTTCTTCTACGGATTTCTCCATTCCTGATTCGACCCTTTTTTTTTATTTAATATAAACTGGATACGCGTTTCACCACAATCCCACACGATTATGTATGATAATCATTATAAGTGGTCTTAGATTATTGAGATGTGTTTTTATCCGACTGCCTTACAAGGTCCAATATTTTCGTCTGGTGACTCCACTCCTGTTTACGAATAACTTTCCACTTGGAACCATAGCCGAAGTCAGCCGAGAATTGTTGGACTTGCGTACTTTTTTTTTATGATTGACTGGATTCGCGTTTGACCACAATCTCACCTGATGGAAAGTGACGATGTGGTCGAAGATGAAGCACGCGATCCCAGTAAATGCCTATTCACTCTGCTTTTGAAGATCCCAAGGTTGTAGGATTCAGGAAAGACTGACACAGGGAGGGAGTTCCATGCCTTGGCTTCTTCCATCTTGTAGTGAGACGCCGATATCGCCCTCTCTATATGACCTTGACTTTTCATATGAGGGCCCTATGGAGGACAGCACGTTTCAATGCCATGAGTCGTCATTAATAACACACATTTATTATAGACTTTCATCTAAAGAGCGCGAGAATCGAAGTCCTGAGGTATTTTGGACGAGAAGAGAGAGGAATGCTGTACATCCGAGCTGGATTCCACAATTGATCACATCCTCGAAGTTTGACTTATCTAAAGGTCTCGTAATTGCTGTTGCTCGCTCGTTTGTCATACCAACCTATTTCATAATTGTAGGTGCTGCAGCTGAAGACGATGGGCATCAACGACCTGCTCCACTTCGACTTCATGGACGCGCCGCCTGTAGAGTCTCTCATCATGGCGCTTGAGCAGCTGCACTCGCTGTCCGCACTCGACGCCGAGGGACTGCTGACGCGTCTCGGTCGCAGGGTAACTTAATATATTATTTTTATTATCATTCGGCCAATAGTAACTCACGATTTGTTCACGATCTCGCCTGGTAGATAAGTTCAGGACAGCCCCTGAACTGTAGTATTTAAGAAAAGGTTAAAAAATCATTACCACCCCCATCTTTCGTAATATTTGTGTATGTAGGTTTATATAAAAAATATACTGTTTTCATACAATTTGACATAGGTACATGTCTGCACCTTCTAATATAATTCCAGGCCGCCCTCGAATCATCACAAAAAAAAAACACTTATCTTTTCAGATGGCCGAATTCCCCCTAGAGCCCAACCTGTCAAAGATCCTGATAATGTCTGTCGCGCTGCAATGCTCCGACGAGATCCTCACCATCGTCTCCATGCTTAGCGTCCAGAACGTGTTCTACCGGCCCAAGGATAAGCAGGCCCTGGCGGACCAGAAGAAGGCCAAGTTCAATCAACCCGAGGGTGACCACCTGACCCTGCTAGCAGTCTACAACAGCTGGAGGAACAATAAGTTCAGTAACGCGTGGTGTTACGAAAACTTCGTTCAGATTAGGACGCTTAAGCGGGCCCAGGATGTGAGGAAGCAGTTGCTCGGGATTATGGATAGGTGAGGAATTTTTTACCATTCATAGCGTAACAACATTGGGTTTACGATTCGGAGATCGCGAGTTCGATCCCCAGCGGGGTACATGTTTAAGTACTCGGTTTGGTTGGTGGTAGGGCATTTTAAATGTCCGCCTGGTTAGCTACCACCATCTTATCTAAATCTGCCGCCAAGCAGCAATGTTAATAGCATTGTTGTGTTCCGGTTGTCAGAGATAAGATAGCCAGTCCCCCAAATGTGTTGGGGTTTCCGGGTCAGTACGCTTCCACCTTCGACTTCATCTTCACTTAACGTCAAGTGTGATTAAGGTCAAGTACCAACCCGTTGTGCTTAAAAAAAAGTCCTTTGGAAACATATTGTTACAAAGCGTGTTTTTTTAATTCTTTTTTTTTATCTTTATTGTACACAAAATTGTTACAGAAATATGCATTGTATATAATATGTACAAAGGCGAGCTTAACTCCGATAGAGTTTGCTACCAACATACCTTAGAGATACATAGTGTTTATTAGATTGGGCAGAAAATAGTGTGCACAACATTTGAAAATTATTTTATAAAAAATAATATATATAAAAAATACCCAAAAAAAAATTATACCGAATAAATATCTTTATTACATTCCCAGGCATAAATTAGATGTGGTGTCAGCTGGGAAGAATACGGTACGCATTCAGAAGACGATTTGCTCAGGGTTCTTCAGGAATGCCGCGAAGAAGGACCCCCAGGAGGGATACAGGACCCTGGTCGACAGCCAGGTGGTGTACATTCACCCGTCGAGTGCGCTCTTCAATAGACAACCGGAATGGTGAGGATGACAAATGTCTATAAGATTGCAATATTCTCTTCAATATAGAGGGTCTAATGATCCGACTAAAAATAAAAAGATATTTATTCATCCCAGAATTAACAATTCAGTAATTAGTTAACTAAGGGTTTATTAAAACTACGGCAAAGTTGAGATGAAAGGATAGGGATTCAGCAAAGCTACATAATTTCAGTTCCCCCCAGCAGAGTAGTTGCTGCCACCAAACAATGTATTTAGGGCAGATGCAATAATAATTGTTATGGAGATGAATGTTATAATTAATGTTAATAAATAAACCTCCTAAGAGCGTCGGTGGCTCAGCGGTTAAGATGCGGTCTCTTTGGGAGGTCCGGGTTCGATTCCCAGGCAGACCATGTACCAATGAGGTTTTAAATTTAATTACATGTGTACAGTTATCCGACTGCTCAACACATCGTGAAGGGGCACATAAAAGGGGCTGGTCCTATGCCAAGTGAGGTTTATTTCACCATCATCAGCCCCTAAATATCCCACTGCAGGGATATAGACCTTCCCTCATATTGAGGGAGTATGGTCAGCCACGCTGGCCAAATGCGGGTTGGGAACTTCACATGCCTAAGAATTTTTATTTCTCAGGCATGCAGGTTTCCTCACGATGTTTTCCTTCACCGGTCAAGATACATTTTATAGTAAAAAAACCAACATGGCGCTCGCGAAGTAAAAATTTCGCTGTCGGGTTTATTAATTTTTTTATATATTTTTTTTATGTCAAAATTTTTTTATGTCAAGTACCAACCTAACCTCAATCACACCTGATGTTAAGTGAAGATGAGGTCGAAGGTGGAAGCGTACTGACCCAGATATATTTATTTAATTTGTTTTATCACAGGGTAATCTACCACGAGCTAGTCCAAACAACGAAGGAGTACATGCGAGAGGTGACCACAATCGATCCCAAGTGGCTCGTGGAGTTCGCCCCCGCTTTCTTCAAGTTCTCCGATCCCACCAAGTTATCCAAGTTCAAGAAGAACCAACGCCTCGAGCCATTGTACAACAAGTACGAAGAACCCAACGCCTGGAGGATATCCAGGGTGCGAAGGAGGAGGAATTAACGTGGTTGTGTATAGTTTAATGAATTAAATGAATTATGTACCTAAGTTATATTTCATAATTTTATTGTTTGTAGTAGCATAGCCCATTTTGTTTAGAAAAGTGTTAGCCACGTTTCTCATTGAGGTAGGCAGAGACTTGATTTCCATTTGCAACGCTCCAGAAACACTACTTTTTCTTTTTCCACTATCAAATTCTAGAACTACATTAGTAGCCTGCTCATTCGCTTGGACGAAATATGCAGCTATCGCACTCCTCATTCCTACGTCGCGCGACAAATGATATTCTCTATATTTCGAAAGGCGAATCGTGGATCTTGTTATCATTGAATTCTAATTTCTGGATCACCAAAAGCTTTATCATCATATCAGTCACAGAACGTCCATACCTGAATATAGACATCCCCCATAGATGTCCAGAGCGACTTGTTGAACCGCTTCCAACGACTTCTCGCGACCTTCACGGGGTCTACTCTCTAATGAAAATAGCTTCGGACGGCCGTAACTTTGGACTTCTTCTTTTGCAGTTTGCTGTGTCAATTCTTTCTTTTTCTGTTTTTTTTTTATTATGCCATTAAACACTATAGAACTCACATTTTTTTTACCATAGGTAGTATAATATTTAAACAAATTTTGTCCTGGCATCATTATCTGAGAAGTATATTACAACTCTGTCTCCTACACTAGTCCTAGAACCGTATTGCAGGAATACAGTTACCGTAGAAAAACAAATAAGTAGCCAAGTTACATTTTTATACAATCTGTGATGCAAATAAAGATTTTTTTTGCATATTAAATTTATTAAAATTAAATAAAATTAAAAAAAAAAGGCATCACTGGTAACACGCCCGTCAAAGTTTGTCAATGATAATTTTTTTACTCCTGGCAAAGAAAGCAATGGCGGCGTGGTCGCATTCGCTATTAGTTTCAATTAGCAAAGTAACGTCTGTCGCGGTCAGTTGTTGGATGGGTGACCACTAGTGGTGAGTGTTTCCGTACTGCAGAAAGTACAGTGTATGCAATCATATCCTGAAAATATATATCTTAAGAAATACTATTGTATTGTTTTATTGAAGTCTAACTTACATCATACTCTTCTTATTTAGGCTACATACAGGGTGAAATTTAATGTGTATAATTCCTGTTTACTGGAGACTCTGCTCCTGAATACAAACAACGTTTGACTAGAAACCATAGCCGAATACGATCAAAATAACATTCACAGTCCACGATTTTAATGTTTACGTTAATGGTAAATATAAAGATTCTGGAGAAGTGTCTTTTTTCAAGCTATTGTCTAATTGTTAATCTGGAGTCAATCAAATAATCAAAAAAATAAGCAAACGATGTTATTCGTATACAGGATGAATTTGAATTCGTGTAATTCCCATTAACTGGTGACGACGCCACTCTTGATTACTCTTGATAATAATTAATCTAGACGACTGGTTTGGACAAACCTGCTGCATCAAAAGGTCGCGGGTTCGAATCCCGCTAGTGGCATATGTTTGTATGATGAGTACAAACCTGTGAACCCAAGTTATGGATGTTTTATTTATCGTATTTATTTACAAAACATAAAATGTATTTGTAAAACAAATATCAACCACCTTAATATAAGCTTAGTTGCTTAGTGTGGAACTACATGGCGCCTGTGTGTATCTGCAATTATTAAAATACGTGAAAGCCCTGAGAAAAAGCTGTATAAAAATTATAAATATAAATTGAAAATTGAGAAATCCCCCGAGAAAACAAATGATTGTGTCATCCAGATTAACCAAACCAACTGTGTTAAAAAATCTTTCTTTCAAACATGGAAGCTAGCCCTGTGTTTAATTTTAACTATAAAAAAAAACCCCGAATGACTATGATGCCATTGAAATATATCAAACAAAGTGAAATATCTTCGAAAGGGCTTAACCGATTTTCATCAAGAATGTCCCGTCGTTTAGTCTTTCATTTAAAAAAATCGCACTCAAATCGATCACGCATTGCTGAGATACGTCAACGAAGACTGGGCACACACATACACCCGTAGTTTTTCGTCGAGGGTACGTTAGTACTATTATCTTTTCTGTGTCGAGGGTTCAAAAGTGGAAGAAGGTGGAATCAGTTGAAAAATATGTGAAAGAAGGGTTATCGAAACGCAAACTGTCATCGCGAGCGTACAGTATTCTCTGTCTAATTTTGATTGCCTTTATTGTATTGGCCTCCTGTTCATTACGTTATGGAGTGAAAGTGACACCACGTCTAAAGTCGAAATGGTTCGACTAAGTGACGAAAATATGCTGAAATAATACGGTACGCATGCGATCCTGGGAATTTTGTTTGGAATTTCGCTATATAAAAAATGTTACTAAATAATTAATTTATGTATCTACGGAAAGTGTATAAATTGTTTGTGCTGCATATTGTGTAACTGTTTGATATAATGGAGTTCCTATCGGAGGTTATTGGTGAAACTGTGATCTTGGGGATAGATTCCCTCATCCTTGGTTTTTGTGTGAAACAGCTGAGCAAGTGTAAACATATCCTGAATGCCCTTCAGGTAAAGTTTATTGTTATTTTCTTTCAACTACGTTTATTGAAAGAACTAGGTATGTACATTCTTAATTTGTGTTTAACCTAAATTTTATTCCAAGACTCACTCCATCGTTTTACTTGTAAACGCAAGAAAAAATTTTATTAAAAAAAAATTAACTATGCGATTAAGCGGCTTGGGTGATTAAATCTAATGTACAGAAATATTCAATAGAAGTGAGTTTTCTTGTAGCATAGGAGAATGAAAAGTTTTGTCACCATTAAATTTAATGTTACTTGTGTTTTACAAAAACTTGATAATGGAGTGTGTTAGTTGGGGTGTATTTAAGGGGTCACTGAGGCAAAAAGAGTTTTTATCAACACTGTGGGCTTTGAGCCTCAACATCCTTCAATGCCACCCCAGCTGCACCATTCTTATGTCATTCTTTCGCTCTAAGCTTTGTTCGTTTGTTTGTTTGTTGTTTGTTGCTTGCTTCTTCAAATGATTCATTCTGCAAGTTAAAAGCCTTGCTCTTGATGGCTCTTCTTATACAAATGTCTCGCAGTTCAGGCTCTTTAGCTCAAAGAATATGTAAAAAAATTGCATAAAAATAGAGGGTGAACTATATTTTGGTAGCTAAACTTCAATTAAAATGTTGGATAATATTTATTAAGCAAAAAATATTATTAATTATAAAATAATTAAATTGACTAATAATATAGTCTATCTTAAGGCTGTCATCTAAATTAGAGTGAGTATGGGATGCTGCTAGCGGACTCATTACTATTTGCTTCCTTAATCTGCCACCTGCTTCTCACTGCATGGCAGACGATGCTTTTGATACATGCAAATGATTTACATATTACATTTACTAAAAGAAATTGAAAAGAAATGGTGTAAATAATTAAGTCATACATGACTTTCTTTTTATAGACTTACTTTATTTCAGACAGCACCAGTACTGGACATAGACTCATCACTGAACAAGGAGATTGGCAAGTACCCCAACAATGTGATCCCCTATGTCGTCATCCGTGGCCTCGTCAAGCCCCTGGGCAACCCCATAACCAGCAACTACAATAATTCTGTCACAGGAGTTGTTCAGAGGTAACTTCATTTGTTAATAAATTAATTATGTAGTTATTTTATACATTAGAAACTTCACTTTCTTAAATAATTAAAAGTGTCATTCATTTCATTACAGAATATGAATCGAAAAAAAATAGGGGCATATGTTTGTGTAATGAATACGGACATGTGTACCCGAGTTATGGATGTTTTCATTTATAATAATTATTTATTTACAAAAAAAATATGTATTTATGTAGTATATCAACCATCTGGTATCCACAACACAAGCCTATAGTTGCTTAATGTGGAACTAGATGGCGCTGTGTATGTCTAAGTATATTAATTTATTTATTATTAGCCGGGTTTTTTTTTTCAAAGCGTACAAATGAATATATTGAACAACATCTGTGTAAATCAATAACGAAGTTTGTACATCTTTCAGGTTAACAATAAAAGAGCATGTGATAGCTCGTACTTCTGCGGGCTTCTGGTCGGATCAGACTCGGACGATACACGAGGTGTGCAACTCTACGCCGTTTGTACTCAACAATGGTCGGTACAGCATCGAGATTGTGGACGCACTGGCTGCGGAGCTATTGGGTGAGTGTTGCTGTCTGTATAACACTACTGGACATGACTGGAGAACACATGAAAACCCACCACCTAATAACTATTTTAGCAACAGAGATGAACGAAACGTACGACCCTGATTAATACGGAAATGATTTCTATTGTTACTCTGAAGACTATTTTCACTATGACCTAGACCAGGAGAGTGAGCATTACAATATAAATAGCTCATCCACGGATACAAAATGTAGCGAAAACCCAGAGTAAAATTTTTGTACGACTATATTGAACAATGACCCCGAATAGAATTAAATATCCAAATTGAACGTCAATTACCATACATTAAGACAAACAACTAGCTGTCAATTTATCATAGTAGTCGTGAAAGCTAAAAACCTTATTCCTCGTATGATAACTATCAAAGTAAAACTTTGATGATGAGAATTTTTTCCATTTCGAAATGAGGAAGGAAAAAGGTAGCATTGGACTACCCAATGCGGCATTTTCCCTTATTCTCATGATTTAAAACCAACGCAAGGCGCATAAGACTTGTTTAACTCTGATCTTTGCTCCATGATAAATATGGTTGAATTCAGCATGAATGGAAAATCTATCTACTTACCCCGATCAGCGTTTATCATAAACATCATTAATTTTCTTTTATCACAGACATGGACGTAATCTCGGACAAGTTCGAGCCGATGTCCCCGGGCGTAATCGACCACGTGTGGGGCTTCTTCTCGGGCGTGCGGCAGCGTGGGCTGCAGACCATGGAGGAGATGCTCAGAGACGGATCCTACATCACAGCCATCGGGGAGCTCAGCAGGACTCAGTCGGGGGCTCTGAAGATTCAACCGCCGAGAGACGGGCTGCCTTTATACCTGACCACAGCAACCAAGTCCAGTCTGCTCACGCGACTGGCGAGCTCTAGAGATTTCCTAAGGTACGTTTATTAACTCTCAACGATAAAGGACAGGTGTTGTGTGTTTGTTGCGAGCGTCCAGTCTTTGTCCGCAGTCCGGAGAATAACTGATTTGAGTTTGTGTTTTTTTCTATGAAAGACTAAACGAGGGTTCTTAGCCATGTTTAATGAAACTCGATTAAGCCGTTTCGAAGATATTTTACTTTTAATGTAGCGGCGAGAGACATGCTGAGACATGCAGTTTTAGCCCGCGCGTGGGCGCACATGAGAAGCATTAGCCAGTCGTTCCCCGTTGCGCGTCACGTCCGGTATCCTACATTAGCCAGTCGTTCCCCGTTGCGCGTCACGTCCGGTATCCTACATTAGC
Organism: Oegoconia quadripuncta; assembly: GCA_949316235.1. Lineage (NCBI taxonomy): Eukaryota > Metazoa > Arthropoda > Insecta > Lepidoptera > Autostichidae > Oegoconia > Oegoconia quadripuncta. The sequence continues at coordinate 4,095,223 of OX438752.1, forward strand.
CAGTCGTTCCCCGTTGCGCGTCACGTCCGGTATCCTACATTAGCCAGTCGTCCCCGTTGCGCGTCACGTCCGGTATCCTACATTAGCCAGTCGTTCCCCGTTGCGCGTCACGTCCGGTATCCTACATTAGCCAGTCGTTATATTGGACCTAATTCAGAGTGGCCGCTAATTATAATTAGCTTTAGTTGACAGCCGCTAAACACCTTTGCTATTCTGAAATGTCTGTCAAAATCAAATGATAGGACTAAATTGAATATGACGTTTCTAATTTTAAACGGCTAACTCAACTTAGACTTAGCGGCTCAAAAGCTATTCTAGGATGGCCATTTTAGGATGAAATAAGAACTGTCATCGCTAATTTTAGTCGGGACCTCCAGACGTGCCACTTAAAATTAAATTGTATGTAAATACGTCAATTTGAATATGGTTTGAATACTAGTTGTCAAAAATGGAACGTAGAGACAAAAAATGAAAAAATATTATTCTCTAACCGTGGTCATTCCTTTTGCGCTTGATTAAATGTATCTGGAATGTGCTCCGCTGTCTTTTGTTTGTGTTCTATTGTGTTCTTGTGCCCGCTTATCATCAAATGATAGCACAGATAGCAGTAAATTGTCAAATGCCGCGAAAATTATGTAAAATGTGGAGAGAAAGTTGAAAATTACAAAAAATAAATATAATAAACGTGTGTAAGATCTTAAAAAAGTAAGATTTAATCATAAAAAGTAATAAAATATGGAATTAAATCGATATCATTCATTAATTCGGTCACATGATTTTTAAAATGGTAACACACATCCAATTCAACCTATCCAAAACTTAGCCCACCACAGACAACTTAGCCGGTGTTTAAAACCTTTCTTAATTTAGTTGGATGACCGTTTTGGAATAACAAATGGTTTAGCTAAGATTAAAATCCGCGTAAAATTTAGGAATTAGTTTTAGTTTTAGCTTTAGACGATGGGCGCCAGAATTAGGTCCATTATCGTTATATTTTTAAAAGTTAGTAATTCTGCATTTTCTAAAAATTATTTGCTTCGTCTGGGAATCGAGCCGACTCAAAAGTGAAAAAGAAACACCCCGTATTTTTATGATGCCAATCGAAAGAATGGACAAAAAAATATAATTCCTCTGAAGCAACATAGTATCTTAAAGTCCAAGTTGCATAGTCTTGGAACACCCTGTATAATCAATGTAAAAAGTTTTACTGTATGGACATGATGAGATGGACAGAAGAGCGCTCTCGCGCTTTTAAGTCTTTCCGCCATTCGTGTTACTGGCATTAAATGTATTTATGTAGTATATAAACCATCTGGTATCCACAACACAAGCCTATAGTTGCTTACTGTGGAACTAGATGGCGCTGTGTGTATGTCTAAGGATATATATTAACGACCTGTGTAGTGGTTAGAAACTCTGACTACTATACCAGAAGGTCGCGGGTTCGAATCCCGCTAGGGGCATATGTTTGTATGATGAATACGGATATGTGTACCCGAGTTATGGATGTTTTCATTCATAATAAGTATTTATTTACAAAAAAAAATGTATTTAAGTAGTATATCAACCACCTGGTATCCACAACGCAAGCATATAGTTGCTTAAACTGGAACTAGATGGCATTGTGTGCATGTCCAAGGATATTTATTTATTTATTGGTAGATTACTCTTTTTCTACCGAATTTTAACCTTTAGCCTTTGGGGGGGGGGGGGGGATTGTTTCTTTTTTTATATCCCTTTTCACGGAACCCACATACCTACATTTAGTAGGCAACGTTCATGTGGTGACGACCGATTGGTGTAGTGGATAGTCACCCTATCAGCGAAACCAACGGTTGCGGGTTCGAATCCCGCCAGGGGTAAATGTTTGTGTGATGAATACGAACATTTATTCCCGAGTCTTGGATGTTTATATAAATATTTATGTATGTTTATCCGTTATCTAGTATCTATAGCACAAGCTTTGCTTAGTTTGGGACTAGATGAGTGGTGTAAGTGTCCGAAATATTAATTAATTTATTTATTATTATTATTATTATTATGGTGAATTTGGTATCTATATCATATAAGTTGGGCTAGCCGTGCAGATAAGACAGACAACTATTAAAATGTATTTGTGGCATATAATTAATTTTCTGTGAGCATAACGTTCACGCTCACAAATTCGCATAATAATGTCATAATGTCGCATAATTAATTATCATAAAGAACAATAACAGTTGTAACTTGTTTTCAAGTTATTTCTTCATTGGCCTTGAGAATATTTTTAATATTTTACCACATGCATGTAAAACTTAAAATTAGATCTTAAACTAAATTATATAAGTGGATAGACCATAAGAGTTAGTGTTACTTTAGTATGAATATCTTAACACGAAAACGAAATAATGATGTTGACTGTACGATCATTAGTAACGTTTGACATGATGAATCTTTAAGAAATCGGCTTCATATTCAGGCCCGTATTAATAAACCATTTTCAAGATTGAGAACAGGCTTGTGATCGGTTTCAAGTAAACGTGTTGATTAATAAACCTAACTTGAGACCTGAAACGCACGTGAATAGCGTCGACTTTCACGTATTAATAAACGAAACTCAAGACTATCATTCATTTCAGTTTCAAAAAAAAAAGCGATATCGCGTAAGAAACAGAAAAAAAAAACAATCGAATTGAGAATTCTGTTTTGTGGAAATTTCAATTGGGAATCGGTTAAAAATATCATCAACCAGTAGCGAAGCTAAACGTGGCCGCGTAAGAGGCCCTTATGAATACGAGGGTTAAATTTCTTATAAAAACTATTACTAAAAATTAGTAAATACAAATTTCATAGCAATACTATCAATTGAAGCAGAGTTAGCTTCAAAAATCAACTACAAGCATTGATTTATTATATAAGTCTATGACTACAAATCTTTACACAAGACTTCAGCAAGACAAAAAGCCGAAAGGCATTATTTTTGTAAAAGATTTAATCACAAACGTCATAAAATACATAGGTATTGTTTTTAATATGACTCAATGTATTCGCGTAATTATATTTCATTATTATGACTATATTTTGTGTTTACATTTGTATTCTCTGAAATAAGATAAGATAAATTTATCTGTCATTACATTAAAAACTTAGCCTAATTATATATGTACATGTGTAATAAGTGTAGGTACAAAATTTTTTTTTTGTTTAATTTGGTACCTACTGAAAGAAATAGCCTAAAAAGGCCTCGCTGATGCATCTTGGCCCACATCTAAAATAGTCCACGCTACAGCACTGTCATCAACTGTCACCTATTGAGGAATTATCGATAAATAACTGTTAATTTCATTCTAGTTTTACTTATTTCGAATGCAAAGTTTGTCCTTTAACTTGAGATTGCATGTTAATTAGTCTAAATGTAGTTTATTTGTTTTTCAATAGTACATAAACAACCAGTAATCCGACTTGGTCGTTTTCATGATATTTTTTTTGCGAAGTATGCGGGAATTGGCCGAAAATTTTTCCCTGCATTCTAAATTCTAGCCAATTGCGGAACTAAACCTATTTAGACATTTTAATTACAAATTGTACTTTCAATGCATGCAATAAATTATTTTTGATTAAAGATATGTCGGGCTTTTGCGCTTCTGTGAGACTCAACATGAACAGTATTTCTTCAATGGTAATATAAAATGTAATTCGAAAGTGAATTTGTCAATCTGTCTGTGTTACTGGGTACGATACGGTAAAATTATTCCCACCTCTTGTTCCTGAGGACCTTTCTCTAAGCTGGTATCTATAATAATGTGACATAAAATCTACTGTACTTATTAATCTAATATATTTGACATGTAATTTAATTATTACTTTATCCAAGGTTTTAATTTATTAGTCCCGATTCAATGAATATATGATTGTGTAGGTGCAAAGTATTCCATTATAAAGTATTTCAATAATAATTTTGTTTATAAAATTCATAATAAAAACATCGAACATTTCGGCGCAAAGTACCGTTGCTGCACTCAAATTGTAGACGATTCGTTCTTTTTATAATTCTATACTGCACAAGAAATACAAACAGATTACAGTCAGAAAATATATACAAAGGTGTGTACGGCGTTGTGTGTGTGTGTTCAGTCTTTGTCTGACGTATCTCGTAATACGTGGTCTGATTTAAGTGCATTTTTTTTTGTCTGGTGAAAATCCGTTCAGCCGTTTCGAAGATATTTAGCTTTTAACACAGTTTTTTTGGTGTATTTGGATATTATAGGCTTACGAGAGTTTTCTGAATTTACAATTTTTTATATTTACGATGTAACTCGGGGATAGATTGTTAGCCATGTTTCATGGAAATCGGTTAAGGCGTTTGGAAGATATTTAAGTCAAGTCTACACTTAAAATTGTCTAATTTTAAATTTTTTTAAGCTACTGCAAAAGGCAATTTTCCCCTGAGAAGAACAAGCAAGAAACACGAGGGGTTGCTCTTTTAAAAACGGGGTTTTTATATTACAAAAAGGTTCAATATTGTTTTATTATTAATTGTGAAATTAATAATAAGAATAATAAGTTGGTTATGTCCAGGATGATTATCATGTAAATACCTTTTAAAACAGGATAGTAAATGGTTTTCTTTTGTGATTTGTGTTACTGTTTAAATGATTAACTGTGACATATACAGGTAGGCAGCACGAAAGGTTACTAATGCAAAAACTTGCACAACTTAATTTTGTTTTTTAAATCATATAATTCGACTCTCAAGGCGGTGGCCTTGAGGTGAGATACTCGAGGGGTCGAGTGTTCTTTCGTATCAGCATCGAGTATGAATGTTGTTCATCAACTCAATATGTGCCAATCAATTGTGAACGTTAAACGGTCCTAATTTACTCTCGTGTCTATATCGTAGTGGGTCGGTGTGTAGTATGTTTGTGACTACAGTGTGAGTGTTGTGTTAATGCGTTTATCTTTGGTTTGTTATTTTTTTAGTTATAAAAGAGACCTATCACATCGGCCGCGACGGTCAGTCGTTAATCAAAATTAAACACGGATAATTCGATATTAAATAACAATGTTGTGATAATGTTATAAGATATTTACGGAAAATGTAATGTAAACTACAAATTCACGATATAACGTAGTGTTAACGTATTGGCTGGTACAGTCTTCTGACAAAATATCGTTTTACAAAAGTTTAGTTACAAGACCTTGCCATATTTTATATTAAATTTTATATCTAATAAATAATATTATAAATGAGAAAGTTTGAATGTTTGTAGCACAATCACGGTGAAACGGCTGAACGGATTTGGATGAAATTTGGCATATAGGTAGAACATACCTTGTTTGTATTGGAAACAGGATTTTTTGAGCCCCAAAAAGTAAGTAGTTACCGCGGGATAAACAAATTGAACATGTCCGCTATAAAGTAATTCCACGCTAGCGAGTCGCGGGCTAATAACTAGTATTTTATATGTCGCAGACAAATAGTCGAATTAGCGACTTCATGAAATGCCTAGGTGGATCGTTGTGTATATTTCCTGAACTGTTGGAAAGGCTTCGAAGCAACCTAACACAACATGACACATACTAGATGCTATAAAGTGGAAATCAGCTATTTTGACAATGTATATAAAATATACAAGTCCCATAAATTATTCGTCAAAAACAACGAAGTTATTTAGATGTATTTGTGAAAAGGGACAGCGCACGGATTTTTTGTAGGCCAGAAAAAAATTCAAATCGGATAATTTTGTCCGTGAGGATGGAATGTATAGTGTTCTATGCAATAACACGCACGGAGAACAAAATTGTCCGACCGCAAGTGATCACTTAAATTATTGAATAACTCTTGTGTTAAAATTTCCGTCAAACATGACTATATCCGAATCCTTGAGTTTGATCTTAAATATAAAATAGTTAAAAATTTAGAAAAACCCTCGAAAGACATCATATATCAGCGAAATACACCAAAAAAACTGAAGCTGTTTAACAAAAAATTTAATTGTATTTAAAAAATTATAATCGAGTAGGTATACAAAACAACCTTGTGTGCATGAGTGCCATAAGTGGAGACTGTTATGGCTTATGTGTTGCCTTTATGTTACAAACATATTGTAGTGATATTAGCTGTTTGTTTCCCAGAAATAAATAAAACATCTTCAAAACAGCTTAACCGATTGTCATCAAACGTGGTTAAGAACGTGTCCCCTCATTTAGTCTTTATTAACAAAAGACTCGCACTCCGGTTGTCAGAGATAAGATAACCAGTCCCTCAAATAAGATAGAGTTTCCGGACCAGTACGTTTCCACCTTCTGCCTCATCTTTATTTAACATCAGGTGTGATTGAGGGCAAGTGCTAAGCCGTTATGCATAAAAAAAAACGCATTACCGAGATAGGTCCAGATAAAGACTGGACACACAACACCGTCAAATACATAGCACCCGTCGTTTTTCATCGGGGGCCTGAAAAATAGTTACCACTAACCGGCATTTAAACTACAAAAGTTTAAAATCACGCTTTAATGTTTACCTATAACTAATATTAAAATTGCGACAGTTTGGATGTTTGTTTGTTATTCAAACGGATGAGCGGATTTGGTTGAAATTTGGTATACAGGTAGAATATACCCTGGATTAAGACATAGGATATTTTTTATCCCGATGTAGTGTGTAGTTCCCGCGGGATAAATAAATTAAACATGTAAAATTAGTCCACGCAGGCGAAGCCGCGGATGGAAAGTTAGTTCTTAATAAACAATGGTGTCGATTCGGATGTACACCAACTAAACTAAAACAAGTTTTAAAGTGGCACTGTCTCTTTCTCCCTGGAACAGTACGATGCGACGGCACCACTCCAAAACTGGTTTTAGTTTAGTTGGTGTATATCCGAATAGACACCAATAATAATACACTAGCCGTTTGTGTGCCAAGTGGGATATGACATAGCTCTATTTATTCTGTTTGTACCATCACTGCAGTTTTATGCTAACTACTACAAAATATGAACTACTTACCAACACTACTTACCAACATGCTTCCACTACCTGTTCTGTTGCACCTGCCTAGCCTTGGCCACATACCTATGTATCACGGATTATTAGTAGGTACCCAACTAATAATCGGTAATGCATGCGGGGGATGGGGTGGGAGGGGGCGCAATTTAATTTCATTGTATAACATACGGATAACTGTAATTGGCCATAGTTTTAGTCACATGTACTGTAATACGTTACTTTTGTATTAGCTGTTGTTATCCTGAATAAATAAATAAATAAATGAACCATTACATTTTCTTGTTATCAGATGAAATGATTAGGACCCGAGACAAATTGAATGAGCTCTCTCTCTCGCTCTACAAATAACTTTATGACCCTGTGTTTACTAATATAATAACCATCCAAGGGTGACGACGATTTTATGACGACCTGTTTGGTGTAGTGGTTAAAAACTCTGACCGCTATACCAAAGGGTCGCGGGATCGAACCCCGCTAGGGGCATATGTTTAAATGATGAATACGGACATGTGTACCCGAGTTATGGATGTTTTCATTTATAATAAGTATTTATTTCCAAAAAAAATATATTTATGTAGTTTAACAACCATCTATACAAAGCGAATGTGGATGGTAGTGTTGGTAGGGGAAGACCACGGCGAACGTACCATGATCAAATCGGGGACGTCTTAAAGAAAGGCCAAGTCAAGAGTACCGTAAACCGACGAGCATGTATGAACAACCTTATGAGAGTGAAGGAAGCAGAAGAGGTGTGTCAGGATCGTAGCAAGTGGAAGTCTGTGGTCTCTGCCTACCCCAACGGGAAACAGGCGTGACATTATGTATGTATGTATGTAACAACCATCTAGTATTCACAACACAAGCTTGTAGTTGCTTACTGTGGAATGGCGCTGTGTGTATGTCTAAAGATATGTATTTATTACATTTTCTTGTTATCAGATGAAATGAATAGGACCCGAGACAAATTGAATGAGCTCTCACTCTCTCTCTTCAAATAACTTTATGACGCTGTGTTTACTAATAACCATTCAAGGGTTCATTCACCTTCCAGCTTCACTTTCAGAATCACTTGTTTGATTGGCCAAAAGACAATAATAAATAAATAATAAATAAATACGAACGTGCCCCAGACTGTTATAGAAATAAGATAAATATATAAAAAAATATTATTTAATAAATTATTATGAGTATTACATGACAAATGTAAAAGCAACGGAAAAAAAACATTAAATAAAAGTTTTCTGTGTTGCCTGATTGCTGTCATGTTGCCATCAGATTTCTGATCATTCTTGTATACTAAATATTTATGTATTTATTATCTTCTTTGTCACATTCACCGGCCGGCAACGCATCTGTGACCCTTTTGGTGTTGCGGGTGTCCATGGGCGGCGGTGATTGCTTTCCATCAGGTGACCCGCATGCTCGTTTGCCGCCCTCTCGTATAAAAAATAAAAAAAAAATTCACACACTGCACCATGACAATGACACAATACTTTCCCGCTACATAACAAGCACATATTATTAACACAAATTCTTTTTTACACATTGCTTTCCTCTCCCAGGGTGGGACGGAAGTACAGCGCCCAGTTCCTGGAACTGAGCATAAAGCTGAGCCCCCCTCCTCTTTGCCACAGTGGCACTCAAAATTTGTTGTGTTTATCTTTATATGTTTTGTAGTTTGTTCTTTTTAATGTTTTATATGTTAAGTCTGTTTTGTACATTTAATGTGTGCCCACTTGTGGCGAATAAACTGTTTTCTTTCTTTCTTATGATTCATTTATTTCCGTTCTACCGATCATTGTTAATCATTCGATTCGGATAGAGACCGGCAAGTCGCTCAAGCATTTCGATTGGCTGTCGACATAATTGACAGCTCGCGAGAGATGTTGTCTGCGCCCAGAGTGTGTTTTGAGTCTTGTACAACATAAACTACACTATGAATAAGCTACTGTTTATTTATCGACGATATTCGATTTTTAATCGTTTTTATGATTATATTTTTTTGACATTGACTGCTGGTGTGGACTTGAAGCCAGACTGGCCTTACCACTAATTAAACAACGTAAACATGTAAGAAGAGTATGCACAAAGAGTCTTTATATTTGCTCTGTGGTTACAAGTTAGTTCAATCGATTTGTTCACCGAAAAACTCCCTAAACTCCAAATTCTCCATCTTCCAGAATCCTCCTAGTGGTATTCGGGTCCGTCGCTGTTGCTGCGTCAGGCCGTATCGCATACAAATACCTCAAGCGGCGTCGGAGAAGGGAGCTTGAGGATAACATCAAGAAGCAGCTGGCGGCCGGACGGCGCGAGAGGCGGGCGCATGCGCGGGAGAAGAACCTCACGGAGGTGCAGCTGTGCGTTGTATGCACGGAGAACCCTAAGGAGGTGGGTGGAGTATTAATAATCCATAACAGGGGCAGCATTTTATGATTTGGTATACACGTTCGTCAAATTCCGCTTTCGTCTGTTCATTTAACGACCTGTTTGGTGTAGTGGTTAGCAACTCTGACCACTGTACCGAAAGGTTGCGGGTTCGAATCCCGCTAGGGGCATATGTTTGTGTGATGAATACGGACATGTGTACCCGAGTTATGGATTTCATTTATAATAAGTATTTATTTACAAAAAAAATGTGTTTATGTAGTATATCAACCATCTGGTGTCCACAACACAAGCCTATAGTTGCTTACCGTGGAACTAGATGGCGCTGTGTGTAATGTCTAAGGATATTTATTTATATTTATTTATTTCTTTTTTCCGTATAGGTCAGAATTCTGATCATCATTATCAGCCCGTAAACATCCCACTGCAGGGATATAGGCCTTCCCTAGTATGTAAGGGAGTATGGGCCGTTGTCCACCACGCTGGCCCAATGCGGGTTGGGACTTCACTTCACAGGCCTTTGAATTTTTATTTCTCAGACATGCAGGTTTCCTCACGATGTTTTCCTTCACCGTTTAGGAGCAGTAGTAGGATATATGCATATAAGTAATTAAATTAAATTTAAAAACTCATTGGTACATGGCCTGCCTGGGAATCGAACCCGGACCTCCCAAATTGGGAGACCGCGTCTTAAACCACTGAGCCACCGACGCTCCCATGTAGTATAATTTTGATACCTACTGCTGTTGAAACATCAATTGTTGTGAATCCGCTTTCGTCAGCGTATTTTTTTTGTCATTTATTCTCTCTCTCCCTAAGAAATAACTCACGGATTATGACGAAAGCTGAATATGACGAACGAGTATTGGAGGTAATACACGTCAAACTACTTCATTGTTACAGATAATTCTATTGCCATGCGGCCACGTGTGTCTCTGCGAGGATTGCTCGGACAACATCAAAGACACCTGCCCCGTATGCCGAGAGAGGATAGAGTCCAGAGCGCCCGCGTTCATCACGTAAATTGCTCGATGTAATTTTAGGCCTGATTGTACAATATAGCATAATTAGATCGAATTTATTGCTTCATTTACATTAGTTTGACGGTCGCATCTTACTGAGCAAGCGTACGACCTATCTTGAGATCCGAATCATGAATATGAGCGGTGTGAGCTCACGATCGGTTGTTAATTGCTCATAAGTTTCAAGCGTTATAGGTAAATAATCGTACGTGAAGTCGTTTAAACCTCAGGCCACATCGAAACGAAGCTCAGTTCGTTTAGCTCCGCTCATGTCACCTAACTATGAGAGCTAAGCGAGCTAAAGAAGTAGGTTCATACCGGAAACGAAAGATTATTATGTGATTAGTTGACATCCCACGCTCGTCTTTCAAGTAAAACAATATACCTAGCTTCGCCGGGATCGTCGAATTCGCCTGCTCACTGGTTCAATTTAGCTCTATTGTTCGTGTGAACCGAAGTATGAAAACACACGGTAGTTACGCGAAGCAAAGCTAAACGAAGTTTGCTTCGGTTTGCTCCCGGTGTGGCCTGGGCTTAACCTTTTTGTTCGGAGTATGGACGACGTGAGCGCTGTCATATAAACGTGAGGATGCTTACGCGCTTACGGAACTGAGATCAGTGTGCTCTGTAGCTCCATTCGGACCACAAGGCAAGCCAGTGTAAACGCTACGATTGTATCAGAACATCGTATTAGATTTGGCGACTGAATGTTTTACCATGTCAAACTACAAAAGGTGTAAACAACATCAATGCGTCGGTCTTACGACTGTACTGAAGGGGCACATCCTCCTCACACAAGGAGTGAATATGAGCCCTAATCCAGCACGGGGGCCCAGTGCGGATTGGTAAAGGTGATGGATTAATCTTGGCTAGGATATGTACAACTTGCGAATATATAGAGCAAAATAGTAGGAATTACAGAATAATACTGATATCTAATGAGGTTCTGTATTTAAAAAGCAGAAGAGTTTTAAATGTTTTAGAAATTGGCAACACTACATAGGCAACTGACGATAGATCTCAAAAAAACAAGAATCCAAAGTCAAAAAAAAACACTCATCAATCATTGAACAAAACAAAAAAAGGCTTTTTGGCGGTAAGTCAGCGAGTGACGTTGCATTTTTATTTTACAAATTGATTTTTTTGTTATAATAATGTTCATTAGGTTCATTATAGGACACTGATCGTATAAATTGATTTCGTTCGACTTCCTTTTTTACCAGACTACGGAGGAAGGGTTGTGATTTTTTATATACGAAATCGTTTTGCGATTCGAATCAATCGATCGATTTTTTTGGAAATTAATTTGCATCCCTATTTAATTTTTTTAACATGTCAATGTCACTCAAGGTAAAGTATATCGGTGTTACAATATAACATTTACAAAAAAATCTTCTGCTTTTTACTGGATGCTATAAATGATAATTTATTCCTTTCAATTAGTGTCATTAGAGTTGCAGAATATTCTAACATGATGTACAATATCTAGCCAAACCTTCAAACAAAAAAAACTAGGAGTAGCCACTTACCTAGTGTGCCCTATTTTTATCCTTACGGTAAAAACTCATCCGGTATATGAAGGTATGTATCAACCATCTGGTATCCACAACACAAGCCTAGTAGCTTGGTGTGGAACTAGATGGTGCTGTCTGTAATATAGTAGCGTGGTTCGGACAATCATACTTCTGACGCTTATTAGGACGACCTGAATATGTGTGGATGTGAAAAGAACAGGAGACTATAAATCCTACCTACGTCTAACATCGTATATATTTAAAACTTTGCAAAAATGTGTGTATACAATGTAAAAGTTGCTCAGTCTAGACCACCTGGCCAAGTTAATACCCATCCTCAGATATGCATAAAGTAAGAGTACTAGTTCTCCGTCGGCATGGAATTACCACGTCGCGGATTTTTTCAGGATGAAAAGCATCCTATGTCCTTTTTAGCGTGAGAGCCGGACAGACGGACTTTCACATTTATAATATTGGTATGGATAGCCCAAATGTGCCGGTGAGTACATGATCACAGCTTTAAAATAAGGCTGTCTGTCCATTCTAATCTTTAGTATGTTTTCTAGTGATTTCGTATGTAGTCCAATTGGAGGCGAGCGCATTGTTGCCGATTACATCATAAAAGCAAGGGAGATAATGTTACTGTTATAAATTAGTGCGGGTTCTAGTGTCGCCGCTTTTAAAACTAAATTTTGCGTACACGTACGTAAGCGAAGCACGGTTGTGTAGCAATCTCGGCTCTCCATACACTTATGTACATTGTCTAGACATATAAGTACCACGCCCTGACATATCTTCCTCGTCAGTATGACCTATGGCCGATAAAACTGTTTGCGGGGAAAAAACGCGAAACTGTAAAAATCTTGTATCTCTCATGTGTACATAAGCACTGATACATAAGCACGAGTAATCCAAAACAAAAGGGCCATGTTGTTGTAATAGGTTATTATTAAGCGTTACTCAGACTGGGGTGGCATGCAGTGGCGAGTTTTTGTAGTGGTAGAGCCACGCTGTAAGCTATTAGCTTGCAGCATGAATGGGCCGGCTCGACCGTGGAAGTACCACCCTCTCGCAGAAGACCGACGTCTGAGTAGTGGCATTTTGCCACTGCGCTTCGTCCGGTGAGCGAGGGCGCCGGAGGCCCACCTTCCAGTCTCTCTCCAGAATGGTAGCGGTATTTAAAGAGTTAGTACCCCAGGAGGGTACCAGCACTATTAGTGCTGGAGAATCCCTCATCGCTCAGGCTGCCCTACTTATTCTGGGGTGGACACCTTCCTCAAAGGCCGGCAACGCATCTGTGACCCTTTTGGTGTTGCGGGTGCCCATGGGCGGCGGTGATTGCTTTCCATCAGGTGACCCGCATGCTCGTTTGCCGCCCACTCATATAAAAAAAAAAAAAAGTTGCCGTATATGTATTTCTACATAACCCAAGCTATTACACTTCACCCGCCACCATAGTCCGCTCCAGTCTGCGCGCGGCTTTACTTTCTTAGATCAAAGCTCGCACGTTTGACAGAATACTAGATAAAGTGAAAAGTACACGGTTGTAAATAGATTGCCACATTGGTTTTTAGCGATCTTCCGAGAACGTTATTTATTAATGACATAGTCTTGTAAATGTCGACAGCATGTGAATGAAGGTAGAAACATACTTGTCACATCCAACGCGTGCGTCCACCAACCAGTCAATTGTATCACGCAAACGCGCAGTGATTAATCTGTACGTCCACCAACCAATCAATTGAATCCCGCGAACGTGTAGTGAACGGTCAGTACGTCTACCAACCAATTAATTGTATCACGAGAATGCGCAGTGATTGGTCAGTACGTCTACCAACCAATAAATTTTATTGTATCACGAGAATGCATAGTAAATTTTGTCGACCTGTTTGGTGTAGTGGTTAGAAACTTTGACCACTATACCAAAAGGTCGCGGGTTCGAATCCCACAAGCGGCATATGTTTGTATGATAAATACGGACACTTGTACCCGAGTTATGGATGTTTTTATTTATAATAAGCATTTATTTACAAAAAACTTGTCACACCCAACGCGTGCGTCCACCAACCAGTCAATTGTATCACGCAAACGAGGTGATAGGTCAGTACTTCCATCAACCAATCATATTTATCACGCGAACGCGCAGTGATTAGTCAGTACGTGTACCAACCAATCATTTCTATCACGAGAACGCGCGGTGATTAATCAGTACGTCCACCAACCAATCAATTGAATCCTGCGAACGTGTAGTGAACGGTCAGTACGTCTACCAACCAATTAATTGTATCACGAGAATGCGCAGTGAATTTTGTCGACTTGTTTGGTGTAGTGGTTAGTAACTCTGACCACTATACCAAAAGATCGCGGGTCAATTATGTTACACAGTTTTTCAAACACATTTAGGCCCGTTTTATACATAGAACCAAACATAAACTTAATACCAGTTCTAAAACGATAAATAAATTCATATTTAAGTGGCGAGAAAAAGCGACAATTATATAAATCCAGATTCACACTTGAGTTCTGTACTACGGACCTAATTGTACAATATTATGTAAGACTGGCCTATGCTTCATATGCTGTTGCCTAGTTTAATGAAATAATAAGAGTGTGTCTTTGACTGTACAGTTCGTGGCATGTCAAGTGTGACGACTTTTGGACCAACCTTGTCCTCTATTAAAAGCCTGCTTAGTTACGTTGACTTGTCATTGACTCCACCTGTAGGTCTATTATTTAATTCACTTTAAAATTGCCTATGTTCAGTGTGATTCACAAATGAAATTAATAAAATGATTTGATTGATTTTGCTTTATTTACTTACATTATTTACATTTGCTTATTGTCAGAAACCTATCTGTAAAGATCCTGTTCGACCACAACTAGCAGAACAAGTGTCATCTTCATCTTGCCCATTGGTTATAGCTTCGAGATCTGAATTGGATATACTTCTATCACTTTCAGCTACATGTTTGATTATGTGATCTGACTTCAATTCTGCTGTTTCATCTATTCCATAATCTTCCAGCAGTTTGTTTACTTTAGAATGATTCATATCACTTGCTTTAGTATGTGTTTTATTACAACAGTTTTCAGAACAGGTCGTTCCATTTTTTAAAACTTCTTGATCTTTCTTCTTACTTCTACATAGACCTGTTCTACAAGGTCTACCCTTAGACTTACAACTACCTTCACTTGCATTGTCTAATTCATTTACAGCTTTTGTCAATTGTTCATTTTGTTTGGCATTGTACTCTTCAAGCATTTTCTTGGCTTTGGAACTCTTTCCAATGCCGAGTTTTGGGAGACCTTTATTCAGCCCCTCAAGCAAGACACAAGCCTTGCACACTTTCTGTGAGGAGACAAAATTACACCTAACACAAACCCCCTGTGTTGGTAAAGATACTTGCTCCTTTACAGCCATTGTTTCACCTGTAAATTGAAGAATCTTATTTAAAAACTTGTATAAAGTTTCTTCAAATGTGTTTGAAAGTCCCATCATTTTGTAGAATTGAGTGTATAACCTGTTTGTTTTCTCCTCTACCCAAAGGTTATTTGATAAAGGTATCCCTAGTTAGTCACAAGGAAAATTTTACACAAAATATATGCAAGTTTTCTACCAGCAAATCTTAGAAAGACAGGATTTTATTTGCCCTTTTTTTTAATAAGAAATTTTAGGGTTCTCGTTTTTACAACACCGTCAATAACATTTATTGTACACCAAAGTATTTAAGATAATACATAAGCACATCAGTCAAAAGTTACATTTAGCTTCTAATTTGTTATTTAATTATCAACAACTTTGTTGCCTGTGAGTGTACATTATACCTACCAGAATAAATAATGTCCATTATACAGGCAGGTCTGATCTTCTCCATGTCCTTCAGTAAAGCCCTCGCATGACCTCTGTAGGCATTTGGAGCGAACACGCATTCTGTGGAGAAGTAGACCAGTTTCTTGTAGTGTGCATACATCACTATCTCTTTTTCATAAGTGTATTTCAGAGGTTTCACTCTCGGTATTGTTCCTTCGCTGCCCTGAAATAAAAAGTAAATTTGGTTGATGATTGAGAGGCAGTTCCACAGTGGGATAACATCATCATCAGCCTTACACATCCCCACTGTTGGGGTATAGCCTCCTCTTATCGTGTGAGGTTATGAGCCATGTAGATTGGCAGGGGGTTGTACGTCATCTCGCACGAAAAAGTCTTGATCGTGCGACTTGTCACCATTCGATTTTACCTAATATTTTTGTCGTCAACTCGCACGACCATGAAAATCTGAGGTAACTATGTACAGTCAGCTACAGAAAGCCTTTTTAAAACGTTTAAGAGGGCTTTCGCAAAATAGAAGTGCACACTAGCCCCTCTGGTACTATAAAATCATTTTCTCTTGAATTAAGATAAATATCGAAATTCTGTTCTATCCACTCACTACCTAGAAAATTACCGACATTGCATTGTAGTAAATCTTGATAGTTTCTAATAGTACAGTTGAGTAGAAATATCAATTAAAAAAAAACGGCATAGAAATTGTTTGCCAGGTAAAAAAGTTTCAATATTTTTTTAACTGGCTGTACTTTGTACTTGCGAGCGAGTTGACAACAAAAATATTAGGTAAAATCGAATGGTGCCAAGTCCCACGATCGTGCGGAATGACGAACAACCCTTGACAGGATAGGATATAGGTTTTAGCGGGCTTGATTTCTGCAACTCGACGCAGTTTGCGCCTATTTTGCGTGATGGGTTGCCGACACTACTCTTGCCAACCCAGTTCCTCCAGGAAGCCTAGCAGACCCTTGATGTTGCCGACGACTTCTGGACAGGATAGGATATTTGATTGTAATTAGCTGACCAAAGACACAAGTAGACAACAGTTAAGAAGACAATCTAGCCAATATTTGCATGTGTAGTAGTCCCTCTACAATAACTTGAGATAGAAGCTAAACATCTCTCTTATCTCCTGCCTTTGTAGACTAGCCACACTGCCGCCGGTAAAAGCTGTCAAAATCAAAAATCAAAATCAAAATATTTTTATTTCATAGGATAAAATTATCACTTGAAAACGTCACTATTAATATTAATATTACATTATAGTTTAAATGTGTATGTGGATACATAGCTAGAAAAGTAAATGATACTAACAGGGAATACATAAGCACCTTGTGTAATGTTGTTGTCTTCATTGTTTGTTCTGGGCTGAAGAATACCCAATTAGTATTACTCTTCTACATATTATTGTATATTTATAAGGTACTCATGTGTGTATTATTTTTGTTATCTATTTTTTTTTGTATTCTATTTGTGTCTATCTATTATAGCTATTTATGCATATAATACTATGTATTTTGTTTTTTATAGTATAAGCAATTAATTATGTAGCTATTTCATATGAAAGAAAGAAAGAAAAAGTATATAAATACAGAAAATTTCGTAGGTATAACATTTTGCATAATTAAATGTATTTGTGGCAAAGGGATTGGGTGTCAGCATTTGCTGCCAATATGTCGTATGGTAATTGACAGCGCTGGTTTTCAGCGCAACCCCTCTCTCACTTAGGTTTTCAAAATAAAACAGCAGTCAGGCGCGTTCCCCCGTACACTTGTGTGAGAAAAAAAAAAGCATCCGTATTTGGCACAACCTGCCTGTTCCATAAAGTTGTACTCCGACACCCAAAGGTTGCCTGGAAGAGATGGCTATTAGTGATAAAGCCACCTAATTGTACTCAATTTTTTTATTGTGTTTTGTAAAATCACTAATTGTATCGTTATATAATCTTTATCATACAAAATGAGGTAACTACTCACAGTAGATATAGCAGTACACCTGGTTAGCCTGGCTATATCACCTCTCAACACATTCATGAGCACTGTCTCGGCTATATCGTCAGCATTATGGCCTGTTGCAATACATTTAACCCCGAGTGTCGCTGCCCCTCGGTCCAGAGCTTGTCTTCTGAACACTCCACAGAATGTACAGTTATTCTTCCTTCCAATCTGAGCTACAATTTCATCCATAGTCCATCCATACAAGTCTTTGTATGAGAGAATTTTCAGAGGCATGTCATAGTCATCCCGATTCTGTTTGACTGTCTCCAGGCTGTCGTCACGGTAGCCAGTGATACCTTCGTCTATGGAGAGTAACATTAGACTTAAGCCGTAATTGTACCGTTGGTTGAGGGTCTTTAATACGTATGCGAGAACTGTCGAATCTTTGCCGCCAGATGCGCCGATGGCCACCGAATCTCCTTTGTTGAATAGCTCTCCCTTTGTTATTGTGTAGTGAATTTCGGTCTCGAATGCCCAGAAAAAGCATTCTTTGCAGAGTGCATCGGCGGTTTTTGGGCGCTGGGAATAAAATTTGACTCTTCATTATAAATCGTTCGGCTTTCAGCGCAATAGCTAATTACCACTGAGTAACATATTCCCTAAATGGTTTATTTAAACTAACCTTCAAGACAGCATTCTTTCCACAGCCCGTTTTGCATGGTACAGGCATCTTTGTTTACAATATAATATGTAAAACATACAGTTATGATAAAAATGTAAATGTTAACAAGAAACGGAACAATTACTAATTAAAAACATTGAATCCACGAGCCCCACAAATCCAGTCACAAATTTTTAGGCTGATTGTCAGCCACAGATTACTCAGATAATTGTCAGCCAGCCAGCCTTCTGTCAAGTTGTGCCAGGTAGCCCAGGTAATGTTTTTAAAACATCGATATTAAATCGATTAATCGATAGTATGTCAACTATTGATTGTCTGAGAAAAGTAGCGATAGTGGGGAGAATTTATTATGTAACGAAAGTTTTATTTTTTGTTTTCGACGTTTTCATTTGTTTTGTTACGAAAATTATCATTTATTTACTTAGCAAATGTAACTGTCAGTATTAGTAGATTTTTCGACGACATTTTTTGGGTAATTTCAAACAATGGCATTGATAACACGGTAATTATAAAAGAAAAAACAACGGGATGGTGAGTAAAAAAGGTACTACTACTATAAAATAAAGTTATTACATATTTTACTTGTACAAAATACAAAGTATATAAAAATCTGTTTTATTTCATACCTATAAAAGTATCGAAAACTATCGATTTATCAATGTATTTTTTTGTGCAATCGATTCTATCGGAATTTCAAACAATCTACTGGTGTCGATTCGGATGTACACCAACAAAATTAAACTAAAACCAGTTTTAAAGTATTACTGTCTCTTTCTCCCTGGAACAGTACGATGCGATGACACCACTACAAACCTGGTTTTAGTTTAGTTGGTGTACATCCGAATCGATACCTATCAGTTAGATTCACGGACAGACCGACCACAGATTAAAAAGAAAGTTACCAAGACCTCAAACAATGGAATGTCAGACCACTCGCAGTAGAACCGGGGTTTTGTCTTGTTCAAAATAGTTACTATACTCTTTGGTCTTGTTTGATAAATAATTTGCAATGGAAAGTACATTTTACATGTTTTTCGGCTACTAGGTGCTCAACCTTAATTATTACTTAGCTATCATAGTTTTACTTTAGCTTCAATCAACCGTTTAGCAGGCAGGAGGGGCGTAACACTATACTCTTACAAAATTTGCACTTGTAAAGCTTAATTCGCAAACGGATCCTTGAATCGAAAAACTGTTCAAATAACCTCAACCTAAATATTTTTGAACGGCCTATCAAACGTGCAGGATTCCTAAAAAAGAAATATAATTGTTTCTTAGCCCCTAAAAGCTTAGATCTATTCACGTAGTTTGTATCTGCATTCTATTTAATACCGCACAACCTGCCTATTTCAAATGTACTTTCCATATACCGAAAGGTTGGAAGAGATCGCTTTTAGTGGTTAGGTCGCCAAATTGTACGTTCTACTCTTACCACTTTCTGTAACTGTATTTTCTTTTCTGTTGTGCAGTAAAGTGTATTGTATTGTAATACTCTTGAGAAGTGGTAGGCTTCGATACTTTAGTTAGGCCATGTAACTAAAAAGATTTATGCCCGCCCTATATGCACCTCTTGGGCCCGTTTTGGTGCTCAACTACTCCGTGGTGCCCAATAAGCAAACATGAGATATCCATTCAAATGCCACTCGGTTAGATGAGATAGAAAATAATTCAAACGATAAACGCATAAGTGCGTCTCAGTCTAACAGTGAACTGTTGTAACGAAATGAATGGGAGCACCGGTTTACAGTCAAAAAGAGGCAGCCACATCTAGTAGAAAGTAAATAATATACAACACATACTAACAATATTATATAAAGCACATTTAAATTGTTCCTGTTTTCACAAAAATGTGTTTTATTACAATGCTGTTTTTTTAGTTCATTGACATGTCGACGTCTCTTGCCTTGCTTGTCTGTCCGTCACTGTCCGTTTCGTTTCCTTCCCTCACATTTTAGAACGACTTCTTGTGTAGAGTGTTTAGTAAGGTCTTCCTCAAAATAATTTTCAATCTAGAAGTTATTTTACATTACAAAATTTGTCGTATGCTGTGATTACCATGTCCATTAGCCGTAACACGTAGAATTTAATTAAAATCGGTAGTCAGCAGAAATCCGAGCGATGTGTGTATTATTTGTTGTGGTTAGTGGGGCGTCCGTATTTTTGGGGTTGATGTGAGTGTGTGGTGTTGTGGTGGCGGGGGCCGGCAAAGATGCACGAGCTGCTGAAGCATGTGCTGACGGAGCGGGACCTCACCCGCGCCGGCGACCTGTTTTCGGTGCCAGACGCGGACATCGTAGATGACCTGAATGATGTGGTGAGTTTTCCTGTGCTAAGACTTAGAAATGTTTTCCCAGTGTAAGAAGTGTAAATTTTCTAAATTTTCTTTTTGTGCACCCTTATCGACTCTGGCCTTTCCTCTCTCCATGTCCACAGCTTCAGTCAAAGGTACAACATTGTATCTCATTTAAAAAATATTAGTGTAAAGGGTTTTTTCGAAATGTTTTTATGTGACCCTTTTTCTCATCTTCAGTATTCCTTCCACTTTCATCAAATAGAGGCACTGAGAAAATTTGTTCTGTTCTCAATACAGTAAAAAAACTTTTTTTGAGCCACTTTGTTGACATACCATTTTCTAAGTATTATATGTGCCTATTACATTGGTGACATTTTATAGTTATCCATTGCAAAAACTTAAATATTATCAGAAAATTAATTGATATAGTAAATAAAGCATTGACTGAAACAAAATTTAGTTGAAAGGCTAGATACAGTCAATAGATAGAGACAGTCAATAGAGATAAGATGATGCTACGAATAATTTTAAATTGGATAATTTGTTTGTATAATGTTCCTTTACTGTGCCCTACTGGGCCCATGTTTGTGACTGATTAAGGCCCGTATTAATAAATTGTTCTTGAGATTGAGATCGGGTCTCAGTCTCAAGACCATTTTTTCTGATGCTGTTTTTAAAGGGAATCTCCTTTCAGTTATCTATGTTTTTTTATGTAGATATTTTGATGTTACATTAAAAAGGGAATTCTTACAAGCAAGTCAATGTTTAATTTATATTATTCAGTTTTTGGTATTTTATGGTTCCAATAGGTTATGGGCTGGTACGTTACATATTTTAATAAGTACTTGTTGTAAATAATGTGTGAATGCTGTGAGATCCATTTATGGAAGTGTGCTACTGTTGTAGTGTAACTGCCAAGCTGCTGTTTTTCAATCCCCTTCAGAAGAATAGTTGCTGACATCGAAGAATGCAATAGCAAATTGTATATTTACCTCAATAGATTAGTATTCTTCCACCTTTGGTCCGTCTTCACTTATTATCACAGTGCTAATGATTTGAGTGTGGTAAATGGGACATTGTAGCGAAGATAGAAAAATTGTAGTGGATTCAATAATAGTGCGTACTACACATGGCTGGAGAGCAGCACGGACTCAGATAATTTAGGTTCAGAAGGCTCACTCTTAGTCACAAAAATTACCTGATCAAAAGTTACTCCCTACAGCATCTCCTATCTGACAATATCATAAAAATATTGGATGCTCAGTTGAAATTCTGAGTCTTTTTCCGTAGCATTTTTGACTAACATGCGTTCTCTGTCATGGCTCTTCACAAAATTGCTAGATCCTGTGCTTACTATAGTTCAAACATATTTATTATATATATATATATATATATCTGTAGGTGTAAGTAGTTTTCTAGATGTTGAAATGAGTAATCACCCAAATTAATTCTCTTTTTTAAATCTTTTCCCTGTGACTTTCCTCAACATTTCATTAGCAGAATTTATTATATTAGAAGAGCATGATGGAAAAAGGCATAGAATAAAAAATGCTTTGGGTTCTTTCTTTCTGTTCAACACATCTATCTCTATTCTGTTTTTATCAGTGTTTCTGTTAACTTCGACTTTAGCAATATCATTGTCAAACACCATAATGGAACCATAAAATACCTAAAACATTATAATGATGCTCATTCATTCAGTTGAGAATTAATACCTACAATGCAAATGTTGCCCAAATCACAATGAGTAATAATTGGGTGGGACGTAGCGTGCATCACCGTCATGCGGCCATGCGCTGTCTTGTTTAACCAATAGGAACTATTTCCCACTAGCTGTTTGTTTCTTTCATTTACATTGTTTTTCACCAATTATTATGTTAGTAACCTAGTTGTCAACAAGTTTTTAATTGGTTTGAGCTATTGACAGTTTTTTACATGACATTAGGTAAGAAAAGTGTGATACAATCGAGATCTGAAGAGTTTTTTTTTTATGCACGTCGGGTTTGTATTTGACCTCAATCACACCTGATGTTAAGTGAAGATGAGGTCGAAGTGGAAGGGCGACCCTGAAACCCCAACACATTTGGGGAACTGGCTATCTTATCTCTGACAACCAGAACACAACAGTGCTATTAACATTGCTGCTTGGCGGCAGATTTAGATAAGATGGTGGTAGCTAGCCAGGCGGACATTTTAAAATGCCCTACCACCAACCAAACCGAATACTTAAACATGTATCCCACTGGGGATCGAACCCGCGACCTCCGAATCGTAAACCCAATGTTGTTTACATTGAGCCATGGAGGTGGTTAGGTGGTTAAAAAGTATAGTTAGAGTATGATGAATTGCTAATATGTGCTAAAGCTGAGGTTTACATAGCCTCTCTCGAACATTCGCAAATGCAATTAAACATTCAAGTTCACAAATATGACATTCATAACATCCCTATTTCATACGATAAAACAGCCAGCTACTATTTCGTTTGACCACAATAATAAATTCAATGTTATCATATCAATCACATTTATGTAACAACTGATTAGATAATATTTTAGTGTGGCAAATGATTGTGATCATACAGAGGCCACAAGTGAGATAATATCAGATCAGTTGTTCAATCAGATGATTGACGTAATAAAAAACATTATTCGCTAGTAACGCAAAATAACCCATAAATATTTTCAGTAACGTAAATATCTATTGTTTGGTATCTATTATTTTCTATATATATATATATTTTTTTTGTCTATTTGCCTTTGTGAAGTCATCGGTGTCTCGCTAGAATTAGATTTAAATAGATTAAGTCAGTAAGAGGTACGATGGGACTGGTGTATACCCTTTGTATAAAAGTCCCTAAATCAAAATTGTAAAAAAAATAAATAAATAAATAAATAAATATTTTTTTAAGTCATTGGTGCACAACCTACTTGCTTTTATCCCGTTCTACTTTTTTCTCTACCCGAAGGTTGTCTGGTAGAAATCGCTTAATAGCGATAAGACCGCCTGGTTGTACAATTTTTTTTTATGCTATATGTATTTATAAAGTGCATTGTAGAATTTTTGTGCAACAGAGTGTATTTGATTGCCTTACCAACATGCCTATATTGCGAGACAAGTTGACTATACTACTATACCTACACTACTATAATGTTACCATTTCAAATCAAAGCTTATAATAAATCCTTAAAATCAATTCACAAATGTTGAAGATGATCATTAGAAGTTGGTAAAAAAGTTATGGGAATGGGGAAAAAGTGGTTATAGTGTAGGAGAATTTTTTTTATGCACCTTGGGTGAGCACTTGACCTAAACCACACCTGATATTAAGTGAAATGAGGCCGAATGTTGAAGTGTACTGACCCCGGAAACCCCATCTTATTTGGGAGACTGGCT
Source organism: Oegoconia quadripuncta (assembly GCA_949316235.1). Taxonomy (NCBI): domain Eukaryota; kingdom Metazoa; phylum Arthropoda; class Insecta; order Lepidoptera; family Autostichidae; genus Oegoconia; species Oegoconia quadripuncta. The sequence goes on from OX438752.1 coordinate 4,119,262, forward strand.
ATCTTATCTCTGACAACTGGAACAAAACAAAAATATACTTTAAAAATTATTACTCACTTTCCAGCTGAAGCAGATAACAGAGATTTCATCCCGATCCGATTATTGCCGCAACGACAGAGACCAGGCTCTCATAGAGATATGTGTGACGAGAGTGACGTCATGCATCAAAGAGACGGGTACCTTGGAGAAGTACTGTGGGACACTTGTGTCGCTCCTGGAGTCCTGCTTACACCACAACCTGATGCCGCTGGGTCATTTAAGAGATGACGATCCCCCACATGCTAAGATTGCATCTGATATCATCGCGTGTATTGTACTGGTATGTTAGAGCTAGTTGGCAGTATTCAATTGCACCATGTGGTGGCTCATATTAACCAGTAGCCGATAGACCTAAGCTATGTTGAGTATATTTAAAAAACAATGTTCGTTTGGACTTTATTGTACGTTTTAGCTACTCTGTCTCCAGCCTCGGAACTAATTTTATAAAAAGGATGGGCAGAGTGCCTATTTCCGGCCTCTGGGCCAAAAATTCCTCCCACCTCACCGCCCCCGCCCGCGCCACTCCCGCGCATAGACAAAGTAAGATATAAAACCTAGGATACTTCCGATAAAGTAGTTAGTTCACGCGGGATAAACAAATTAAATACACCCACGACAAAGTTATGCCACGCAGGCGAAGCCGCGGGTGGAAAGCTAGTTTACAATAAATGCTTGCAATGTCCGGCTTATAAAATCAGACCTAGGTCATTAAGCCGCGTATTCACTAGAGGACAAATGTCCCACGACTTACCTGACCAGACATTTCGGGCGTCGGACAATAAAATAAAATGGTCGTTTTTATCAATAATTTGAAATTCTCGAAAATAACCTCAATTAAAGCTAAGGTTTAATTAGTTAGTATAACTTATTTTTGGGCCAAACTACTTTAGGTCATTACAATTTTTAAAAGTGACTTGAAAAGAAGAAGAAATCTAATTTTAGAGAAAAATCCCGACAGATTATATATTTAATTTTGCGTACTTATGTATTATTTATCAGCTTTGAGGCTTCTTGAGTGCATGTCAGAGTGATTTTATTGATTTAGTCTGCTTACAAAGAAATCTTAATTTATGCAATGAGGGACCTGAATACACGGAAAAATCTCACTTAAAACTTGTCTTCATTTTCAGGTGTCATTTCCAGTGCAATCGAATAAGGAGCATTATGGCAACAAGAACGTTATGGAACTATTTCTACCAATCGCTGTTCAATTCCTTCACAAAGGCAACAGAGAGATCTCCCGTCACATGGCGCGGTACTTGTCGCTTGCGGCAGTTCACCATGCCATGCTGCTCAAGCCGCACGTCCAGACTATTATGGACTCTATTATGTCAGGTACCAGAGTTTGTAATAAGTAGTCCTGTGACTTTCCCAGCCCTCCTATGCCCGGCTGGGTCGAGTCACGAGGTGTATATGTAGAGAATGGGACGGGACAGCTCTAGCCAGGGTCAAAACAGAACATAGATCACCACACCAACATATATATTGCATTAAACAGAGGATCGAAAGGGTCTTAAAACTAAAAAAATTAAGTATTGAGATGTAAAAAAAATTATTAAAAATAACAGTGAGACTGAGTTGAAATCTGGAAATCAATGTGCCAAACAAAAAGGATCCGTCAGTTCATCAGTCAGTCAGTTAGTTTAAAATTTCGAATTTGAACTCCAATAACCCACCAATGAGTATCAGCTCAAAAGAACGACACCGTTACAGTCCTAAGCTTTTTGACAAGTTGATTTCAACCGTAAAATCGCCAAAATAACATTGTCATTATCATGGTTAATGTAACTGTTTTTCAAGTGTATGCAAGTAGCGTAGTATAGCCTGGATGGCTTGACGGATTAAATGAGGTGTCGTTGGATTCTTCACAATTGCGCGAGTCTTTTAAGAGTCTTTTAAGAGTTTTTTAAGAGAAATAAATATGGCCGCCGTCAGGCACCATTTTTGTCGCATACGATTTTTTATTAGTATAATCTTAGTTTTATTTTTTTAATAATTTACTTTCAATTTGTGTTATTTTATATGAAAAGCCACTCAATCATTTCATGCAAGGATCAGACACAGGCCAAATAAACATTAATCTTATTATGATCCTCAGACGAAAAAAACCTATTATGATCCTAATATGAATTGCTAATACGGCCTTTTTAGACCCCCAAAGTACACTATCAAGCTTTTATAAGAATTGAACTACAATATTCAATTCATTGACTTTCAAAAGAAACCCTCAAAAAGCCCTACGAAGCGTAGGGCGATCGCACACTACTATTTTTGTGGGTGCTATCATTCAATCATTCGGCGTCTATGAGCACATGTGTTGTGCGTTCTGTAGCGGGGGGTAGAGTGTGATCCACATTGGAATCATCACCTCTGTCTGAGTCCGAAGGGTATTCTAAGTTCTCGAGTTCCATGATCCTGCGGCTCTTGAGGCGTCTTATGCAGTCAACAATTGTCAATTGCACTGCCAGCTGGTTGAGGTGCTTTGCCAATCGAAACTTTTATTTCATAGAGTGGAGCTTAATTTCCTCGTTGATTGTTTTGACCCCGAGATTGTGGTGGACCTCAGAAACTATTAGGAACCAAATTTTTTGAAAATGTATACTATTATTATAATTTATGGCATATTTTTCGCTCATAAAACGTTTTTTCGTTTATTGTTCTTTCCAGGCAACTATCCTTTATGCCGTATCCTCACCAACCTTTACGACGTATGCCCTGAGCCGTTGGAAGGTCACATAACCGCGCTGGTTTCTCTTCTCCCCCACGCCGAGCAAGTTGAGAAGAACTCCCTGTTCGCTCTCTTCGAGCAGATCGCGCTTCGCAGGCCAGAAGCGCTGAAGACCTGCGTACCACAGCTGCTATCTTATCTGTGCCCTCACACAGCCAGCCAGAATGATCCGGGGTGCATGTGTGTGGATATCCTTCAGGTGAGCTAGTTTCTTCTCTTTCTACATTAAAATTTGTTGGAATTAAAAAAAATGTTTCATAAAACTGTAGAGGATTCGATGTCTGTACAGTAGTGAGACCGCCTAAATCAGTTCCTTTGGATATTGTAATCGTTTCTGACGTCAGAATGTGGACATCGTTCAAGTTCTTTATTGCGATCTTCTGCTCCTAAAACTAACACAATAAGCTAACAAAACGTGTTAGAAAATCATAAAAACACGTTGCACTAGACCCGGCTTAACAAATTATTTATTTTTGTTCAAATTAGACATTTGGAATTGCCAACAAAAGAATACAGATAACTAAAATCCAAAAATGGCAAAAAAAAAGACAAAGCTCGATGCTGGCCTTATTTCAGAATGTTGCTCAAGTGCAGATCTGCGCTTGTGCATAGTTAGAAATGCCGGTATACAAGTTACGTAAAGCTGTCCCTCTTTAACTGTCCTCAAGCGCTGATCTCTGCTTGAGTAAACACTCTGAAATACGGGCCTAAGACTGACACCCCTTACCGGTCGCAAACTTCCTAAGAGAGTTCATAAGTACCTGAACCTGAATTCAAACTTCAAATCATTTATTGTAAAGTTACATACGATAAAAAGGATACAGATGTCAGATCAATGGAATGTCCAATTGTAATGTGTTGATATGGTGGTTGGTCGAGGACGGAGGGTTCCGTAAATAAGACTCGTAGTCGATTGTGATGTTGCACGAACAAGGCCCTTTAATTAGTGACAAGCGTATATAATACATTGGTATTGGCGCTGACTAAGCGATATGCGTTTATGTTGCAGTAAACCATGACGCTACGGTGAAACACCGAAATAAGACAAGGTTATCAATACACTACAACTCCCCCGAAAAGTCCATCTCACCACCGGGGTTCTTAGAAAAAAATTTAAACGCATATCACTTCGTTTACAATTTTTCAAAATGATGTTTACAATTGTAGAAAAAAAATTTGAATACATTGTACAATTTAAATATTAAACGAATTTCTCATAGAAGAGAACTACAAAGAAAATGTAGTTTACAATATGAATTTTTTGTTAAATATTTGATGAGAGAACGGCATTTATATAATGTTACCAAAACTTTTTTAATATTTTATAATAATATGTTTCCTCATTGTTATATACATTATTCTTAACTTTGAAAAGAAAAAAAAATAATCAAATTATTCACATTCCTTTACAAGACAATTATTCTTTATTGCACAAAATAATTTACAATAATTCCTTCATTCCTCTAGTGTCATTAGTGTATTATTTAATTATTTAGTTTATTTGATTTAATATTATGCACGATGGTTCACATGAGTTATTTATGTTTATAAAAAAAATTATTCATTTTAATACAAAATTATTTCTACATCATATATTTATTTTTTCATATTTTCGTTATTTATTTTTAGATATTTATTTGTTTCATTGCGTTATATCGAGGTATCGGTACTAATTCAGTTAACTCAACTCAATAATTATTTATCTTCGCATGCTTTACTCACAAAATAATTCTCTCTATCAAACGTTCCATTATCATACTCATAAATTTTATATATCCATTCAAAGACTGCGCATCGGTATACATACATATATGCTTTAGATATATTCAACTTTTCACTTGAGTATACTCATATTTTAATAAATTAATAATACTTAGACATCTATGTGTCTAGTATGGGTTGTGCGCACACCCTATATTAATTTGAGGCCATCAGTTTTAAGACACATAAGTCTCCAACAGCTCTCACAGAGAACCGTAGTTTACACCATGATCGAGCGAAGGATGTGGCTCTCAATGTACCTTTATATTGTATACCGTGCTTGCGCTCACGCATCATAATATCTATAACTTACATGCCAATACAAACGTCTTACAACACATTCAAAATGAATCCTTTGGTCCATAAGAATTTTTCTCCACAACTGGGTGATCAATCCAGTGTTTGTCTAAACCTTATTTACCAAATTATTCCCAACGTTTTTAAATAAATTCTGCATTCCTAATCCTGCTTTAATTTAAGCGTTCAAAACCTATTAATATCTCAATATTGCTAGAGAAATATACCTAATGCATTCAAAAGGGTGCAAAAGATTTTTAATATATTTCGCTAACTGTCTAACCAAACGTTAAAAAAAAAATTGTTTGAGAAAAGTACCTAATGCACTCAATAGGGTGTAAAAGATTTTTAATACTGTTCTCAAAACACGCTGACCAAATCCAAATATCCATTTCTCTATATTCGCATTAATAAACTTCAATTGCTATATATTTCACAGATACCGTTGCGGTCGACCATGATCAATAATATAACTAACTCAGGGCTGTGCTTCTATGCACCCCTACAAACTTCTATCATCTCATTAGGTCACACTCCTTAGTGTACCTTTAATCTTTCATAAGTTGAGATACCATTTAAGAAAAAAAATCTCCAATCTGTTCTCAAGGAGGACACGGTAGTTCGCACTATGATCGAATCAAAAAGGACTGGATTCTCATTAAACTTATCAAACAATCTTATTACTCTCTCAACTCTCTTATCTTGTACCGTTAACTCGATATACGTCTATGATATTTAATTTATTAATTATCTTATTCGCATTTGCGAGTTTTAATTGTTATTTAAAAATCATAAGTAATGCAGTAGCAATCTATTAATAACTATCGGCGAATATGATGACTGGGCATAGATCAGCTGTGTGGCTGCTGGCCGAGTACATTGGCCTGCATGTACTAGTCACGTTGCAGCGAAAAATGCTGACATAATAGATGATTTACATTCTACGCGACTGAGTTATTTTTAGATTACTCGACTGCTAAAAGGAACTATTATGCGTTTACTTTATGTGTTTCATACTTGAATAAATGATTAAATTTTATTTCAATAGTTTGTAACTTGTCTTGTGTCATTAGGTGATCAATCTTGCAACGCTTCTAAGGTTAACTCATTACTTAGAGAAATTTTGACAAAGTTGTAATTTTATAATAATAGGTTTAATAATATCAATCTTCATTGTTTAATCATTTATTCGTTCTGTAGTAATAAAAAAAATTGAATACGATTTAAATACTACTCTAATAAGAATAGACACAACAGGGATTGGAAACGTAACTGTGCTTTCAGTTTTAGTCGTTTCGTTGTGTACTAATTTATTCAAAAGAAAAATTATTGTATCATTCATTTAAAATTTTTATTTATATTACGATTTGTTTTATATGCTGTATTTAGTTATTTATTTATTCTATCTAAGAAAATTATTTTTGATAGAGTACTTAGTCCCGTTGATAGGTATTTAGGTAGTATGACTGGATGTACTCCCAGAGAGTAGCCCTGGACAAGTACTTAGGGTACGCATTATCAGGGAGTTGCCCTGACCCAATGCATGGTTTAAGGAAGGTTTTGGTGTTGGTAGGAATGGGTAGGTAGTTTTCTTCAAGCAGGAATATACTGTCAGGAGGCACGGCCGACCTTCCTGTCCAGTAGGAGTTCATTGGGACAAGTACCTATGTAATTATTTTAATTAATTTACCATAAGATTGGTATTTTATAACTTTAAAAAAATAACGCGTGACCTAATTACGTTAATACGTATAGTTAGGTACGCCGGCTGCTCGTACGTAACCTGAGCATGCCTGTAAAATGACCGCGCGTGGGTACGCGATGTATAAAATTAATGATTCAATAAATGACACTAAAAGGAAATGCATAAATTATTAAATTCATTTGAGGAAACAATTGGTACTTACATTCTTTAACTCGGTAAAAAAAAAATTGCCGTAACCTTAAAATAGGCGCTATATCGCACGCGGTAGGTAGTTGTGACGTCGATGGTCGTGCGATGTAATTGGAGCGGCGTTTCCGGGCGGCGCGGCGGGCGGCAGCGGCTGCCAGCACGGCGAACACGTGCTGTGTGCTGGGTGGGGTCTCGCTTCAAGTGGGCCGGGATAACCCTGGACACCTGGTTTCCTGGGGGCCGGGATAACCCTGGACACCGGACTCCAACTGCTTAGCCGGAACGCTCCATGATGTTCTTCGCTCTTGTCCGCGGCTTGTCCGTGCGCGGAACCCTAACGCTGAATTTTTCAGCTTTATTCCTCGTCCTCGACTCGTTCCTGTGGCTGGTGGCTGAATATTTAAATTGCCGTAGTTTTCCATCTGGATAATTTTCTTTCTTCTGACTTCATTCTCCTATAATTTTGACTTCTTTTTCTTCTATAATTTTTTTTTTCTTCTTTATTATTATCTTCTTAGAAGCAGGAAAATGGCAAGGGTCGCTTCATTTCTTCTTCCAGGCAGGAACGTAGCAGGGTCGCCATGTAATGTGTTGATATGGTGGTTGGTCGAGGACGGAGGGTTCCGTAAATAAGACTCGTAGTCGATTGTGATGTTGCACGAACAAGGCCCTTTAATTAGTGACAAGCGTATATAATACATTGGTATTGGCGCTGACTAAGCGATATGCGTTTATGTTGCAGTAAACCATGACGCTACGGTGAAACACCGAAATAAGACAAGGTTATCAATACACTACACAATGTAACTTGCCCATTAGGCACACAATACAAAGTAGTTAAATTTAAACAAAATGGATCTCTCTAAACTAACCAAAGCAATCCAAATTTAAATAAATGCCATTCATTTTTATCTATAATTTGTAATGTCTAGTGTATGACATGTTAAATTTTAAATAATTATTAATTTGATTAATACTACAATTTATCATTGAGAAATTCGTCAACTGAATAATAACATTTATTTATTAGGTTGTCAAATAATCTTAACTTGATAACAAGAAAAATAGTCAGGCAAGTGGTTAAATGATTTTGGTCCGATTATACTGGATGAGTTTTTTACCGCATTGAAAAAATATAGGGTACCTATATTAGGTCAGTGAAGTAGAAGGTGTTGGAATATGTAGTTTTTGTTTTTTCAAAACTATCATCGAATAAAGCGTTAATCGTGTCATTTGACGGTCGCTTTGGTAGCCTATTCTACATAGTTACATCATTAAATTAAATAAATAAAGAAAACTTCGAGAAAATATGACTGCCAAATAAAATATGCACGATAGGAACCCTACAAATCCCGCTAGTCGCATACCAAATTCAACAGGCGCGTGCGTTTTTGAAATATAAAACTACCTATGCCAATATTTCACTTACCTAATATGCCCTATTTTTTCCTAACTGTAAAAAAACTCATCCGTTATAAATCCGTTATAAAAAGAAACATGTATTTGTTAAGTGGCAAGTATGTATCGTCACGTGTATGTGTGGTCCTTGACAGGTGATAGTGACGCTGAGCCGCGTGCGGGCCGCCAGCGTGGCGGAGCATCGCGGCGCCGTGCGGGGCGCGGGGAGGGCGCCGCACGCCTCGCCGCACGCCGTGGCGCTGGTCGCCGCCGCGCTCACGGCGCTCGGGGTCGCCAGCAGGGTCAGTGCCCACTCCGACATGTCTCCCCCGGCCGTGGCGCTGGTCGCCGCCGCGCTCACGGCGCTCGGGGTCGCCAGCAGGGTCAGTGCCCACTCCGACATGTCTCCCCCGGCCGTGGCGCTGGTCGCCGCCGCGCTCACGGCGCTCGGGGTCGCCAGCAGGGTCAGTGCCCACTCCGACATGTCTCCCCCGGCCGTGGCGCTGGTCGCCGCCGCGCTCACGGCGCTCGGGGTCGCCAGCAGGGTCAGTGCCCACTCCGACATGTCTCCCCCGGCCGTGGCGCTGGTCGCCGCCGCGCTCACGGCGCTCGGGGTCGCCAGCAGGGTCAGTGCCCACTCCGACATGTCTCCCCCGGCCGTGGCGCTGGTCGCCGCCGCGCTCACGGCGCTCGGGGTCGCCAGCAGGGTCAGTGCCCACTCCGACATGTCTCCCCCGGCCGTGGCGCTGGTCGCCGCCGCGCTCACGGCGCTCGGGGTCGCCAGCAGGGTCAGTGCCCACTCCGACATGTCTCCCCCGGCCGTGGCGCTGGTCGCCGCCGCGCTCACGGCGCTCGGGGTCGCCAGCAGGGTCAGTGCCCACTCCGACATGTCTCCCCCGGCCGTGGCGCTGGTCGCCGCCGCGCTCACGGCGCTCGGGGTCGCCAGCAGGGTCAGTGCCCACTCCGACATGTCTCCCCCGGCCGTGGCGCTGGTCGCCGCCGCGCTCACGGCGCTCGGGGTCGCCAGCAGGGTCAGTGCCCACTCCGACATGTCTCCCCCGGCCGTGGCGCTGGTCGCCGCCGCGCTCACGGCGCTCGGGGTCGCCAGCAGGGTCAGTGCCCACTCCGACATGTCTCCCCCGGCCGTGGCGCTGGTCGCCGCCGCGCTCACGGCGCTCGGGGTCGCCAGCAGGGTCAGTGCCCACTCCGACATGTCTCCCCCGGCCGTGGCGCTGGTCGCCGCCGCGCTCACGGCGCTCGGGGTCGCCAGCAGGGTCAGTGCCCACTCCGACATGTCTCCCCCGGCCGTGGCGCTGGTCGCCGCCGCGCTCACGGCGCTCGGGGTCGCCAGCAGGGTCAGTGCCCACTCCGACATGTCTCCCCCGGCCGTGGCGCTGGTCGCCGCCGCGCTCACGGCGCTCGGGGTCGCCAGCAGGGTCAGTGCCCACTCCGACATGTCTCCCCCGGCCGTGGCGCTGGTCGCCGCCGCGCTCACGGCGCTCGGGGTCGCCAGCAGGGTCAGTGCCCACTCCGACATGTCTCCCCCGGCCGTGGCGCTGGTCGCCGCCGCGCTCACGGCGCTCGGGGTCGCCAGCAGGGTCAGTGCCCACTCCGACATGTCTCCCCCGGCCGTGGCGCTGGTCGCCGCCGCGCTCACGGCGCTCGGGGTCGCCAGCAGGGTCAGTGCCCACTCCGACATGTCTCCCCCGGCCGTGGCGCTGGTCGCCGCCGCGCTCACGGCGCTCGGGGTCGCCAGCAGGGTCAGTGCCCACTCCGACATGTCTCCCCCGGCCGTGGCGCTGGTCGCCGCCGCGCTCACGGCGCTCGGGGTCGCCAGCAGGGTCAGTGCCCACTCCGACATGTCTCCCCCGGCCGTGGCGCTGGTCGCCGCCGCGCTCACGGCGCTCGGGGTCGCCAGCAGGGTCAGTGCCCACTCCGACATGTCTCCCCCGGCCGTGGCGCTGGTCGCCGCCGCGCTCACGGCGCTCGGGGTCGCCAGCAGGGTCAGTGCCCACTCCGACATGTCTCCCCCGATAGTGGCCTAAACCGCGTGCGGGCCGCCAGCGTATCAGCGTATGATAAAAGACTGAAAAGTCGTGGTTTAGAATGAAAGTCAAGTACAACATTCGAGCACTGATCACTACTCAGACTGATTTTTGTTTATGTTTTAGGAGCGCGCACAGGAAGCTTTGAACTTCGTGCTGGACAGCCTTGTGGCCGCTGAGAGAGGCGAGCATACAGCATTGATAAGGGAAGCCACGTCTCTGTGCAGCGCCTACCCAGCGTTGTTCACCGACAAGGTGCTGAGTGCATTGAGAGCCAACAGCAGGTAACATTACTCTTAGAAATAGATCCTTATACCTTTACGAGTCATTTTTCGTGCCTGTATCTTCCATGTGTAAGCACATAGAGGATGCATGGTCATGTAATTTTGATACTAAATATATAATTGCGTTGTAAAGGTTTTGTGCTGGACATATTCAGCGACATGGTCGTGAGTTATTGGGCTACATATTATTATTGTTAACTCAGAATGGGCAGAGCCATTGTCTCTCTTCTATTGGTTGACGACATGCTTGGTGTAGTGGTTAGCAACTCTGACCACTATACCAAAAGGTTGCGGGTTCGAATCCCGCTAGGGGCATATGTTTGTGTGATGAATATGGACATGTGTACCCCAGTTATGGATGTTTTCATTTATAATAAGTATTTATTTAACAAAAAAAATTTTTTATGTAGTATATCAACCATCTGGTATCCACAACACAAGCCTATAGTTGCTTACTATAGTACTAGATGGCGCTGTGTGTATGTCTAAGGATATTTATTTATTGATTATTATTATTTATTGGGCTCTCTTTGGTTGAAATTCATCTTTTGATTATTTCCTAATTAATTCCTGATTAATTCCTAATTAATTAAACATTTATTCCTGAGTCATGCATGTTTATATAAATATTTATGTATGTTTATCCGTTATCTAGTATCCATAGCACAAGCTTTGCTTAGTTTGGGACTAGATGTATTGGTGTAAGTGTCCGAAATATTTATTTATTTATTTTAATTACATTCTCTAGTGATTGACTGTACGGTTTACAATCGCACATTTCGCGCGCTGCTGCGACAGCACCTTTTTTCCTTTAAATTATATTATTTATGTTTTAAAATTAAATCACTTTTCGGACACGGTCGAGGGTGACGCACCGACCTACTTAGCATTAGCATTGTATTTACTAGTAGCAATAAACCAGTTATACTTCAGCATATCAAGTTTTAATCGTCATCCTCATCAGCACAGCATTCATCATAGCAGTAAAGGTTGTACGGCAGCAGGAAACCGTACATCTTTTTGGTCCTTCGAGTTTCAGGTTAGTGTTCTTTGTGTTTTTCTTGTGTGATAGCGAATCGGTTCATTGGCCTCCCACAAGCGGGTCTCACCAAGGGAATTGAGAAGGCGCATAATATCATACGGGAGGATATTGAGACGCTAATCAAGAACAGCAGCGTATCAAAAACAGCAGCCTATCAAGCATTATCAAGATAAATAGCTATAGAGCAATTTACATCAGCAACAATTGTCATTATCAGTTATCGATCAAGCAAGCAGTAATAGTCATCTGATTTTCAAGACGTTTATCAAGCAAGCATCATGTCAGCAATATTAGAAACTCAGATGCAAATCATGGGGGCGATGGAAACACTTCTTACCAATTTTAAGAAGGACGGCCCGGACCGCAAGACGGTTGATTATATCAGAAGAAAACTAGATATACTGGACGCGTATTGGACCGAATTTAATAGCAACCACCAGCAATTATTACAAGAAGAGGATACGGTGGCGTCCAGCTATTTTACGGAAAATCAATATGCAAGAACAGAGGAATTTTATTCAAAAGTAAGAATGTACATACTAAAGCATAATCCGACGCCAATAGAAAGCCGACCAACTACACCTATTTTAAAGGATCCTGTTTTGAAACTTGAGAATGTTTTACCTCCGTTCAATAAGCCGTCGGGGGCTTCAACCTCTCACGGGACTCCCAGTAAGACAGACGAAATGCTTCGCAAACAATATAGCAACTTTAAAGCATTCCAAAGAACTGTCAATAGCGTTAATTTGGAAGAAATAAATGAAAAATGGCAATACCAAGACATTTTATCATCAGTACAATCGAGATGGACAGCTATTGACTGCCTTCATTGGGAGATAGACAGTGAACTCAATGAGGAAAATCCATCATATGATCAAGCATACAACAAATACGAGCAAATTTTTATTACACTAAAAAAGGATATAAACACAAAGATGTGGTCAGTTTCTCACCGAGACAAGTTTACTCCGCAAATGCAAATCCCTGAATTTAGCGGAAATTATCACCACTGGGTTTCATTTAAGGACTTATTTGGCGAAGCAATACATAAAAACCCATCGCTGTCAAACGCCCAGAAAATGCAGTTTCTCAAAAGCAAAGTCAAAGGAGAAGCTGAGCGTTTGATACAACATCTGGCCATAAGTTCCGATAATTACACTGTTTGTTGGGAAATCCTGAACAACAGATATAATAACAACAAATTAATTTTTAATGCACACATCAGCATAATGATGAATCTCCCAGTGATGCAGCAACCGTCAGTCGGCCACATTAAAAGAGTCCACGACACGACTTTAGAATGTCTCAATGCCGTGAAAAATCTCAAAGTCGATGTGAGCACATGGGACCCTCTCCTTGTGTATTTATTAACACAAAAGTTGGATACAGAAACTTACAATGATTATATGGAATCGCTCCAACAACCAAGAGATTTACCAAAATTAAAAGATTTTCTTAAATTTTTAGAAAGCAGATTTACTACACTGGAGTCTGTGCGACGCAAGCCAGATGTAGCTCAGCAAAAGCAGAATCAATCAAACATGCAAACCGCATCAGGAATGAAACATTCAAAACAGAAATATTTTAATCAAGCATTCGTCAGTAATCAAGCTATTTCACCATCTATAAATAAACATCGCCTTTGCCCATTGTGCAATGAGGAACATGGCATATTCTATTGCAAGCAATTTTTAGCAATGACCCCAGTTGCTAAGCATAGAACAATAACACAATTGAATATGTGTCAAAACTGTCTACATAATCATAACGGACAAACATGCATATCCGTAAAACGATGCCGTCTTTGCAAAGGAAATCACAACACCATTTTACATGATGCCTACAGTAAGGTCAATAACACCAATCGAGGCGCGAGCACGAGTATCGATCAAAACCAGCAAGCAAATCATAACTCACACGCATCGCAACATGAAGATATGCCTGAAATACTATTAGCAACTGCATTAATCAGCGTCCAAGGTGCTGACGGAGGCTATCATACAATGCGAGCCCTAATAGACCAAGGGTCGCAATTATCATTAATTTCTGAAAAAGCAGCTCAACACCTATCATTACCTAGAGAGAGATGTAAGGGTGTGATTACTGGAGTCGGCGTAAAAGAAAGTACCTGCAAAGGTCAAATTACTATAACTTGCCTATCAATAGACAAAAGTTACTCTTTTAATACCGAAGTCCTCATTATGAAAAATCTCATAAAAAATCTGCCTAACTGTACTTTTACAAAACCATCATGGACATTCTTATCAAGTATCAAACTAGCAGACCCAGATTTCAATATCAGCCGTCCCGTAGACATCCTCTTGGGAGCTGATGTTTACTCTAACATTATTTTGGAAGGCATCTGCAGATCAGACCACGCCTCGCCAGTAGCGCAACAGACCCGTTTAGGGTGGATATTAAGCGGCAGTGTCAAAACATTGCAATGCAACGTCGTATTAAATAATTTCGAGCAAATTGAAAAATTTTGGGAAGTCGAGGATATAGCAGGCGACCCTACCTTATCATCAGAAGACTCTCGGTGCATCCAATACTATCAAGAAACCACTACACGAAAACCAGATGGAAAGTATGTAGTACGACTCCCACTCAAACCGAATTTTGAAGAACATTTGGGTCATTCGAAATCAAAAGCAGTGGCTCAATTTTTCCAATTAGAAAGAAAATTAAATAAACAAGACAGTATCGCAAAAGAATATAAACAATTCATAAATGAATACGCAGCGTTAAGACATATGACACCGGCGACGACCAATAACCCGAAACCGGAGAGCTATTTACCGCACCATTGTGTACTACGGGAAGGGTCAACCACTACGTCTCTTAGAGTGGTCTTTAATGGATCGTCGCCCACGTCTACGGGAAAAAGTTTAAACGACCTCATGTCCAGAGGTCCCAACCTCCAGCAAGACCTGCAAGCATTAATTTTGAAATGGCGACAATACAGAATAGCATTTACAGCAGACATAGAAAAAATGTACCGACAAATATGGGTACACCTTGATGATCAAGCCCTCCAAAAAATCGTATGGAGAGACTCTACAGATGAAAATTTACGAGAATACCAATTAGCAACAGTGACTTATGGCACCAAGGCCGCCCCATTTCTAGCTATGATGACATTACGTCAGTTATCAAAAGATGAAGGTCATAATTATCAAAGCAGTCAGGCACCTAAAATCCTGGAGGAGGCCTTCTACATGGATGATGTGCTTCACGGGGCACACTCTATATCAGCAGCAAAGAAACTTCAGCAAGATCTGATAAATCTACTAATGGCAGGTGGGTTTAATCTGAGAAAATGGGCGTCTAATCAACCAGAGTTATTAGCAAACGTGAGCACGAGCAAAGGTCAAATTAAGCAAGACAAATTTGAATTTTTGCAAGCAGAATCTACAAAGGCGTTGGGTCTACAGTGGAACCCTTCACAAGATGAATTTACGTTTCAGTCAAAATTGGAGCCAATTATTACCACACACATAACAAAGAGGAACCTTCTATCGGATATTTCCAAAATATTTGACCCTCTTGGTTGGCTCACACCCTTATCAACCAAATTAAAACTGTTATTTCAACAAGTTTGGGAAACGAAAATGGAATGGGATGAAAATCTATCTCATGAAATAACTACAGAATGGCTGAAAATAAGATCCGATATCGAGCAAATAAATGATATCAAAATACCACGTTGGATTGGCACCGACGAAAATACAAAGGTCGAGTTACATGGATTTTGTGACTCATCATTAAAAGCATTTGCGGCTGTAATATACTGCAAGATACTTAATAAGGCCAAGCACAAGGTCGTTATAGTGGTAGCAAAAGCCCGAATTGTTTCAAATACAAAGAAAATCACCCTACCAAGATTGGAATTGTGCGGTGCTGAACTCTTATCAAGGCTCATGAGCACAGTACGACAATGTTTATCAGAATACAATATCACGACATTTGGGTGGACGGACTCCACTGCTGTTTTGGGATGGCTTCAGGGGGATCCAAACCGTTGGAAGCCCTTTGTTACCAATCGAGTCAGCAAAATAATCGAAATCATGCCTCCAGAATGCTGGCGATACGTCAAATCAGCCGAGAATCCAGCAGACTGTGCCAGCCGAGGTGTGTTAGCATCCGACCTGAAAAATCATACTTTGTGGTGGCAAGGACCACAATGGCTCCCATCACTAAAACCTGAAAAGCAACCCGAAAAAATAATTTATGAAACAAAAGAGGAACTCCGGAAAGCAAAGCTAGTCAATGTTGTGACACACAATGAACCGCCGCATGACGGAATTATAAAACAATTAATCAGCAAATTCAGCTCGTTTGCGAAACTAACACGCGTATTAGCATGGGTACGCAGGTTTTTAACAAAAAAGCAAGACAGACAGAGAAAATCATACGTTACCGTGGCTGAAATAAAAGAAGCAGAACTAAGGATTATAAAGCATACACAGCAAGCAGAATACAGTACAGAAATAAGCAATTTACATAGCAAGAAAAAGCAAGATTCTAAAAGCAAAATATTATGTCTAAATCCATACTTAGATGAATATGGAATTTTACGCGTCGGTGGACGACTGAGAAATGCATTCATTCCGGAAGAAATGAAAAACCCCACCATCATACCTTACAGTAGCCGTTTAACTGATCTCCTCATAGACCACGCTCATCTGTTGACATTTCACGGGGGAGCACGTCTAACACTATCATTCCTCAGGCGAAAGTACTGGATCGTCGGCGGAACCCGAGCCGTCAAAAAGAGGCTACACACCTGCGTTAAGTGCAGGAAGCATAACCCTATCAAACACCAGCAAATAATGGGAGACTTACCAGTCGCGAGGGTAAACCCATCCCGCCCCTTTTATCATACCGGGGTGGACTACACAGGCCATGTCGATGTAAAGATGAACAAAGGGCGAGGAGCCAAAACAACCAAAGGCTACATTGCGGTGTTCATATGCATGGCGACAAAAGCCGTGCATCTTGAGCTCGTGTCTGATTTGAGCTCATCAGCATTTTTAGCAGCTTTACGGAGACTGGCAGCTCGCCGTGGATCGCCAAAACATATTTATAGCGACAACGGAACCAACTTTATTAAAGCATGCAGAACCCTAAAGCAAGAATACATAAACCTACAGCAAATATTAAATGACTCATTCTACAAAGAAACCACTGACATGGAGATTGAATGGCATCATAATTGTCCGTCTTGGCCCAGCGCTGGGGGGCTCTGGGAAGCTGCCGTGAAGAGTTTGAAGTACCATTTGCGACGAGTACTCGGAGAACAAAAATTAACCTTCGAAGAGTTCACAACATTACTATCGCAATTGGAAGCAAGTATGAACTCTAGACCTCTTTGCGCTCTGTCGGAAGATCCCGACAGCTTGGATTACTTGACACCATCACATTTCCTCGCTAGCGGTCCCACGCTTACCATCATAGAAACGGAGCGGGATGAAAGAACGAGGTGGGAGCTAACCCAACGCATTTTTAAAGATATATGGCAAAGATGGCGTACTGAGTACCTGACTCAGTTATCAACAAGATCGAAGTGGCAATCTCCTAAAGAAAATATCAACATCAATGACGTAGTCCTCATCCATGAAGCAAATCTTCCGCCAGGAAAGTGGTCCATGGGTAGAGTGGTAGAACTACATCCAGGCACAGATGGCTATGTCAGAGTGGTGACGATCAAAACAAAAAACGGGTATTTAAAACGACCACTTATCAAGTTATCAGTTCTACCCGTCCATAGCAAAGCGTCTCAAGTCGAGCAGCAAATAAATGTACCGTCAGCAGAACAACATCAAAGCAAGAAACCCATTCGCCGTAAGCCCAGTGATAGACACAGAAATGTTTTATCAATCATCGTAACCGCAATCATATTTTTCACAACAATGATAACAAACGGCGTGTGTCATCAAATTACACCGTTGAATAACAATCAAGGGCTTTACTTTGACAAAGTAGCCAATATGAAATTAATACAAGACGAATGGAAAATCATCGTATATTACGATATGTACCCCTACTGGGAAGGCACCACAGCAGTTATAGCATATTTAGAACATTTAGAAAACACCTGTTCTCGATTACAGCAACAAACTCACTGTGACGTCATTACTCTACAATTACGTCACTCCCTTACGGAGTTCGAGCATTATAATCGTATTTTGTTGCATCAGCAGTTACCCGCTAGACAGAAGCG
This sequence comes from Oegoconia quadripuncta, assembly GCA_949316235.1. Lineage (NCBI taxonomy): Eukaryota > Metazoa > Arthropoda > Insecta > Lepidoptera > Autostichidae > Oegoconia > Oegoconia quadripuncta. The sequence continues at coordinate 4,136,973 of OX438752.1, forward strand.
CGGCCTTATCAATGGGGTTGGCTCCTTAGCACGCAGCTTGTTCGGCGTATTAGATGACCAATTCGCGGAACAATATACAAAGGACATCAATCTACTCAAGGAGAATGAAAAACATCTAGGCCTACTCTGGAAGAATCAGACATCCATCATTGAAGCTGAATACAACTTGTTGAAAAGAACGGAAGATAGCATTCGAAAACAATATAAGATGTTTAATCAGCATATAAACATATTAGAAACAGCCACGAATAAAATGATTACGGAAATCAACAAATTGGAATACATGAATGAATTCACTTTATCAGCAATGTGAGCGAATAACATGCTCATCACTTTGAAAAACCTACAGAACACGCTATTAGACACCGTCACAAATATTTATAACGGCAAATTTAACCTTCACCTAATAACCCCGCAGCAATTACAAGACGAACTCCATAGAATTTCGGGGCAGTTAGGAAAAGATCTGTCGCTGCCTATCAACAACATACAAGCTGGATTACATGACATATATCATCTTTTAAAAATTAGAGTTAAGGTGACTGAACAATATCTAATCACAGAAATCAAGATACCTCTCATGAGCAGGGACTACTACGATTTATACCATTTAATACCAATTCCCAAACAAGTGGGAAAAAATATGGTCACCCTAGTTCCCATAGCTGAATACATCGGAATGAATTTGCAGAAAGATTCATTTTTTCCTATGAGTGAAGAAGACACAGAACAATGTATATCACATGATTCATCAACATATATGTGCTTTATGAGAAGGCCTATTTACCAAATGAAAAAGGATACAGACCTATGTGTGAAAGGGAAAGCAAATCAATGCAAAATAAACTTGAAGAATTGCAAGAACGAATGGATTGGCCTTAGCAACATAAATACATACTTATACTTTTGTTGTGATACCTGTCAGCTGAGAACAATATGCGGCGATCAAGTTACCGCTAATCAGCTGTCGCGAGTCAACATTATCAGTGCAACAGAAAGTTGCGTTATCAAAACAGAGAATTTTACTATCTTCACCCACAAAATATTATCAAGCACCATGCACATAAGTTCGAATATCGAGAGATTACAAGTACCACAAATAAATAACATCATAAATGTGACGATACAGTCTACCAATTTGACCTATATCAACGATACAGACACTGAATCAGATCAGCTCAGAGAGCAGCTAAGCAAGAAAATTTCTGCATTGAAAGACACCGAGGTTCTGACTGACAAGATCTCCTATCACGATGTACATCACTATTCAGTAATCTACGGAGTGCTGGGTATACTAGTTGTGGTAGGAGTCAGTATCATGTGGCGTCGAGTCGTCCGCCGCCGCGGGGAGGCAGCGTCTGGTACGAGTAGGGCGAGCGGCGCTGGGGACCGACTACCCACAGCCACGGGAGCGACAGGCGGCACCAACACCGGCCCGCTACCAGCCGCCCGCGCCACACACAGCAACAGTAGTCACGTAGTAGAGGAGACGGAATTAAGCATCCGCTCTTGCGCGTCTAAAATGGACAAAGGCACTACCCCAGTCCTACGTAAAGTGACATTTAATGACTGCAATTAGATGTTTAAACTTAGCATAATTTTATATTTGTATTCATTTGGTTTACATAAATTACATCAATTATTTTCTTTATCATCTCATCTCTCGGTCGGCAGCATGTACGGTTTACAATCGCACATTTCGCGCGCTGCTGCGACAGCACCTTTTTTCCTTTAAATTATATTATTTATGTTTTAAAATTAAATCACTTTTCGGACACGGTCGAGGGTGACGCACCGACCTACTTAGCATTAGCATTGTATTTACTAGTAGCAATAAACCAGTTATACTTCAGCATATCAAGTTTTAATCGTCATCCTCATCAGCACAGCATTCATCATAGCAGTAAAGGTTGTACGGCAGCAGGAAACCGTACATTGACATTATTATGATCGATCTTTCACATATTTTATTAAATGCTCGCATGCCAGGCTATTATTTTACAATTAATAACGAAATATTATTGTTCCTTTTTGTCATATGAAAAACCAGTTTTAAAAGAGCAACCCTTTGAGTTCTTGCTAGTTCTAGAAAATTGCCCTTTCCACAAGCAGTAGCTTAAAAAATGTAAAAACTTACTATTTTAAGTGAACCCTGTGCACTTACAAAATAAAGATATTTTGACTTTTGATATCTAAACTCATAATCAAAAATATTTTATTCAATGTAGGATACAAAAATATCACTTATTGAAAGTCAACATGTTATTTTTTTTTTTAACTACATCGCTTCGCAAGGTGTTATGGTTAGGGAGAAGAAGCGACAAGAAACTCCGCAACAACACATCTTTTCAATTTGTTTCCATCTTTATAATAATATTACATTTTATATAACATATTACAAAACAATAGCAATTAACATAACGACCAGCTAACACCAGACCTCCTTATCGCCTAAATAATCATCTATCCTGTAATAACCCTTCTTACACAGAGTTTCTTTAATGTGGCGTTTAAATTTCTGCTCTGTTAAACTCGATACATGTTCTGGTATTTTATTGTAAAAGCGTATGCTGTGTCCCACAAAGGATGTGCTAACCTTGCTAAGTCTAAATTGTGGAATTTCAATTTTCTTTTTGTTTCTAGTATTCAAATTATGATTATCAGAATGTTTACGAAATAGCCATATATTTTTGCGTACATACATTATACTGTTGCGGCGGTTAGGGTTGTTCTTAGGGCGTTTAGCGCCCGTTTAGCCGCCAGCAGGTAGGTATAGAAAAAAGAATACCAATTTGATTGAATTTAGGGGGTTTATTCTACAAACAGCTCACTCCCCTGCACCCCTCGGCAAATCTCCCGTACGGTCACTGGCCTGAAGGTGTTGGAGCTGCAGTGGACGTAGCCCTCGAGTCCTCTCGTAGACGACGACGAGGTTTAGGCTGGATCAGCGGTTTTCGGGGGAGGGTAGATCTACCCCGAATGTCTCCCAGGTGCAGACCTGGATGTCGACGCCGACAAGTAGTCACTCAGGACCTTGATCCCTAGAGGGATCTTCCGTAGTGTACTTTAAATATGGTTGAGGGTTGAGGTGCAACCGAAGCAGTGTTCTTCCGATAGCAAGGTCGCGGTCAAACAGCGGACGATTCGGGTTCCCCCACTCTAATTAGAAATCGTCTTAACGACGTCATCGCAACCGGACAAATTAGCGTACCGCAAAACCGTGGTGAGACCCTTTTTAAATAAAATAATAATTTGAGGGTTCCGTAGGAAACTTTTATTATAAAGATGAAGTAGTGTGTGAAATAATAAGTAACTTTAAAGGTACAATCGTAACGGCGCTAGACGCAACGTTACACTGTCTTATATATATTGAGATGCAACAGTTAAATTACTTATTTCTTTAAACAGATCTCTTAGAGAATCACGGTAGCGTAAATTACATATTGCTCTGATTGCTCTTCACAGTCGTCCAAAGTCGACCATATCGAGCGAAGTGAACCGCACCTCTGGCGGAGTTACCATCGTCAAGCTCGGCGGCCAGGCCGTAGCGCCTACGCCGCCCACTCCACCTACGCCGGCAGCGCCTACGCCCGTAGCGGGCTACACGCGGCGCGCCAAGCTTGGCGACTCGCGTAGTACGGGTCGCCTGCACCCCGGGCCTAACTCTCATCGCAGCATGACTCGACTCAACGTTGCTGGTGAGAAACATTTAACATTCATACAAGGGTAGCACCGTCTGTAGCGGGCAGAAGGAAGGCCTCGTGACCAGTGAGAAACACCTTATATTCGTAAAAAAGTAGCGTCTACGCCCGTAGCATCATTTATAGCAGGCAGTAGGTTAGCTTTCAACATGGCCTGTAAAAAGCCTTATGTTTGTGCAAGTTGTGTTAGGATATCGTGAAATAAATTCAATAAAAATGTATTATTTCTAGGAGGGTCGGTGGGTGGTCTACACAAGAGTATGACGCGGCTGTCGTCCTCACAGCAGATCAACTCTCAGCAGAACAACGCGGTACAATCTAATACTGGTAACACAATTATTTTGTTGGCTTTTCTTTGGGAAGTTGTGTTCATCAATGCGTACGTCTCCACTGTTGGAGAGCACAGGTTCAAATTCAAAAATTCTTTATTTTTTTAGGTACACAGGCTACAATACAATATATATTTAGAACTTAAAAATGTATCATAAACATTTTTTTTTGTTTAAAACACTCCTCTCGGACAAGGCAAAGGAATACAGCCATGTCTTATTTCTTCAGTTTAGTTAAGTCAGTCTCAGTCAAAACAAGTCGTTCGTCGTATACTTGGCGTATACAGAGTCTAGTCACGGTCAAGTCATTCTTCAATAAAGTGGCAGAATGCTTTACGAAAGAGATACGAAACCTTCGTTACGCACTTTAATTTACACTTCCCTTCACTTGTACACCATCATTGACTTTTGCTGCACATTATTCCGCCATTATTAAGCTTCAAAACTCAGAATGCACAAATTATAAGAAATAAAAACAAAATTGCAACTTCACTCCCCGAGTTCCTGCCAAAAAACCATGTAATCTGTGAACTATATCGTGTGGTAAACAAAAAAAATTGTTTTTCTTTTTATAGTATAAACGTTTGGACAGGCGAAGGGTACGGAGCTCAACAGCCAAGTCAGTTTATCCACGCAGACGGAATTAGAGTAGTAATATAAAGAGATAAAGTTGTACGTTTACAGGAGGTAATCTTTTCAATTCCTGATTCTAAAAATTATTTCACTAAAAAGCTGCATTATCGAGAGACAACGGCTGGTTTACTGTAAAGTTTATCTATTTTTATACTAGATGAGTTTTTTTACCGTAAGGGAAAAAAGTAGGCCATCTTTGGCGAGTGAAATAGAAGTTATTGTCATAGGTAATTTTTTTTTTTAAACTCGCGTGCCTGCCGGTGATTGAAACGCGACTGCCGCGATTCTACCATGCGAAATTTATTTGGAACTCATATTTCCACCAAGTTTTCTTTATTTATTTAATTCAATGAATTAATTATGTGGAATAGGCTACAAATGCGACCGTCAAATGACACAATTAACGCTTTATTCTTTTTTTTTTTTTTTTTTTTTATGCATAACGGGTTGGTACTTGACCTCAATCACACCTGATGTTAAGTGAAGATGAGGTCGAAGATGGAAGCGTACTGACCCGGAAACCCCAACACATTTGGGGGACTGGCTATCTTATCTCTGACAACCGGAACACGACAATGCTATTAACATTGCTGCTTGGCGGCAGGTTTAGATAAGATGGTGGTAGCGTAAACCCAAATGTTGTTTACATTGAGCCACGGAGGCGGTATATTCGATGATAGTTTAAAAAAAATAAAAACAAACCTATGCCAATAATTTCTACCTATTTCACTTACTTAATATGCCCTATTTTTTTCCTTATTGTAAAACCCCCTCCGTGGCTCAATGTAAACAACATTGGGTTTACGATTCGAAGGTGGCGGGTTCGATTCCCAGCGGGGTACATGTTTAAGTTCTCGGTTTGGTTGGTGGTAGGCCATTTTAAATGTCCGCCTGGCTAGCTACCACCATCTTATCTAAATCTGCCGCCAAGCAGCAATGTTAATAGCATTGTTGTGTTCCGGTTGTCAGAGATAAGATAGCCAGTCCGCCAAATGTGTTGGGGTTTCCGGGTCAGTACGCTTTCACCTTCGACCTCATCTTCACTTGACATCACGTGCGATTGAGGTCAAGTACCAACCCGTTGTGAATGAAAAAAAAAAACCAGTATATTTCGAAGTCGAAGGCGGAAATAAATAAGTAAAATCTTTACCGCATGTTTTCTGTATATCGTTGTAATTTTCTTGTTATCATTAATGGTGTCAAATAAATGTATGTATGCGCCTTTAGGCGTGAACAACAAGGCGTCGAGCGGCAGCGTGGGCGTGGGCCCAGCGGTGGGGCGCACCGGCGCGGTGACGGTGACCACCATCTCTCCCCCCCCGCACCGCCACCCGCCCGCACCCACCACCCACTCCCACCCGCGGCACAGGCACCACCACCACAACATACTCATCGGACCCAACTCCAATAATGTGAGGATCAATTATTTATTAGATTATTTGTAATTTATCTATTAACTAATTTATATTATTATTATTATTAAATTCTTTATTGCACACAAAAATAAAATACAAAGAACATTTAACATAGATAATGAAGTGTACAAAGGCGGTCTTATCGCTGATAGCGGTTTCTTCCAGACAACCTCAGTTAAAGAAGCTTTTTTAATAAGTACTTGGATAGTGCAAAGTAAAAGCTGAATAACTTAAATATCAGTAGGTACATACGACGATACATAGAAAATACATAGGTATAGTGGAATACATACAAAAATAAACACTTACTAAAATAAACAAACCATATATAAATATTTATGTATGTTTATCCGTTATCTAGTATCCATAGTACAAGCTTTGCTTAGTTTGGGACTAGATGATTGGTGTAAGTGTCCGAAATATTTATGTATTATTTATATAAATAAGTACAATAATAAAATACACATAAATATATATAACAGTTATATTATTTATCATCTACTAACAAATTAATCTTAATCGATATTAGCTAAGTCTTAGTTGTTTAAGTAAGCCGCGAAATTGGTAAATATTGTATGTGTATAATGTAGCTGACTTGTGTCATGGTCGACGAATAAATGTATTCTATTCTATCACTTCGACGACACGTTTCGTGTAGTGGCTAGAAACTGACTGCTATACTGAATGGTCGCGGGTTCGAATCCCGCTAGGGGCATATATTTGTATGATAAATATGGGCGTGTGTACCCGAGTGATATGATTAGTCACTAGCAAGTTTGACCACTCAATCATTTATTTGAAGGAATACATAAATGGATAGGCATCTTCGAGGTGTTGTTACAGAAATCGTATTCAACCTCTGTGCGGTTAAATTTATGAAGCAGACAGTTACATGAAGTAAATGAACAAACAAAAAACTTTGGGCATACACACAGCGCCATCTGGTACCACACTAAGCAACTAGACTTGTGATATGGATACCAGATGATTGATATATTATACAAATACATTTTATTTTGGAAATAAATGTATCGTATACTTTCAAAATGAATATAATACTTAGAAAGCCGAAAATCAGTGTTTTGCTCAATGAGCAATCTAATACACTGAGCTATGACCCATTTGTACTGCTGCAGCTCACATATGCGTTAGTGTTACAATATTATGTTATTGATGTGTTACCTTATCTGTGTATCAATATATATAAGCTAAATGTATGTGTGTGACTGTGGAAACAAATAAAGGCTTTATCTATCTACTTAAAAATTCTTTCCATCTTGTATAGTAAGATAGATAGATAGATAGACAGATAAATCGTTTATTTGTATCTCCAGTCACACACATACCATAAGTTCCAAAGCAATTGGATAAACATATTTTATAACAATTCATAAAAGTAACATCAGGATACACTAGAGTATGTGTGTGCTACAGCCGTACAAATGGGTCATAGCTCAGTGTGTATAATTGCTCAGAGAGCAAAACACTGATTTTCAGCTATCACCCACGAGGAGACACTGGTACAAAAGAGAACAACCAGACACGCATATTTTACTGTGCGCGTCAGTCAATAATGTCACGTAGGTATATGTGTATTCAAAGTTATTATTTGTTTTTGGCGGCTTTGTAATCGTAACCCATTGTTTCAGACCACCAGCCCAACAAACTCCGGGCCAACCCAAACACAATCAATATCGGTCAGTCCACTCCAAAGCGGCAAATCAACGGACGCGCTCACCCCATCGTCCGTCTCCATCCAGCACTCCAACACAGCTCTAGGCCACGTGTCCGTCATCAACTCCGCACCAACCACCGGCCCAGCTATACTAACGCAAACCCTTGGCTCTGGGCCAATATCGCTCGGGCCAACCTCCAACCCGATCTCAATATCGGGACCAGTCACTGTGACGTCACGACGAGCGAATAACACCAGTGTGACTATGATCAACTCTTCGAATAACAATTCGAATTCGAACCACAGGATAAGCGTGTTTGAGCCTTATCCTATGAGGGATACGGTTCAGCATTTCTGTGAGAAGCACTTGGATAAGATAAAAGCGTATATGGATAACGTGTCGGTCCGGTTGCCGCCGCCTGCCAAGTGTACTATCGAAGGTGAAATTTTTAACTTTTTTTATGCTTGATTGTACACGCTTCTGACTACAATATCTGTTGGAAAGTGACGATGTAGCCGAAGATGGAGCACGCTATTTCAGTAGATGCCTATTCACCCACCTCTTGAAGATCCCAATGTTGTATAATGATTTTTCAAAAATCCAATGTAACAGTTTTACTTTTCATCAAAATCGGGCCCGAGACCCCTTTGAGTACTTGGGGACAGTTGTTCATAATCAAGAGTGGCGTCATGTTAATGGAAATTACACGAATTCAAATTCACTCTGTTTAAATGTTTATATCTGATAAATGTTTCGTGTATTACGGTTCGTTCGGTGTATTGGTTAGAAACTCTGACTGCTGTACCCAAATGTTGCGGGTTCGAATCCCGCTAGGGGCATATGTTTATATGATGAATACAAACATGTGTTCCCGAGTTATGGATGTTTTTCATTTATATAAGTATTTATTTACAAACAAAAAAATGTATTTGTGTAGTTTGTCAACCATCTGGCATCCATAATACAAGCTAGAGCCTGAGTCGTAATAACTTTTTAAAGTGCGTTGCTCCCGTACAAGGTGTGGCTTCGGATGCTCGCTGCAGCCTGTGGCGGTAAAGATACTCTCTTGCGTCGTTCCTCCCGCTCGAGGAGTCTCTTCCTCCTGGACACGATTTGCCATGGCCAACATGAAATCCTTAAATCGGCTTCGAACTCAGGTCGGCCGCAGCAAAGATAGTCTATGCAGGTGGGGCTTTTCCGATGGCGGGAGTGATCGATGCGAGTGCGGATCAATGGATCACGTATTGTCTTGCCCCGCGTGTCCTGACAGCTGCACCTTAACGCCATAGACAGTGCTGTTAGAGTGGCTAAGTTTTGGTCCAATGCCTCGACACGAAGAATACAAGCTTAGTTGCTTACTGTGGAACTAGATGGCGCTGTGTGTATGTGCAAAGATGTTTATTTATTTATAATGTTGCTCATCCCAGAGCGCCGCTCCAAGAAGCTGGCCCGCCTGCAGTTCGCGTGCGGGCGCCGCGGGCCGCACTGCCTGTACGCCCGGACGCTGTTCTCCATGCGCACGCGGCTGGCGCGAGTGTGGATCCACCTCATGTTCCTGGCGCTGCAGGCCCGCCACGGCGCCGCCCTCTCCTCCCGCGACCCCACCGTGGCCAGCCTCAAGCACTGCTGGGACACGCTCAAGTGCGAGAACAAGACCTTCCTCACGCTCGTCACTAGCGCCTTCCCCGGGGTCAAGGTGAGATCGGGCACTAGTTTGTAAAATCTGCCCCCAAGCAGCAGTGTTAATAGCATTGTTGTGTTCCGGTTGTCAGAGGTGTGATTGCCAGTCCCCCAAATGAGTTGGGATTTCCGGGTCAGTACGCTTCCACCTTCGACCTCATCTTCACTTAACACCAGGTGTTATTGAGGTCAAGTACCAGCCTGTTCTGTAGGGTCTCCGACTAAACTAAATATAATAAGGAGCTGAAGAGCTGTTGTATTGTTTATTTATTAAAGTTAAAAATAATAACTAATATATTTACATAATAAGCGCTTCTTGTTTCTAATAAGAAATATCTCATAGAGGGAGATGAAAAGTAGAGTGTATCACTCGAGCGCAAAATTATTTTTTAACTCGGGCGATGTATGAATCCCTCGCCGTAAAAATATTTCTTTGTTCCCTTATTATACAATCTACTATTATCTTGTTGTTCAACCTTTGAACAGACGACTCAGCACAACAGCGGTCTTCCTCGTCGACCTACTGCCCGAAAACTGGGCTTTAGCTGCGTCGGCTAGTTACACGCATAGAACACAAAGAAAGAGCGTCTAATGTGTACAATAGATAAATCTGTATATATAGGTAATTATACAATACATTGTAAATAAAATTTAATTATGCAACAACTGAGTTGACGTTTCATTCCAACTCCAACACCCTCACTGTGGCCGAAGACACCTTCAAGTGCCAGTGATTAGTCTGTTGAGCCTGGTAGACTAGCAGTGAGAACAACACCACCAACCCCTTGTACCTCCCATTGCACTCAGCTGGCCCAGGGCTACTCCCTGGCAGCGCACTACCATAGTACTTGGTCAGTGACAGTACATCCCTCCCAGAACCACTAAACCATCACCTCTCACTGTGGCCGAAGACACCTTCAAGTGCCAGTGATTAGTCTGCTGAGCCTGGTGGACTAGCAGTGAGAAAACCACCACACCAACCCCCTTGATCCTACCACTATCGACGTGCTACCTTAGGGCTCACGATAGCACAGTTTCTGTACGTATATATTTGTGTATAATATATTATATGGTCAGGTTAGAGCTATAGAGCTGTAGGGACTTAGGGCCGCAGGCAGTAGGGCGCTAGGAACTTGAGGTTCGATAGTCATAATCTCTCCAATAATTCCATGTACAGCTAAACGCTATAACTTATCCGGAGGCTGTACACTTGTGTTATTGTTAGACTATTGTCATCCATTACAGGAGCAAGACATGCTAGTGAACGAGCTCCGCGCTGCCGGTTTCTTCGACGTGTTCGAGCTGAGTCCCAACAGCGACGGCGTGGCGGTGCCGCCCACCCACGCGCCGTGGGGCTGCTTCCTCTGCACCCACCCCGAGCGAGCCGTGGGCTTCCTCGCCGCAGACGGAGCGCCCGTCATCGAGGGGCAGCTCAAGGAGAAGAAGGGCCGCTGGAGACTCTTCAGGAGGTGGCGGACGAGGTACTTCACCCTCTCCGGGGCGCATCTCTCCTGTAAAGGATCGGTGAGTGGATACTCTATTGGGCTCGTAAGCGCATAGACAATTGTCAAAAGATTTTATTTTATTTGATATTGAAAACGTTACATTTACCTTAACATTAATGATTATTCACAAGGCTGACTCCCCAGCGAACAAATAAAAAAATTCAATATATACGGACATGTGTATTGAGTTATGGATATTTTTCATTTACTTACATTTATGTATTTATTTACAAAAAAAATGTATTTGTGTAGTATATCAACCATCTGGTATCCATAATACAAGCCTACAAGCTTAGTGTGGAACTAAATGGCGCTGTGTGTATATGTCCAAGGATATTTATAATATATTTATATGTCCGTATTCATCATACAAACATATGCCCCTAGCGGCATTCGAACCAACGACCTTTTAGTATAGCAGTCCCAGTTTTTAACCACTACACCAAACAGGTCGAAATAATATCAGTATGAGTATAACAAGCTAATCTACTCGCTTCAATTTGGAGATATATTCCTTTCTAAATTTAGGAAGGCTAACATTGAATATCCCGAACACTATTGTTTGGGTTATCTCTGACCACCCCATTTGGGATGAAGGTCGTGACGTTATATATGAATATAACATTAAATACCGGATGAGTTTTTTTTACCATAAGGAAAAAAGTAGGGCATATTAGGTAAGTGAAATAGAAGTTATTGGCATGTAGTTTTTTTTTTTTCGAAAACCATCATCCTATAAAGCGTTAATTGTGTCATTAGACGGTCGCGTTTGTAGCCTATTCCACATAATTACGTCATTAAAGTAAATAAATAAAGAAAACTTGGAGAAATTATGAATTTCATATAAATTTCGCATGACAGGAACCATACGAATCATTAATATCATTAAACAGCCGACGCGTGCGTTTTTGACCAAAAAAAATTGAACTACCCATGCCAATTACTTCAATTTCATTTACCTAATATTTCCTTACGTTAAAAAAACTCATCCGATATGGCTATTTCGATGAACATCTCGTTGTACTTCTTGCATATTCTATTAACAATGCAGTGTTATCAGTGTTGTGTTTCCACTTACAGAGCGGCGGCGAGAGCATAGACATTAACCAGATACGGTCAGTCAAAGTGTCCCGCGGCGCGCGCAACATACCGAAGGCGTTCGAAATCTTCACCGGGGACCAGACCCTCATCCTGAAGCCCAAGGACGGGAAGAACGCAGAGGAGTGGGTGCAGTGTCTCAGCATTGCCGTAGCTCATTCACAAGCGAGGGACGTGCCAGCTAAAGCCAACAGCTTGCCCGCTAGAGGACTCACGCTTAAAAGCTTCTAAGACTGGAACTAAACTTAGGCTGCAAATTTGGAATGACTGGGCGTGCAGACTGGTGCTACTAAACAAGGAGATTTATCTGGAGATATACAGCTGGATCCAGTAAGTTCAATCCAGTACTGGGGTTACGTTTAGGATGTAAAGCGGTAAAATTGCCCCGGTAAAAGACGATATCTTACCTAAAATACGGTATTTTACGGTAAAATATGGTAATATTCGAAAAAAAAACGTAATAAGCTACCATTAAAAAAAATATCGCGTGAAGTGCGTGACTTCAATACGGGGGCAGCGTTGTGTTTTCACTTCTTAAAAGTTCCGAGTCCATGCGATAGATGGCGCTAAGATTTCGTGTTATAATTTTCACAAACAAGGTAGTTTTCGAATAAACATTATGATTACTCATGCGCGTGTGTCTGCCGGACAAAACCAAGTCAACTAATCGCCGGTTGCTCAGTCGCCAACCAACAGCGGAACGGACCGCATATGCCGCACAATATGGCGGACTGACGTCGCGTAATGATTTTGCAACTGCGTATTTTAAACGGCGCGGGATTTAAAATAATTTTAAATTTAAAACGTCGTAAGTCGCCGGTAATTTTACCGTTATTTATATAAATAAACGTAAAATACCCGTATTTTACCGGCGTTTTCGGTAAAATTACATTATTTTGCATCACCAGTTACGTTACAGTCATTTAGAAGTCGTCCAACTGTGAAACGTATGTGACAACGATTAAAATTAAGAAAAGCACTGGAACGACACTAGATTGACCGTCTACATGATTTCACGTCATACTGGTATGAGCTCGCAAGATTGAATTTACTGGACTGGATCCCTCGCTGCACTGGATCATCCAGTCTCCTAAACGTCACGCTGCACGCTCCGCTGCTCCAAATTTCCATTATTTACAGTTCGCATTCCGGCTAAGTCGTCTCTCTGCCTATACAATCTATAGCAGCGTTCTTGGTAAGTCGAGATTCTTATATTTATAGAATTAAACAATGTTATCAGCAAATTGATGATGTCGAGATTTAAAATGGAGTTATTTGTGATAAGTTTATGAAGGCCGCTAAGATATGGATTGTTATTATCCTCAATAAAATAATATGATATGTGTATATAATTTTCAGCAGTCTTCCTTTGAATGTACTACAAATACAAAGAGTACTGCCAAACTTGACTCATCTCAGGATTTTGTTGTAAAAACTTATACTAATTGAGATTTGCCATGTTACTCAATAGTGGACCATGGTTGCTGACTGAAAGACAAGACTTGTGACTTGCATTTTATGGTGTAGTAGCCATAGTAGTGTGCTAGGTGCAGATTTTAAGATATATCCAGTTTGATACGGTTTATTGAATTCACCAAGTTACTGAAGAATGCGCTTAATTAAATCAATCCTCTAACTAATATCTAAATTTAAGTTCGGATGTTTGCATATTTCTCAATCACAGCGAAACGGATTTCGATGAAATTTGGTATATATAGGTAGAATATACCCTGAATTAAGACATGATATTTTTTATCTCGATAAAGTGAGTAGTTGACGATGATATATATAGTTAAAGACGACTCCAAAACTATTTTATATTAAAAATGCCCTGTTCTTACATTAGAATTGCTTCCAAATTCCTCTAAAATATTGTTTGACTGATTGTTTAAAATCTTCGCTGTCCCCTTTTTGTTCTTCAACGTTTGGTTTCCTTACAATATTCATTTTTTATCAGTGTTTCGCGTTGCCGCCGCGCGCATTTCACGTAACAGCCACCGTAGAACGAGCACTGATTTCTTTTCTGATTTCACTTCGTGCTATTTTCGTTATAGCTATCATGAATAAATGAATGAAATATCCTTAGACATACACACAGCGCCATCTAGTTCCACAGTAAGCAACTATAGGCTTGTGTTGTGGATACCAGATGGTTGATATACTACATAAATACGTATTTTTATTGTAAATAAATACTTATTATAAATGAAAACATCCATAACTCTAACATATCATTTAAATAATCTATATAAAATATCAAATTATTTAGATGATAATCATCCATGGACATAACCAGCTCGTTCACATAACCAGGCTATTTCACAATTAATAATGAAATATTTGTAATATAAAAACCTTTTTTTTTTTAAAAGCAACCTCTCGAGTTTCTTTCTTGTTCTTCTCAGGTGAAAATTGCCTTTTAAACAAGCATAGCTTTAAAAATGTAAAATCTGACAATTTTAAGTGTACCTACAAAATGAAGCATTTTTGAATTTGACTTTGGCTACTGTAGATTTTGGATGTTGCAAGCGGAACATTTCGCAATAGATTTCCTTTGGAATACGATTATGCTAACAGTAATTTTAAAATTTCACACGACTTTTAAAATCGTGGTAATTCCCATTGCATTCACTAAAATTATACATGGTGACTTATAATAAAATTATTACCTATTATATGACTTGGACTCTAACAGTACTTTTAAAAATTCACACGACTTTTAAAATCGTGGTAACTCCCATTGCATTCACTAAAATTATACATTGTGACTTATAATTAAATTATTACCTATTATATGACTTGGACTCTAACAGTATTTTTAAAAATTCACACGACTTTTAAAATCGTGGTAATTCCCATTGCATTCACTAAAATTATACATTGTGACTTATAATTAAATTATTACCTATTATATGACTTGGACTCTAACAGTACTTTTAAAAATTCACACGACTTTTAAAATCGTGGTAACTCCCATTGCATTCACTAAAATTATACATGGTGACTTATAATAACATTTTTCTTTCAGCTGTAAGCAGCGTATTCTTTGGTAATTTGGCGTCGAATAGACGATAGTCTACGTTATATTGTGTAGAACACAATTCCCATCTATTCAAGGCCAAAATAGTTTTACAAAATGCTCATAACTTATAAGGTGATAATATATCAATCACATTCCTTATTTAGTCCGATAGTTTTAGCTCGGTTTAGTAATTCACGAGTCCTTAGTTTCTAGGCATTTTTGTACTTAAAACTTTTTCTTAATAGTTTTTAGACGTTTAAGTGCCTTATTAGTTGTTTTTGTTTGAAGGCAGAGTTTTTAAAATTGTTGCGTGTTACTAGGGTAATGTTTTTATATGTATATTTATTTTGTACACGATGTAAGTGCCTTGTATATTAGCAGTGATAAGTGAGGGGATTGGTCAAATTGGTGCGAATGTTGTATGAGTCGCGGTTTTTTATAAAATGGACGATCGGTTCAGAGTTCGAATCCCACGAGGGGTAAATGTTTGTGTTATGAATACTAACATTTATTTCCGATTCATTAATGTTTCTATAAATATATCCGTTACTAGATAATGTTTCATTTGCGCTTGAGAAAAGAAATTAGATACCTTTCAGATTCAAATGCGTTTTCTACAAATATTTTAAATTAATTCAAAAAGGCTAAGTTGCTTGTTCCCTAAAACAGAATTAAAATGAGCAGAGTTTGGGATGGTGCGTTTTCCATGTGGCGGGAGAACCAAGTTTGAAAAAGTGTTTATTTTGTAGCTAAAGGTCTATTCAGACATAAGCGATATCGCTGTCGCGCTCGGTAGCGATACCGAATCGGTACGCGATATCGCGACATGAGCGATATCACTGTGGCGCTAGGTTAAATGATTAGTCGTCCATTAATAAACACGAGTACGCTTCGTCTGTGACCGCTGGAATTTATAATTTTTATAATGGATAGCAATGAAGAGGCAGCATTATTGTTATTAGCTTTACTTGACCCACCAATAAGGAATCGAATTAGGATACACGACATAAATGAAGAACACGAAATTCATGGAGTTTTTTACACATTATACCCACGTTTGAAGAGCTGAAGATATGTTTTACAATGCATTTAGAATGTCTACCGAGGGCGACAGCGATATCGCGTACCGATTCGTTATCTCTACCGAGCGCGACAGCGATATCGCTTATGTCTGAATAGACCTTAAGTCGTGTAATAAATGAAACATTATTCTTCACGTTTTTTTTTTTTTTTTTTTTTTTTTTTTTTTTTTACTCCTCCAATATGTGTTGGAGTCTTTGTTGTGCTATCCCCATTCTATACTATTGTACTCTTCCATTCCAGTTCTATCATCTATGCCTCTCGCACTTTTATTCCGCATACTTGTTCTTCTTTCATTCATCATTTCTTTCATACTTTATGCAAGTGGGACGCTTGCCTGTGCTATGTTCTCTATTCTGCTACCTTTATTTTTATCTTTATTTTCATTTATTCTTCACGTTATCTCGTATTACTTCAGAGTAGGTGAGTAGCCAAACTCTTCGAACATTCTAAACTATATCCTATCCTTTAATGCCTACCTAGCTAGCTATAGGATCTTAGATACTTCTCCCACCTAGTAACAATGATTATAGATTGTTGTGGCGGTCTCGTATTATGCACTTAACGTAAGATATACGATAAACTGTATAAAAAAATTGCATCTCCCATTTCCCACACCATAAAACATGTGTTAATTTTTATGTCCAAGGAAAAAACTATGCAAAGTTCGCACCGATTTGAGCAGTCCTCCAAGTTTGCTTGAAGTACAATGAAATTATACAATTTGTGATTAGGTTCATGACCTGTTATATCATATTAGTATACACATATATTTGTACAGTAGGTATCAAAAGTACTCATCCAGTCCTAGTTCAAACCAAGATTTTTAAGAACTCATTTCATTTTCTACTAATATTTACTGCGTTAGATTATTAATCGATACTTGCTTTAAATACAAAGGTTTTAGCTGAGACTGGATACGCACTTATGAACCAGATTGTACCTATACCTAAGTAAGAGTTGGAGCTTTGTAGAGCTAAGCATATTATATATACTAATATTCAACAACTAGATAGATTGAGTGATACAATTTTTATATAGACTTACTCAAAGGCGTAAGCGTTCCAATAAACGGGCGTCGTTCCAAACTGCAGTGAAATGCCATCAGAGCTCATATTCATAATAGTTCGATATCGAATGTCAAGTTTGACATGTCTCTTCTGAAGATTTCTGTCTTCCATGCAATAAATTCATAAATACATTCTGAGACGGAATCTATTGACATGGAATATTAGACTTTTGACGTGGAAGAATGCCACTGATGGAGCGCCCGCCGAAAAATTTAGAAATACCGCCTCTGGTGCATTTAGAACGACGTCTCAGCTTCAAACTTGAGAGCAATTCTTGTCTTACGCGGATACTGTTGGGGATCCTGATATAGCTGTCTCTTTTCTATATTACTTAGTCAATAGATTACTAGGTTAAGAAGAGAGTCAGTAGCTCCTATAGCGTCAGTATAGAGCAATATATCAGAGCAGATAAGACAGCTTTTGCCATTGAAACTTATCGTCCGACAAAATTCTGAACGTATCTGGAAAATACTTATCGACAAGTTCTTTCTTTGACCTATTTAGCATGCTTCACACATAGATAGGTAAATTAATTAGTGACTTCTTTAAGGTTACAAAAATAATCGGCCGAAACACATAAGCATATCGCCTGACAAAATTCTGGACATTTCAGGCAAATACACGTCAAGTCCTTTCTTTGACCAATTTAGAGGCACTTGGAGGTAGGGAAATTATTACTGTATTTTTTAAGAATAATCAGTTAATTACAATTAAAAAGTTTAATTAACACTTTATTGCATATAAACCTACACATTAAGAAAAAAAAAAACAGGACAATATTAAAAATACACAAAAGGCAAGCTTATTTCTATTATGTTCTTTCGTTGCATTTTTGTAATCGCAAGACAATTATGCTATTTATTTATTTGCTCCTTTTTTATTGCTCACATTAAACAATTATGAACATACAGCACAGGGAAAGATAATTTACTAACAACACACGTACATATGAAGAGCAAAAAAAAAACAAATCACAAAGACAAAAATACAAATAATAATAACACTATACCATGATGCATTTATGAAAATAAATAAAAATATATAACTTTTTTTTAAATGGGTTAAATAAAGGATTTTATTTTTCATCCGCGTGAGACAGAATAGCAGTTAATAAATTAACTTGTAAAAACATTTTAAATACATAAATTTAGAAACCTATCGGACGCGCGAGCGTTGTCGCCGCGATTTTTTAAATATTTACACAGGTGAAATTTAATTAGTGTAATTCATGGTTACTTGTAACTCCACACCTGATTACGAACAACTTTCCACTGGGAACCATAGCCGAATTCAACCGAAAACTGATTACTACACACAAACCTTTACAGGTTTTCGTAGGCGTCTTATAGTGAAGATTGTTCAAATAATGTTCTATGGATAAATAAACAAAAAAAAACACTTTTTGATGGAATTCGACTATGGGAAATAGTAATGTATAGTGGGTTAATGGTAATTACACGAATTCAAATTCATCCTGTATTGATATCGCCTACGTGCAAAAATCGCCCGTTCGATAAATTTCTTAGTATCAATACTTTGTCATACTTATTGAGATTTCACGAAAAGCTCAAAGACTGAAAGCTGGTCATAGCTACTTAATTACTTTAGGAAGGCCGCGTTGTGTTGTGATTCAGAATTGACATTCCCGTCCTGTTGTGCAGTTGGTTAGTAAACAAATTATTTAAATTATGGTCTCAAATTATTCAATATTAATGGTTGTATTATTCGATGACATTAGGTTATAGTTAAGTATATTATTTAAGATTGTTTATGCACTAAATTCCCAGTTCTATTGACTTGCCATTTCGCGTTATTTTTTGAATAGTAATGTGACTTCATCAATGGTGAATGCCGATCGTCGAAACAATTTCATAAATTTAATAATTCATGGCGGGAGCTGAAATAATCTCTTTCCATTCATATGCCGTTAGAGACAGACGTATTAACCGTAGGATTATTATTCTGGAATAACCTTTTTGCGGCCATTGACGTGAAGTGCAGGCGCCAAATTTGATGCCACATGCGCCAACGTCGGCATTTGCCCAAACAGATGCACAAGGTTAGTTTTATGTTTTGCTTGGCGTAGAAAGGTGCAATGTTGTTTTGTAATTGGCGGCGAAAAGGTTAAACTTGGGCGGCTTTTGAATGGAAATAAAGTACGGAATAGCCCTGCATATATGGGTTAATTTTATTGAAATAATATAATGTTAGAAATTATTATAAACATTCGGCGAATGGAGGCATCCTACGGTAACCAGGGATAATAATTATGTCGGAGAAAGATTGAATACTAAACTTCTTTTTAACTTTTTGACAATTTTAAGTAAAATGTCAGATTTTTGTGAATGACTCCACTCTGCATTCGTCACTGGCATTTATATATGGAGCTTTATTTAATTAGTTTTAGATTTATTTACCTGTATGTTCAAGCTTCTAACCATCACCAAATATCTCGTGTTCATTGGTTAAAATCTTTATTTCTTTGTTAGGCTACCTCAACATTGCGCCGTTTCTATCACTCCGCCGTACATGGATAAAGGTGCAAGGAGCATAAAGATATTGAAATGTTAAAGGCCGTTTGTTGACTCGATCGGTGGTTCTTTTTAGTCGGCATTTCTGAACGACATGTGCGGTTTTGTGCCAACGTTTGAGATGCAGTGTAAGACATTGGTGCAAATTTTGCGCGCATCCGCTCGTGACTAAGCCGGCTTTATTATAGTTGTATAGATTTGTTACACAAAATATGGCGTCCATTAGTATCGACAGTGCTATTTATAAGATTTAACTATTTTGTTCTTTATTTTAAGGTATTTTAACGCTTGTCAGATTCACTTTCCCAGAATTGTGTACTTATTTCAATTGTTTGTGACGGATCTGAGAAAAAGTGTTATGATTTATTTTGCTTTTGATAGTGTACAACAGTCGGCCAAAGTAGTGGTTTCCAGGCCAAAAACTCGCAACATGATAGTGCAGAAAAAAAGAAATGGCTTTTTGGCGGGAACTCGGCGAGTGAAGTAGCATTTTTCTTTATAATTCTTATAATTTGTGCATTGTAACTTTTGAAGCTTAATAATGGCAGAATATTGTGCAGCAAACGTTAGTGATGGTGTACAAGTGAAGGGAAGTGTAAATTGAAGTGCGTAACGGAGCTTTCGGGTTCCCACAAGAAGCCGCCAAAATCTTTTGTAAAGCATTCTGCCACTTTACTGAAGAATGACTTGACCGTGACTAGACTCTGTATACGCCAAGTATACGACGAATTACTTGTTTTGACTGAGACTGACTTACAAACTGAAGAAATAAGAGAAATAAGACATGGCTGTTATGGGCTAGACCCCTTTGCCTTCTCCTAGAGAGAATGAAACGAAAAAAAAGAAGAAATTCGGGTGATTTTCTATGCATTATAAAATGGTGATAATACTGAAACTAATTACTTAAATGCCGATCTTACTTTTATATGAGCGAAGCTTTCAAAGCATTATGCAACATGACTCTTAAGTTAGTTATCTCGTACAAATTTTCAGTATAAAATAACTTGTCTTTCAGTAACTTTTGCCCGTCATGAGTTCATAACATTCTTACTCATATTACAACAAACGATTTTATTATATACTTTTGAAATGCTTAAAATAATCGCGTCCAATATTTAACTGCATACGAGTTGCTATTTATTATTGAAGTTTAAACATAAGGACAATTTATACAATATAGTTTCAATAAGTTATCAATTGTACAGATGTATACATATTTATCAAATTTTATACAATGTTGATTAAGTTTAAGTTTAGCTTCATACTTATGAAATTGGTGCTACATATAAAATCTTATATCTTAGAAATTATTGAATCAGCGCTTCCGAGAAGTATAATAAATTAGTATATTAACTGCGTCTTCACTTTCGTCAAGTTTTGCGTCAATTTATTTCGTATTTCATAACTGTCAGTGTGAAATGGAATTGGTGTTAAATTCCCTGAAACCACATGGTCATTCTGCTGTTATTATAATGTGAAATACTGCGTAGGATTTACTTTAATTATTATTCAATTAATGACAATCGAAACCAATTGGAGGCAGATAGGTAAGTAGATATGGGGGATCAATGATCAATGATCTCACAGGTGTTTTCGACGAAGCTGGCTGGAGTTTTCATACTCTAAGAGAATTAATCAATCAATCAAATACGCTTTATTGTTTAAATAAAGAAGGTACATTTAAAGAAACTACAAATTAGGCGACCTTATCGCTAACATCGGTCTCTTCCAGGCAAACCTATCATCACGGAATTCAATACGAGTAATTAAGTGGGTTAGCACAAATAATTTCCTAATTGTTAAGTACATCTGAAAGTTTTGCATATTGAAAAAATCAATATAGGTATGCAAAACATTAATAAGTCATTAAGAATTAATATTGGAAGTCAGTTAGAGATAAATAGTTGATATGGGAGATGGATGATCTCTCGATTGTTTTTCCAGTCAGCCGACTAGAATTTAAAACTACTTATGTATTATAAGATTTTCAGTCATCAAAAATTACATGCGGAGTAGACCAAAGGGGTTTTAAGGCATTACACAAATTCGATTATTTTTACACTTTCTTATTATTATTATTATTATAGATTAATAAGCGAGCAGCAGATGCCGATGTGCCTATATCCAAGCTTGTGTATTGGTAAAGAAAAGGAAAAAGTCACAATTTTGGATGAATAGTCCATGGTTTCAGACTTTGTTCTCTTTAAAACACTTGTCAAGTCTATTTTTAAAACTGTTCACGGAGAGGGCATCAACAACCTATTGAGGAAGCCGATTCCAAATGCTCGCAACTCTGTTATTGATCGTGTGAAGGCCGACGTTGGTGTTTGGTTTAAAGGGGATCAGTTTCTAATAATTTTTAAGTCGGGCACGATGGATGTGACTGAGGTTGAAAATGTCTTATGTTCCCAGTAGTTCTGTTGGACAGTTCTGTTGGCCGAACTAATGGGAATTTTTGTCTCACTAGTTCTATCAACAGAACAAATGGTACTAGGGATTCCCAGTAGTTCTGTCGAGTTCTAATTCGAGTGCGAGCGAAGCGAGCACGGGAGTTTTTGGCACCCCGACATGGATAGGCTCGCCCGGCTCGCTTCCGCCATACCCTTCGTGTTAGGTTGACATGTTATTCACTAGAACTAGTGGGACAAAAAAATCCCATTAGTTCGGTCAAAAAAAAGTTCAAGTTATTTACTGAACTAGAGAGACAAAAATTCCCATTAGTTCGGCTAACAGAACTGTCCAACAGAACTACTGGGAACAAAGGGAAAATGTCCGGTATGTTAGCGCAATTGTATCTGTAAGACGAGACCTTGTATGTCTTAATCAGATCTCCGCTTAGAAGCCGATCCCTCAATGACGGCAGTTGCAGTAATTGGAGTCTTTGCTCATATAACTTTTTGCGAAGAGAGAACGGTCTTATCTCGTTATTAAAGAAGAAATCCTCGATACGACGTTAGTAAGCTTAAAAATACACAATACATATTTGGTTAACTTTTATTACTTTGATTCTACTACTACTACGAAACTCTGATAAATGCGGTGGCGACAAAAATATTCTTATTTGGCAACTGGTTGCGAATAAGGAATACGCCGCCGTTCGTTTAATGACAAATCTTGACGAACTTGAGGATGCTACCTAATATTATTTTAAATTTAATATTGTTTAAATTTTCATTCTACTGTCGGCCACACGTATATTACAAAATTAATACATATTAAACACTGACAATAATTTGTAAATACAACGTTTTATAAATGGGAGTAGTCTGTGGCCGGCTGTATAAATTAAATCTGTCTCTCACGTACTTTACCGAGAAAAGACGAAGCCTGAGTCTCCATACTGACGTATGTAGTTTTATCTTTCGCCTCAATGACAATCGAAATTAATTTTTGTGCAATCTTACTATAATTGAGCTATGACCCATTTGTACTGCTGCAGCACACACATGCGTTCCACATTGTTGTTGGTTTGTATAAATATAAGTATGTGTGTGTCAGTGGAAACCAAGGTTTTATCTATCTCGAACAAAAGTCGGTTCAAATTTTAAAGGGTGTGTATACAAAGTTTCATTAAATTACGTTTGTATGGACCACAGAGGGACACGCTCCAGTCGCGGGACAGGTTTAGTGTCAAACCAATAAAATGTTCGAAACTTAACGCTTTACAATACGAATATACTATAGAGAATATTGGCGCTTGTACTTAAATCATCTTATTTATGAATTGATAAAAATAAACAGTTGCGTTTGTATTACTTTCTTTTATTGTTATACACACGGATAATCTTATGTACAATGTTCTGATTTCTGGCAAATAGTGGAGACATTTAACGAGCAATCCATTCATTCTCAATCACCCTCGAAATACTTTCAGATATCTGGCCATGAATAGGTTAAACAGCCAGGGGTACGCAACACAATTCTGTCAACATCTTTCTGGTTATTCTAAATTCATTTCTCATCATATGTTATAGGCCTTTTCAAAATCCATGAAATCGCAATAGACTTTTTCGCGTTTTGCCAACAATTTACCGGTTATACATTGCAAAGAAACACCTGGTACATATTTCTTCTCCTAAATCCTGCTCCTACATGATTTCTAATCTTTTCACCCGTCAGTCAACCGTCTCTGCCATAACCCTTTCGATTAATGCATGACGAAGATGTTGAGAAAGCATGATTCCTAGGCTATTATGCAATTTTGCTGTGACCCTTTCCCCTTGTCAAACGGGCCGACGACGGCCTCCGCTTCCACCGCTCCACCAGCACAAATTAAACAGGCGGTTCAGTTGATCAGGCACTATGACCTTATCCAGCCTTCTAGTCCAGTCAAGATATGCATATTTAGGGATGTAACTTCCTATAATCTTAAAGGCCCTGATTTTTTGTACATAGAGTAGGTACCTATTAGTGATATTGTAAAAAATATTTTCTAACGGATCAGGAGTTTGCTTTAGGTAGTGTAGGTATTTAGTTATAAAACCTACAATATTAAATTAAAGTTTTTTTTTATATGAGTGGGCGGCAAACGAGCATGCGGGTCACCTGATGGAAAGCAATCACCGCCGCCCATGGACACCCGCAACACCAAAAGGCTCACAGATGCATTGCCGGCCTTTGAGGAAGGTGTCCACCCCAGAATAAGTAGGGCAGCCTGAGCGATGAGGGATTCTCCAGCAGTGCTGGTACCCTCCTGGGGTACTAACTCTTTAAATACCGCTACCATTCTGGAGAGAGACTGGAAGGTGGGCCTCCGGCGCCCTCGCTCACCGGACGAAGCGCAGTGGCAAAATGCCACTACTCAGACGTCGGTCTTCTGCGAGAGGGTGGTACTTCCCCGGTCGAGCCGGCCCATTCATGCTGCAAGCTAATAGCTTACAGCGTGGCTCTACCACAACTGTTACCACTGTGCACTTCATTGCGTTGTAGAAGATGCTTAGATCTTCTAAAACTATTATCTAAAAAATTAATCAATAGCTACTTTATATTTTCTAAAAATAGTTTCATGAATCGTGATATTTGCCCTCGGTGAAATTTTTCATAAATGTAAAGAAGTTATTGCTCGATTTTTTTGAAAATAGTTACAGGGATTCTAAGTATATTCTCCGACGCAATGTAATTCACAGTGGTACTTTTAATCATATAGTCTATGTTTTATTACTAAATATGTATATTGTAACTAAAGCAAGCTACCGATTTTTTAGATTTATTTTTTTATTCTATCACTGACAGGACTCTATGCATGTGCAAAAAATCACGACCTTTAAAATTATACGATGTTAAAAGTGTATCCTTACTGGACTACTTCAGCATCCAGACTGAAACTGTCATAACCTACAGCCTTGGCTGCCTTTTCAGCGTTGTCGCAATCTCATCCATGGGTGTTTCATTCCCTGACTCAACATTCATTTGTGAGGTGGTGTGTTCTTCTCCACCTGCTTCTCCTCTCAGCATCATGTGAGTTGGGATTTCAGTATAGGGAATTCTGTTTGGTGCGTGACATCCTTTCCTCTTTTCACGCGTAAAACATCAATCCGTATATCAACCATCATCTGACATGCTTCGTCTATTTTAATTTCTTCTCTAGAATCAATCGTAGTAAAGAGCTCTATATGAACCTTTTATATTAAATTACCTGGTAGCAAAGCTTTTAACTGCCTCCTAAAACCAGGATTCGGTTGTATAGCCGGCCTTTTTTCCTTCACTAAACTGTAAGCCTCCTCAAATTCGATCCTCTCGTAATGCATCAAATAGCCTATAGCTACCATAGATGTACGAGATACACCTGCATTGCAATGGATTAATATATTCTGTTTACTTTCAATTGCTTTACGTATAAATGGCAAACTTTTAGCAAGTGTTGCTGTTATTTCGGTGTCGGGCAAATCCAAGCAATCCACAAACTCATTGTTAACCTTAACATCTACATTTATGCCTAAACTAAGAACATGTTTTATGTTATAGGATTGTATAACGTTACTTGCAGTACAATCTTGTGAACCTATGTACATAAAGTCTATTATCATGACTGGTATGTCATCTGGTTTGGTATCTACCACAAAACCATAAGAACTAGAGTCAATACTATGTCTCTCATCACCTTTTTCTACGAATTTCTTACCATCTACACTTGTCACTACCGTTTCTGTAACTTTCAGTTTGTCTTTCCGCTCCTTTAGTTCACTAAGGAAGCTCATTTTGCCATTTCCTTCGGAATGCTGTATATCTTTGTCTTTCTTATCACCGATCTTCTGAGTTTTACATTCAGCATTTACCTATTCGTTAGGTACTGTTACTCTCTTCCGAAAAATTATGTTTTATTTCTTTCTTATGATCAGTCTTCTGGATTTTATGTATACAAAGTCGCAAAGCAAACTAATTATTCGTCACTGTCACTCTCTTCCGGTTGCTGTATTTCTTTCTCTGCCTTATCGGTGTATATGAGATCTTCTGCATTATACGCGACGTCGCAAAGGTAGAGTCCGTCAGGTGGGCCGCTCGTCATGAAACTGTGCCACGAATGTTTGGACGGCACTTGAAGCATTACTTTAATCTCTTCCGGCGGTATTTTTCCCAGGGCAACAGACACCAATGCTCCTATCATTCTTCGGATCTGAAACAGTAGAACCGTTTTAAATGTAATATAGAAATTCAACATTTAGGAAGCACTGACGCAATCGCATTTGTAATTCGGTTTCGATTAGCGAAGTTATAGCGCGGTCAGTTCTTTGATGGGTGACCATTTCTGGCATTTTCATAGGAGTGTTTCTGTGCTTTGGTGGGCAAGTTGGCCCTATTTTTTGTTATTGTAGTCTTGAAAACACTGACTTACTGTTAGATGGCTACTAGACCGACACATAACCAACAATCATCTGCGCTCGCATATTGGATTATGTCCCAAACCCTGTCCTAGTGAGATGAGGCTGCCCCACTAGTGGGATGTAAGACTGTTGATGTGATAGGAAATCTACTATGTAGTTTGATGTTATAGTACGTTTACACATCACGTCCTCAAGGCTGGAGCACAGTCTCCTTTTTAGGAGAGGTTATGGGCCGTAATCCACTACGACTGCTGCTGCTCTTAATACAAGTATTTGAGGGACCTTGCTGGTGCCCGAAGACTTAGAGATAAAAGCGCTAACCATGGCGGCTTTTTTAAAAATGCTGTACTACCAACCAAACTGAAACAAGACAAACCTCATCATTTTAGCTACATGACGTCTGCTGAATTAAGCCTCCCCTATTTTCCTGAGCGACCAGTTGGAAGCGCATTGCATCTAGCGACTTCCCACGACTTTCTTTATATCGTCAGCCCGCCGGATCATGGTCTCCTCTCAAGAACTCAATGTCCCAGCGGTAATCAGTTCCTCGAGCTACGTGCTGCCCCCTTCCACTTCAATTGACTAATCCGCTGGGCTATGCCGGTGACTTTCGTTATTTTAAGGAATTCTTCATTCCCGATTCGATTTTGTAGAGAAACGCCAAGCATCGCTCCCTCTATGGCCCATAGTGAGACACCAGGTTTCAGTGTCTTAGGTCATCACTGGTAAGTTAACACATTTATTAAAGACTTTCGTGTTTAAGCACTAGGGTAGTTTGCACGAGAAGACGTTGCGCAGTTTCCCGAACGCCCTGGATTCGTCTATTGGCCTCTTTTTTTTGTGACGGGGAGGATATCTTTAAAAGATACCCAGACTCCTGAGGGAGAGCCTGGATTATGTTGGATTTTCACCCACTAAAACCCCCCCGGTGGTCCTCCTCAGCGCTTGTCGGAGAACACCGGGAACTCAAAGGACCAACTACCGGTGCTCCCCTAGCGCTCCGCTGAAGCCCTCCCCGGGCTGGCTAAATAGCCAAGCCGTATAAGCTCGCCGATGTCGGCTGCAGCGGGACGAGACTACGTCGTACCACCGCTGCCATCCATTGGGCCGCCACCACTGGTGAAAGGACGGCCAGAGTCCTCACTCTGACCGCCCACGACCCTGGGCGCCCCTGCTCAGGGGCATAGTCGTAACGCAACGGGAGGACTCTTTGGTTCTCCCGGCATCTACATATACGGGCGGGTTCGGATCCTATTTATCTCGCTCCGCCCTGCTCCCCAACATCGCCTCTATTAGGGCTGGTGGGGAGAAGTCCAGTCCGGTCCTAGAGATCTCCTGTCCTAGGTAGACGTATTCGTCTACTCGAGAATAGAGACACTATTTGTGTTCCATAAGCCCAGTATTACCTAGCGGCACCGATGCAGTTGAAAAAATGTGAAATCATGAAAAAATACCTACTTGTTTGTGAACAAACGCCCTCCCTCTGATCTCAATATCCCAATAATCAAACGCTTTATCATGCCCCGAATAACTTGTCACTAATGGCCATCCCGGCTTCACAGTGATAGATTGCAGCTCTCTTCTGTTGTGCGCAGTTTGCTTCATCTTGTCATGCCTCCGAAACGTAGTGAAGTCGTGGTACCCAACGAGGTACTGCGCGCCTTGCTTGAATTTCTCAATGTCGAACTCAGGGGCTCTACAAAAATAATATGACATTATGCGAACAGCGAATTTAGTTTCGGCTTGAACGTTACAATCACGTTTACATGAAAAATACCTCACTAGTTTGTTATACTGTTTAGTTAGCACTCTTTCGCATTGCATATTTAATCATCGTCATATCCTCGTCGGTGGCTCAGCGGTTGAGACGCGGTCTCCCAATTTAGGAGGTCCGGGCTCGATTCCCAGGCAGGCCATGTACCAATAAGTTTTTAAATTCAATTTAAATCCTTATGTGCATTTATACGACTGCTCTTAAACAGTGAAGGAAAACATCGTGAGGAAACCTGCATGCCTGAGAATTAAAATTCAAAGGCATGTGAAGTCCCCAACCCGTATTGGGCCAGCATGGTGAACTATGGCCCATACACCCTCATATACGAGGGAAGGCCTATATCCCTGCAGTGGGATGTTTCCGACGCAAAAAGAGGGGTGTTATAATTTGGCTGTTGTGGGATTGTAGCGCCAAACTGAACCGATTTGAAAATGGTTGCCTAGTTTCCGAAAGCTAGTGTTTTCGCATTTGATCGTCGTTTTTCGACGATTTCGGTCGTTTACCGCTGCCTGCTCTCGTATCGCGTTCGCCGCGCCCCAGTACAAGCTGCGCGTGCGTTCAATATTTTTTTTTACTTTATGACTGAACAAGTTATGTTGATGTTTTTATAATCTACATTAAATGGACTTTTAGTAACGATTTTTATTTATCATCTTCAATATAAATATCTGTAAATATAGGGGTTTGTAACTTTTTAACATTGGTTGTACATGATTTTAGGCGTTACGTAATTTTTCTCTATGAATACCTACACAAATGTTATGCCCAAAGAATCGGCCTTCATCGTTTTATCCAAAAACGACACCAGACTCCACTTTGTATCTTAAATGTGGCCACTAGATTTTTTTTTTCGAATGCCGGGAGGTACTTTGACCCCTCCCCCTCTGACGCGGAGTCATGTGTGGCTAACGAGCTTTTTGGCCTCAAATTGGTCCATATAACGTTCATGACAAGTGGCAATGCGTGACGCAAATTGTAAAGGTCTCCATACAACGATGCTCAATAGGGCCCCAGCTAGTAAATAGTAAAGAGTGCAGGCTGACTAGCCCCTGTCTCTATTTTCCACAGCTTTAGGATTCATGCAACATGACATAGCAAAATGTTTAGAAACGTTTATAAAGGCCGGCAACGCTTCTGTGACCCTTTTGGTGTATCCATGGGCGGCGGTGATTGCTTTCCATCAGGTGACCCGCATGCTCGTTTGCCGCCCTCTCATATAAAAAAAAAATAAACACTGGTTGCAGCAGCATCTTTACCTAAGAAAGTGGCATCTCTTCCATTCTTCTATGGGTATAGTTGGTCCCCTGCCAGTTACGTCTTGTACTCTTGGTTCAGCATGTCTTATGACTGCTAATCTGAAAGCCAGTTTAATATTATGAAAAAAAGATGTGGGCAAATAATTTTTGTTTATAATTACGATGGTTTCCACTGCTGAATTCTGAGTTTTAAGGTAAATGATAGTGGCCAGTTTTCATACAAACTTTAATAAACCACATGTAAAATATTTGTTTAATATTATGAAAAAAAGATGTGGGCAAATAATTTTTGTTTATAATTACGATGGTTTCCACTGCTGAATTCTGAGTTTTAAGGTAAATGATTGTGGCCAGTTTTCATACAAACTTTAATAAACCACATGTAAAATATTTCGGTATTTTAGTAATAAAGTTCAATGGAACAGGTTTAATTATTGTTGGGATTATTTCGTCACTTTTGTGTTTTTATATAAATTAAAATTTGTTTTTCACATTCACGCTAACTAGACCCTACCTTATTGAATTTTTAATTGATTTAGTTTTAAAATTAAATTTTTATTACTAAATTACAGAAAATGTCAGATTTTTATGTGCAAATGCAGATTACAAAAAATAAAAAAGAACAACAACAACAATGATCCTGTGGGTTTCTTGCGCCGCTTCTTTTCCCACAGATGAATTCTCTTTTTTTCGAAGCGGTAGTAGCATGGACATACCGACTGACAGACAAATGCAATAAACTTTTTTTATTTCCAGTAGATTTAAATTGACATTCAACAAATGATATCATGTATCTTACGTTGAAATAAATGCTTGAAGTTTGAATTAATAAACCATTCTCAAGATTGAGAACAGTCTTGTGATCGGTCTCAAGTAATCATGTTGATTAATAAACCTAACTTGAGACTTGAAAAGCATGTGCATACTCAAGCAGTACTCATTTGAGAGGTGCGCGTATTAACAAACGAAACTCAAGACTATCATTCATTAGCCGCTGAGGTGAATACTTGAGAAGTGATTTCAGCTGAGTAGATCTCAAGATTGGTTTATAAATTAGCATGGAGCTTGAGATAGCATCAACTGCTTAAGACGCATCTTGATGAGCTTGATTTATTAATACGGGTCTTATACAGATTTCACACTGTTTAATACCACCCAGCATCTTATGCCACACAACCGAACTCTGGCAGTAATGATTGATCATATTAAAGATGACCAATTGCCATAAAGTTGAAGTAGAACCTATATAGGCAGCTGATAAACGTACCCAGAATAGACATCACTATTATTTCTTACCTGTATAAGTAAGTCCTATGAATGGCCTTGAACCTTGCATGGAAATCATCATTCACTCTGTAACATTGCTTCACACGAATACTTGTACCATTCTTGTGGAAGAATCGGTTCAATACATGTGTAATATCATCAGGCTCGTATATGCCTGACCCATTACGTTCCAGGTCAAAGTGTGCACTAGCATTCAGCGCATGTACTCCACCATCTGTACTGTACAAAATAAAAGGAAGTTCAGAGATTTTCATTACAATACATCATCACTCATGTCATGACTTAGAAATGTATGCTATGTATTTAGTAACATGTATCTACAGACGTGCATCACCATCCAACTGAAGTCCCATTTCGGCAAATAATGAAAAAGAATAAATGAGGAATCTGCCCTTAGATTTTGTAACTTCATCGGTAATGTATCGACTATGTTGACCAATGAGAAACCGACAAATTGCAGAGCAAGCGATGAATCAACCAATCACATGTCAGAACCTAACTGATGACGATAACGATGAAATTATGTAATAGAACCCCTGCTTTTAGTTCACCCCAGCGGTGCATTTAGCAAAGCCACTAATTCACCTGTCAACCATAGACAATTTAATTAGCAGCGAATTTTATATAAAAAATTATGTCACAAAATGGGGGTGCAGGTTCGATACCAGGGGCACAGAATTAATATAGTACTAACATACCAGGGGCACATGTTTAGCACATTGTTTCATTATGGAAGGTTTTTTATGCCTGCCTGTTTAGCTACTACCAATCTTATCTAAGTCTGCTATCAAGCAGTAATGTTGATAGCAATATTGTGACCTGGCTATTACAGATAAGGTAGGTAGTCAGTTTTCCAAATAAGAGGGTCTCAAAATCTACAAAGTAGTCTGACGAGGTGTGGTGTTTTCTAGATACTTTACTCCCACCCAGCAAGTACTCACCGGCTAGACAGTATAACGTGCGGATAGTTCAGAGATTTGAATTTATGCAAAGCTATCTCCAACATGCCCTGAATGCTCTTCGGATCAGGATAGTTTAGTCCTTTCTTTAACCATATCTTCTCAGAGGACCTGTTTTAGAATTGGGGGCGAAATAGCTGAAAGTTCCTTAGGTATGGGTAATATGCACATGATGTAAGGTTCGCATTTTACAAACCTGAAATATGATCCGATATACGAAAAAAATGTTAAATATCGGGCTTTCATGTCGTTGTTTAATACTATACCTATGCTGAGGATACAAACATATATGAAAAGTTGTGTGTTTCAACGTTAACAAATTAATGAAAACCTCAAAAATTCGAAAACAGTTTGCAGGTTATGCTCGGTTTAGTAACAGATGATTTTGACATTTGTGCAGAAGTACCAACTACTCAAAAACCCCTAACGACATGAAATACCCCAGAATAGCCCTAAATCCAGTATCACAAGCCAAGTTCAAGAAAAGGGAATTGGCTGGGTAATAGCGTGTATAATATCTGAAAAGAGAACAGAGAGCATTAAAGATTTTAAAAATGAAAAATAAATAGGTTGGGAAAAGAAAAATTTACTATGTAGCATGAGTGACAAATAATAATAAATCAACGTAGCAGTTTAACTACCAGTTAACTTGAGTATGACATAATGTAAGATAAAGTTGATTATCAAATTTGTTATACCTATATGTGAAAACTAGCGAATTCAAACCATGAGCTTGAATTATGTCTTAAGTTTTTTTTTCTAATTTTAATTTACGGACTTTTATACAAAGAATATAAGTCAGTACCATCGTACCTCTTACTGACGAGACATATCCTAAGTTAAAATGTAAAAAAAATAACTTAAAAAAGAAGTTGGACGTCGTATTTATAAGATATATTTTCAATGTTGTATTTTAGAATTTACATTTTACTAATAGATAATTCTAATAAAGTAAAAAAGTTATTGAAGTTTTAGCAAACATTGTTGTAGTGCAAGAAACAAAAAAAATTATAATTTTCTTCTTTTTTACCCGACTGATTTTGCGAAGCTTTACAATTTTTTCTTGGGGCTTTTCGTCAGTAGGGGTATTATTTTTGGAGTCGGTAACTCAGTCTGTCTGCTCTCTGTCACTGTCAGTCAGTTTGAAAAAATGGCTCGAAAGACGTGGCATATGTTTGGCGGATTAGCATTAATATTTACAATTTTATCACTTGTCGGTGATGTTTTCTCATCAACAGCGGCGCCGTGGTACGAAAACCTGCCGGCGGTGACCATGGATTACAAAGTTCACATCGACGCAGGCAAAGAAGATTGTTACTTTCAATATGTACAACCGGGCGCAACATTCTACGCCAGCTACCAAGTAAATAGCATGTACTCTGTTGAAAACATATGTTAATCCATCACTTTGTACCCCAACTTTCAGATTTCGTAATTTAACTGTATAGTGCATGATGTGTTGAAATGGTTGACATTCTTCGTTTACAGGTGTTAAAAGGTGGAGATGGGATGTGCGGATTTGCTGTGCGGCATCCTAATGGTCAGATCGTGCACCCTTACGAGTGGCGGCAGACTGCAGAGTACGCGGACCAATCATCGAGCGGTGGATACTACGCTGTATGCATTGACAATCAGTTCTCACGATTCGCAGGAAAGCTGGTCAATTTGTACCTCTCTGTGATCAGATACGATATGTGGGAGAAGTATGCCAAAGAAGTTGAAGAGCTTGATATGAATATACAGAATTTCACAGTGAGTTTGTGCTTGTTAATTTAATTAGAAATATCTAGATATGAATATTTAACTCATTACCAAAAGATGTAAAAGTGAAAGCTATCTAAGGGTCTGCCTGGGGTATTTGCATTTTTTGCCCTCAAGGAGACATGCCCCTGAATCCTGATGACATATGAAGTATATTCACCACCTGTTTATCTAATATTCTCTTATGTATAATAATAATTCTTCATTTTGGATCAGCTAAAACTTACTGTAGCTTTGTACTGGTCTAATTTGTTCACATGACGACCTGTTTTGTGTAGTGGTTAGCAACTCTGACCACTATACCAAAAGGTTGCGGGTTCGAATCCCGCTAGGGGCATATGTTTGCGTGATGAATACGGACATGTGTAGCCGAATTATGGATGTTATCATTTATAATAAGTATTTATTTACAAAAAAAAAATGTATTTATGTAATATATCAACTATCTGGTATCCACAACACAAGCCTATAGTTGCTTACTGTGGAACTAGATGGCGCTGTGTGTATGTCTAAGGATATTTATTTGTTTATTATTATGTTCTACTATTGTTAACTACAGTAGCAAGGGCATATTTGGTTGGTAAAATAACAAATAGAGTAGCCTATGGAACTCCACTGCCAGATAAGCCTCGTTATGCCATGATTTGCATCACTTTCCATGATTATTCACACAAGGTTGTTTCAAATGATTGATGGTAGTAAGCTTACTACCTATTTAAGTTTTACCAACCTCAGTCATCTGTCATTCTTAGGGGCGGTCTTACCATAATCATCATGCTAAGCCAACAGGCTGGTGGACGCAGGAAGTTGCTGGATGCAGGCCGCTTCAAACCGGTTGCACTGGGAATTTATGGCCCTCATAGACATGTGTTCTGCAGCGGACATCTGTTAGCTGTTATGGTGATGAACCCTAATTCATTTGAAATAACCATCTAGGCTTGATGATTAATTCACAAAGCTGCAGATGGGATAACTTAAAGGCAGTATACTAGTTAATTAAATCGTGTAAAAAGCCCTGTATGAATAAATATGTTTTGCATCATTTTTAACTAAGAATTCAATATTACCTTTCCAGACTGCAATACAGTTTGTGGAGCGCAACATAAATGATATATTACAGTACCAATACCACTCCAGAGCGAAGGAGTCCCGGGATTTCAACCTACTACAGGACAACAATGTTTATGTCCTAAGGTAAAACGTTAATTGTAATGGTTTGTTATTACAAATGCTTAAAAAGTTATACAGTAGGGTGACTGCAAATACTAACTCGCTAATATTTAAAATTATCTAGCTAGTAAAGGCTACGAAAGAAATATGCTATTCTTTCCATTCTTTCTTTATGGCGATGTACTGAAAATGTACACGATTTTAGATAAAATGCTGTGTAAATCTTAAATTACCATTATCCCAATTATAAATTCAAAGCGATTGTAAATACGATCCCCATATATGGTCGCACTAGAGGACTACTGCACAGACAGCAATTTTAATAATAAAAAACTGTCGGAGCTCAAAAGGAGATTAATTATCCAAACTGCGGTCTACCATAAGTAGGGTAAATATTTTTGGCCGATAGCGGAACATAGGTTCCCCCATAACTCCCAAACTACACATTGAATTTTGTCAAACGATGTTTCAATCTATGCTCCTTAATTGCGCGGGTAACATTGGTAGCAGTAATAAATATGGAGATAATTCGTGAAAGATTAATGACCAACAAAATTTTGTTTGCGCAAATACATCATGACTGCGTGGTATCAAATAATGGGCCTTAACAGCACCACTATAAGGCATCTGTCGCGTTTATTGTTGATGATTGGCTGGGCGTACCCATCTGAGATAAAATCTTTGAAATTTTGTATTTTGTATGTTGTTTCTATAAAGAACGCGTCTGGTTTTGATACTTCAATTCCGACAATACACCTTTTACAAGCTTACGCCCGTGTATTTTCGCTTTTAATATTAGTTGCGTAAGCTAAATTACAAAAATAATCAAAAATAAATCCAAGCCTCAAAACAGGCATACTGAAAACAATTTGGAAAGGCATTAGTCAAGTCTCAACCGGGATAAAGATATAATAGTTTGGCACAGATTTGGCTCATTCAGTATCTTATGCGCACATTGGAGACTGGCAGTAATGGTTGATCACACCTACAGACGACGAGGCCATAAAATAAAAAAATTTAATTGATACTGATTTTCTCTAAAACTCAAACGGGAAAATTACATTAAAAGGGAATTAGAATTTACTAACTTATGACTATTATTTTCAGGTGGTCTCTTATACAGATCTTAGCAATAGCAGCCACGGCTACTCTACAAGTGTACTTCGTGAGAAAACTGTTTGAGGTGAAAGATAACTCGTCCAAGACAAGAATTTGATTGTGCCCATGGCATTTGCTAAAAAGGATCTGATTTGACATCACACTAATGCCTCTGAACTCTGAATCTATCATTCCATACACTGTAATGTATCTCGAACGAATTTGGTGTGATCTCTTCATTTCGTAAGTCAATTTGTTGTATTCCTTTTAAATGAAGCATAATAGTAGGTTGTAAGCGAAATATTGTTTATGTTGAGTGCAGATAATTACTTGCTAAAAGCCAATTTCCATTAGTCAAGACAACAGCATGTCGTGCATGTGAATTGTATTGTTTCATGGATATGAAATAATAAGTAAATAAATAATAAATATTTCGGACACTTACACTAATCATCTAGTCCCAAACTAAGCAAAGCTTGTGCTATGGATACAAGATAAACGGATAAACATACATAAATATTTATATAAACATCCAAGACTCGGGAATAAATATTCGTATTCATCACACAAACATTTACCCCTCGCGGGATTAGAACCCGCAACCGTTGGTTTCGCTGATAGGGTCACTATCCACTACACCAATCGGTCGTCAAAATGGATTGCTAAATTTCAAAAATAAAAACAAAAAGCATTTCTATTTGAGACATGAACTCATGTGATATATTGTTCATCATTCTCTGAGGTAGTTATATATTTATGTTACAAAACTATACATTATTATATTAATAATTTTGTAATATAAATATATATACCTTTAAAAAAAAAAGGTTTTTATATTACAAAATTATTAATTATTAATAATAATTTTGTAATCTCGACTTTCTTGCTTTGAACATCATCTTTTGATGATTTCCTTATTTTATTAAATGTTCGCATGCCAGGCT
Source organism: Oegoconia quadripuncta (assembly GCA_949316235.1). Taxonomy (NCBI): domain Eukaryota; kingdom Metazoa; phylum Arthropoda; class Insecta; order Lepidoptera; family Autostichidae; genus Oegoconia; species Oegoconia quadripuncta. Next base: position 4,173,783 of record OX438752.1, read on the forward strand.
ATTATTTCACAATTAATAATGAAATATTATCGTGCCTTTTTGTAATATAAAAATCAGTTTTAAAAAAGCAACCCTTCGAGTTTCTTGCTAGTTCTAGAAAATTGCCTTTTGAACAAGCAGTAGCTTAAAAAATGTAAAATCGGACTATTTTAAGTGTACCCTGTTTACCTACAAAATAAAGTAATTTTGCTTTTGACTACAGCCGTCCATAATGAAAATTGTTGTCACTTACTAATGGGAATAGGCCCTTACAGTATTATGCATTTAATGCAAAGTGCTCTTTACATTGTTATCTTCTACTTATTGTTTTTCTTTACTATTTTTTAATGCAATACTATCACTGCTTATTATTGTGTTCATGCTTGTTTTCTTGAATCATGTAACAGAATTAATATAATGAGATTTATACCTATTTTTTAAGATCTGATTTTGTATCAATATTTTTAATATAGGACAAATATTTTTTTAGTATTTATTTGCGTTATCTGTTATTACGACGAATTGCTGTTATCGGTACTAGGCAGATTTGTCGCCAGCTAATTGTTCAATCCGTCCGTTTACAAATTGCCTAGGCCCGTTTACATTCTATTTACTGCTAGGCGAGACGTTCTACAAATCTGATAGACGTTTATGTTATTACCAAAATCATCCGTCTATTATCGCGTTTGACAATGGACATGTCAGTCAATCAATTAATTGCGAAAACTCATAACTGGCTTATAGATAAAATTATGTAATAAAATAAATAAAATTGTGATGTACAGGTTGTCAGAACTAAATTGTATATAGGCTGTTTATAAAACCGTTCGCCATCTTGTAAACAACTTGGGCAGTTTGTAAATTATCTAGGCGGTTTATAAACGATCTGTTAACCGCCGTTTTCAGGTGGAAGCCACACTCCTTAATTACCTACAAAAAGATATAAAATTTTACCTCGACTATTCCTATCTCGCTTGTTCCTCCTAGTTATCCCTTCTCTCTACTAATTTACAAGTAAAGAGAAGGAGACGGAGATTTCAGCAAGCGAGGTAGGAATATATAGGGGTGAAATTCTCCGGGTTCACTTCAGTAGAGTCTTTGGAGACAGTCTCTCCCATAAATAAAAGTATTTAATTGATGATTCTTTATATTAAAATCCAAATAATCAAACATTAATTCTCTGCAGGTAAAGTTACTGTCCACTTGTTTTTAATCTCCTCTACTCTCAGGCTAGAGGCCTTTCAGTGATGCCAGAAAAACCTTGCATCAAACCGATGCGCACGAATTCGAACGCCACAAGTCGTTAAGGCTATAATAATATACTAGAGAAAGACTCATTAGCTGTCATTTCACAAAAAAACTGTTTTTATACAGGCGCGCGTATTTTGGAATGTAAGGCCGAATTGCGAAAGGATTAATTTGTGATCGACTGAATGGCGACAGGACTGAATAGCGACAATACAAAAGTGAGACAGGAGTGTGAGAAAAAAATATTAAGATGTTTTTCTGTTGTCCAATAAAGTGTATTTGTATTGTATTAAGAAGAGATTTCCTCCTTTCCTCCAAATCATTACAATAAATTCTAATGTGTGAAAATTAAATTTACCGAATAATCTTTCGGTTTTGTCGCTTTCCAGTCCAGTCGCAGTTTCATACTGCTACAGTTTAGTCTTGTCGCAATTCCGTCCTGTCGGAATTCCGTCCTGTCGCAATTCAGTAATGGCTGTCGCTGTTGGGCCTTACATTCGGTACTCTGTAACTTCGATAACGTCATCGTTAACGTTGGCCAATGAAAAAACGTCGAATTGCCGAGCGTGTAATGAACCAACCAATCTCACATCAGAACGTAATCGAGGAAAGTAATTTCATTCTGCAAAGAATAGCCCCACAGTTTTGTATAGTCGTTATCTTTGTATAAAGTATTGCACGATGGAATTGTTTCATACAATTGTTGAGCGTAGTCCCCTGCAAAGTTTGCTTTGTTCGACTGCGTGGTCTCCACATTTGTTTAAATCTTCGTGGCAGGGTGGCGGCGTAGCGGCGACATATCTCATCATAGATTACTATTATTAACTCGATCGTAATCGCTAAAGAAAACCATAAACGAACTAAAATATTGTTGTAAAACTTTGGAACACTTGTTGAAAGCAAAAACCCAGCAGCTTTAAAGAGTATATCTGCGGTTTTTGGGGGGAATTCGGCGATTGATGTCGCAATTGAGCCACGGAGGCGGTTAAATGGCTGAACATACATAAATATATGTCTTTTATTTTCCTTTTTGTTTAAAAAGGCATGTAGGCTACCGAGCTGCATGGGCAGGTCACGTCTTTGCGTTATGTATAATCTTTGGTCTGCTACTATTATTAAAGTCTGTGGTTTTATAACAATAATCGATTTATTTCAAAACAGAATCATTAAATACACTGACACTAATCTAGTCCCAAACCAAGCATAGCTTGTCCCAAACTAAGCAGCAATGTTAATAGCATTGTTATGTTCCGGTTGTCAGAGATAAGATAGCCAGTCCCCCAAATGTGTTGGGGTTTCCGGGTCAGTACGCTTCCATCTTCACTTAACATCAGGTGTGATTAGGTCAAGTATCAACCCGAAGCTTGTACTATAGATACTAGATAGCGGATAAACATACATAAATATTTATATAAATATCCATGACTCGGGAATAAATGACAGGGTCACTATCCACTACAACAACTTTAATTGCCTGCCGCATAAAGCTGTTATAGGTAGGTAAATCTAACTTACTTAACTAAATCCTACATTCGACACGTGTTAAAATGTTTCAATTAACGACTCAGATTCTTTATCGCATTCCATGTTGTTAATAAAACAAAATATCGTTGGTTTTCATTTAGCGATTACGATACAGTTGTATTCAAACGCTGAAGGAATTTTATATGTTTTATGTATAGGCCTCGAAAATGTGACGATGGAAAATATACGTACAATAGTATTTTGAATTATTTATGTCTTTGCTTTTTCCTATCGCCTTTCGTCTGAATTTGACATTTTAGGTCAAACTATCGGTAAAGTTGGCAGAGACCATTCCCATTGAAGGTACAATAAGGCTGCCCGCTAAAGGTCAATAGTCGCGGGCACGATATAGATCCTATGGCATGAAAGAATGCGCGAAAATTAACGCGACAAACGTTGCAGAGTGTATGTATCATGAAAAAAATAAAACATGAAAGTTAACAGATTTTATTCAAAAAATTAAATTTAGAAATGTAAATTTTGTGAGTTGGACCTTAATGGCCGCGCGTTTTAAGTACTTTGCCACAACCTGTGGCCACAACCACAACACACAAACACGTGCCGCGGTATCTTTGAAGCGCCTCAAGGCGACCACTCGCTGCTCGCTGCCGGCGCTTGCCCCGGCGCCGCTCGTTGCTGTGATTGGTTGCGTCTTCCATATGAACCTTGCCTGTTTTTTCTCATTGATAAAATAAGGTACAATCGAAATGAAGCAAGTCTGTTAATTTGTATTTTCATTTGCACTTACATTTAATTTTTTTATTCGGAAACAAAATTTTTAAGGCTTGTTTTTTTAATGAATATATTATTTTATTGTCATGTACGTGCAATTGCCAAAGTTTGTCGAGTTAATTTTGTTAGACCTTATATGATGCCGTATATGCCATGTGACTTCGGACCAATTTGAAGCTATCGATTTGCTATCTATGTCACTTGCATGCATAGCATGACATCGTTTGTCGCGCGCGACGTCACAGTGAGAGTGGGATAGTTGTATATTTCGTCCGAGTGAATGAGGAGGACAAATATTATCTCGCTCGACATTAACGTTTATCGCGCCTGTCATGCAACGAGGGCTGGTGTCCGCCTGGCTGGAAGTCGCTTTATTTATTTGAGACAGCGCTGTCACGAAAAATACTAAGGTTAATATCTTACACGTGTCTTTGCAGGCGTGCGCTAATTTGAGTGGGATTTGTCAATTATTTTTTATTATGCACAACGAATAAGCACTTGACCTCAATCACATTTGATGTTAAGTGAAGATGAGGACGAAGGTAAAAGCGTACTGCCCCGGAAATCCTGTCTTATTTGGGTGACTGGCTATCTTAATGCTAGTATTAAAAACCAAACAAAACGGCGGCAGATTTTTAGATTAGATGGTGGTATCTAGCCAGGCAGACATTTAAATTGCACTACCACCACCTTTTTTTTTTTTTGGGGAAGGTGGAGAAATTCTCATAGGACACTTTCGAGTCGATATCACCCGCGGCTATAAAAGCGCGAGGCCATATCCACCCGAAGGTAGTGCCGGACTCGTACCGGCTAAAACTCCGCCTATTAGCCACACCTTTACGGCAGCTGCCTGGAATTTGGGTGCACTACTTCAGACAGCTGTCAGGTGCCCTCCAGCTGCTCTATACCTTAACTTCTGTTAAGGTATCGGGCAGCCTTTAGGTGGCCCCTCCGGAAAGCGCGGCTAGCTCGCGCTCTTCCGCTTCCAGCGCTCTTTCGTGCTCTTCTTTGTGTTTCATGATCCTCCTCCTTGATATGTTCCTCCACGAGGTTCCAATGGTCCTCACTGCTTAACATAAAGTCGATCATGATACTTTTCGTGAGTCTTGTCCATGTTCTGTTTGCAAGCTCAGCACGCAGCGTTTCGAACTCCTGGCACTGGAAAAGTGTGTGCTCCGGAGTGTCGACTTGGTCACAAAACCAGCATTGGTCACAGGGTGCTTTCTGGATACCAACACCACCACCACCTACTACCACTCTACTGAACATGTACCCTCCTGGGGATCGAACCAGCGACCTCAGATTCGTAAACCCTATGTTGTTTACATTGAGCCACGGATGGAGTTAAATTGCTTGAAAATTTATTGCTTAAAATTAGAAAGTGTAATAAATAAATTAGAAAGAGATAAGATAGCCAGTCCTCCAAATGTGTTGGTGTTTCCGGGTCAGTACGCTTCCACCTTCGACCTCATCTTCACTTAACATCAGGTGTGATTGAGGTCAAGTGCTAACCCGTTGTGCATAAAAAAATGAACAATGGTGTCGATTCGGATGTACACCAACTAAGCTAAACTAAAACCAGTTTTAAAGTAGTACTGTCCCTTTCTCCCTGGAACTGAAATGCCACGGCACCACTCCAAAACTGGTTTTAGTTTAGTTGGTGTCAATGAATCGACACCAATTACTTCGTTCAAATATTTATATTGGGAAATACAATAGAATGTAAAGTGTTTACAAAGTGGTAGCTTTGTAATTCTTTCTAAAGTTGGATAAAGAAATGTTTGACACACAACTAGAAAGGCGCATTTTTTTCATAACTATAAGTACCTATACAGGGTGTAATCGTTAAATGTACACAGGCGATTATTCCGTAACTATTATAGATATCAAAAGACTTTAAACTGATATCGAAAATACTTTACCTAATGAGTAAAATGACATTAATAACTTTTTAAAAATAGAACGAGAAATATCCAAAGAAATTACATTAAACACTCCCATACATTTAGCATGAGATAGTAGAGATTTTAGTTTCCTTATTTTAAGTGGAATAGTATCAACTAATTTTACTCTTATCATTTTATAATTATGTATTATGGTAGTGATGAATTTCAAGTAGATACACGTGTAGGTTAATTATCTTACCACTTCAAATTAATAATAAACCTTGTTTCAATATCGCATCATTGATTTGACTGGCTGAAAAGCAACATACTAAATAAAAACAAAAAAAAAAGATACTATTTGGTGTTCGTTCTAAATTCAAATTCTTTATCGCGGATTCTCGTTCCCGCCAATTTATTGCGCGACGTCACTTCGAACATCTGCTTTGAATAGGTACACAATTTTGTACTTACTAAGAAATAAAATTTATGGGAGTGTTTAATATAACTTTTTTGGATATTTCTCATTTTATTTTTAAAAAGTTATTAATGTCATTTTACTCATTAGGTAAAGTACTTTCGATATCAGTTTACGGAATAATCGCCTGCGCACACTTAACGATTACACCCTGTATAGGGGAGGAAGTGACGAGTAATGAAATGAAATTTCTTAATACCAGAATTATTTATTTGATAGTACTATCCTAAAACTAAGTCCCAGCGACTATTACATGAGAAGTCTATATACACAACAATAATTTACTTAAGTACTTACATGGGTAAATAAAATTTTTATTATAATTTGTATTTTCGGGTAAAACTGACGATACAATACAACACTAAAATGGTAAAAGCTTCGGAATGTTTATAATTCAGTGAATCTCATAGATATTATTACAACAAGTAATCGTTTTTCCATATGCGTATGCTCGGTGATGTTGTTATGAGAAAATTTAGGTGAAATTCGAGCATGTTCATATAATAAAGCTCAGTGTTAAAAAATTTTCATAATAAGTCCTATATTTAAACCTCTAAGTGTGATTTTAACTCGTCCGCTCATGACTAGGCAATTTTCGAAACGTAGCGGGCAAGTGAAGCATATACATACAGACTAACATCATAACTAATACATAAAATATTATAAAAACTTATTAGCAAACGTTCAATAGAACGATATTCTGTACAATAGAACTGCTGCGAATCTCATACGTAACTGTACATCTCACAACTAAGTAATACATAATATTATCCGAATGCTCTTTGAGAGCGTAAAACATACATTAATATATCAGGTAAACTATATTATTTTGATAAATAAGCACCAAGGTTCTTATTGTGGGTGCGACTTCATCAGGACTTGCATATCTAGCGTATGGTGGGCCATACTTTTTAACTTACGATATTTTACATAAACAGAAGTCGGCGCGTAGCTAAAACTAAAGCCGGGTTTTGTGCGACGTGTTATGGTTTAACACCTAACATGTTATTCTAACCACATATGGGCGTGGCCTGTTTTGTTAGCAAAAACAAACGAACATGTTATCTGAGGTGGACGGATAACATCCGCGTTCGCCTGCGGGGTATTTTTAATTTCATTGTTGCTTGCGAACCGGAGCCCGGCTTGTTTGTTTCGTATTTCCATATAAGTAGACGTTTGTTTCTGTTGCAAAGTTGCAGGAGACTGCAATGTATTGTTAACATGTCCAGCAAACATGTTCTGTTGGTTTTATTATTTTTTTGAGCAGAAGACCCGGCTTTACAATTATAATTTACAGCTACGTACACACACGACTTATAAAGATGGCTGCCATGATTATCAGCGCACCTAGCGTAAAGGTTGTTCTGACAGTTTGATTAAAAATAAATAGTGATTTTATTTACTGTAAAATATTATCTTAGGCACTTTATTTTTAATGCAAAGTTTTATAATAAATTTTATTACAAAAAATTAAATGGATATAATAAAAGATTATTACCTGTTTATATCAACTCCAAAAACAACAACGCCTTCTGCATTTTACCCGACTGATTTATTAGCAGGAGGATATAATGTTGAAGGTTTGGGAACGATGCGAAATTTGTTTGTAGATCCCACTTTCCAATTGCATAGTAATTATAAAATGCTCCAAAAATACTCTACACCTAGTAACCTAAATAAAGGCAGTGTCTGGACGGACGCACTAGTCTTTTACTAAAGTATATCCTATACCCAGTTAATAAGTGCACTTTAACGCTAATATACTGTGACAAAAGTCAAAGTGACAGATATCTTACAATTTCGATGTAAGCTCCAGTAATTTTGTCCATTGGAGTCACCGGAGAGGTCTAAAGGTATAGAATGTTTTAATTCCTCTGGCGTCGGTGAGGTAATTATTGTTATTTATTTACAGTGTTTTTACACTGTACAATCGGATTCATAAGTGCATATCCAGTATCAGCTAAAACGGTTCAGATTTTATAAAACACCTTTCTATTTGACGCAAGTAACGAGTAATCTAATGTAGTACGTAAATTGTTCAACAAATAAATATATTGCTAATAAAATCATGCGATTAGATATGCACTTTTGAACCTTACTGTACCTGAACTACCCAAGCAATTAGCTAGCTAAGTACATTAGTGTCATCAAACGATTCTTTTATATGATCGTGATCACTGAATAGTACTGTATGCGACTTGACCAATCAGATACGTGCGCATACGCCATATAACCAGTAAGATTCTTGACAATTATCGTTTAAATACTGTATGTAGCAGAAAATATCATTTATCATAATCATCGAGGTAAGTACGTCTAAGATCTAAGAGTTTGTAGTCTTACAATACATCTAAAATAGTTCTGTTCATTTTATTGAAAAAAAAAATAATGATCATTGACCCATGTGTAATATAATATGTAACATTAAAGTACCATCTGGTATCCATAATACAAGCTTAGTTGGTTAGTGTGAAAGGATGTATGTAAGCCGAGTACATTGCGCGGTAGGTTATAATTAAAAATTTTAACGATGAACAAACTCCGCAATGTACTCCGCTTTCGATCAAACGTTCTTCGGTCAAACGTTTTTCGGGGTAATGTAATTCGATATACCATTATAAATCCAGTGTGAAACTAGATGGCGCTGTGTGCACGTCCAAGGATAAAAAAGTGCTATTTTTTGTCAGAAATACAAAAATTTAGAAAAATAATACAGTTACAGATGAATCACGATAAGAGAAATTTTGTTTGTGTGTTTTTGGCAGTACAGTGACGAAAAACAATTCAAAATTCAAATCGAGTGCGATACCAACCGTGCAAATACTACTACAAATTTTCTCTTAACCTGCTTTACCAATACCTACAAATATGAGTAGATAAGGTAACAAATATATTTGTTCCCATGCTGGTATCCGAGAGGTTATACATAGGGCAATGACCATTACAGTCTCGTCACATTCGTTGCTAACCGCGCGTTATTGAGTGTTCCATCGCTATCAATCTACGCGATATCGCGTTGTTATCCCGTACACTTTTATACCGGATGAGTTTTTTACCGTACGGAAAAAATTCGGACATATTAGGTAAGTGTAAGGTAATTGTGTTCTATTGTTATCATCAAAAATTATTGTACTTTATTTTGCGCAATAAAGAGTATTTGTATTGTATTGTATTGTAAGTGAAATAGATGGTATTAGACATAGACATTAGACACCACTCTATAGCATCAACAATATTAATAAAAACAAGAACTAGAATTGGTAGTTTATTCTTTTTTTACAAAAATACCCGCACCGGCCTGAGATATGCGACTGGAGGGATTCGTAGGGTTCTTATCATGCGAAATTTATTTGGAAATCATATTTTCTCCAAGTTTTCTTTATTTATTTAATTTAATGATGTAATAGCCTTTCACTTGGTCAAAGTAATTACGCCTAGGTCTTCCCCTTCCCCTCTTTCCTTCAATCTTTCCCTCAATTATGTTCTTCAAAAAAATATCGTGTCGTATCCAGTGACCTATCATCTTTCCTCTTCGGTTCTCAACTGTACCTAACAGGCATCTCCTCTCCTTTACCATCACTAACACCTCTTCATTTGTTCTCTTCGCGGTCCAGCTTATTCCCTTCATTCGTCTCCAGCACCACATCTCGAATGCCTCTAACCTTTCCCTATCCCTTTGTGTTAATGTCCATGTCTCACAGCCGTATAAAGCTATACAAGTGAAAGAAAAGGTGAATGTCGTGTCGTACCAAGAGGTTAAAACGAGGGCGGAAAGTAGAGAGACATGGTCGTTACTCCACCGACAAGAGCATAGCTCTTAAATTGAAGAAATAGCCTATTTCATAGGCTACAAACGCGACCATTAAAATGACGAAGGCTTTATTCGATTATGGTTTTGAAAATAAAACTACCTAATATGCCCTATTTTTTTTCTTACGGTAAACAAACTTATCCGGTATAAATGGTAAAATGCCACATCGAAACGGCTTGTGATTTGAATGTGTTAAACGAACAGAACATTTAGAGCGAGTTTCCATTCAAGTGGGGTGGCGAAGAATCAGCCAACAGCAATGCCTACAATATCCAGTTTAAAGATTTTTTTTGGGGTGGAGACTTGTTTCACCAAAATTGGATGATGTAGCCCTTCGGCTATTCCAGTAAATAACAGTAGATTTGAAAATTGTAAGATTATAAATACAAGTGATATTATTGGTTGAGCTTGAGTGGATAGTGGTGGGGCCCAATCAGATGGCCCGTTTCTTCTGTCCGAGGTAGGTCCCGGAGAGGCCGAGCAGGCGGTAGCGCTGGCGCAGGTTGCGCGCGCGCACGTGGGCGGACGCTATCTCGGCCGTGTAGGCGCCCGGGAACCAACCCGCCTCGCCGTCGCGGGTACGCTCGCCGTAGTACCACCCTGCCGGTGGATCATATATCAATTTTGGTATTTCTTCATCATTTTGACGACCTTTAGTTGGTGGTAGGGTATTTTAAATGTCCGCCTGGCTAGCTACCAACATCTTATCTAAATCTGCCGCCAAGTAGCAATGTTAATAGCATTGTTGTGTTCCGGTTGTCAGAGATAAGATAGCCAGTCCCCCAAATGTGTTGGGGTTTCCGGGTCAGTACGTTTCCACCTTCGACCTCATCTTCACTTAACATCAGGTGTGATTAAGGTCAAGTATCAACCCGTTGTGCATAAAAAAACCTGTTTGGTGGTGGTGGTTAGAAACTTTGACCACTACACCAAAAGGTCGCGGGTTCGAATCCCGCTAGGGGCATATGTGTGTGTGATGAATACAGACATGTGTCGAGTTGTGGATGTTTCATTTATAATAAGTATTTATTTACAAAAAAAGTGTGTTAAGAAAGTTTTCTTTCTTTCTTTTTATTGATTTTGACATTCTTTCTAATTCTCTATAATTTTGATATTCATTTGAAGATTTGACATTAATTTTGTAATGTTGACAATTTTTGAACATTTCTTGCAAGTTGGGTTATTTAAAATTGTATAATGAATTAAAAATAGGTAATTATAACTAGATATAATTAAATATTCGTTAAATTTTGCATGCTCAAAAGGCAGAATGTAATGGGCCGTATTTTTAATATTAAAACACCCTTGTATAAAATAAATAATTTGAATTAAAAAAAAGAAATATTCTGGCAAAATAAATAATTAGTAGTTATCAACCATCCGGTATTCACAACTAATATTATAACCACGAAAGTGTGTGTATGTCTATGTATGTTTGTTACCTCTTCACGTCTATACGGCTGGACGGATTTGGATGAAATTTGGTGGTTAGACAGATTAGGGTACTGGATTAACATACAGGCAAATTTCTTACTGAACCGATTTTGATGAAATCTTCCACGCGGGCGGAAAGCTAGTCCACAATACAAGCCTAGTTGCTTACTGTGGAACTAGATGGCGCTATGTGTATGTGCAAAGATATTTATTTTGTGGTTACCTTCGCTGGTTTTCCTGGTGACGTTGACGACGTCGCCCTCGCTGAGCGGCAGCTCGTCGGGTTGGGCCGGGGCGTAGGCGTAGAGCGCGGCCACCTGCGGGCAGTCCCAGCCCGCGTACACGGCCTCGCCCTCCGCCCCCGCCGGCGGCACCAGCGCCTCGGCCCAGCGCGACGCGTCCGTCTCGCTCGGGCACGACAGCAGCTGCGCCCGACAGAGAGGCGTCAGCATTGGGTTATTACCACTTATAAATAGTAGCAGATACATTTCTTTTTCTACATACACGTTACATTTCAAGGTTGAAACTTTCTAGTAAGTATACTACTCTGTGTAAAAAGTATCGGGAATATGTCAATAAAAAGATCCGCGTAAAAGAGGTCGTTCTAATTTTTTTACTGCATGTTGGTAGCACTGTACTGATTTAGCGCGCAAAATTTGAGCGGGATCTGTCATTTAATTTGTTTTAAACTACACTTTTTGTTGGTCATAGTTTTGAGTCCTCGGCGATTTTTACAATGGAAAATATTGTTGAACAAAGAGTGTGCCTTAAATTTTGTGTTTCAAATGATATTTCATGTGGTGAATCACTAAAAATGTTGCGAAATACCTACGGCGAATCGTGTATATCGAAAACAAGGGCTTATGAATGGTATAAGGCTTTTAAAGAAGGCCGAGAAGTAGTAGTAGACTTGCCTCGTTCTGGTAGACCTTCAACCGCTACGACCAAAGAAAACATCGACAGAATCAAGAAGCTAGTGCTCGAAAATCGACGTATGAGTCTGAGAGAGTTGGCTAGTGAGGTGAACATATCTTTTAAGTCCGTCCACAACATTCTCATTGACATTTTAGGCATGAAACGCGTCGCCGCTCGACTAGTTCCAAAAGAGCTCAATTTTGTTCAAAAAGCGCAGCGAAAGCATGTCGCTGAAGACATGGTTTCCCGAGCTTCTACGGATCCGACCTTTATGAAACGTATAATAACTGGCGACGAGACATGGGTTTATGAGTACGACATGCAAACAAGCCAACAGTCTTCAGAATGGCGTCTCGAAAACGAGCCGAAACCCAAAAAACCGCGGCAAAGTCGCTCCAAAATCAAGGTGATGCTGACAGTTTTTTTTGACTACCGTGGTGTGGTTCACTCCGAATTCCTTCCAGAGGGAGAAACAGTGAATAAAGAATATTATTTAGGCGTCATGAAGCGTTTGCGTGAGAGTATCCGCCGAAAACGTCCAGATTTGTGGCAACACAACTCATGGATGCTGCACCATGATAATGCACCATCACACACAGCCATTATAGTGAAAGAGTTTTTAGCGAAAAATTCAACAAAAGTTCTCGACCAAGCACCGTATTCACCTGATATGGCTCCGTCTGACTTTTTTTTATTTCCCAAGTTAAAATTACCACTTCGAGGAAAACGTTTTGAGTCGATAGAAGCCATAAAAGAAAATTCGCTGAATGAGCTAAAGGCCATACCGCAAATAGCCTATGAAAAATGTATGGAAGACTGGGTGAAGCGGTGGAGATGTTGTATTGCAAGCGATGGGGCCTACTTTGAAGGCGATAAAATAAATTTAGATGAATAATTTGTATTTTTTGTTTTATTGACAAATTCCCGATACTTAGTACACTGAATGTATAATACCTGTTGCAGGAAGCCTCGCTCCACCATAGCAAACTGTTATTTAAATGAGAAATAATTACAAAAGACGTGTAGGTAGTTAAAGAGTCATGTCACGCTAAGTTCATGTGCCGTATAAGCACCTATTTATAGTAATATTGTATACTTTTCACTTTTATATTATTTTACCTTTTGCCTGTCCTTTTGACGAATTCGTTTATTGTTTTGTTGCTTTCGTCTCGATTATTGTTAAAGTTGTTTTTGTTGCCATATACATACCTAGCTAATTATAATAGGACATGATAACATTCTTAATATGACTTAAATGATTTGATACAACTTTTCCATCTTTGGTGTAGTTAAGTAATTAGTATAATAGTATGTAGAAAAATTGTTTTGTATGCCAATGTGCGGATCACAGCGCTCTGTCAGTTTTCTATGTAACATCACTTTATTGTATTTTACCTGTGTATCACAAATAAATTATTTGATTGATTGATTGATTGTTGAATAAATATTATCACCACCCAAATAACCCTCTTTATCTAATTAATCTTATCTAAATCTGCCGCCACGCAGCAATGTTAATTGCATTGTTGTGTTCCGGTTGTCAGAGATAAGATAGCCAGTCCTCCAAATGTGTTGGGGTTTCCGGGTCACTACGCTTCCACCTTCGACCTCATCTTCACTTAACATCAGGTGTGATTGAGGTCAAGTACTGCTTGAAGTCGATGGTTTTGCCAATGTTGTCAATAGTTTCGGGCGTATAGGATTGGAAGGTAGTATGTTGGTGTGTGGGAGGTGTACTGACCATCTCCACGGTCCGGCCCTCGTGGTTCTCCAGCAGCGTGAGCAGCAGCGCGTGCTTGGCCCCCGCGGCGCCGCCGTCGCTGCCGCACACCTCCAGCAGCGACCGCGTGCAGTGGTCCAGCGCCACGTACGAGGTCTCGCTGCAATTAAACATAAAACGTATTATTATTAAAAGAATATTTAACATTACTGGTAAAAGTATACAAAGGCGGTCATGTCGCTGGTAGCGATCTGTTCCCCCCCCCCCCCCCCCCGACACACACACACATATCACCCCCCCCCCCCCCCCCCGCCCACACACATCACACTTGCCTTAGTCCACTATCCATATACTATCCACATGCTTCAACATATATACTTTAAGCATCATCATCACATCATAGATAATGTATTCTCAGTGCTCTTGTTGTAATGTTTGGCCGCCTCCGTGGCTCAATGTATACAACAGTGGGTTACGATTCGGAGGTCGCGGGTTCGATCCCCAGCGGGGTACATGTTTAAGTACTCGGTTTGGTTGGTGGTAGGGCATATTAAATGTTCGCCTGGCTAGCTACCACCATCTTATCTAAATCTGCCGCCAAACAGCAATGTTAATGGTTGTCAGAGATAAGATAGCCAGTTTCCGGGTCAGTACGCTTCCACCTTCGACCTCATCTTCACTTAACATCAGGTGTGATTGAGGTCAAGTACGAATCCGTCGTGCATAATATATATATTATAATAATTATTATAGATCTTTACTGCACTCGTAGGTATGTGCCAATGACCCGCAGACGCATTATGTCAAATTAGCTGAAGTTATGCGGACCCTTAACCTGTCTCTTAATAGGACGCAGGAAATAACAATCGTCATTACATCGCGAGCGGAGGGGACGCCCTCATTTCTGAGATCCCCTCCCATCAGTTTCCAATTAGTGGGAAATTTTGAAATTTACTGAATCGCATCACATAATATTCGATACTAACCTCCGTTTCTTAGTGATGACGAGCAGGTCGTTGAAGAGGAACAGGTATAGCGGCACCTTGTGGAACTTCTTCCCGAAGGTCAGTTTGAGTTCGTCCGCCTTCCACACCAGCTGTGTCATCTCGCCGGAGCGCACCAACCATCGCACCGGTCTGAGATTGTTGTACTTAGTTAATAAAAATTGATCACAGAGTGGTGTTATGACTTATTTAAAAAGAGCAACCCCCTGAGTTTCTTGCTCGTTCTTCTCTGGGCAGACTGCCTAGTGAATGAACGATAACTGTATGTCATGACGATTTCAAATGTTATTCTTTTAACTTACGAAATAAAACATTTTTGATTTGATTTGATATGCTTATGGAAAGTCTTGTGACTGGTCTCAAGTAAAGGTGTTGATTAATAAACCTAACTTGAGACCTGACAAGCACGTGCACACAAGCAGTACTCACTTGAGAGGTGCGCGTATTAATAAACGAAACTCAAGACCATAATTCGCCGCTGAGGCGTATACTTCAGAAGTGATCTCAGCTGAGTAAACCTCAAGATTGGTTTATTAATTAGCACGGAGCTTGAGATAGCGTCAACTGCTTTAGACGCAGCTCGGGTGATATAGCCTCAAGACTTGTATTGAGATTGGTTTATTAAAATAGGGGCCTTGCCTTAAATACAGGCTTAGCCCACTTCAGATACTAGCTGTAACATAGTGATATTATGCACTTTGAGCATAACAAATATTCTACAATAGAAAATCTTCCCAGTTCCAACGGTTGAACTAAGTAACTTATTTTTTATTGTGATTAGTGTGAATTTTAGTTATACAGATGTAAGTATCGATTCTGATGCGATTTCAAACCTTTCCTGACCATTCAAACATTTAAACTAAAACTATAAAGTAGTGCTGGCGCGTTCTTACTGGAATAATATAACGCGATAATACCGTTTAAAGTTCGTTACAGAATAGTTTAGAGAATGCACATCAGAATTAACACCACTAACGTTATTATTTATTTGTTATAAAAATATCATAATTACTGCCGGCGTTGGTTTTTCTTTATGGAGCGGACGTCTCCACGCGCTTAGTGTTACAACGGAACATCTCAACGCGCTCAGAGTTACGACGGAACATCTCAACGCGCTCAGAGTTACGACGGAACATCTCAACGCGTTCAGTGTTACAACGGAACTTTACAACGGGTTTAGACGACGGAACATCTCAACGCGTTCAATGTGTCGACGGAACATCTCAACGCGCTTCGTGTTACTACGGAACATCTTAACGCGCTCAGTGTTGCGACGGAACATCTCAACGCGTTCAGTGTGACGACGGAACATTTCAACGCGCTCAGTATTACAACGGAACTTTACAACGGTCAGACGCAACACCTCAACGCGTTTAGTGTTACGACGGAACATCTCAACGCGCTCAGTGTTACGACGGAACATCTCAACGCGTTCAGTGTGACGACGGAACATTTCAACGCGCTCAGTATTACGACGGAACATCTCAACGCGTTCAGTGTTACGGCGGAACATCTCAGCGCGCTCAGAATTACGGGCGAAGATCTCCACGCGCTCAGAGCCACGACGGAATATTGCAACGTGTTTATATTACAGGGCTTGTCGAGGATGTTACCTGCGATCCCTTCTGCCGATAGCGGGCCCCAGAGCCGGCGGATTGCGCAGACTGGGCACGAAGGTGATGCTCTGCGACAGTCTAAACATCTCCTCTACTCGCTCAGTGTTGCGGGCGCCCTCGTTACATTGCTGTACGAACTGGAATACGCAATATACAGTATAAAAAATTATAATTACATAATTTTCTCCGTGCAAGAGATGATAACATTGACCACCAGCACACACCATTGCGAGAAGTAATAAAATGACATGGCGAAATTTTAAGGGATTGACTACGGACAAGCGGCAATGTTGATAGTGTTGTGTTTCTGCTTATTCAGATAAGATAGCCAGTCCTTTGGCGGACTTACTACTTGTATAACTCGCCTCCACCTTCGACCTCATCATCGCTTAGCATAAAATTTCTTGTTTTATGATCTGATGACGTTACTTACATCGTTGAGGATAGCGAGCGCGTGCATGCAGCTCTCGTACTCCTGGTCTTCGGGGCTGAGGTTCTTGAGAACTGCGTCGACGAGGAGAGGCAGTCGCGTCACCCTTTGCATGGGCAGCATCAGGAACGAGTGGAGGGATAAGCTCTGGCACGCCGGGTGGCTTTCCAGTCTGCAACAGAGGTTTCAAAATCGTTCATCAAGCTGCACCGTACAAGGAAAGATTTTAATGTTTTTATTACTTGCGCAGATTCATGTTGTAAATGTTGCCAATTCTGTGGTTATTGGAAAATGTATTAATTTTTATTTATTGACTGCAATACTTAAGCAATACTTTTTATTTATTGACTGGGGTGGTTCACCTCCTGAGTGTCGAAGCGAATGTGACCCGCTCCCGTAACCGTTGCAATGCTTTAACCATGAGGGCCTGGTTCTCGCAGTACTTGACGTAAACCTGGAAATGCTGCTCGGCGTGACGCCGCACGATGTCGCAAATGCCCTGGAGGAGGATGTTCTCCTGCCAGCACTTTTCCAGCTCGTTCATTAACAGCTGCGAGCATTTGCGTACTGGGGATAGGATAATTGTTTAATTAGGTATGTTACAAATGAATATAATGATTTAAGACACATTTAAGAATAACCGCTAGGCAAAATGACAATATTTTTTGACCTCAATCGCTCCTGAAGTTAAGTCAAAATGCCGAAAGTGGGAAGCGCGCTCGTCAATGCGTCATTCTTTCAATTTACAACTGTAATGTACAATTCTCCAAAAACTTACCTGGTAATATAGTAGAGAAGAGGGTTTCCCAATCCGCCCTGGTAAGCACGAGGGTCTCCCGGAAAGCCGGGTGTGCAATGAAATGAGCTTCGAGAACGTTTAGGGAGTTAAGGTACGACGCCTCGGAGGTCAAGAGTTCAAACTTGGCCTCTTGTAGACGCTTCTGAGCTGGTGCTAGCGAACCTGGAAAATATACAATTATGCGTTTCACATGGTGATTCAAGTGTTTATTTAACATAGTGTAAAGCTTTTAATAATTAAATTTACAGAGAACACGTTTTTTATTCCATTTCTTTTTAAGTTATCCTGGTCACGGCGCCACTTTCCCCTAAAAACTAATTAAAAAACCTCAAAGTTAATTACAGATTACAGACTTTAGACATTACCGTGTTGGAATACACTTATTTTAATGAATATATATTTCTTTATTTAATAAAAAAAAGAAAAAAGGGATGTTACCGCGCCACTGTTAGTTTTTGATACTACAAATAAAAGTTAACCTTAGACGTACCACAATTATCACGAACATCATCAACAGTCTTACACGTCCCCACTGTTGGGTGTGTCCCTATCACTGGGAGAGGATATGAGCAATAATCCACCACGCGGGCCTAGTGCCACAACAGAGACTTCAACAGTAGCATTGCCCGGCAGTGATTTTTTGAACTCAATATGGTTATAGAACTACAGTTGTAAACTCGGCGCGAAATAAAAACGCGTTTTAAAAATTAAATACCTACATGTTATCCTGACTTACGCATGCCTAATTAGGGGATAGAGTAAGGTTGTTAATGTGTACTGTTACATTTGGTACTCACTGAGCACTGTAGAGTTGAGCACTTCGGGCACTTCGCACCAGAGCGTCCTGGCCGGGCCCCGAGGCGCGACCAGCGCCATGGCTGAGGGGCGGGGGGAGGCGGCCGGGGGCGCGGAGTTGGCACCCACACCAGACACCTCGTACGCGTCTGAATCGGAGTCACCTGTCTCGCGACACGCCGACTGGAGGGAAATGGAGGAAGTTAGATTCGACACGTTAAAAAATACAACAAATGTTATCAATGTAAATTAGTACGGATTCCAGTGTCGCCGCTTTATAAGCAGTCTTGCGTAAGTTCAACTTAACGCTCTAATTGGCGATCACACAAGCAAGTGAGTACGAAGTGCGTTTGTGAAGCGATCTCAGTGCTACATACATTTTATACATATTGTGTAGATAATAGTAGATATCCACATAAGGTGGTGATTCAATATCGAAGTGCCCGTCCCCTTGACTTGAGAATCGACCACCTATTCACACCTGCTTTCAAGGAAAGCTATACTGAACTAGGTCACTGTTATCGAACATTTACTTTAAGGTCAATCATTTCAAGGACTCGTTAAAAATCAATTCTCTAAAGTTAACACTCATTAATTTGAGTGAACTCAACTGAGCTGAGGATTATATCGTTCGAGAATGTCTTAATTGGCAAACAATAAATGATGGCTTCGTTTTCGGAATTCAGAGTAGTTTCAATATTCGAATCAACACAAAACTCTCGGCAATTTTATGATGAACAGGCATTTTAGACAGCCTACGCGGGTATCCCTCAATTTTAAAAACGGTAAACCTATCCCAGAACGTGCTCAAATACACAATTACTTCAAAACAAATTTTTCACATAATTATCAAGGTCTCGCTACAATAACACCGCTATTAACAATACAATTAACTAGCTAACAGAAATTATCTCGCATGTGTAGATTAACATGATTAAACTGTTTACTTCCCAGTTCCAAAATTGTATGTGTCTGTGCTAAACGTTTCGCATTTCTGTGGATACGTGAGCAAAACTACAATTAGTAAAAATTTACTAGTAAAAATACGTGTAGCCTGGAGAGAGCGATGCTAAAACGCTTCACGTGGTCTTCCACGTGTTTATGTCCAATAGAGACAGACATTATTTACTAAAGGCTATTTCTGACTATTTGGATGATAAGCAAGCAATAGACAGGCCGCTCAGTGATATTCAATCCATTAAACAATATAATATTACGCATTATAACCCAAAACCTAGATAATCATTTTTGTTTTTTTTTTTATCTTCATTTAATTTAGGGACGTGAGTCCTAGACATGACAGTCCCATCGTAACCTGACCAAGATTGAAATCTTCTTTAATTTGATTTGACAGATTTTCCGCCCGCGACATCGTTGGCGTGTATCTCGAAATAAAAACTAATTTTAATCAGTGTAAAACATAGCAATAGGAAAGGAAACTAACTATAACGCGTTTTAAAATACCACTAGCGCCATTTGTAATTTTTTATGAAACTATTGTCATTATAGCTTTACGTAAAACATTTCGTTGTTTTTAGACATATTTAAGAAAAATGCTGAAACGGCGAACAATTTTATTTTAATACTTGTATTTAAATATTAATTACTACCCTAATGACCTATATTTGTGTCAACAGATTTTGGTAGCAGCAGCTCAGCTCACAGCAGAGTGTTAGGTTCCATGCCCCAAAGGGAAGGTCGGGGTGACGTTTTCGTCCTTTAATTTAGCTTTAGTTTTATTGCATTGTATTAAAAAATTTGTATTAAAAAAACTTCAGAATATTCATGAATTTTTTTATGCACAACGGGTTTGTACTTGACCTCAAATCACACCTGATGTTAAGTGAAGATGATGCCGAAGGTGGAAGCGTACTGACCCGGAGACCGCAACACATTTTAGGACTGGCTATCTTATCTCTGACAACCGGAACACAACAATGCTATTAACATTGCTGCTTGGAGGCAGATTTAGATAAGATGGTGGTAGCTAGCCAGGCGGACATTTAAAATGCCCTACCACTAACCAAACCGAGTACTTAAACATGTACCCCGCTGGCGATCGAACCCGCGACCTCTGAATCGTAAACCCAATGTTGTTTACATTGAGCCACGGAGGCGTTTGTTTATTTATGTATATGTATAGTAAAAGTAAATATTTATTATAACAGCTCCATAACACGACTGTTTTTTTTACATCGAAATAGGAATAATAAGAATAATTAATTTACGTTAAAGTGAAGGATATAATTTGCATGTTAAATTAAAAACAAAAAGGGCGAAGCTACATAGTTGTAGCAAACTCATTTATATATGGAGGTCGTGTGCTCAATGAAAAGGAAACAATTAATGCTTCTTTAGACGGTAGCTTGTATAATGTTTTATAGTATCACGTTATCACGCTAGTCAAGTTAGCTACGTATAAAACCTTCAGCACTTTCAGCAGCCCACTTTAGTCTTTGTTTCAAATATTTTCTTTGTCAATCGGTTTTCTGTTGTCTTTAATAGTCGCGCCAGGTACATATATAAAGTCACGACCTTTATCCCAAATGGGGTGGTCAGAGATATCCCAAACAATAGTGTTTGGGTGTTCCAAACATTTAAAGTTAAATGATTTGACGACCTGTTTGGTGTAGTGGTTAGAAACTCTGCAACTATACCAAATGGTCGCGGGTTCGAATCCCGCTAAGGGCATATGTTTGTATGATGAATACAGACATGTGTTTCCGAGTTATGGTCTCCCAATTTAGGAGGTCCGGGTTCGATTCCCAGGCAGGCCATGCACCAATGAGCTTTTAAATTTAATTTAATTACTTATGTGCATTATCCGATTGCTCTCTTAAACGGTGAAGGAAAACATCGTGAGGAAACCTGTATGCCTGAGAATTAAAATTCAAAGGCATGTGAAGTTCCCAACCCGTATTGGGCCAGCGTGGTGGACTAGGGCCTATACTCCCTCAAATACGACGGAAGGCCTATATCCCTGCAGTGGGATGTTTACGGGCTGATGATGATGATGAAATATCATAATATATATCGGCTGTATATAATCGTTTATTTTATCACTCATTAAAAAGTTACAGAACATTTTGCATTTTATGTGAGGGAACTGGAGCACGAACTAGGTAATCAGTGATACCACATGTATACCATATCCTCGAAGCTTGCACAGACAAATTGTGGGCTTTAAAATAGACTATAAGTCTATACCCGCTCCCGCCGTCCATTGCCATCATAATACCAAATTAACATGTAAGAATTTTCCAAATAAGACTATTACCTATGAAATTGGCGTTTTGTATGAAGAATTTCATTAAGACTGTTTTCTCCATTTTTGATTTTTTTTGGGAACGGCAAATCCAAATTTAGCTAAACTTTGGGTGTATTATCGGATAACATTAAGTTAAGTATAGGCAGCGTTAATTTTTAAAAGTAACCGCTCAATAAAAGTTTCAGCGAATCTAAGAAATGATTATGGGAAGCACATGAAAAGAGCTCGGCTCAAATTTTTTTTATTATGTGATTTAGCCCAGAAATTAAAAAATAAGTATTTCATGTGAAACCTTGAAATAATATTCCATTTTCCAAATAAAAAACAAATTTGGATATAGCTGTGAAAATCGCAGGAATTGGTACATATGATTAACGAAGTAAAAAAAAACTCCAATTTCATAGGTAAGGACCCAATACGTAATGTATAGATTGTGGTACCTCAACTTTGGCCGCGTTGTAGAACTGGTACAGGGGCTCGTGGGTGAAGAGCGAGTGAGGGAGCGGCGACGCAGGATGCGACCCCGAGGAGGCGCCAGACGACGACGATATGTTCCCCGCAGGGTACAGCCCTGCCTCCGCGTACCTGGAAAGATTAACATTAATATAAAAAATCGACCAAAAATTTATCGATAGAGATGCCCCCTAATTCCTCACACTATTAGTACACACATATAACTATACACACATACAGTGAATATACATTAATCTATCGATATCATATCATAATTATAAATAAATATCTTTGCACATACACACAACGCCATCTAGTTCCACACTAAGCAATTAGGCTTGTATTATAGATACCAGATGGTTGATAAACTACCAAATATATTTTTTTCTAAATAAATACATATATGAATGAGAAACATCCATAACTCGGGAACACATGTCTGTATTCATCATACAAACATATGCCCCTAGCGGGATTCGAACCCGCGACCTTTTGGTACAGCAGCAGAGTTTCTAACCACTACACCAAACAGGTCGTCAAATGGACGGAATCGATGAATCTATAAGATATAGTGAAATTACATGTATACGAGGAGACGTAAAGGCCGGCCTTTAATTGTCTAGAGGGTACTTCACGACGAAAAGTTTGTCGTACTGAGACACAATAAGGGCCACATTCGTTTTGCAGTTTTTCCCAAAAACTAAGAAATTAATCTATATTTAAAAAAAAACCTATTACCACAGATCGGAGTTTTAGAAAACAAGTGTTTATATCATCTAGATAAAACCAACTGTGTTAAAAGCTAATATCTTCGATACGGCTTAACATGGCTGACGCACTAAAATCGGGCCACGCATTACCGAGATACATCCGGACAAAGACTGACACATATAACAGCCGCCATTCTTCGCCGAGATTAAATAGTACATTGCTATCCTAGGGATGAAAGTAAAGTCTTTAACCCGAGGTAAACACTGTGCTTTTCTTTACGAATACAAGGAAAGAAAAAATGAAAACATGGGTTAATACAAATCTCTGCTATACGAAAGTATAAACAAAACTCGTACAACTCGAAAAAACAAATGAATATCGGATTGCCATTTTCCCGCCTATTTTGTTTTGTTTTTTTTTTCTGTGGCCGGCCAGCTATTCATCCATTACCTTTCATTTTCGTCATTGAAAAAGGGGAAAAAATTTTGCCCAAATCTGTTATTTTAAAGAAATAATTGAAACTAAATTATAATAAAGTCATTTAAAAAAATATATCCTTTAATTTAATATTTAACTTTAAGTTACTGTAATTGAGTGGCTGTAGAGAATGTTGGAATATGGTTCAATAGAAATTTGAAAATAGAACTAATTTTTTTTTTTTATTTAACAGCTGTCAGTTGAAAACGATTCTCCCTAGGGCTGAAAAGTATTACTTTCAATCCGCTGATTAAGCAACTTTAGACAACCTTTTACCTACCTGTACAGATAACAGCACTAGTAGCACGACAGGCGCGATTAACGTTTATGTCGAGCGAGATAATATTTGGCCTGCTCATTCGCCTGGACGAAATATATAACTATCCCACTCTCACACCTACGTCGCGCATAACAAAAGATGTCATACTACGGGGGCAGGTCGTCTATTATTCTCATTAATTATCCAGAATTGTCATTGTTTACGTTTATATATCAGAAGGCCACGTATGATGTTTGCTCGTGTATACGATTAATTTTTCAACGTGAGGTACATGATGTAATTTCAATGTCAATTTAAACCTATAGGAAATAATAATAGGGCTTCAGCATTTCTCTGTCAGTCAGTATATCCACGCTACATACAACGGGTTCAGAAAGCGCTTAAGGGTCTATGGATCTTCCCCCTATTGTCAAAATAAACTATAAATCCTTCAAGAGAGCGGAGTGTGAGTTTTGTTTCGACTTAACTTTACTACCGCGTTCACGTTTACGTGCCGATTTGTATGGAGAAACTCGATTGCGATGGAAAATGTTAAAAACAAGACAAAACTCACACTTGGCTTTTTGGCGGGATCACTGCGAGTGAAGTTGCATTTTTCTTTATAATTCTTATAATTTGTGTATTCTAACTTTTGAAGCTTAATAATGGCGGCATATTGTGCAGCAAACGTTAGTGATGGTGTACAAGTGAAAGGAAGTGTAAATTAAAGTGCGTAACGGAGCTTTCGGGTTCCCACAAGAAGCCGCCAAAATCTTTTGGAAAGCATTCTGCCACTTTACTGAAGAGTGACTTGACCGTGACTAGACTCTGTATACGCCAAGTATACGACGAATTACTTGTTTTGACTGAGACTGACTTATAAACAAGGGAAATAAAATTTTTCACTCGAAACTGGCAGTAACGTCCCTCAACAGTGAGGTTGACTGGTTGCCATCCTCAAAAATAAGAAGAAGAACTCACACTTCGCACACCGGGGAGTAATGTCAAAAGTTGTAAAATGACCAATAATTTATTGTCCAAGTATTGAGATGCTGTGTCAATATACTAACTGACTGGTGGTAAAGCCGACAAAGGTGGCAAGGACGGAACGGAGTTATTACGTCACTTTCTAACAAATTGCTTTCATAAGAGACGTAACGTACGTAGGTATGTTTGATACGTCAAAACAAACTACTGTAATGCAGGTACCTATTTGACGCACATACCTACTATTTTATAGTATTGTTATACGATGATAACTTATTAAATGTAATGGGACGTAATACTCGATTAATGTGTACTGTGTGTGACTAATACCATTAATCGTGTCATTGTTGTACTCATCTGATGATAACAGCATTGAAAAAGATATAGTAGGACCTACTCGTGGTCGCTTGGTGTACTTTGACCAGCTCCCAGAAATTATATACACACTATTATTATTTATCCAATAGATTTAAATTGACATTATAATATATATAATATAAATATTTCGGACACTTACACCAATCATCTAGTCCCAAACTAAGCAAAGCTTGTACTATGGATACTAGATAACGGATAAACATTCAACAAATAATATCTTACGTTGAAATAAATACTTAAAGTTTGAAGTCATTTTGATCTTGTAGTTATATGTACACTGAAAATTAATCAGACCCAATCAAGAAAGTCGTTAAAAGTTGCTTTAAATATGTACCGATACTTATTTAAAGCATGTTTAACAACCTTAAAATTAACAATCATTTGGTTTCATAGTAATATAGTGTAGTAATAATAGTATATCTATATTATTATTTATATATATTACTTAAAACTTTATATTATTATTTATATTATCTTCAAATTTTGTTTGTACACTATTTTCTGGCCATTTAAATAAACACTATGTAGGTATCTCTAAGGTTTGCCGGTAGAAAACTCTATTGGAGTTAAGTTCGGTCGCTCTGTCTACAATAAGATATTAAAGATGAAGATATTTAATTAACAACACTGTCCAGATTTTGAGAGGTTGGAAACTAAGCTTTTCAATAAGGTTCCTGTTGATATACAAAATCTTTCTTTCAATAAATTTAAAGATTTTATAAAACAGAAGCTTATTATGAAAGCATATTATAAAATATCAGACTATTAGATGATAACCATCCTTGGGCATAAACAGAATTAATAATGAAATATTTTTGTGCCTTTTTTAATATTTATACAATACAAATACTGTATTGCGTAAAATAATTTACAATAATTTATTTTAATTATTTAATAATAAATAATAATAATAATAATAAAAATCTTTATTGCAGGAACTTGTCCCGTATCTATTTACATTAAAAAATAAATTAAAATTACAATTTAAAATTATAGGTTTTTGAACCTGTTATTTAATAGACAAACCCGAGTGTATCCTGTGTGTGTACCAACAAAATGAAGAATTTTTGACTTCAAGAGTCAAACTCATTAATTATTTGTTATATATTCCTCCTGTGCTCGAGTTAATTATAGTAAAGGAACTAAACCAATAATTTCTTCATTAAAATTTAAATGATAAAATTAAAATCGCAATTAACTCACGTGGATCGCTTTATTAAAGATTACTTCGGTGTCAGTCAATTAAACACTTAATTATTGAACAATTTTTTGTCACAAACTAAGGAATCATACATTACACAACTTTCACGTCCGTTTTCAATAGCTAAATGTTTAATATTTATATATAAATTTATATATAATGGTAAATCATTGAACACATCTGTGTTTGTTCACAGTACCACAACGACTGTTGGAATTCAAAAGCTATCGACGATTCGAAACAAGTATTAATTCCTACAAAATTATAGCTCAAGGTATTGTTTGGTCCAAGTCACAAGTGTTGGGCCAAGTGGTCGTATTTCTCTATGTATTTCTGCCGACAAGGATCAATGCTCAAATTATTGTTTCAATGTGAAGGATAAGAGAGCCAATCGAATTACCAGACCGTGATGCCTGTGAGTCCTCAGGGTGACAACACATACATTTTAAATGGAAAAAGGAAAAATTATATAATTTTCTACCATGAAATAATTTTGTTTTGGTATTTTATTTTCAAATATTGTAACTCTACCTTTTGTATAATTCAAGTTTCAAGAATCTAATATTTAGGGCGGAAGTTTCGCCCTCATGGAAGATTACAGGTATCACAGGAGCGGTACTACATAAACTTATTATTCAATCAATCAAAACCTTTTTACTGCATAATTAATAGAAACTACATAAATGAACACAGCGTAGGTATTCATAAATCGCGCAAAAAGGTGGCCTTTTCGCTCAGGCAAACCTTAGGGTAGAGATACAAGCTATTAGTAAGAGGGAGGTTTGCACTATTCGTAGCTAAAGACATTAAATACATAAATCTAACCTTACAATTTAACTGCACACATTTTATTGTTTATTAAGTATATTAATATCCATAATCTGACCTCTCATAATGTCACTTTTATAGGAATAAAAGGGAAATACAGGAGTATGTCACACTAATTCTAATAGTGTTCTTACTCTTGCTAGTTTATGTTGACGGAAGAGATCTTACACAGATAAGTTCGCCCCTAGTTCGTTTGACCATGTATTTTCTTTTATGAGTTAGAACAAAGATGTAGTGTAAATAAATGTTTATTTTCTTTGCTCATACCATCCAGTAAAATTACTGTTATTTACTTCATCTTTTGTGACTTAGACCGCAGCAATATTCTAGGAAACTATTGAATCATCATCGGTGTCATACACGATGCAGCCATCGTTCCCTGTCCCTGTTTGTGACGTATGTGGAAATACGTCAGCTGACTAGAGGTGCTTGTGCAACCGCGATTCTATGGCCCTAAGACGTACGCGTCATCCAGGTAAGGGATATCCCGAACCATGTTCTTTGGAACATAAGATTTAAGAGTCAAAACTGAGTAGTATATTGTTTCTATGTTGAATCACAATCAAACTCTTACATTAATACCTATTTAAAAAGAGCAGCGCTCGAGATTCTAGCTAATTGTTCTAAAGGGAATCAGCCTTGTGAATGAGCAGTCAAGTGTCCGGTTGATGTAATGGATAGTGGTCCCGTCAGCGAAATTTTTATTGTTTATATTAAAAAAAAATCAGGGTTACTCCCTACTTATCAATACATACATATTGGATGATTTTTTTTTCGGTAAGAAAAAAAATAGGGCATTTAGGTAAGTCAAATAGAAGGTATTGGCATAGGTAGTATTTTTTTTTTAAAACCTTAGTTGTGTCATTTGACGGTGGCGTTTGTAGCCTATTCCACTTAATTACATCAATAAATTAAATAAGTAAAGAAAACTTGGAGGAAATATGAGTTCCAAATTTCGCATGATAGGTAGGAACCCTATACGAATCAGTCGCATATCTCCGGCCGACACGCGCGTTTTTGAAACAATAATAACTTCTATTTCATTTACCTAATATGCCCTATTTTTTTCCTTACGGTAAAAAAAAAAACTCCGGTATATATATAATTGCTCACGTCTGTTTCCCTCTGGGGTTGCTAGCTTGAGACTATTAACTTATCAATGAAAGTAGTTAAAAATAAATGAAAAATAAACAAATATTTCGGTCACTTACACCAATCATCTAGTCCCGAACTAAGCAAACTATTTTGATTGATAAGTTAATAGTCTCAGGTTACCCCAACGGGAAATGGGCGTGAGCAATTATGTATGTATTGATAAGTAGGGAGTAACCCTGAACAATTTTTACTTTAAAAACATTTTTTTTAATGAAGGATACAAAACTTACTAATTGAAAGTAGGTAAAACTTATGCCGAGCCCATGGTGAACATTATTTACGCTTGAAGGAAAGCTTATGACTTGGACCAAAGCTAACGGTCTCGTATGGAACTGGCTGGCAGAGTGGTGAGTCATCATTGCATGCAATGCTAAAGCGAACGTAAGCGCTCGCGCATCTCCTCTATGACGTGGCGCTTGAGCAGGATTATGTTGGTCATGGGCACTATCCAACTAATATTATATAAGTTTGGATGTCTGTTGTACAGTCACGTCGATAGAAAATATCCTGGAAGGCAAAATAGAGTCTATTTATTCCAGTAAAAAATTTATAATAACTTATGAATTTTAAAGCTTCCACGCCACGTGGACTAAGCCGCGGACGAAAAGCTTGCAAATTATAAATTAAGCAGTCACATAAAACGAATGTAGGTAATTTGCTGAAACAAGAAAACTGTTGTTACTCTCGAAGTTTTTAAACACTTGTGACTTCGATTTGGAATTTTGAAATAGGAATTAATTCCATGAATGAATGAAAAGCCTTAAACGTTTACTTGTAACAAAAAAGATTGTTTAATATTTGAAAAGCTATGTAATTAATTGAACGCCTGGTAGTATATCGATACACATTTCAATACCGCGACGGTACGTGTTTGTATGATGAATACGAAAACGTATGCCCGAGTCATGGATGTTTATATAACTAATTATGTATATTTACCATAGTACAAGCTTTGTTTAGTTTGCGACTAAATGATTGGTGTAAGTGTCCGAAATATTTACGTGAACACACAGGGTCATAAAATAGTAAGATTGCTAATCCAAGCGTCAGGTGACCTCAGGGCGGGTGCCTTCTTTACACAAAGACTAAACCTGGCGGTGGTGCAGCGGGGCAACGCGGCTAGCGTGCTGGGGACAATGCCGCAGGTAGGAGAACTCAAGGCGATACACATTTTATAGTTATGTATATATACTACTCAAAACAAAATAAGGGCCACAAGATATTTTGTTATTAATATATGCTGTTAGCGATAAGGCCGCCTAATTTGTAGTTTCTATAAGATATTTAAATGTACCTTCCTTATTTAAACAATAAAGCGTATTTGATTGATTGATTGATTGATATTTTGTCTGTACCATGAAAATAATAAAACCAATATATATTTTTTGTCTCCATAACGAAAACTAATGTTGTTTTTACCATGTAGACCAATAAATTTATTCAAATAATAATGATTAAAAAGTTTATTTGCTTTTGAAAGAAAAAACACATTTTAGGTTAAAAATAAAAACAATGTAAAGTTACTGAAAACAAAAGGAAATACTCCATGCTCGACTTTTAGTAACGGGTATGCCCCCCTCGTTTAGCTACGCACTCCTGAAGCCTGGAGTGCATGCTCTCAATCAAATGCCTGACATGCCCTTATTTTGTTTTGAGTAGTATATATATTTTCTTATCTCAGTAATATCTTTTGTGTGTATTCGTAAACGATGCCTTTATTAGTTGTTACTTAACCGACTGTCAGATTTTACATTTAAAAAAAAATGCAATTTGTTGCTTGAGAAGAACAAGCAAGAAACTCGCGGGATTGCTCTATGAAGACCCCACGCGATATTTCTCTCACGTAGAGAACATCTTATCAGTGCATCTTATCTTCTAAGATGAGGAATACTACAAGATGTTATATTCCTATTGGGATGGAATGCTTTGGGTATCAAGTACTAATTTAAAAACTTAGAAAAAGCGTAGTTTAACGCTTTCGCGGACGCTGAACGCATATATTATAACAATTATATTATAACAATAAAATTTATATTGTCTGGTTCACTGCACTTAAAGGGTTAAGAAGGCCGTGCATACAAATATTGTAACTTAAATAAAACCTTGTAAAAATAGCCCAGTAAGGATACACTTATAACTTCCTACAATCTTAAAGACCGTGATTGCACATGGATAGAATACCTGTCAGTGATAAAATAAAAACGTTTTCTTATAAATTGGTTGCTTGCTTTAGATGTAGTATATGTATTTAGTAATAAATCATATTCTATATGTTTAAAATTGCGACTGTCAATTTCATGGCGTCGGAGAATATTCTTTGAATGCTTGTAACTATTTTCAAAAAAAATAGATCAATAACTTCTTTACATTTATGAAAAATTTCACAGAGGGCAGATATAACGACTCAATGAACTATTTTCAGAAAATATAAAGTAGCCATTGATTAATATTTTAGAAAATTGTCTTAGGAGATCTTAGCAATTTCTACAACGCAATGAAGTTTACTGTGGTAATTTTAATTTAATACTGTAGGTAGTTTAACTAAATACCTATACTATATTGGTGCTAAACGGCTTGAGCGATTTATAAATAAATATCTTTGCACATACACACAGCGCCATCTAGTTCCACACTAAGCAACTAGGCTTGTATTATAGATATCAGATGGTTGATAAACTACACAAATACATTTTTTTTTGTAAATAAATACATATATAAATGAAAAACATCCATAACTCGGGAACACATGTCTGTATTCATCATACAAACATTTGCCCCTAGCGGGATTCGAACCCGGGACCTTTTGGTGTAGCAG
This sequence comes from Oegoconia quadripuncta, assembly GCA_949316235.1. NCBI lineage: Eukaryota > Metazoa > Arthropoda > Insecta > Lepidoptera > Autostichidae > Oegoconia > Oegoconia quadripuncta. The sequence continues at coordinate 4,204,683 of OX438752.1, forward strand.
TAGAGTTTCTTACCACTACGTCAAATCGATTTCGAAGTGCATGGTGTCGTTAGTTTCGTCTTGGTATCCGAAGTGTCATAGGATACATTTTATGGAAAAAAATTCAACATGGCGTCCGTAAAATACTACATATGTTGTAGGGTTTGTTGGTTTTTAAACATTTAAATAATTATTATTCTATTACTGCAAGGCTACTACAACTTAGAGCGATTCGAGTGAGAAAGAGTCGCGCGCGATATAGTCTCAGTCTCTTGCAGCTGATTGGCTGCCGCTTGACAGCTGTCAACTTGACCGCCAATCGGCTTTGAGAGATGTAGGCTATGTCGCACGCGACTCTATGTCACTCGAGTCGCGCTAAGTTGTAATAGCCCTGCTGATGGGTACTTCTACAAAATATCAGGAGTGAGAAAGAGTCGCGCGCAACATAGTCTCAGTCTCTTGCAGCTGATTGGCTGTCGCTTGACAGCTGTCAACTTGACCGCCAATCGGCTTTGAGAGATGTAGGCTATGTCGCACGCGATTATACGCTTTTTCAATAAAGTTCCTGTTGATATACAAAATCTTCCTTTCAATCAATTTAAAAATACTATAAAACAGAAACTTATTATAGAATATTAAGAAAGCATATTATAAAATATCAGATTATTTAGATGATAAACATGGACATAACCAGCCCGTTCGCATAACCAGGCTATTTCACAATTAATAATGAAATATTATAATATAAAATAATAATTTTGTAATATAAAAACCTTTTTTTAAAAAAGCGACCTCTCGTGTTTCTTGCTTGTTCTTCTCAGGGGAAAATTGCCTTTTGAACAAGCAGTAGCTTTAAAAATGTAAAATCTGACTATTTTAAGTGTATCCTGTGTACCTACAAAATAAAGCAATTTTGATTCTATGTCACTCGAGTCTTGCGAAGTTCTACAAAAAATCAGGAACTTTAAGATTATAGGAAGTTACACCATAAAAATACGTATACACAAAGGCCGTCGACTCACCAGGAGGTGTTGGTGGTGGCGGGGGTGGCGGGGGTGGCGGGGGCGGCGGGGCCGGGCGGGGAGTCGCTGGAGCACTCCGCGTACCATGAGGTTCGCGCGCGCGGCGCCTTCTCCTTGCGCGACAGGGTCGGCAGGAGACGTTTCAGTTCTGCGCGGAAATATACCACATTGAAACAAACACAATCCATGGACATGTTACACAGTTATGAATATAAATATTTCGAACACTTAACACTAATCATCTAGTCCCAAACTAAGCAAAGCTTGAAGAGTCGCTTGCAGCTAAAAGGATACCCCTGGCTAGCGCTAGTTCTTTTGCATTATTTCGTTTTTATTTCATTTAAAGCAAAAAAGTCATGGGTGACAAAATTTCAAGTTCTGACTGTTGTCAGAACTTGAAATTTTGTCACCCATGTGGGCAGTGTTCTGCCCATGGCTTGTTTTGCCTTACACGACCTAATTAATGTAATGAATGCCACAGATCTAGCACGCTAGGGAATATAAGGGTCTACTTTTAGTTGCAGGACACTATGGATACAATACAATACAATTGAAATACTCTTTATTGCGCAAAATAATTTACAATAATTTTTGATTTAATTTTGATACTACATCCATGACTCGGGAATAAATGTTCGTATTCATCACACAAACATTTACCCCTCGCGGGATTCGAACCCGCATCCGATGGTTTTGCTGATAGGGTCACTATCCACTACACCAATCGGTCGTCAAAGCTTGTATAGCCCTGAACTAAGGGGAAGCAAACTTTAACTTTTTGCTGGTCTGGAGGAGCTTTTATCTGCTGATAAAATGGCATCTATCTCACTGATTTCACTTTAGACAACGGAAGGTTCACAAACTAGAAAGCGGAGGTCCCGGGTGCGATTCACAGCGGGGTACAAGTTTAGTAGTCAGTTTGATGCCCTGGTGAGCTACCACCATTTCATATAAGTTGCCGCCAAGCAGCAATGTTGATAGCATCGTCGTGTTCCGGCTGTTTGCGACAAGATAGATCTCTCAATTAAGGTGGCAGTTCCGGTAGAGCGCGCTCCACCGTTGACCTCATCTTCGCTTAACATCAGATGTAATTGGGGGATAAAAGAGTTGGAAGCGCCTCGGAAAGGACTACACCTTAATTCTACATAATTCCCGGTTACATAGTAAATCGTGAATCTCCATATCTAGAGTGAATAGTCCACTTCAAGCTCGTTAATTCCAAGTTCCTTTATCCTCACTTACCATCAGGTGAGACAAAGAAAATGCGACCTTATTTCTAAAAACCCAAAACAGGAAATAATCTGCTAACCAACACCAGGTTATTTATTACATACACAAACAGTTCAACAATCGTGCATTTATATTCTATGATGATGATATCAGTGGGTACCTAAGATCTTAGTCGGATGACATCATGCTATGTAACAACACACTAGTACAACTTACGACCCATATCAATACAGAACACAACACATAAACAACAATTCTACTATACACAACATAAATCCAAATAACGACCGGTTTTCAATAGAGACGTGCGTCGCGTGTGACCGGTGAAGGATAACTGAGAGTAATTGTTCATAATGATTACCAGACAGACATGCATGCAGGCGTAATGCTATTAGTAATAAATATATGCTAGAGGTCACAACTCATTAAAGGTTGGTGGCGAGCAAGTCTGAATAGCAGTAGGAAAATAATAACTACTTTATAAAATGCTTGTAGTCACTTTGTTTCTATACAAGGTGACAGAAAAAGTATCTTCGACATTTATATCACATAAAGTGTAAGGGTCAGTTCACACCGAGACGCGACGCGACGCGACGCTGCGCGCACATTTTTCATAGAGCGACTCAGAATATACTTTATTCACTACACGAAAAGATACACATTACATTGTGAGAATTCAGATTACGTTGCACCACGCAGCACTGCGCCTCGAGGTGCAGCGCGAAATCATTGGCCTCTTTGAGTATCGTCGCGTCGCGTCGCGTCTCGGTGTGAATTGACCCTAAGACGACCGATTGGTGTAGTGGATAGCGACCCTGTTAGCGAAACCGACGGTTGCGGGTTCGAATCCCGAGACGGGTAAATGTTTGTGTGGTGGATACGAACATTTATTCCCGAGTCATGGATGTTTATATAAATATTTATGTATGTTTTTCCATTATGTGGTATCCATAGCACAAGCTTTGCTTAATGTGGGACTAGATGATTGGGTGTAAGTGTTACTATCCATTACACCAATCGGTCGTATAAACGATATAAAAGTATAAACGATCACTGTGATCAAACGGTAAGGCAGTATGCCTAGTGAGTTTGTTATCTGTGCGAATAATATTACAAAAGTATTTTATGGGTAGAATCTCCAAGAAGTCAATGCCAAATTCACAAAATAAAAAAAAATAGTTTGCAAGATATGGCAAGACAAAGATCACTTGCCACTGGAAAAATTGAAAGGGTTGCTTTACTCACTACCACCTTACTACAAACCAAATTGGAATTTATTTTGACGTTAGGTAAATGTAAGTGCAATTCGGTTGATAAGCACATATCCAGTACAAACTGAAAAGTATTTGACTGATCAGCTGAAACATTTCAATTGTTTGAGCTGAGCCCCTTATGCATTTTTGAACCTTGCTATACGTACTACTTATTATCACTTTGAGACATTTTTATTAGATTTACGTTAATACTACTATGAATAGAAATAATAGATACAATTTCAAGCATGCAGTTGGTTAGGTATCTACATTTATAAATAACAAAAAATAGAAGAAACCGAAAACCGACAGTATAAATAAAATATACGAAATGAAACGTGAATTGCAGAATTATACGAAAAATAAGAGAAACGCAACTACGAGTACAGAAACAAAGACAGTGCAAACATTGAGTTGAAATAATTGTGACACCTAACGCGACTTGATACCCGTTCATTGGTCAGTGCGTCTAACACATAACGATGATTGGTGGTCAGTCAATGCGTCCCAATGGGGAAAGCCAGCCACCGTAGAATGACATCGTCTGTTGCGCGCGACGTGAGAGTGGGATAGTTGTATATTTCGTCCAAACGAATGAGCAGGACAAAAATATACGCGACATATACATTTATCGCGCTTGTCATGCTGGACATGTTTAAATAAACTTTTTGAGCTAGTATTCATTGATGATCCAGTTATTAAGGCCATGTTTCTATGTTTACATTATTAAGCTCAAAACTGGCGTTTTGAGGGTAGTCTTTTTAGTGTCTTCCAATTGATGCGTGCACTGACCAATGACAGGGCGTCACTCGCGTCGGGTGTTCCTTTATAGACACGTATCGGGAATATATGATCTAAGACACGCATACAAAAGAAATCTCACACCATACCCTCCGCTTGGTGCAAGCAAATAACTGCATTAGTATATTATTGTAATGAATATAGTTAGATAATAGTCAGTGATGTTGAAAATTCTACCAACATAGAAATGTATGTGCACTATAATTTTGTTTGTGCACTTCAGCACTATACTTTAAAAAAAAACACCCCTTCTTAAGGCCTTTTGTGACTAAATTTGGCCAGTTTTCATAGACTGCTGATTACGAAGTGGTTTAATGACTGTGTTGTTTTATTTTGAAAACCTAAGTGAGAGAGGGGTTGCGCTGAAAACCAGCGCTGTCAATTACCATACGACATATTGGCAGCAAATGCTGACCCCCAATCCCTTTGCCACAAATACATTTAATTATGCAAAATGATATATTAATATAATGATATAATAATATAATTTTCTGTATTTGTTGGCAATAAATACTTTCTCATTTCTTTTTTTTTCTTTAATATTAGTTAAAAACTACCCTTTTCTACCGCTAAATATATTATTTATTGTTTTATTATACGATACAAATTCGTTTTTGTTTGTGAGTGGCGCCATCTGTAATTGTATTTCTTTCATCAAGAGGCATTTGCATGAGGACTTACAGGTCAGAATTAAATATAGTGCAAAGTTGAGATAAGAGGTTTTATGCAGGAAAAAAATAAAGGAACTTTCTTATATTCAGCAAGATGGCTGACTATTGTTTAAAACAGGATGACAGGGGCCGCATTCACAGCGTAATAGGAAATGTTTGGTATTGACATACCTCCGACATAGAGTCATTGTGAATACGAAGGTCGTTCTAAAAGGCGTTCAATATTGAAGATGTTTATGTGTAATTGTTTTAATACAAAACCGATGGGTGTGCAATCAATATCTATCTATGTAAGGTTAAAGGTTTAAAAATTTGATTATCGCAGTTATTTGCAGCCAAACGGAGGCACTGACCTCTGTTAGCGCTGTCTTCGCTCTATCGGATATCTGGCATCGACTAGGTACTATTTTATACCAATACAGACGTCAACTGTAACTAAATTACTAACATATAATTTTCTTATCGATCATTATCATAGATCGAAGGGAGATCGATTTCATTATAACCTAAATTCAGCCGTATTTATTATGAGGTAAATTTAACTAAAATCTTTTTGCGACTTATCTTCTAATTCAATAATACTACAAAAATTTTCTAAATTATATAATACTATAGTCAGCGATATTGATATAAATGCCTAGTTCAAACCTATATTCAAACGCATATTCTAAAAAAACTCATGAGCCGTCCCGTTAAGTCCCGTTATCTATTTATTATTATTTATTTTATTACTATTTTACATTTATTTTATTTTACATATTTATACTTACACCCAAGTCTTCTATAATATTGGGTATTTACCTATGAAATTTGGAGTTTTTTTCTTCGTTAATCATATGTACCAATTCCTGCGATTTTCAAAGCTATATCCAAATTTGTTTTTTATTTGGAAAATGGAATATTATTTCAAGGTTTCACATGAAATATTTTTAATTTCTGGGCCAAATCAGATAATAAAAAAAATTTGAACAGAGCTCTTTTCATGTGCTTCCCATAATCATTTCTTAGATTCGCTGAAAGTTTTATAAAGCGGTTACGTTTAAAAATTAACGCTGCCTATACTTAACCTAATGTTATCCGATAATACACACAAAGTTTAGCTAAATTTGGATTAGTCGTTCCCAAAAAAAAAATGTTTGTGTGGAGAAAACAGTCTTAATGAAATTCTTCATACAAAACGCCAATTTCATAGGTAAGGACCGAATATTGTATTTGATATGTTTACTTAAGAGTAACTAACTATATAAATGCATATAAGCATACATTTATATAATTTATACACGAGACGAATGTCAATTTAAATATGTACTAAACGTTTTTCGTATATATACAAAACTTTACTTGCAATATCACAAAAATATATGAGTGGTCTATCTGCACAGCGTTGTTTCTTCGGTAATTGTTATAATTTTTGCTTATTATTAGGACATTCTGTCATTGGCTAAGATATTTTACTCATGTATATCTGTTCAAGTATCTTTGAAACTGCTGTTGGTTGTCTTATGTCTTAGGCAATAGTAGCATTGGCATTCAAATTTTTACTTTCTTCCTCAGATTAATAAGGATGTAACTCGTTAATTGTTATAAACATTCCATATGAAGAATTAGTGTTAGTTTTCCTGAATTCTTTGAGGTAACTTATAATTCTGTTGTCAAAATCCTCGATAAAGATCGGGCTAGCGGTTTTCAGAAAATACTAATATGCATACTAATTTTGAACAGACAACTGTTTTTAAAATTCGCGATATTCACTTTTTTTTCTAGTTATATTTTATTGTAATTATATTATTAGGTCCTTACCTATGAAATTGGCATTTTGTATGAAGAATTTCATTAAGACTGTTTTCTCCATACAAACATTTTTGTTCGGCACGGCAAATCCAAATTTAGCTAAACTTTGTGTGTATTATCGGATAACATTAAGTTAAGAAAGTAAGTAAGTTCAGCGAATCTAAGAAATGATTATGGGAAGCACATGAAAAGAGCTCTGTTCAATTTTTTTTTATTATGTGATTTGGCCCAGAAATTAAAAAATATTTCATGTGAAACCTTGAAATAATATTCCATTTTCCAAATAAAAAACAAATTTGGTTATAGCTTTGAAAATCGCAGGAATTGGTACATATGATTAATGAAGAAAAAAACTCCAATTTCATAAGTAAAGACCCAATATAAAGTTTCCAACAAACGCAATTTTGCGGTCGGTAAAATAAAGATACGGGTCAATACCATAAATTAGTTAGCAAATCGCACCGTTAATGGTAGCATCCTGCCTATTTAAGTATGTTACACCGGCATTTCTTTAAATTAGCCTAGCTTTCTTTTTTTTTGTTTTTTTTTTTTCGCGGGTAAACGCATTACGCGTACCGCTCGCCTGGGGGACGGCGTAATTAGCCTAGCCTAGTATAAGGCAACCTGGCCCCGTAGCTTGACATCGTTTGTCGTACGCGACGTAGGAGTGAGAGTGGGATAGTTGTATATTTAATCCAAGTCGAATAAGCAGGACAAATAATATTTCGCGCGACATAAACCTTTAACGCGCCTGTCATGCTACTAGTCCGATAGCACAAGCTACAGAAACCTAAAACGCGTGCTCGACACTCGATCAGTCCATTTAACTTAACCTCAAAAAACTAACTCCACCCAGTTGACGCCTGTTACCTTCGTTGACAGCGCTAAGGTCAGTGGAGGGGCGCGGCGAGTGGGGGGGCGGCGGGGGGGGCACCGCGGGCCGCTCGAGCGCGGAGGAGTACCGCTCGAGCGGGGCGGGCCGCTCGAGCGCGGGCGGACTGGGCTGCAGTTCGGCGGATTGCGGACGCCTACCGTCGCGGCCGCGGCGGGCTGGCGCTGTGGGGGTCAGGGTCTCCGTGCTGCCTGGCTGGCCGTTGTCGCTGCTGTCAATATATATAATATTAGAAATCGGACATTTCTTCAATCACCATCATCTCAGCCCGTAAACATCCATCCCACTGCGGGGATATAGGCCTTCGTATAATGATGGGGTATGGGCCATAGTCCACCACGCTGGCCCAATACGGGTTGCTGACTTCACATGCCTTCAAATTTTTATTTCTCAGGCATGCAGGTTTCCTCACGATGTTTTCCTACACCGTTTAAGAGCAGTCGGATAAATGCACATAAGTAATTAAATTTAAAAACTCATTGGTACATGGCCTGTCTGGGAATCGAACCCGGACCTCCCAAATTGGGAGACCGCGTCTTAACCGCTGAGCCACCGACATTTCTTCAATAAAATACAATACAAATACACTTTATTGCTCAACAGAAAAGAAAATACAGTTTCAGAAAAGTGGTAAGAATAGAATGTACAATTTGGCGACCTTATCACTAAAAGCGATCTCTTCCAGGCAACCTTTGGGTATATGGACAGTACATTTGATATAGGTAGGTTGTGCGGTATTAAATAGGGATGCAGATGCAAACTGCGTGAATAAATTTCATATACAAAATAGTGATGTGCATCAACATAGTCGATTTTTAAATTTATAATTATAAATGATTTATTTTCATCAAAATTAAAATACAACAAAAGGATTTCAGGAAATTCACAGTGGACTCTTTACTTGACATACTTTAACACCCTTCAGTCATTAGGGGTATTTTAGTAACACGTTGTATAAAGGTTGCCTGGAAGTGATCGCTCTTAGTGATAAGGCCGCCTAATTTTACTCTTTTCAGTATTGTGCTTTGCAAAATGTATATTCTCCTTTTGTGTAATAAAGTGTATTTGTATTGTATACATATATTTACATACACATACATACATAGATCTTGTACGCCCTTGTGCGGACAATTTACAAAAGATTCCTTACCAGTTGCTAAATCCCGAGTCGCCATCCATCGAATCAGTCAAATAGAAGGTCGAATTGGTGATCTTCAACGCGCTTGGCACCTCCGAACTGATGTCGGCCAATGACATTGGCCTCTTAAAACGCGACTTAAACGAGAAGTACGTTTTCCTCGACAGAGTACCATTCTCTTTCTTACTATTCTCACTTGTTGGTGTAGTAGGCTTCTCTGGCGGAGGCTTATCAGGTAAAGGAGGTGGTATGTCACCATTACTTAACCTCTTCTCTCCTATAACAGTCTTTAGTTCCTCTTTAAAAGTACCGTTGATTTTTATCAGAGGGTTTTCAGTCTTATTAAGTACAGGCCTTGTGTCGTTGAAGTTAAAATTGAGATTGCTGTAAATGTGTTGGACCTCGTCCTTTTCATAGTTGGCGTATATTGGAGCTTTCTTTTTTGTGGTATCGTAGTCATTGCTCGATGTCGTTGAGAATGACTTGGTGAAAGATTTGCCGTCCATTGCCACTGTAAAAAAAAAAACAAAAAAGAAACTGTAAAATCGGCCGTGTAGAAACTGATTACGAAATTCGGCAGTCTTAAGAATATCCGATATGGTCTAGTGGCTAGGATACCTGGCTCTCACCCAGGAGGCTCGGGTTCGATTCCCGGTATCGGAATAACTGTTTTTGATTTTTTTTTAAATGTCTTACTTTTTTTCAATTTCTTTCAAAGATGCCATTCATCAAATATTTTTTTATTAATATCTTTTTTAATTATTTATTTGACAGGACGTACCAGAGTATCTCTTAGTGAGATTCCGTTTCAGCTGCCTCATCTTCTTCTGCGCCGCGCTCGCTATTTTGGTGAGGGTGTACTGCCCCCCACTGGGCGGGGTGGGGAGCCGCGACGCGGGCGACTCAGCCGGCAGCTGCGCGTGCGCAGGCTGGAAACACAATGGTGAACGATTATTATTTATTAATTTGATCATCCAACTTAATAAATTTGTTGTCTAAATACGGATTTAGACGATCACCTAATAACAATATTTTTTCTTGGGGTGGATATCTGAAACTCACCTTTTCATGATCATCGGTGTCGGAGTCGCTGTCAAACGAGTCAAAGTCGTCGTCCAGAGGCGGCGGGGGTGCGGCGCGGGCGGGGTACGCGGCGGGCGGCGCCGGCGCAGGCTCCAACGACTCGTACAAGTGTCCGGAGTCGCTGCTCTCGCACTCTGTGGACGAGGAGATGGCAAATTTAGTATTAACTTCAAGTTGTGAGTTGTTTTACGATCCCTCATCATAAAAATTAAGACTTTCAGACACAAGATTCGATTCAGTTCAAATTAGTGGTACTCGTTGACGTCAAAGTCAAAAACGGGCACACTTAAAATAGTCAATGTTACATTTTTTAAGCTACTGCTTGTTCAAAACACAATTTTCCCTTGAGAAACATGCGAACATGTTCAGGGATGTTTATTATCTAGGTAAATATCTTAAAATTTATTGCAAGGAAGATTTTGTGTATCGACAGGAACCTTATTGAAAAAAGTTGAGTTGCATTTCTTGAAGAAAAAATATTGCTAGGAGAAGCCTTTTCTTAAATGCCATGCGTTTCAAACGTTTCAGGTTTCAAAATCGGGGCTTAAAAAAGCTATCGCTCACACAGCCCGTAGACGTCTAATGCTTGATTTAATATACCGAATTAATTACTACTAGCTGAAGGAGATGCGGATCGCATTCCGAAAGGCCCTACCAAGGTGTTATTTTACGTGACCTTGACACAGCCAATCAGAGAGCAATAGGCTGATAGAACTAGCCAATGGCTGAACCGAAGTTTTTGGGTATCTGTTCCATTATTCTGATGTGTTGACAGATGCGTACCTACCCTGTTATTATAATGAGCCATAGAAAAACAGACTTTCAAGCAAAACTGAATCGAACTAAATCGGATCACCTTAAAAATGACTCACAAACACGTTCAGCATACATAAACCAATATGTACCTGCTTTTTCCTAACATCCAAAAGGGGACGAACTAGTCTTGAGTTGCATGTAACAGTCAAAAGTCATGGCCTCACGTATCGCGCCTTACATAACGACTTGTACAGCTGACGTATGTGGTTACACCACATAAAGTCAAGAGTCAGACCGTATGTTTCACAATCTGACTTCAACCGAACCGAAGTGGGAAAGCCGTATTGTAGACGACCAGGTGAGACTTAAATCCGGGTACTTCGCTTTGACAATCCATGATATTTGCTGTGGATCCGTCATTTCATTGTCAGACAGACGCATGAACACCTACTTTTACATAAATCGTAACTATTGTTATAAATGCGATGCGATAGGAGTTTGTTTCTTGCTTAATCACGGCCTAACCATTGAACTCATACTCATAGGTAGTCTGGGAGAAGACATAGCATCTCTTTATCCCAATAGATGTTAGAGAGATAATTTACGAAAATTGTTTGGCGATAAAGTAATACCACGTTCACGAAACCGCTCAAAAGCTGTTTGTCGTTTGACATAATTGAACAGTCAAAAATTGGCAAGACGACCGACTTCCGAAAGGTTCAGTTTTTTCCCCCAGAATACATCATCAGATCAACATCGAATTTATATGGGACCACCCTTTCAAATAAGAAAATAATTATAGAAATCGGATCAATAATGTCGACCTAAAAAAAAAGTATAGTCGAATTGATAACTTTCTAGTTAAAAATGTATATGGTACAACAGATTCGTTTGATGTTAAATTTCACAGATATAGTATAATTGTAATTTGAATGAAAATACGTTTGTTTGATAGTCACTCATTGACTCGTAAATAGATTTTACGTTGAGAGTGCGCGCCGCTGGCGGTTCGCCACTACTGGGGCTTGCCACATCTGTATGTGATACGTTACAAAAAGACTCCCACTATATTTCATTATGAACTTTACTATCGCGTTCACGTTTATCTAAAAATTCCTACAAAAAAGAATTTTGTTAACTATCGCTAACGGCGGTGTAGATGTGCACATACAAGACGACCATTTTGGTGTAGTGGTTAGCAACTCTGACCATTATACCAAAAGGTTGCGAGTTCGAATCCCGCTAGGGGCATACGTTTGTGTGATGAATACGGACATGTTCATGCTCGTTTGCCGCCCTCTCATATAAAAAAAAAATGTGTACCCGAGTTATGGATGTTTTCATTTATAATAAGTATTTATTTACAAAAAAAAAGTATTTATGTAGTATATCAACCACCTGATATCCACAGCACAAGCCAATGTTGCTTACTGTGGAACTAGATGGCGCTGTGTGTATGTCTTAAGGATATTTATTATTATTATTATACACATCGTCACGTGACCCAGCTAGTAAAGTTATATTGGAACAAAATTCACACTCCGCTCACAGTTATCTATTAGTAACTGCTTCTACGAGAACTTCAATATCTATCGCATAATTCACAGTAAGTACCTTTTTTAAGTAATTTACATTAAGTACCTTACCTAATGTTGCCAGGTAATTGGTATAATTAAGAAAAAACTAACTCATCAAAATCGTCCTTGGCTACGCTCACCAAAGCAAAAATAACATTACGGCCGAATATTCGCTTTTTAACTTTCAGAGCTAGATAAATAAATATCATCAAGAGTTAGATAAATATCACGCTGTCACTTTCAGGTCGTTGACATTCAACGACGGAATGATGTTTAAACCGCTCATAACTTAAGAAACTTTTGAGTATTCGGAAATTGTAGTAAGTAATGGTTGCTTAACAATTCTCTACGCCCAAATGTGAGAATTGCCATAAAGAAATTCATTAACGCAAACATTCACTACCTCCACAAATAAAATTACTTACTTATCGTACGTGACGATGATAATAAATAACCTGTCAGATTATATTAGCCAATTAACCGTGAAGCGATTAGGTTTCAAACGGGATGCAATGACCACGATTACTGTGAAACCGACCAATGTTTTTCACGTAAAAGTGAAGGATGTCAAGACCACGTGCGATTACACACAGCTCGTTTAAAGCCTAAAGGTGATGTCTTGAAATCAGAGGAGCTAATTGCAATACTAAAAGCAAGTCCTCATCTTTGTAAAGTTTGACTTTTGACTACAGGCCGGCTAATTACAAACATGTCAAAGGTTCAAGTCAAAAATGCTTTATTTTGTAGGTACACAGAGTACACTTAAAATAATCAATTTTAAATTTTTAAAGCTACTGCTTGTTCAAAATGCAATTTTCCCCTGAGAAGAACAAGCAAGAAACTCCAAGGGTTGCTCTTTTAAAATCAGGCTTTGATTTTACATAAAGGTTTTTATATTACAAAAAGGTTTTTATATTTCATTATTAATTGTGAAATAGCCTGGCTTGCGAACGATCTGATTATGTCCAGGGATGATTATCATCTAAATAGTCTGATATTTTATAATAAGCTTTGTTAATAAGGTTCTGTTTTATAGTATCTTTAAGATTTTGTATATCAACTGGAACCGTATTGAAAAAGCGTATACATAACCTATAATGTTACAGTTAAGCAATTTTATAACATACCGACGTTAGTGATTTAGAATAGATTTGTAATATTAAATAATGTTTAAAATAAGAATTGAATCATCACACAAAGTCAACGGAATTTCGAATTTACGACTCCTAATTATATATCAATAAGGATAACGGTAAGATATGGCATACAGAATAAAATAGTCATTACAATAACATATTAGGAAAGTTACTTAATGCATCATACAAGTCACACTGTGTATAAGGCTTTATATTGCGTAATTTAATCTCACATTTTCTTTTGTTAAAGTGCTTGTTTGCTGTATGACTACCGGGTAAGATCTTCCCTTTGTACTTTCACGAGAATTCATAGGAACAACATAGGACTTCGAATAATCTTGTAAAATAGAGGAAACTAAATTCCACGTTCTAGAAATGAATAGAAACTTAGTAGTGATCGAACGACTTTCTCATAGCGATATTAATATCAGCATTGATTCGGTAAACCCAATAACTATTACCTGTCAGGCTATACTCACTAGCGTATGTAGAAAGTGAGTAAAAGTGTCCATTTATGATCGACTTCATAATCGGTTGAACGAAGACCACTCGTTTGAAGTGATGTTATTAAAGCCATTACATGCAAGGGAAACGTGCACGGCATTTCCGTAGCTGAAGCGAGCGGAGACAGGGGAATAATGCTAGATGTTGATAAACAGACCAGTGAAGGAATTTCTCACGAATACCGTGTTATTGTTTTAAGCTTTCGTTCATCAAGCCATTATTGAAGCGATATTGAATGAGATGAGAAATAAGAATGTGATTCAACAATTGTTGAGACTAGAGAATTCCACAAATGAGACGTAACATACTCAAGTCCGTATGAATGAAGGTTAATGTAAAATAACGAATTCAATAGATACATACGTAGGTATATCATCTCATCAGCCCGTAAATATCCCTATGCATGAATATAGGCCTTCCCCCGTATATGAGGGAGTATACATATACTGAGCTGTGACCCTTTTGTCCTAATGCAATACCCATAGGTAATAATAGTAAGAAAATATTCGCAAGTGATAGTTATATAAAAGTGTGAAACGTATGTATTATCTAAGGCATATAAACGTATATAATAAAGTTCTAAAATAAATAACTTCTCGTCATCTCGTCACTACCTACACGATACTCTCGAAATCATTGTCTTCAAATAATTTCAATTATACAAACCATAATCGTTACACACTTTAGTAACAACATTTAATTTATAGTGACAGGCATTATAAAGTTATTAAAATTATCGACGATGCACATTACTCTCAAAAAAGAAAACAAACAAAGAAGTGAAAATGTTAATGGAAGAGATGGGAATAATACTCGTATTGTGCCTTGCAACAAAACAATAGACGAGAGCTAATATCCCAACTCCGTAAATCCACAGCTAAAGGAAAACTTGAGTTACATACTTCATTTCTAAATCAATGGATAACTAAGACAATTACCAATAAAGGCGATGAGATCCTGAATTTCGAACTCTCCATCCCTTAACACCGTCCTTATACTGAGCCAGCACTTGTGCTCCAGGACGTCTATCAGTCTCACTTTATCTTCTACACTTTCCTTCTGCGGCGCACTGTGCACTTCCTCGTCGTTCTTGCTGTAGTACGGCGACTTGACACTCGTGCCGATGTATACGTTTGTCGGCGACGTGACGAACACTAGAATGAGTACCAAGTTGTTGCAGGCTTTGTTATCAATTTGCTCTTTACAATTTGTATTGTTTTGTAAACTAAGCCGGTTACAATAGATGAAATCACGAGGCTTGCCGCAGACAATAGTATTGTGAATAATATTAAAGCAGCTTAAAGTTAGAAGCTCATTTCTAAATGATTTATAGGTCCATTATTCTTAAGTACAGCAAGAGGTCGCTATGATTTACGTATTTAATTAGACTAAGAATGTTAAATCAATCAGTCAGCAAGCCATACGTGTCTTGGAACGTAATAAAAATAACAAAGCCTGAAGCACCTTGGTCGCCACAGTTCCTTCTGTAAGTCCGTGGCCTCAGGGGTGGCCCCACCCCTCCGTTTACAGGAGGCTTCTCCGATATCATTGTTCACCATTTTTTTCACTTCACTTCGTTAGTATTATATTCATACCACTACACTAATGCAGCCAGTTGGTTCTCCATTGTGGACTCATCTGCCATCTGCCGTTTTAAATAACACTCGTTTATTATTTTTTTTAGTCATGTCGTTGAATCGAACTCGAGTGGGAAATACGTCACAAGTTATGGATGATTCAAATATTTATTAAATTAAAGTGGTGCGGGAGAATAAGAAATCAATGTTTGATTACAATTTTAGACATTAAACGACAATGACTAACAAAAAGAAGGAAATATATATAAAAATTAAGATTTTACATACATAAACTAAAAAAGTGTAAAACACTCATAGCGATGAGTCAAACGAGATTAATCTTGACGGGTTTACTTCATGCCATCGTAGAGAATACAGATTATTACGACGATTTTAGCGAGTCCAACCATATCATAATGAAGTCCTATGGACCATAGGCATCATCATCTGACCAGTTCAATGACTCCATAATTTGAATTGTCATCGAAAGTACGCGAGCTTGCAAAATTGCAACAAAGGGGATGAAATTTCACTTGAAAAAGCTTGTAATAATAACAGACGAAATATTTTACAATACCGATTAGATACCAGATGTACTCGGAAATAAAGAATTCGGTAGGGCATTTCCGATATAAATTGAACAGGGATACAAATCGCTCTATAAAGTATATTAGATTCGATCAAAGATTTGCGTCAGAACAAGCTTCCTTGTCCGATGCAATAAAAAACTGAACTAAAGCGGCTGAGCTCGCGCCGTCTCAGCTTCAGGGTCAACTGGTAGTTACCATTCCTTATTTCCATAGTCGCTGGCACCGATAGCCGTTTTTTCTCAGTTCAACGTGTTTCAATGCTAAACGAGCTGTTGCACCGAGTAATCTATTTGCACGACTGACATTGGTCTTGGTTAATGCACTCGTTCGACGTGGAATTTGAAACGAATTTGTGCTGGTTGTTGGATATACTGAGCAAGAATTGGGGTAAGGTTGAAGCGTGATGTGAATTGTTTCTTAAACGATTGCAAAATAGCATATCTTTGAAAGGAAGGTGTGACAAATGACAGAACTTTCAGAGCAAATCACTCCTCTTAGAAAAAGAGAATGACCAATAGGGTAAAGACTATTATTTCGATTAGTTCCCAAACCAGTCAATTCACATTGGAGATGCAGTTTCAGAATACTGCGCTTTTTCTATACTTAAATATCTATTTAAACCGTTTCTGTGATTAAATGAACTGTTTGTTATGCGAAATTTAGAAACCCGCCGATCCTATAACAATATCAGGAATATCATCTAAATGAACATATCGCATGTGTTAAAAGGTTCTCCGAACCATGTCTAAGAAACATCTCGCTTCACTTTCCAAATCGGTTCAGCAGTTTTGGCGCTACAGTTTCAAAACTATAAGGCCGCTCTTTGTTATGAACGTTAAACCGCCTCTAGATAACGAATTGACTCTTAGTGGAATTTATTGTGCAAAAAATAAAAGGCTTGACAAGTCCATGTGCACAATTTTACATAAATACAAAACGTGTTCCATTTACTCCAGTTTATTGGAAGCATCTTCACTTAACATCAGATGTGATTAGAGGTCAAGTGCTAACCCGTTGTGCATAAAAAAATGCAGCGTTGTGATCTTGTGGTGCAATTGTATAACCACTGGCAGCAGCTGAGTCGGAGCGTTATGGGGCTATGGCGCGGCGTTACAATCAGAGCATTGCGTTGCGAAACTCAACAATGACGACCTCGTATTATCTGCGAGCTGCAACTGTACGAGCGATTATACGTGGATGTAGAAGAAAAGCCATTGAAATCCAAGACCAGTCAGATCTCGTTGACTATAAATCATGAAGGTCAGCTATAAAAGCAAACTATGTAAAACAAATACAAACTATCAGTAAGCAAGGAGACATTGAAACCATTCAGATAAACGTGTAGAACGCTAAGACCCTACGAATAACAATGATGGCGATATTAAAAACATTAAATTGCATTCGAATATGTGCAGAAAACATGAAACAGGTTTGGAGATTTCGTTCAGCAAGGTCGCTACAAAATGATTACCTTCTGATGTTATAGTTGATGATGACATTTTATTTGGCCTTATTCAAGATCGAGATATCGGTTTAAAATGAACAAGGAAAACCACAAAGGATTATTTCCAGTAGTCCTCTCTAGCCCTGTCCCCCGGGGTGACGGCTGGGAATTGTCTTCCCGGTTGTCATCGGGGTGACAATTCATGCCGACTGTTCCCTTTGAAAGGTGACTAGAGGGGACAAATGGGAAGTCTGTTTCTAAGTTGTCACCGGGGGGGGGGGGGGGGGGGTGACAATTGCTACGATTCCTTCCCAGAAAAAAACATGTAATTACCATTTCAGCTTTTTTATTTGTTGTGTTATGTTATAGAATCAACATTATGTTTCGCTTACTTATAGGTACAATCACAGATCTTTAACCTTACTAATACTAGTCGTTTTTTGATAATCACAGATAATCGATCGATAATTAAACCGGGAAGACAATTCCCAGCCGTCACTCCGGGGGACAGGGCTAGACGGGACTACTGGGAATATTCCACCACAAACTATATTATGAATTTATTATTCGATAATGTACAGATTAAACGATAAGATACAAACATCAACCGTACGAAACCCGAGAAACGAGACGACAATTTCAGAAAAGTTTGTCGAATCTAGAAATTCTCAATCATCATTCTAGCTACTTAACAACTCACGGAGGCGGTAATGGATATCAAGTCATCAGTTAAACGAAAGAATCGGTTAGAGAACTGTTATGATCGCTAGCGGCAATGATCGTCGCATTATCCGGTAGATCTAGGTAATAACCGTGATTGCGGCGCGAATGATCCAGTTGTTGGGACATGCGCTTTCTATTGTGTCAATCTCTCTCAGTAGTGATGAAGCAGAGCCATGGTCAAACTGCAGAGTTCAATAAACGATGGAAATAGTGTAAACGGGCCCGTGACAGGAACATGAACTAGATAGAATTTGTTTTGTTCCTCTTGATAGAGCAGTACTAAACAAAATCTCCGGATCATATACCAAATACTGTTATATTAGGTTCTTACCTATGAAATTGGCGTTTTGTATGAAGAATTTCATTAAGATTGTTTTCTCCATACAAACATTTTTGATTTTTTTTGGGAATGGCAATTTGATTTTGAAATTGGAGTTTTTTTTCTTCGTTAATCATATGTACCAATTCCTACGATTTTCAAAGCTATATTTTGTTTTTTATTTGGAAAATTGAATATTATTTCAAGGTTTCACATGAAATATTTCTTAATTTCTGGGCTAAATCACATAATAAAAGAAATTTGAACACAGCTCTTTTCATATGCTTCCCATAATCATTTCTTAGATTCGCTGAAACTTTTATAAAGCGGTTACTTTTAAAAATTAACGCTGCCTATACTTAACTTAATGTTATCCGATAATACACACAAAGTTTAGCTAAATTTGGATTTGCCGTTCCCAAAAAAAAAATCAAAAATGTTTGTATGGAGAAAACAGTCTTAATAAAATTCTTCATACAAAACGCCAATTTCACAGGTAAGGACCTAATTAATATATTTATTTAAACACAAAAAGAACGAACGAACAAAGAGTCGTGACTGAACTACTTAATACACAAACTTTTGTATTGTATTTAAGAAGGTCATTCATGTGCCTTCATTCATTAAAAAAATTTGACAAATAATAGCTTTGGTTGCATATCTATAAAAGACATTGTAGTGCACGATATAACACAATAATTTAATCCATTATTGCTTTTTGCTATCAGCAATTTTACGTGATTGACTGTAATAATATGTTATCTTTCATGACGATACACACCACACGGCAGCTTTCGATTCCAAATATTGATTTTCCAATAATACGTAGGTATCTGTCTGTTATTTGGAAAGGCTGTAGAATGACAAGTGGTTGATAATAATAATCATTATTTATTGAGTTTAACAATAGCGGGGAAACCAGTGGATTTATTTTTTGTTCGACAAATTCTGAAAGTCTACATGATGTGAGACCAGCTAACAACGTTCCATTTTGCATTTTTTTATCAAACATTCAAAACTAAACTTTTCAAATAAAGAGAAAATTATGTTTAAATTTTCAAAACGAAACAAATGTTTCGTGCATGTCTAGTCCCAGCTCAAACGATTTAAATTTTGAAAAATGCTTTTTTTTTAAGTGTCTTTTCATTTCCAGGACTTTGACGGATGGTATCTATTTATAAAAAGTATGTACAAAAAGCAAGTTAAGTGCAGATAAACAAAAGAGATCAGATCAAATCAGAAAAACTTGTAAAATGTAGTTTCCGTTGAAAATCTTTATCAGACAACTAAAGGTTTAAGTCCGCATAATCTGACGGGCAACTACGGAACCCTACACTGCGCGTAGCCCGACACGCACTTGGCCTAGTTTTTAAATATTTGAAATGTAATTAAGTTTCCGATTGTATAACACACCTGGATATACAGTCAGATGCATGGGGATCCAACAGCAACCCATACATATTATCATGGATCGGAATAAGAGGTATATCCTGAGGTCTCATTACAGCATAAAATTCATTAGAAACACTGTCACTGGTAAAAATCCGCGATCGTAAATCCCGCGAGGCAAAGTAAATTCTTCCACAAAAAGCTACGTTAATTAGAAATTGTAACACGCTGTTGATACATTAGATGAGTGGAAGCCTCTTGTCAAGCAGTTGGGTTACTGATTGTAAGCTACACTATTGTTCTTGTGTCATGCTCGTTGTTCTGGGCAATTGGAGGCGCAGCGGCTCGAGACTGGCGGATGCGAGCTAGAGCCCGGACCGTGAACACCGCAAGTATCCTGGTAACTCTATCAACACCAATATACGAGTCACTGACTTTAAAATCTGGTACAGAGTTTATGATGGTCCAATCGCGACTGGTGGAATTACACCCCATTTTCTATAATTCTTTGAACTGTGATGGATGAGAGTAAGCCAATTCTACAACTGAGTCATACTTCAAGTCAATAGCTTATGTAGTTTTTTAGATACACAGAAGACACTCGATCTACAAGAAGAAACACCATTACTTTTGGTACCTAATATTTATCCCCAGCAATGCAAATGTAATCGTACTATGGTCAACTTGATAAAACTTATCTGTGAAAACTTTTGGTAGGTGCAAATGTCCTACCATGAAGCAATCCCATGGGTTTTGGTGATGGAGAAGGTATAGTTAATGAAATAGGACATAAAGTGCAATCGACGTCATTTAAAGTGGTAATACAATAAGATTCTAATTTGTCGGGAGGTTTGAAAGCTGTTTCAAACGCTGCAGGATATGTGCAAGATTTGTGAACCAAGGAGAATGGAGAATTTAAAAAAAAAACCGGTTAGCACTTGACCTCCATCATACGTGATGTTAAGTGAAGATGAGGCCGAAGGTGGAACCGTACTAACCCGGAAAAACCCCATCCTATTTGGGGGACTGGCTATCTTATTTGACAACCGGAACACAACATTGCAGTTTGGCGGCAGATTAAACATGAGGTAAAATTTTTTTAGTTAGTTATTTGGACAGAGAAAATTTTAAGAAAATAAGTTTTTGGATAGCTTACTGTAGTATAACTAATCTATAGAAAAAACTAAGGTGCAATGATGATTTGGAATCAATTACTCAATGGAATTTAATAGTAACGATAAAATCAATGCACAATGTTTGCCGTAAATATAGTGAATCAATCCCTACCTATTCCTACTACGCATAGATTGATATTAATTTTCATATTTAAAAATTACCAACACTTTTAATTATACAGGCGATGCACAAACATTAGTCAGCGCACAGAAAGAGAATTTCAGAGGCAAACAAAGCGAGTAAAAACAAACATTTACAAGAAAAGAATTGCTAATATCAACACAATCTTGTATGATTGTGCACCTCCCTGCATTAGCAAAGTTAGACGAGGCAAAACAGCAACGGCAATCCAGTGAACATGTCAAACAAGCCCATTACAAACTAAAACGTTAAGGCTAATGACTCCTAACGCGAGGTTAAATTTAATAGAATACAACGTACAGAACAATAAGAAAAATGCATCGCAGTTGAAGATTTCCGAACTTCTAAACCAACTTCCAAAGATCTAAACATATGAGCATAATTGGATGATGCCTGAAACACCAGACGTTTACATTCGATTGCAATGCAGCCGACGAGACGGCTATTGTAACACATATTAAGAAAATGTTGAAACTAATGTTGTGTTTTAAAATTGTTTCGAGCACAGATACCGGTCTAAGGAGGCCGGCGCAAATTACACGAGCCGAACAAATGAAACCGTGCATCAAGAGCAAGTAAACACTATTTAACTTTGATGGACCGAAGCGGAGCGTGACAAGAGATAACGCGATAAAGAGTAACTAGAAAGCAACTTGAAACCAAACATGTTAATATTTCTTCACTGGTTTTAAATAACTACCAGAGTTGTAAGTTTTCGCAGGGGCTTGTTAAATTTTGACTAACAATGACACTGGACGGTAGGCACTTGTATTTGCGAGCTACATTCAACGACATGTGACCAAACCGCTTCGTCATTACATTAACCACTGCTCTATTGAAACACAAATTGGTACAGGTAAATACTTCATGCACAATCCACAATTGTATAAAATATCTGTGAGCACGTAAAACCACTTTCACTGTTTCGGCGCAGAGTGACTGCGCAACCGGCGCGTCCGTGCGGTTGCGCGCGCAGGGCTGACTCGCGCCAGACGGCTGAACGCGCGCCGGCCGTCCCTCTCCCACGCCCGGGCCAACTGTAGCAAACGCGTAGGAGGACCAGAATAACCATTTACGTGGTCTTGCACCCCCTTAAAATGGCCAAGTTTCTGCATGACGTGTAGTTCAATGATATCATAAAAATATGAGATACATTCATTATAGCTCTACAGTGTTTTTGAAGGGAGTCATATAATTTGAATCTAATGTATTTTCTTATCTGTTGTGCAATAAAGTGCATTTGTATTTGTATCTATTTGTATTTGAATCTTCTCTGGTACTACTACCTACCCCAATTATAGCGTTCACCGAATTCGATTAAATTAACTGATCAAAGTGATTTTGATTTCGTAAATCCACTGGTTCAGAAAGTGACAAGGACAAAGGTTGTCCTGGATCGGTATAGAAGGCAACGAGGATATCATGTAAAAATATATCAGATCTTCAAAATGCTAAGGCTGGCAAAGCTTATAGAGCCCAAAAGCAAAAATACAAACTGACATATTTTCAGAGTCGAAATGGAATATCTTCTTCAATAAAGACAACGTTTGTTTAGTTGTTTGTAGATGTTGACCACACCGTTTTAGATAGATCAGCTTTCGCTAGTAATAAATCAGTACTTTCAACATCGGCTATCTTGAAAATGTCTAGATATCCGCAAGTCGGACTAAGGAACAACCTAATTCAGCTAGACCACATTTCAGAAAACTGGTCCAGTATACAAGACCGGAATGTAGTGCGATATGCTATCAATTAGCCCATAAATTGCGAAACGGACAATGGAATACTTGTATTAAAGGAGCCGCTGAACAAGATCTGTTGCAACCCAGACCAAAAGTTAGCAATGTACTGCGAATTGTTGATTCTAAAACATAATAAACTGCAAGAAATGTAGGACATCGGCCTCATTTGTATAGCTACAATGACATAACGCAAGTCACCACAATTGGAACAGGTAAGTGAATTGATCCCACGTTCGATTTTGTCGAGAATTTGGACGAAATTTGCGCAACATTTCGCCGATTTGAGTACTTCAGTTACGTTCTCTTCAGGCTTTGTACGGGTTGCTTGAGTGACAGGCTTTTCGCGAGGTTGCAAAACGAAGGTTACTCACTGAATTGTTTATTGAGACTTCCTGCACCGGATTAGATGCTTATATATAACTCATTCAAGATCTAGTCGCAGTTTAAATAACACATCTATATCTCTGTTACTCGTACTTTCTTCATTCAGTTGCCGTTGTTTTGACTTGATTTGAAAATGATACAACAAATTATTTCTTAACAATCAAAATATCTTAAAATGTCTGGAAAACTTTTCTGAACTATTCAGAGCTATAACTGTCCTTTGTGATTGCGTAGCAGTAATTATCTCTAGACCGTAAATTACCACACAGAATCTGATGCTTTAGTATCTTTAACACGAAATTACTTTTAGCAAAAATGCCTCATTCCGATGAATGATCGCTGGTTCGCTGATCGCTGTATCAGCAGTTACTTGTGCAGTAAAATGGGTACACCTTTCAACACTGTAACCTATAATAAAACAAATTCAAATATACAGTGAACGACGTAATCTGTCTGACCATTGTTATCGGAATAAACACTTCCCACAATTATATCTGTATACGCCATTTTGTTGAAAATTGTTCAGCGAAAGTCGTAAATTACAATTTCTGTTATTACCATCACATTTAGTTTTAATAACATTGTGTACGTATTTGTGATCTGGCACGAGTCGTTGTGAATTTGTGACATGGAGTTCTTTTTATTGTTAAGTCCTTGAAATAAACCAATTGCAAAATTTATTAAATAGTTGCAATACACCAATCAGATTTAATTTTAACGATGCAGAAGTTTTTACATTTTATATTTTTATATAAGTTTGAAAGTTTTTCATTAATCATTTTGTAAAAACGTAATGAAGGCAATGATTTATCTTGCCATTTTGACATCGATTATAGGCTGGTGTGGTATGTGGCTATGCGAAAATTAAATGCATATCACATGAAAGATGCATGGTATATAGTCGCCTTGGGAAAGATTTCTTGGTTTCTCTACAGTACCTATCCGTTATATTGTTACTTTTTATAGGTATCGATATTGTGAGACGCCTTTCATAAAGCTCATTGTTTATCAGATATCTACTATGACACTGTATTGAACGGCGTTTTTGAAAGTGAATCGGAAAAAAAATTTGCAGAAGTTATCGCCAAAAGTGTTTATTATAAAGACCTTAATTTTAATTTAAGTTTCTTACGGTATAATAAATTGCCGTATCGTAATAATCATTACCAATATATACCTCATGTAGCTTCACTTCAACACATGACTATTCATTTTGAACATGCGTATCACTGTTTGGAACGAAGTCATCTTTACCGGCCATTTACAGAAGACCTCGTCTGACAAGAGCTCTCGAGAGAAATAGACTAGCTAAGTTCCAAATGTGGCTCATGTTTGAACGGTCGTGTGCTATTGCTCATAGGTCTATAGTTTTTTACGGTCAAGGATGGTTGTTATGAGCTCTGCACGCCTTCGTGTGAAGTTCTTTATATGTGAATGACAATACGCGCCGAGGAATTCCTTTGTTAGGAGATTTCTTGATTTCGATATAATTTGCGATAGTTTCAACAACGAGTTGATTTAAAGTACGCACACTTAACACAACAGCGGCGGTTTCATGTGGTATCATCATTTTGAGACTACTGAAAATTTTGCCGATTCGGAAACTGGCTTTTTATTTGTTTTCGGGTCTAAGTAATCCATTCCGGAGGTTCTCTAGTTTGCGGCCAAGTCTTGTGGTTTGTGTTGTCTGACATTGTTTCGACAATATCATTAATCTAACTGCGAAAAATTTAACGATCATGTCAAAACAATATTAGCAAACAAAGGTTATTGCAAATTTAATCACTACCTGAACGATAAATACGCTTGGTCTAGGTACTGCTATAGTAATGAAATTATATTAATTATAATTTTTATTTGAAAGAAAACAGAACAATAATCCCGTGGATTTCGTGCGCTGCTTCCTTTCTCAATCGGAAGTGGTAGTAGCTTGGACATATTGACTGACAGGGGCATTAAAGCCAATTATTCAATAACATGTATCTTCTCGCTAAAATTACTCGAACGCTGTGGTTTTCACTGATAGACCTCTGCTTTCACAAGCAGCAGAGCTTCTTCCTCCAGAAGTAACAATTCAAGACTATTTTAATTTTAAACATGTTCGTGAAACTGGAATTTCCATGCCTCAGTTATTCATAAAATTTTCGATTGCATGTTCTAATTGCTAATTATAATAGGACTGAGCAATAAGCAGAATTTTCTCCGGAAAACGAAGTTGGTCGTTTGTTCCGTCCGATATAATGTGTCCGCTTCCCAATGTCCATCCACACAAGTTGTGTACCAGGAAAAGACAGTAATGAGCTTGCTGACACGAAGGTGAACTTGATGTGTGGATAATTATTGTTAATGCATTTACCAATTTAACAATTGAAACATATGTAACAAAAGTTATGCATGATTCTATTGTAAAAGCCTACGTAAATGAATGACGAATACATTCTTTGGTCGATCGTAGATTGTTTTAGAGCTCGGCATCAATGACGTTGCTGTTTAACACTGTCGCCTGTTACGACACCTACTGGAAGAGACAGAATGATGGAGAACCCACAAGCTCAACTAATTAGTTTCAGCGTCTCGATTATGTATGACAAACCATCTCATGCAAAACGCGCTGTAAACGACGAGCGTTTATACGAGATAGAACTGTGGATTAAACTATGAAAAAAGGGGTATTTATGGTAATTTTTGGAAATAAATTTATTTATAGGTTTTGTATTTATTTTTATCATATTAGATTATATATTTTATTATATTTATTTATATTATAACAACACCATAATTTAAGTATGTATGTCATCGACATGGTTGTTATTTTCTCTATTTATTAGTTGTATGTTTGTTTATAACTACTGTTTTTGTAAGTGTACTCGCTGTCTACTTTTACGTTACCTCATCAATTTGTCTCCTTACTGATGTTTGCTGGAAGAGATCTCTTATAGAGATAAGCTCGCCTTTTGTATATTTTAATATTCTCCTGTTTTTTTGTTTTGTTTGACGTGTATGCTTATATACAATAAAGTGTTAAATAATAATAAATAAATAAATAAATAAATGTAGTTGACAATTCAGTTAGCAGCTGAACAGCAAGAAACAATGTAATAATGTGTCAAAGGACCTGCCTGAAAATATAAAAAAGTAAAAAGATACAAAAGAAAGGCGTCGCGCACACGCGCCTTGTGAAAGACTTGCTATTGATGCTTATATGCAACAGTATAAAAGGTTATTCGGAAAGGGGGTATTACACGAATGGGGGGTACCGCGAACAGTAACATTAATAATAATCTTTCCGACACCTACACCAATCATATAGTCTTGTATATACTATCGATACTAGATAACGGATAAACATACATAAATATCATTGACTCGGGGCTAAATGTTTCGGGAATAAATGTTCGTATTCATCACGCAACATTTACCCCCTTTGAACCCGCATCTGTTGGTTTAGGAGGCAGGGTATCCAGTACACCAATCGATCGTCAAACAAGTAAAATTGGCGTTTTGTATGAAGAATTTCATTAAGACTGTTTTCTCCATACAAACATTTTTGATGTTTTTTTTTGGGAATGGCAAATCCAAATAGAGCTAAACTTTTTTATTTTTATTTTGTTTTCTTAGGGATAACAACAGCTTACAACATAGATGATATTTCAAACAAGGTATTACAAATTAGAAAGCCAATTACAGTTATCCACGGATTACAATTAAGCACAAATTACGAAATTATGGTCAGTAAACTATTGAAAGACAATACATTTAAACTAAACTTATGTATCCAAATATGTGTATAATAGAACTGTGTATAACGATGATATATAGTAGATACATAAATGAAAACTTTGTGTGTATTATCGGATAAAATTAACTTAAGTATAGGCAGCGTTAATTTTTAAAAGTAATCGCTTTATAAAAGTTTCAGCTAATCTAAGAAATGATTATGGGAAGCATATGAAAAGAGCTCTGTTCAAATTTTTTTATTATGTGATTTAGCCCAGAAAATCATGTGAAACCTTGAAATAATATTCTATTTTCCAAATAAAAAACAAATTTGGATATAGCTTTGAAAATCGTAGGAATTGGTACATATGATTAACGAAGAAAAAAAACTCCAATTTTATAGATAAGGACCCAATATTTTTTTTGTTCGAATAACTTGTCAATATTTCCATACTGTGAGTCACTTTCAAGCTGCTCAGTCACTTTTGTATAGAAAGCCGATCAATTTTCTTAAAAATTTAAATTTTGAACCAAGCTAATGTGTTCCTTCTCATGATATGTCTTGACATAACCTAACCTTGTATAGTCTGCTGATGAGATAGTTAATTAATGTAACCCTTAAATACCAACGAATTTAAGTGTCCTGCGTCATTAATTACCAAATTGTATCGAAGGTAATGATGACTAATGTTGGTAATATTGACCACTAATGAGAGAACCTGTTCCACGCTCAGTAGAGTCGTTGGCAAAATGATTTGTTATCGATTCGCTTGACACGCGGTTAAAGCCACGTATGGGCTTGTCTATCCTTTTTTAACTACGAGCAAATAAAAACTTCGGACTTCATATGCCTTAAAATTTTTATTTCTCAGGCATGCACGAACGAGTACGACATTGGAACCTTCAAGAAACGAGCCTACACCTTCCTCAAAGGCCGACAACGCATCTGTGACCCTTTTGGTGTTGCGGGTGTCCATGGGCGGCGGTGATTGTATTCCATCAGGTGACCCGCATGCTCGTTTGCCGGCCTCTCATAAAAAAACAAAAAACTCGAAATTAAAGTAGAATGGGAGTAGAGTATAGACTAAGGTAGGACAATGTAGTGGAGTGACGTAGAGTGTGCCCTACTGACTGAGTTATGAGTAGTTTATTTTTTATATATAAAGGGTTAGTACTTGACCTCAATCACATCTGATGTTAAGTGAAGATGAGGTCGAAGGTGGAAGCGTACTGATCTGGAAACTCCGTCTTATTTGGGGGACTGGCTATCTTATCTCTGACAACCGGAACACAACAATGCTCTTAACACTGCTGTTTGGCGGCAGCCTTAGATAAAGTTGTACATTTAAATTACTCTGTCACAAACCATTGCTTTCCATCAGGTGACCCGCATGCTCGTTAGCCGCCCTCTCACATAAAAAAAAATGCAGGTTTCCTCACGATGTTTTCCTTCACCGTTTAAGAGCAGTCGGATAAATGCATATAAGTAATTAAATTAAATTTAAAAACTCATTGGTACACGGCCTGCCTGGGGATCATGAATCACATTTCACGCTTCATTTGCATTGGGAGCGGAAATAATTTAGCCAGTTGACATTGATGGTTGATATTTTGTTCGGAATGGTTCCTCTTCGAGGCCGCTTCGATTACCGTGAGATTCATAGACTTATAATGCGTCTAATTATAAATCTGTGGTGAGATTAAGACAAAAACCCACCGCATACTACGTCATCATCATCACAACATCCGGTTGTCAGAGATAAGATAACCAGTCCCCCAAATGTGTTGGGGTTTCCAGGTCAGTACGCTTCCACCCTCGCCCTCATCTTCACTTAACATCAGATGTGATTGAGGTCTAGTATCAACCCGTTGTGCATAAAAAAAAGACATCGCCATCATCAGCGCTATTCCAAACTGCTGACCGCTTAGTTTTAGCTAATAGCTACTTCTCAGGCTAGGCTATAAAATTGAAAAAAATGACAAGTCAAAGTTAGAGTCAAACTGACTCTTTGCACGGAAACCTTTTTCGTCTGATCTCTACATCCGACAGAGCCCCAGCATCCGGTCAAAATGGCTGGGGGATGGGTAATTCGCCAGTTTCCAATTTCCAATGGGTGACATTATCAAAGACTCATCCAGTCGACCCAGGATCATGTTAACGAGGATCTCGATCATCCGGTTGGACGGTGTAATCACTATTTCTACAACTTGGGATTTCAAAGCCAACGACTGCGATGCCCTGGAACAGGCAGTTGCCCATACAACAGTAACCTGGCCGGCATTTCACTCGCGAACTGGAAGAGCTAATGAGGTTACTCCAGCGGGGTTGGGTTACTGGGTCCAGAGTTATTTATAGCAGCTTGAGGTACCCTGTTGGCCGAGCCATAATGATAATAAATATTTTTTATTATCAGTCACAAACGAGAAGGGTACATACACATGTCTACATGTACATAGCATGTAATTTATCTAGTTAAGTAATCACAGCATGTAGGCCGAGTAGAGAAACTCTTGATGATTTAATTAGTTACCCAATGTGAGGGGTATGTAATTATTCAACTGCACACCAGCTTTATACTGAAATGAAGAAGTCTTTTATCGTTTTAGTGCAAATAATTCAGGCCTATTGCCAGATCTTACTGTAAATGACCTCAAGGGATAATAGACTAGCAGACTTCCCGACCATCTAATACCCTGGCTTTATGGAAATTCAATAAGGTATGTTTCTTTCTGTGCCCATTTCTATAGATGTTATTTATTCTTTATTGCACCAAAATATTACAATAACAGAGTACAAACAATAGGTCACGTACAAAGGTGGACTTATCTCTTTAAGAGATCTCTTCCAGCCACCTGAGCATTGAAATAGGAAACTTAGTAAATTTGGGGTTTAGCAGTAAATTGTGTGCAAAAGAAAAAATCCTATAACGAATAATAAAACAAATAAAAAAAGAAAAGATAACTGAATAATAAACTTACACTAAATATATTACATATACCTACTGCGAAATATATACATAACATAATTTACATTAATATACTATAAACCTACATACACATACTGATATCACGAAAGATGGGAGAGGTAATGCTCTTTTAGCCTTTTCTTAAATACTGCAATTGAAGGGCTGTCCTGAATTAATTTTGGCAGTTTATTCCACATCATGGCTGCTTGAACACTAAAGGAGTGAAAAAGAAAGTTTGTGGTGGCTCTAGGACAGGCAAGTGTTTTGTTGGAGACTTATGATGTTTATTTTCCCAGGGAAAAAGGAACAAAAATAAAGAAATGTCTTTGTTATCATCTCACTACGAAACAACGGCATGAAATATTTAATTTTTTACACAAGGATAGTTGAGGGGTCCGGGAAGGATATAGGCTACTTTTTCTCCCGGGATAATAATAAAAAATTAAAACAGCTGACCACACGGGCGCAAGCTAGACTTTAGATAATTGAACCAGACAACATGCAAAAAAAAAAACAAAATAATCGAAAAAGATTAACAATTTAAAACCAAACAGTGTCTAGAAAACCATTGACATTTAATGCGAGCTCGACCTCTTCAACCTTACCCCTTATTGCGTAACTCAATGGGAATGGACTCCAACGCCAACTGTCAATTTTGACCAATAATAGAGTTTCAAATTCGACGAATGGCGAAAATGATTAACTGCCCATTAAAGTCAGACAATAAAGCCCATGTTACTAAAGGAATTACGGTATTTGTATCCCACATACACTCACATATGTTGGGTGTTGGTAGGGCATTTTAAATGTCCGCCTGCCTAGGTACCACCATCTTATCTAAATCTGCCGCCAAGCAGCAATGTCAATAGCATTGTTGTGTTCCGGTTGACATAGATAAGATAGCCAGTCCCCCAAATGTGTTGGGGTTTCCGGGTCGGTACGCTTCGACCTCATCTTCACTTAACATCAGGTGTGATTGAGGCCAAGTACAACCAAGTTCTCGTTGTGCATAAAAAAAGAACATGAACATACGTTAACTGAGTGACATTGGTGCCTCAACCGAGAGTGAACACAAGTCACGCGATATTGCCGAAGATGACGTCGAGCAATGTCTTGTCTAGTGACGTCACGCGATTCCGCCAAACCTCGCTAGCGAGATGTGTTGCAGAGCCTTTGCCCCTGATGAAAATGATACTTAAAACCGCCTATTTGAACTATTTTGGTGTCGGACACACCGGCCAGTCACGGTGTGTGCGCGCGCGCCGGTCTCCACCCGGCACGGCGCGCACGCTACAAGGAAGTCCACAATACAGGCACAATGGCTTCAAGTTAGGTACTCAACTATACCTACTAAAACATATTAATTACATAAATGTTTAATCTGTGCTCCTTTCTTATTTTCTCTATGCTTTACTACAATATTATTATTTTATAGATCAATAAATATTTATTTAGTACACCTATATATTTACGTTCGTATTTTGTTGTTATTTATAAATGTTATGTTTAAGTAGGTATATTTGTCTATCTAAGTATGTGTATGTAAGTATATGAAATCTATTCACGTAGTTTGTATCTGTATACCTATTTAATACCGCACAACTTGTCTATTTCAAATGCACTGCCCTTATACCCAAAGTGCCTGGAAGAAATCGCTGTTAGTAATATGGTCGCCAAATTGTATGTTCTACGCTTACCACTTTCTGTAAATGTATTTTATTTTCTGTTGTACAATAAAGTGTATTTGTATTGTATGTATTGTTCTACGTGCTCGATTTTGCTAATTTTCAGTTAACTGTGTAACGAGACGCCATGCTCCTTGGTTCTCTTTTTTCAGTATTCTCTTTGTTTGTTTCTTTTTCGGTTGCTCTTGTCGGTGGAGATTTTTCCATATCTCTCTACTCTCCGCCTTCCTCTTGACCTCCTGATACGACACAACGTTCGACGTTTTTCGGTTAAGTCATAATATTTTAAATACAAAATTTGAACTCGGCCTGTTCTCTCTTTCTGTGTAGCTTTTGTTTAATCAGTTCATAATTTACCGTTGAATAGATTGGATTATTATTGTTTCTATTCTATTTTATTCAGTATAAATATATATTACGTATAAACGTATATACAGTATAAAGTACATCAAGTTATTTGTGTACGTGATACCCTTAAAAATAAAAGTAGTCATTGACAACGATTTCAAGTTTTCCGCCGGCTCATCTTCATTTTCTTCATACTGTGGTCTACTTCTGGACATCTACAGCATCAGCCTGGGTGTAGTGGTTCACCTACCTCCCCCCAAACTTCAAAACCACCGAGTACTATTGTATAAAACGAAGACGTTTGATGGCCACATCGATCTTATACCTAATGCTAAACTCTTTGACGATGAAACGGTGCTGATCTTACCATTACAACTACAACGCTTCGTAAGGCGTTATGGTTAGGTAGAAGTGACAAGAACTTCTACAACACCTCATCTTTGTAATGCCTAATGGGCGGTGGGGGGGTCATTGGGGTCATCAACCTTAAAAATTTGTGGGACAGAACTTACAGCGCAAGGTTAACATAGGCCCGTATTAATAAACCATTCTCAAGATTGAGAACAGTTTTGTGACCGGTCTCAAGTAAACGTGTTGATTAATAAACCGAACTTGAGACCTGAAAAGCACGTGCATACTCAAGCAGTACTCATTTGAGAGGTGCGCGTATTTATAAACGAAACTCAAGTCTATCATTAATTCGCCACTGAGGCGAATATTTGAGAAGTGATCTTAGCTACCTCAAGATTGGTTTATAAATTAGCACGGAGCTTGAGATAGCGTCAACTGCTTAAGACGCATCTCGGTTGATACAGCCTCAAGAGTTGTATTGAGATTGGTTTATTAGGTAATACGGGCCTAAGAGCATAATTTGATACAGCATTTGCTTTTATCATTTCCATGCGTGTTGTTGCATACTTGTAACGTACTAACTACTTTGTAGCAGGAATATAATTATGCAAATCGTTCGCATTTGCCTATTTTAATCGTAAATAACCAATTTTACAATAACTGCCTGTAACTTTCACAATGTAAACTAGGAACAACTATACCGATGTGGGTTTTTAATTTATCACAAAGATTGGGTAACTTAAAACTTTAAGGAAATAAATGAAAACCATAAAAATAGATATAGGCATAGCTATCCTTAAAGTTTTAACCCAGTATCTTGCATCTCTATGCAAGATACTGAAATGAATGCGTGTGTAGGGGATAGTCTCTGTAAACACAGGGTGACACCTACTAGTCGCCTAGTAACCAGGTGGTAAAGCCATGGAACAAGTTATTCACAATTTTTTTTATGCCCGACTTATTCGTACTAGACCTCAATCACACCTGATGTTAAGTGAAGATGAGGTCGAAGGTGGAAGCGTACTGACCCGGAAACCCCAACACATTTGGGGGACTGGCTATTTTATCTCTGACAACTGGAACACAACAATGCTATTAACCTGCTTGGCGGCAGATTTAGATAGATGGTGGTAGCTAGCCAGGCGGACATTTAAAATGCCCTACCACCAACCAAACCGAGTACTTAATATCAAATCAAATCAAAATATTTTATTTCATAGTATAAAATTATCACTTGAAAACGTTACTATAATATTAATATCATATTTAAATTTCCTGCTCATTCACAAAGCTGACTCCCCAGAGAAGAACGAGCAAGAAACTCTAGGGTTGCTCTTTTAAAGATTATGGGTTACAATTTGTGATTTAATAATTAATGAATAATAAGACAGCTATGTCCATGCTTGCTTATCATTCAAATAGTCAGTGATTTTAAAATAAAAAAAATATGCTAAAAGTCAAAATATGCAAATGGTAGGAAAAACCCATCTGCAGCTAATGAAAATATACTTGTTACTATTTCGTCGCATAAACACTACTTACAGGTTTATCACCTAATAATCTGTGGTGATGGAGTCGCCAAGACCCTGTTCAGTGAGCACACACTTCAATATTTGTTAGAAATCTCCACAACGCGTACGTTCAATAGTTCGGTGACGCGTACTCAGAGCAACAAACACCTAAATACAACTGACTCTTTGTTATAAAAGTAAATTGGCATGTAGTATAGTTGTAACGAGATAACTAAGTAGGTCACTGCGCTATCGAATCGATCGAGAGCCCGACTCGGTCGAGAGCAGAAAAATTACCACGAAGTTATAGATAAAGGAGGCCGGCCATACCTCAATATCTACACGGAGATAGAAAATTTTACCTCAACTATCTTATTCTTTTTAACAGGGATAATTTACAACTATAAGTAAAAAGAGGATAACTTTATTCAACTATTTCTTTCAATGTACGATACAATATCATTTCTCGGTGAATTAATTCTATTGAGAATAATATTGATAAGCTAACTAACTAACACAGCTTCAGAAAAGAATCATCTGTGGGAAAAGACGCACCCGGCGCAGAGTATTTGTTATTTGTGTTTTTCTTTTTTTTTAATGAAAGAATACGCTATCAACAGCCTAGATAAAAAGTTGTAATTTTTGGGAGCTGGTCGAAGTGCACCATGTCTGCAAGAAGTTGACAGGCGAAGTTACAAATTTTCGAACTTTTTTTGATAATGTCAGTCAGGTTTGATATTCACCGAAGTTAAGAGGTCATCCAATTTTATCCACCCACAATATTTTATTTAAAATTATTGCAATGACATTTTTGAATCAACGGAATTGCATATCACACTTAGGTACAAGTGGCTATTGTTGGTCCCTTGACTCTCAAGCTCAGAGCTTAATATTCAATGCACATTTGATAAAAAGCGTTAATGGGGTCCGTACTGGTAGTCAATCATAATTAGACTGGAGACATTTGACCACAACCTCATCTGATGGAAACTGACAATGAGGCACATGATTGTAGTAAAATGCCTATTCACTTATTTGACGTTTGCAAGATTATGAAATTCGGAAGTATGCCAATCTCAACCGACATGGTCACTTCGAGTGAGTGAAACTCAAAACAGGGTATAACCAAAAGCTAGCTAGTCAGACAGAAGATAATTCATTCAATAGTTCTCGTTCCCCAAACAGAAACAAGGAAGTAATGATACAATATGGCAGTTAATAATCTGACACTCAGACACGTAGGCAGCTAGATCTCTTTCAGTGACTGCGCCGGAATCCGGCAACAATTAGCTCGGCCGCCCACAGCCTGCGCGCGCGCATACAAGCCCGTGAACTTGTTGCGACAGCTTGCGATTGTTACAATTGCGGATTGTTACAGAACAAGAACTAGGTAAGTAGCATATTTATTTATTGTATCCATTTTAATCAGGTTTATTTCATTGGAAATGGACTAGTTTCTTTAGAATTTTTTGTAGGTTTTTTTTTATGCACAACGGGTTGGTACTTGACTTCAATCACACCTGACGTTAAGTGAAGATGAGGTCGAAGGTCAAAGCGTACTGACCCGGAAACCCCAACACATTTGGTGGACTGGCTATCTTATTTCTGAGAACCGGAACACACCAATGCTATTAACATTACTGCTTGGCCGCAGATTTAGATAAGATGGTGGTAGCTAACATGCGGACATTTTATAATGCCCACCAACCAAACCGAGTACGGTAGCGGGGTACATGTTTAAGTACTCGGTTTGGTTGGTGGTAGGGACATATTAAAATGTCCGCCTGGCTAGCTACCACCATCTTATCTAAATCTGCCGCCAAGCAGCAACGTTAATAGCATTGTTCTGTTCCGGCTGTCAGAGATAAGATAGCCAGTCCCCCAATTGTGTTGGGGTTTCCTGGCCAGTACGCTTCCACCTTCGACCTCATCTTCACTTAACATCAGGTGTGATTGAAGTCAAGTACGAACCCGTCGTGCATAAAAAAACTGTACTTTTGATGTCTGCTGTAGGTATAATAACTCGACGTTATATAGACGAAAATTACTAAATCCCAGAAACTAATTCAATAATATCAGTGAAATATCTATATAGAAATTTGCACGCGTCTTGGAGCGCGTAGGACGTCTGTCGCCACAGTTTGCACAAATCTTTGGTTTGCACAATCGGCGGCAAAGTCAGCGCTTGCGCAAGAACGCGGACGATTGTCACCGGCTGTTGTCGCTGTGTTCACTTGTCTGAAGGAATGTTTAGATATGCTGCGACATGTCTAGTCGCGAAGGATATACACGCACTGTTGTATTACCTAGGTCCATTCCTATCTTATTTTATTCATTTTGAGATTCAACAATGTTTTAACATTGTAATATTTATATTAAATAATGCTAGAATTCTACAAATTTTTGAGATGTATTTTATGTATTTTAGAAATCATTAATTTACGAAACCGTATGTACGACATGATATTGTAAAAGTGAACTAAATATATCTAATCTAATCTTAGTTTTTATTCACCTCTGCTTTGGTTTCTTGTATATTGTTATGGCAGATGAGAGAGTGGCGAAACGCATCTTCTATTCTGAACTAGAGGAGAGCAAGCGAAACATGGCGATCAACTTCTCAGATAGAAGGATATTCAGAAGCGCCATATGATGCAACATTGAGCCATCTCGATGAGAAGGTTTGGCAGCACAACGCTAAACGCGACGAGCTGAAAAGCCGTCTACCTGCTGCCATTCATTATGACTACGTGGAAGGTGTGCTTACGTGCCTACAATGCGCATGGGAGTTCACCGCAAAGATCACCTATGTTAGCGCCAAACCGATTGGGAGTCGATATGGTCGCCATGGCCGAAATCGATCGGAAGCATCATCATTGTGAGGATCCACACTGAGCGATGGCCCATTTGTGGTACAGATACACATACAACTCTATTATAAGTTGTAACAGTTGTACTTAATTTTAGTTTTTATTTTTATTACTGTGTATTTTGTAAGAATAATAATGATTGTTGCATCGAATATTTTTGTATGTGTTTCTGTAAATGCAAATAAACGCTTTAATCTAGCTATCTATCATTGTTATGGTTTTTTACAAGTGTGTGGAAATAAATGGTTTACATAATAACCTCTAGATCTTAGAGATTTCAAATATTTAATATTTTTTATTTAAAAAACAGTAACAAATAAATATATGGAATTTGAATACAAACTACCTAGAACAAGTGCATATTTTTTTTTATGCACAACGGGTTAGTGCTTGACCTCAATCACACCTGATGTCAAGTAAAGATGAGGCCGAAGGTGGAAGCGTACTGATCCGGAAATCCAATTATTTGGCGAACTGGCTATCTTAATGCATCAAACTCATCTCTGAGACCCGGAACACAACAATGCTATTAACATCGCTGTTTGGCGGCAGATTTAGATAAGATGGTGCTAGCTAG
The DNA here is from genome assembly GCA_949316235.1 of Oegoconia quadripuncta. Lineage (NCBI taxonomy): Eukaryota > Metazoa > Arthropoda > Insecta > Lepidoptera > Autostichidae > Oegoconia > Oegoconia quadripuncta. Next base: position 4,242,026 of record OX438752.1, read on the forward strand.
CCAGGCGGGCATATCAAATGCCCTACCACCAAACCAAACCGAGTACTAAACATGTACCCCGCAGAGAATCGAACCAGCGACCTCCGATTCGTAAACCCTATGTTGTTTACATTGAGTCACAGACGCGGAAAATTGTGCCCGCGATGCAAGGTACCCAAAACGGTGGCAGCGTTTGCTCGCCCAATGCTATCAGCTAATATAATTACGTTCTACTCAATGATAGATAACTCTTCTCTAATTTCTAAATAGTATAAAAGAAAGTCACTACCGTCGTCGTCCAAAATCAAGACTCGTAGTAAAACAATCAATCGAAAAACATACTTAATAGGAAAAATAGTGTACTATAAAACACAAAACACGGCGAGAACATTAAATTATGATGTAGCGAAAAATTACGCGACAGCAAAGTTATCGCTAAAACAATTCGCCTCGGAATATAAGAAAACAGTGGATTAAAGTGGCTGGTTTTACTTGCTTGGGAGTAGATAAAAATATAATTTAGGTATTAGGACTTTATGAACTAAAAGTATTCAAACAAACCTTCAAAATATCTGACAGTAGAGTTACCAGGTTACTTACATAAAATATTTTAGAAAATGGGAATAATTACAAAATGATAGATCATTGGAAACTTGTGCGACCTCTATCGTTACTTTGGTGAACAACTTTTCTAGTCACAAGCACAACGCTACGTTCAGCTACGCGCTTCACTTACACACCAATAGATGGCGCTGTACAGTAAACATTTTCAACAGACTCACAATTTATTTAATTTACAAAAACCGCATGTATACGATACTACTAAATTGTGCGCCTAATTAAAGTTTTTATAGAGCATTATAATAGAAAACATCCTACCTTCACCGCCAGTTTTCTTCGGCGACTTGTGCCACTGGTGTCGTACTTTCTGCGACCAGCTGATTGGGCTCTTTCTTCCTCGGCTTCTCTCTCGCACACTGGAATATGACATATCCATTGAAGTGACGTGTTAAGTTTATAGCGTGGGGTTTCCTTGGCCTTCGGGTTTAATGAAAGTTCGGAATCATCTGCAATCAGCCAGCATTAACATTGAACATAACGATGACAAAATGTCACTTCATTTTCGATGTATGGCACGTTATCCCACTTGTTGCAAACTAAACCACGGGTCGATGTAATATCATGGGTAGCGATAACAGTGTTTACATTTCTCTCGGGAGAATAGTAATACTGATTAAATATTTATAATGTGAGCTGTAAGTTTTTTTTTGTTTGAATTTGTATACGTACAACCTAACTTTACAGTACTCATCTCTTTGTTCGCTAAAAAATTGTTACGGGTCACAGACATGATTATACCTAGTTCCTAATTCAAAAAATATATAAATAAATAAATATGAATATGATGAATGATGTGATGAATACGAACATTTATTCCCGAGTCTTGGATGTTTATATAAATATTTATGTATGTTTATCCGTTTATCTTGTATCCATAGTACAAGCTTTGCTTAGTTTGGGACTAGATGATTGGTGTAAGTGTCGGAAATATTTATTATTATTATAGCATGTCGTGCATGTGAATAGTATTGTTTCATGGATATGAAATAATAAGTAAATAAATAATAAATATTTCGGACACTTACACTAATCATCTAGTCCCAAACTAAGCAAAGCTTGTGCTATGGATACTAGATAACGGATAAACATACATAAATATTTATATAAACATCCATGACTGAGGAATAAATGTCATATTCGTCACATAAACATTTACCCGTCGCGGGATTCGAACCCGCAACCGTTGGTTTCGCTGACAGGGTCACTATCCACTACACCAATCGGTCGTCGATATGCTTCTTTATACCTTTTACGCTGTGGTATTTTATGGATCCCTATTTAATTATTATGTAATGGAATTTTATTTTTACTTCCTGAAGTTTTATTGACTCCTAATTCAAAATCACTATTTCCTGGAGACTTCAATTTAGCTCTTTTGAAAGCTGATGTAAAGCTCCAAATGCAACATTTCATCGCATTTTTGAGATTTTTTTATAGAGCGTGGTCTTCAGAGAAGGCCAAGAAAATGCGACGTAATAAAATTTTACCAACTACGATTTCCTCATAAACCTGTAATTTCAGTAACTCTCGTATACTTCACAACGGAACTCAAAAATTAAAATCAAATCAAAAATGTTTTTATTTCGTAACTTATAAGAATAACATTTGAAATCGTCATGACATACAGTTATCGCTCATTCACTATGCAGTCTCCCCAGATAAGAACGAGCAAGAAACTCCGGGGTTGCTCTTTTTAAATAAGTCAATACAAATACAATTTGAAATACCTAATTGTAAAATGTATGATTCGACAAAGAAAAATAAGAATAAAATATATTGGATAATGCTGAGCGGTTCATGTCCACGCATTCTTATCATCCAGATAGTCAGAAATTTTATAATAGCCTTTGGCACATAGTTTCCGTTTAATGGTTGTTTTAAATTTATTTAAAGGCAAATTTTGAATGTCTACCGGAACCTTATTGTAAAAGCGTATACATTGTCCCTTGAATGACTTAAGTGACTTTGTGTAAGCGACTGCTATGGACAGCAAGTTTATTTTTATATCTTGTATTAACATTGTGTATTTCACAATTTTTCCTAAACAAATGTAGATTCTTTCTTACGTACATTAAGTTTTCGTAAATATATTGCGATGCCTCAACAATATGAACATTGGTCACAGATATAGATAAAAGGGTGGTACCACCCAACCGGCATCGATCAAAAATGAAGAGGAGAATTGATGATATTAATAATACCCTGACTAAATAACGTCATTAGCTTTACCCCAAATGGTGTAGTCAGGGATTTCCAAATCATAGCGCTAGGATATTCCAAATTTTGCAGTTTTAATGCTTGAATCAACTCCCCGATTCATCTTTCTAAATATATAGAAAAGCACATGTGACCGGGAGTGAGCCTATCGCCGTTGATACGTGCAAATCTACAGATGTCGCGTTTTACGACATCAATACAGCGACGGCTTGATTCTATTCTTTTACCCGACTGCCCAAGGAAGGAGGGTAATGTTTTCCAAGTGTATGTATGTCTATTCCTTTGGCACACCCTGTAGCCTAAACGTTGACCAATTTCGAAGTGCATAGTGTCGTTAGATTCGTCTTGGTACCCGGAGTGTCATGTAAAAAATCCAACATGGCGTCCGAAAAATATAAAATATGCTGTCGGGTTTTTTTGGTTTTTAAATATTTAAATAGTTATTATGTGTCGGAAACCACATGATTAGTCATTTTATTTATGTAGGTTTTCAGCAAATATAATTAACAATCTGTATACCTACATACATAGGTATATATTTACATATAGGTATATGATTATTCTTTTTATTTATGTAGGTTATCAGCAAATAAACAGCAAATTAACAATTTACACAAAGCACTAACTTTTCGAAATAATCTGTATACCTACATACATAGGTATATTTGTATAACTAGCTTTCCGCCCGCGGCTTCGCCTACGTGGATAAACTTTATCGTGGAAATTTGTTTATACCGCGGGAACTACTCACTTCAGCGGGATAAAAAATATCCTATGTTAAAATCCACGTCATTTTCTACCTACTTATATTCCAAATTTCATCCAAATCCGTTTCGCTGTGATTGAGCAATAAACAAGCATCCAAACTTTCGCATTTATAACATTAGTCGTTATTTCTACAATAGATGTACAATATTATCTGTATAGACGTGTCACTGTGTGGTTTTCCTTATTAACATTGTTTTCTGTCTCTTGTAATGTGTCAAACGTCTCATATAAGTTAAACCTTATTAGCATTCTATTTCATTCGGTTTTTGCCATAATACGAGCAACGAGTGATCAGAGGGCGGAGTGTAAGTTTTGTTTCGACTTAACTTTACTACCGCGTTCACGTTTACGTGAAGATTTGTATGGAGAAATGTGCAGCGCCTCTAGCGGATAGTTTGCAAAACGATTTTTTTCGTAGGGACTTTTTTCGTAAACGCGAACGCGATGTAAAGTTAAAAACGAGACAAAACTTACACTGCGCACACAGGTGTGATTGAGGTCAAGTACCAACCCGTTATGCATAAACAAAAACAAACAAACGATCGCGGACAGATTTTTGTGTTTCCGGCACTCGTATTTTTCCCTCGGGTTTCTACAAAAGCTTATTCTAATCACTAAAAATCGAGAAAATACAAACGAAATCAATTCTCAATTTATCTATTTCAAAAAAGTTAACACGCCATGTAATATTTAAATTTCAAATGGCTGTGGTTTTTTTTATCCAGATTGTAGCTCATTTCACTTTGTCAGGAAGCTGACTGGGGTATCCTACTACATAATACGAGCAACGATCGCGGACAGATTTTTGTGTTTCCGACACTCGTATTTTTCGCTCGGGTTTCTATAAATCTTATTCTAATCAATAAAATACAAACAAAATAAATTCTCAATTTATCTATTTGAAAAAAGTTAAGTTAAACTGAGAATTTATTTTGTTTGTATTTTATTGATTAGATCAATAAAATACAAACAAAATAAATTCTCAATTTATCTATTTGAAAAAAGTTAAGTTAAAGTTCACTTTGTCAGGAAGCTGACTGGGGTACGCACTTAACTATTCCCACCGTCTTTTGATATCGTCCCTAATCGTTGTGTTCCGCGTGAAGAATGTGAAGCAGTTGAAGCACTAGAAGCCTTCATTAAAATTTTACAATGCTTCTGTGTTCCTTGTATTTCAGGTAGAAAGCGCTCCTGCTATCAATTGAGTTGTTTGTTATCATCAACCCGTAAACATCCCACTGCAGGGATATAGGCCTTCACTCGTATAATGAGGGAGTGTGGGCCGTATTCCACCACGCAGGCCCAATGCGGGTCGGGGACTTCACATGCCTTTGAATTTTTATTTCTCAAGCATGCAGGTTTCCTCACGATGTTATCCTTCACCCTTTTTAAGAGCAGTCGTATAAATGTACAAATTTGAAAATTCATTGGTACATGGCCAGGAATCAATCAATCAAGTTCACTTTATTCCACAAAATTTTACAATACACTTCCTAAATATAGCTTAAAAAAAAAATAACAACTCTTCTCTACTACTAAATAACTACTACTACTACTACTACTACTGCTACTAAAATAATAACTAACGGGAATCGAAACCGAACCTCTCAAATTGAGAGACCGCGTCTTAACAGCTGAGTCACCGACGCTCACCTCGCGCTCGCGCGTTGTTCTCATAATTTTCAATAGATAAAAATACTTACATAATAATCTTCTGCTCATCGCTTTTCTCCTCGTCCGATACGTCGACCCAATCGTCACTCCTATCGCTGCCACTGACGCTCACTTCACTACTCGGCACTTGGAAGGCAATCTCCTGTCCGTTGTAGTTGATCACCGACCTCTGCCCGTAGATACTATTTGTCTTCTGTTCACTAGACATCGTTGACAGACTTACATTCGACACGGTATCAAAAGACAGACGCTTCTGAGCTGCAGACGGCATTTGTCGCCTCATATTTCTGAGCTTCACCATGCTAGGACTGTTTGGTATGCTTTCATAACAATGAGATATTGATGCTGTGTCGCTATGTTTGATGGTATCATAAATATTTTCAGCATCGGTGTATCCAGTGTAATCAGAAGACACAAAGGAATCTCTATTGCTATAGTTGGGGCTGCTGTCTTTGGACTTTGTTGTTCGGTGTGGAATTTTTTCGTAAATACGTTCGGAGCCGATCTTTTCGTAGCTCACGGTGGAAGTACCGCTCACTGATTTAGATATTTCGTAATTTTTGTTGTTCTGTTTGACCGAATAAGGCTGGTAGTCTTCAGCTATTTGGATTCCTGAGCTGGAGGTTAAACAATAAGGTTTAATAGGAGATTTACAGTACTCGTATCCATCGTCACTATCGCCGTCGCCGCGAGTTCTTTCTTCTAATTGGTTATCGCAGGTCTCGTAATTGTGAATACTACTCTCGTCACCCTCGGGGTGTGATCTCATTTCTAAAAGGCATTGATTCCTTTTACTTTCAGTTTGAGTAGAATCAGGCGGATTCTGCTTAGGAATTTCTGGTAGAGGACAATTTATTTTTGATGATCTATCTAAACTTTTAATTGGAATTATTAGTACGTTATCCATATCTCTCGGTTCTAATGGCTCGTAGTCGTTTTCGACCTCTGGTTCCGCTTTTGGTTTCGATGTGAATCCAACAAGAATTTCTTTATTGTATGCTTCGACTAAATTGGTTTCAAAATCTGAGTTTGCATCAGTTTTAGCGTAAATTTTATCTAATGAGGTATGAGATTCAGTAACATTTGATAGTTGAGATATGTCTTTTTCTGAGATTTCTTGTGTATCATCTGAACATGTAATCGTAGTTTCATTCATTGTTACACTAATAAAACTATAAGTACTATCTGACATAGATTTTTCGCTATCCGAGTAAAGAGTCTGTGTACTGTTTTTTCTTCTCCATAGGAAAGACTCATTAGGTGCTATGCGAGAACTAAGTTCTTGATATGTTTTTTCTTCTTCTTCCTTGGATTTATTAGAATTAGTCACTTCTTGATTATTAGTACAAGCGATTGTGACTACACACTCATTGATATCTTCAGGTATTATTTCAACAACATGTAATGGCAGTTTGTCGGAATGTATATAATTTGTTTTATATTTTTTCTTATCATATAGAGGCTCCTTCTTTTTAAGAACTTCTGTATCAAGTACCCTTTTATGGTCTTGTTTTGGTGTGAATTCGTTTAAATTAGGTTTTATAGTTTTAATTTTTGGAACACCATCTTTAACAACAAGATTTTTAGTTAAAACTAGCGTTGATTTCTTTTCAGGTACTTTGGGTTTTTCTTTTGTAATAATTGTACTTTTCTTTTCATCAGATTGTTTCTTCAGCGTATTACTTGAATTCGATTGTGCACTAATTTCACATTCAAATTTCTTGATAACACTTTTTACAACGTTCCTCTCTGGTGTACTATTTTCTTTTGGTGACTCTGTACTTAATTTAACGGGACTGCCATCGATTGTATCAGAGCCGCTTTGTTGTTCGTTCGAATCTTGGTGTTTTAAACGTTTCTTAGGTGATTTTGGAATTTTATTACCATCAGATTTAGAACGTATCACACGTATTTTAGCTGAGGAACTATCAGATAAAATTAATTTGTCTATGGAATCCATACTAGAGCATCTCTTCTTGTTGTTACGTTTTTTGGAGCCTCTTCTATGCCGTAATACTATTTTGATGTTTGGACTGGAGCTAAGGGTAGATGATGGTGTCGAGCTATTGCTAGCTGAACATCGTGAAGCTGATTGCAGATCCTCTATGGTTTTAGCGAGTTTTGATTGTTTTACAGGCCCGCTATGAGATTCGTTAACTAAATCATTGAACTTCTTTGTCAGTTCTGACACCTTCGTGCTCGCTATCGTCATCGTTTTCGCCATGGGTGGCCGTCGATACGACGTGGATGCATTCTTGATTTTAAAACTTACTTTCCGTTGTTGTTGTTCTACTTTTTTCTTAAAACTAGATGATATGTCTACGGGAGGGTTGCTAATTCCACTTCTGACCGATTTGAATGGTTGCTTCTCGTGCCCTCCACCAGTACTTCGTGTATCGTCGCTTTCTGTGGTGATAGCTATCTGAGCATAATGTAGAGTTCCCTGTTCTCTGCTTGGGTTACGTTGAGGTAAAGATGTGGAGGAATTAACTGTTGAATTCAAGAATGCTTGTTTGGCTTCGTTTAGTGACTTCGTTCGTTCACTCATAGGCGGAGGCTTAACTGGAATTGTGTAAACGTACTTGTCATTATTGCTTTGGTTTTCTTTTATAGCCATATTGTCTGTTTCAGGTAAGATGAAATTTTTGAGCAAAGCTTTTATAGTTCCGTGTTCCCTTCCTTCGCTGTTGAGCCTTTTGATTGATGATAACAAGTTGTTTGTAGTGATCGCGTCCCCTTCCATTAGGTTGTTGAATAACATTTGTGATGGATGTCTTGACCGCTTTTCTACGCCATCTGTAACAATCAAAACACCTGATCAATTACACTGTTATAGGAAGTACAATTTGGTATGTATTTAGGTGATATGAATTGCGATATGTATGTGTTCTTATTTGGTGTCGATAATATATCATATTCAGACAATAAATTACACATTAGTCTCATTACTTCAAAGAGAAAACCTGTTTTATATGCCTACATGTTAGTATTTACACGGTTGATATGCGCGGGACCTTTAATTAACTAGATCACCTACTGACATAAACGTTTTCACGTGTTATCAAATAGTAATAAGTTGCTTAAGACACTGTTACGTATGAAAATAACATAATGAAGTTATATAAGAAACAATTATTTATTAATTCAATTACCTACTCATGAATTGACAAAGAATATAAATATGAATAATTAGACTTCAAAAAACTGGTAAAGGTAACTTTAAAAGGATCCTGTCAGCTCTCATCGGTGAAGTGTATGTCATGACAAATGTTATTCTTGTAACTTACGAAATAAAACATTTTTGATTTGATTAGTGCTTCAGTAGATCATCACCAAACGTGGGATCAACCCGACGGTAATTTGAAGCCACAAAATAAGTATATAAAATAATAATAGGAAATATCTTTGTACATTCACGCAGCGCCATCTAGTTTCACAGTAAGCTTCTAGGCTTGTGTTATGGATACTATAGATGATTGATAAATACGTATATAAATGAAAAACATCCATAACTCGGCAACACATGTCTGTATTCATCATACAAACATATGCCCCTAGCGGGATTCGAACCCGCGACCGTTTGGTAAAGCAGTCAGAGTTTCTTATCACTACACCAAACATTAATTCAGTTTACAAAATGTCGGAAATATATGTATAAGGAAACGTCATAAAAAATGCAGACTAATTTATTTAATTAAATAAATATTAACAGATATAAACAAGTTAGTAAAGGGATAAGACAGACAAAGAATTAATAATGACTAATGAAAAATAAATAAAAATAGCAGATTAAAGGATTTAAATTAATTAATAATAATGTATATAATATAATATAATATAATAGTTGTAGTGCCCTAACAGGGCTTCCATGTTAAGTACTAAAATGAAATTGAAAGACCTTGTAACCATGGAAAGCAACAATAAATGAATTATGAATTATGAATTAAAAATGCTCTTTAACTCCTGCCTTGAAGACATTTAAAGATTGAGAATGGACGGATTCAGGTATAGAGTTCCACAAACGGATGGCCTGCAAAGTAAAACAATAGACCCCTAAGATAGAGATAGATAGATAAAAAGTTTATTGCATAAACTGGCACACATACAAGAGAGAAACATAAATACTACATTAACAAACAAGAAACAAACATTCATGAAAACAACAAGATACATACAATTTAACAAATACAAACAGATGTAAACAAATATACCATAACAATTAAATTTTTCCCAATACCTTCAAGACCTGCCAATTCATTATATGTGGGCATGTGTGCAACAGTTATGCAACAAGGTCATAGCTCAGTGCATTAAAAATGCTCAATGAACGAGCAAGCACTGATTTTCAGCTATCGCCCAGGAGGCGCGCGGGAACAAGCATAAACATGAAAAAAAGAAAAGGAAACCAAGAGTGGACGTATGCAAATGGACAATGTGTAGTGTAGTGGTGCGCTGACGTGAATGAAACGCATAAATAAGTGATTTAGTCTGCTTAAAACGATGAAAGGTAACATGAAGCGAAAGTGTATCCTGCTTCATTGTCAAGTGTTTCCAGTAGTTTCCACAAGATTCCAGTGGCACAGACCTGAATGGCGTATTATAATGTTACCGCAAAATACTTCCCACGAGAATGCACCTTTGACACATTCAGGGCCGCATGCAGGCACTTTATGCGCCCAAGCTGACTTATAGTATAAGATCCGGCCATAGAAATATATACCCTCATCTGTTATTCGACTATAACAAAATTATTATGTTAGTTAATGAATATATTAATACATTGAAAAAGGGTTGCCTAGCTAAATCGCGGGCCAAACGGTTAATTAATGTAAATCCAAATTAATTGTTTTTCAATTAACTTCCCCGATTTGTTATTTATAAAAATCGACCATTATCTGAAAGAACATAACATTAGGAACTGGAAAAATATAGGTTGCCTACTTTCCCTTCAGCCTAACTATGGAGTTGTCATGTATAAACATGCGAGCAAGCGTTATTAATATACCCTCATCAGTTATTTAATTGATTTTTTTTTAAATTAAACGTTATTTTATTCTCTTTCTAACAGTATAAGGTTGCCTCAGTAAAAGTTTGTCACATGCACGGTTGCTGTGATTTTAGATGCGTCGTACAAGCGAGCTACATTGAATAAATACTGGATTTAAGTCAGATTAAATATTAAAAATGGTATCAAATACTTTTCACTCACATATTTATTTAATAACAATACATAATTATAATTACATAAAAATTAGAAAATTTTTTTGTTTACATATTTTGATTCATGAATAGCAAAAATATTTTTTAATATCTATTAAAAAATTATATAAAAATTTTTCTTTCTACAAGTCGCTACAGGTTTAGTGTAATAAAATATTATGACCAAATTATTTCTTCTATTAAATATCTATTAAAAATTTTATATAAAAATTTTCCAATAAAATATTTTTTTTAAAACTTATTCTGCTTCTGATTCGTCAGAAGTACTGATATCAAAATCGAATTCTTCATCGTTATCTTCTTTTGATTCGGTGACTATATCCTCCACTTGTAAGGGCGTTGGGTCCCCTTCAAACCACGTTGGCTTCAAGTAGCCATCCAAAAACCAACCACAATCTTCAGGACTTAGATTGACACAACGTGCATTTGTTGCATGAAGCCACATTGAATTGACGTAAATTGTGCACTAAACAATTCATTCTTTTTTTTCCATTTAATTTCTTGTATCGATTTAAAACCTTTCGTGGCCAACTCATGACTATTTAGTTCTGTAGTGTTGTATTACAAGCAACAATGGTGTCGATTCGGATGTACACCAACGAAACTAAAACCAGTTTTGGCGTGGTGCCGTCGCATCGTACTATTCCAGGGAGAAAGAGACAGTTCTACTTTAAAACTAGTTTTAGTTTAGTCGGTGTACATCCGAATCGACACCAATGCGTGGTTTATTCTACCTCGAATTAAATAATCTCTCAAACTTTCGTAACGAAATGAATTGAATCAACTCAAACCCACCTTCGTGCAAATAGAGATAAGATGACCCTATCAGTTTGAGCTTCACTATGTTGAAAGGTGAATCGGAGGCATCAAGAGAGTGCATTACATCTTCCTGCTGCCTTTTTAGAGAAAATATTCAGGTCATCTGACATGAGTAAAGGACGAGAGTGACTAAACAAATGCATATAGTGAACCAATATTGTTACTAAATGTTAAAAGAAATAATTTGGTCATAATATTTTATTACACTAAACCTGTAGCGACTTAGAGAAAGAAAAATTTTTATATAATTTTTTAATAGATATTAAAAAATATTTTTGCTATTCATGAATCAAAATATGTAAACAAAAAAATTTTCTAATTTTTATGTAATTATAATTATGTATTGTTATTAAATAAATATGTGAGTGAAAAGTATTTGATACCATTTTTAATATTTAATCTGACTTAAATCCAGTATTTATTCAATGTAGCTCGCTTGTACGACGCATCTAAAATCGCAGCAACCGTGCATGTGACAAACTTTTACTGAGGCAACCTTATACTGTTAGAAAGAGAATAAAATAACGTTTAATTTAAAAAAAAATCAATTAAATAACTGATGAGGGTATATTAATAACGCTTGCTCGCATGTTTATACATGACAACTCCATAGTTAGGCTGAAGGGAAAGTAGGCAACCTATATTTTTCCAGTTCCTAATGTTATGTTCTTTCAGATAATGGTCGATTTTTATAAATAACAAATCGGGGAAGTTAATTGAAAAACAATTAATTTGGATTTACATTAATTAACCGTTTGGCCCGCGATTTAGCTAGGCAACCCATTTTCAATGTATTAATATATTCATTAACTAACATAATAATTTTGTTATAGTCGAATAACAGATGAGGGTATATATTTCTATGGCCGGATCTTATACTATTAGGCCCGTATTAATAAACCATTCTCAAGATTGAGAACAGTTTTGTGACCGGTCTCAAGTAAACGTGTTGATTAATAAACCGAACTTGACACCTGAAAAGCATTCGGTTGTTCTGTCAATTTTGGCGGTTTCATTATTACGATATATGTATGTACTGACATATGTATTTATACGTACAGCGCTATATCAACAAACCACAGCATGTTATTAGAATAACAGAACTATAATTCTCTATTGGTCTAAGTCATAAAAAAAATCTATTAAAAGATGCGCATAATGTAGGTATTAATATATGTACATATTCTGTAATCAATCACAAATTATATGACTTCTATAGAGCGAAGACCCTTCCGAAGACGGCCCTGACATGTTTACATGTTAATTTGAAGACATGTAATTAGCCACTTATCCTATTTGGTTAATTGAGTAGTCTGTACACAAAGTTTTATTAATTAAATTGTGTAGGTGTTGGAGGCAGACTAGCAGTGGGGGCTGATGATATATGGGGGATGTCGGACATTTTGGGAGATAGTACTATTAGGTGAAAGGGCCTATTTCATGTCCGTATGGATTGACAGGAGCCACTCCAGATTTTAGAGAGCAGTTCACACCCTTATTTAGTGTAGGGACACACCTGCGGAAGGTACTGCGCCGACGAATTATCGGTCGTAGTATTCGGTTGGCATAACACATCGAACGCGTAATTACGCGGAGCGCGGAGTCTAGTTCAGCGCGTTACGCGACGGAAAATACGTGGCGTCGTCGTCTTCTGAGTCGGTGTGGTCACTAAAAGAGACGAAAGACACTTGTACTGAAAGAGAGAGGTTAGTTAGTCATTGCTGAACAGGAACACAAAGCACATTCAACTACGCTGGTCGAACATGCGGTCGCGTAACGCGTCGCGTGATTTGTCGCTTGCTATGCAAAATACATTGAAGGCGCAAACAGTCGCTAGACGAAAAATTCGGGACTACGCTGAACGCTGCGTAATTTCAGCTGATGTGTCAGTGCGAAGTGTAAGTTTTGTCTCGTTTTTAACTTTACCATCGCGTTCGCGTTTACGAAAAAAGTCCCTATGAAAAAAATCGTTTTGCAAACTATCCGCTAGAGGCGCTGCACATTTCTCCATACAAATCTTCACGTAAATGTGAACGCGGTAGTAAAGTTAAGTCGAAACAAAACTTACACTCCGCCCTCTGGTCATAGGTAACTTAAAAACACTGCGAGCGTATTAATTGAGCCGAATTCTCGATGCCGTACCTTCCGAAGGTATGTCGCTACACTTAGCAGCAAAATAGCTGATTTTGCAGCACCAATTCTGGATTTAGCAGCAAAATATATCACAAGTTCTATCAGTGTACAAGTGGGTCATCAATCTAAACATCTAAATAGAGGAGCAAATACGGACATGGTATTTCCGATACTAAATTAGAAGAAATGTTTGAAAAGAAAGCTAGAAACTTTTCATTCGCTACTTCGACACATATAGGTACAACAAATTGTTGGTTAAATAGTATAATAGAACACTCAGGGAAGAGTCGCATAGAGAGGCCGGCAACGCATCTGTGACCCTTTTGGTGTTGCGGGTGTCCATGGGCGGCGGTGATTGCTTTCCATCAGGTGACTGCCGTTTGCCGCCCTCTCATATAAAAGAAAAAAAGAAAAAAAAAGAGAGATAATCGCAGTGCACCCAGACTTGCATATAAAAAAAGGAACAGGACGTTCCTGTTAATATATGTATATATTAACAGGACCGCTTGGTGTAGTGGATAGTGACCCTGTGTACGAAACCAACGGTTGCGGGTTCGAATCCCGCGAGGGGTAAATGTATGTGTGATGAACACAAACATTTATTCCCGAGTCATGGATGTTTATGTAAATATTTATGTATGTTTATCAGTTATCCAGTTTCCATAGCTCAAGCTTTGCTTAGTTTGGTGACTAGATAATTGGTGTAAGTGTTCGAAATATTTATATTATTTATTTATTATATACATATATTAGAATTTAAAGACAGACTCGAAAAAAGGAGAAGCATCTATGTTCGTCTGTGTGTATTTTATGTAGTTGTTATACCTGTTCTCACATATTTTCCTTTCATGATTGGTATTTTTTTTTTTTTTATGCACGACGGGTTTTGTACTTGACCTCAATCACACCATTTGTTTGAATTTTTGTTTGAATGGGACCACCATTTGGTTAAGATCTGATGTGTCCGGAAATAGACCCAAATAGTATGTAATTAGTTGTATGCTTTGATGACATAATGATTCTTTGAAGTCGGTTTGACGGGTCAATTATTTATATTAGACTCCAATGTTAAAGGTGATAGAGGTCATTTTATGGAAAACATTGCGGTTTAATTTCCTCGTACGTAGGTATATTATCTATGAACACGCCACTATGAGGATTTTCCGTATGCTTTAATACGTAAAGAACACATAACCCATTATTGGGTTAGGCCAAATAAAGTTTTATACGTATAGGTATACGAGTAATTGCATCACGTTTAGAATCATTTCACACGAAACATACATATACCGGATGAGTTATTTTACCGTAAGGAAAAAAATAGGGCATATTAGGTAAGTAAAAATGAAGTTTTTCTTTTCAAAACCAAAACTTTGGTTGGTGGTAGGGCATTTTAAATGTCCGCCTGGCTAGCTACCACCTACAAGTAATTGCGCCTAGGTTTTCCCCTTCCTCACTTTCCTTAAAATTTTCCCTCAATTATGTTCTTCAAAGAGAGACGTGGTCATTACTCCTTATTTGGTTGGTGGTAGGGCGTTTTAAAATGTCCGCATGGCTAGCTACCACCATCTTATCTAAATCTGCCGCCAAGCAGCAATGTTAATAGCATTGTTGTGTTCCGATTGTCAGAGATAAGATAGCCAGTCCCCCAAATGTGTTGGGGTTTCCGGTTCAGTACGCTTCCACCCTCGACCTCATTTAACATCAGGTGTGATTGAGGTCAAGTACGAATCCGTCGTGCATAAAAAAAAAAAAAAAAAAAAAACTGTCATCGACGCATGCGTCGGCCGGAGATTGATATGCGACTGGCGGGATTCGTAGGGTTCCTACCATGCGCAATTTATCAAATTTATTTGATTTATTTATCGTACAAATCTAAATAGAGAATATTATATCGGATAAATATATATTCTCTATTTATATTCTCCGAGTTTTTTTTATGATTAACTCGATACGCGTTTGACCACAATCTCACCTGATGGAAAGTGACAATGTGGCCGAAGATGAAGCACGCGATCTGAGTAGATGCCTATTCACCCTGCTCTTCAAGACCCCAAAGTTGTAGGATTCAGGAAACATGGATGGATGGGAGTTCCATGCCTTGGCTGTTCGCATTATGAATGAAGAGTCGAACCGCTTAGTGCGAATGTTCGGTATGTTAACTACATACGAGTGAAATCCCTCCCCACGCCTAGTGGTCCGAAGATAAAATGGCGATGGTGGAATAAGATTGTGTAATTCTAACGCACACTCACCGAAGTGCATCCTGTAAAAGACTGAAAGACAGGCGACCTTGCGACGGTGTTCGAGGCTCTGCAATTTAGCAGTGATCGAATGGTCACCAATGAGTCTTTTGGCACGTCATTCCACAGAATCGAGTGTAGCCAGCTGGTACTTGGCTGAACCATCCCAAAGGTGACAGCAGTATTAGTAGTATCGCCGTAATAGTGGTATCGTCTGCATACCCAGAGGTTCCGGGTGCCAGCAGATCGTTGATATGCAATAGAAAGAGAGTTGCGGACAGAACTGACCCTTGAGGTACCTCGGCATCAATAGCCAATAGGTCAGATGAGCAGCCATCAATGACTACCTGGATCGACCGTTCGCTCAGAAAATCAGATATCCAAGTACATAGTCCAGAGGAAATTCCATATGAAATGACACAACGCTTTATTCGAGGACGGTTTTGAAAA
Source organism: Oegoconia quadripuncta (assembly GCA_949316235.1). NCBI lineage: Eukaryota > Metazoa > Arthropoda > Insecta > Lepidoptera > Autostichidae > Oegoconia > Oegoconia quadripuncta. Next base: position 4,258,150 of record OX438752.1, read on the forward strand.
AAAAAAACTCCTATGCCTATTTCACAATTCTTTTTCTTACGATAAAAAAACTCATCCGGTATAATTTTACGAACTTTAGGTGGTCAGAGATATCCCAAACATTGGCGTGCAGGTGTTCCAAACATGAACCTTGGAAATATATAGAAATGCACATTGACAACGTCACAGGGGATGAATCCGTCACCGTTAAAACGTGCAAGTCTATTGACTACAGCCACAGAAAGACACGGGTCGTTTCCATTATTTTTACGTGAGGAAACCATTCTCATTTCAATTTCAATAAATTTAATTACTTATGTGATAGATAGTTGAGTTCCAAATACTCAACTTCAGTCTAACTTCAACGGGTAAACATTTGCGAGAAGTAAGGCAAGTGATTTCACGGTACATTTGTATGGTAATACATATTATACACGCTCGTGGGGAACAATAAGAGCGCTGGCATACTGGCAGTATGTAGGTATTCACGCGTCAAATATTTAAACAAATACATTAACGCTCGACAAGACTAGGTACATTCATTACCTACCTACAGTCCAATAAAGAGCACGCACAGACTAAAAAAACTAAAACACTAAAGATGTAGCAGCCCTGGCTCCCACACCAGTATTTCAGGAGTCAGTAACAATCTAGTGTCAGTAAGTTACATACAAAAAAAAACAACAAAAATGATAACGCAAAAATAATAGTGGAAGTGTGTGAGTGCGCATGTGTGAGCGTGACTGTCTGTATGTATGTTGTATGTGTTAATATTTATCCATGACGCCGCGGCGCCAATTCACTACATGTGGTCTGGCCCCACAGATTATCGACTATTTCCGTTTTTTTTTTTAAATTTGCGGTTTCGCTGCATTAGATAGGTATTAATATAATATTCGTAAATGGTATAGAACAAAGAAATGACGTTCGTATTGACATCAGATTATTTATTTTATCGAGTGGTTCTGTTGAATGATGAATCATAGTAAATATAATTACGACGAAAGGAGAATGCAGGCCATACATTCAGTGGATCGAGTGTTATTGAACGCTTATAGACACATTATATGCATAGAATTACGATCGCCAATCCGCCTGTAGACCATCGGGATGAGAAGAAAAGAGAAGGAAACATGCGTCGCAACTACAGGAATGTCAATCAGACGACGCGACACGAACGCTTCGTTTAGAGGAAGCTAGCCATAGAACATGAAGAATTTATTTCCACCAATTAGAATGGCACAAAATAGATGGATAAAACGATTATTTCCATATTACAGAAACATATACAAAAATATTCGACCCCACAATTATTCTGCTTGGTGTGATGGTTTTCGAAATGTAAGCCTTATGTCACAGTAATTAAAAAATAAAAATGAAGTACAACGGTTACAACTTAGTAGAGTTGTTTTTTTGGAGGCAACTCGGCGAGTGATGTTGCATTTTTGTTTTTATTTCTTATAATTTGTGCATTATGAGTTTTGAAGCTTAATAATGGTAGAATATTGTGCAGCAAAAGTCAGTGATGGTGTACAAGTGAGGGGAAGTGCGTAATGAAGCTTTCGGGTTACCACAAGAAGCCGCCAAAATCTTTCGTAAAGCATTCTGCCACTTTACTGGAGAATGACTTAACCGTGACTAGACTCTGTATACGCTAAGTATACGACGAATGACTTATTCTGACTGAGGCTGACTTTACTAAACTGAAGATATAAGAGAAATAAGACATGGCTGTATTGGCGTAGATCCCTTTGCCTTCTCCAAGAGGAGTAAAATTATAATAGAGTTGTAGGTTGTAGAGGTGTCTGTACCACAAATGCTATCGCTCAGTGTGGAACCTAATGTCTATGCGGAAATTTGTTTATCCCGCGGGAACTACTCACTTTATTGGGATAATAAAGTGTTTTGCGGTTGGTGTTTTTTTGGTGTTGCGGGTGTCCATGGGCGGCGGTGATTGCTTTCCATCAGGTGACCCGCATGCTCGTTTGCCGCCCTCTCATACCTATATAAAAGAAAAAAAAAAAAATAATATCCTATATTTTAGTCCAGGGTATGTTCTACCTATATAACAAAATTCATCCAAATCCGTTCATCCCTTTCGCCGTGATTGAGCAGCGAACAAACAAATAAACAAACAAACTACCAAATTTTCACGTTTATAATATTAGTTAGATGTAATATATTGTATATACAAAAGGAGAATATCCGTAAGCATTTGCAACATTTCGAATAGCTCAGCGGTAGCTGCTCACAGACATCTTGACTCGTTCGCGTTGTAGGTATTTAGTTAATTATGTTAAGCCCACTTTTGACAATTATTATTTTAAACGAGTATCATTATGATCCATACAATTACTATACACCACCGTACAACATGAACTTTATAGAATACACACATAAAGTTGTTATTGAAAATTTGTGCACTGACCCTCGCTGTCTCTCGCAGGGCACTAGCTGAAAATCAGTGTCTTACCGCTATAGGTGAGGATCCACACTGAGCGACGACGGCCCATTTGTGGTACAGATACACATACAACTCTATTATAAGTTGTAACAGCTGTACTTAATTTTTGTTGTTACTTTTATTACTGTGAAATAAAGCTACATTTTGTAAGAATAACACCAAGCAGAATTATTGTTGCGTCGAATATTTTTGTATGTGTTTCTGTAATATGCAATTAAACGCTTTATCTATCTATCTATATAAAATATTAATCACTATTTTATGTTTGTTGTAAACATTGAAGTAGGGTGTTGTTTAATTTATACCTATCCCGTTATCTGTCTTATTATCAGTTCGATTTAAAATATTGTGCACAACCTACCTGTAGTTGTGCAATGCTATGTAAAGTTTGTTTAATAAATGTAATCTATATTTGTTGTTCAATAAAGCATTCAGGGAATGGGTAGTCAACGTGAAAAAATGTTCAACGATTAGAATGTGCAGGGGTCAAAAGGTCCATGCGGATCGGCTGTGTGTGCAATGGTTAAAATGGCCTGGAGTTAAAGTACACATTGGTGTCAATTCGGATGTACACCCACTAAACTAAACTAAAACCAGTTTTGGAGTGGTGCCGTCGCATCGTACTGTTCCAGGGAGACAGTACTAGTTTAAAACTGGTTTTAGTTTATAATAGGTAATAATATCCTTAGACATACACACAGCGCCATCTAGTTCCACAGTAAGCAACTATAGGCTTGTGTTGTGGTTACCAGATGGTTGATATACTACATAAATACATTTTTTTTGTAAATAAATACTTATTATAAATGAAAACATCCATAACTCAGGTACACATGTCCGTATTCATCACACAAACATATGCCCCTAGCGGGATTCGTACCCGCAACCTTTTGGTATAGTGGTCAGAGTTGTTAACCACTACACCAAACTGGTTGTCAACAGTCAACAGTCTAATTGGTGTACATCCGAATCGACACAAATACTTGATTGACTGAAGTACTACATAATATACTATTACTTAAAATAAAAATAAATACGTAATAAATAAGTAGGTAGATCTAAAACCAACGAATGATAAAACGTTTGTTTGCATATGAAAAACCAAAAACCAGATCCATTAAACGTGTCCCATGACCCATGACACTCCTGGGATCAAGACGAATCTAACGTCACCTTGCTCTCCAAAATTGGTCAAACGTTTAGACTGGAGGTAGGTAACATAGGTATACTTACATTCGAAACGCATTATCCTCTTTTCTGGGGCAGTCGAGTAAGAATTCTCAAAGTTGACATAAGCTGCATGGGGTATGTATGCATCGAATTTAGCATTTACCCGACATTTTAACCGCCTCCGTGGCTCAATGTAAACAACACTGAGTTTACGATTCGGAGGTCGCGGGTTCGATCCCCAGCGGGGTACATGTTTAAGTACTCGGTTTGGTTGGTGGTAGGGCATATTAAAATGTCCGCCTGGCTAGCTACCACCATCTTATCTAAATCTGCCGCCAAGCAGCAATGTTAATAGCATTGTTGTGTTCCGGTTGTCAGAGATAAGATAGCCAGTCCCCCAAATGTGTTGGGGTTTCCGGGTTGGTACGCTTCCACCTTCGACCTCATCTTCACTTAACATCAGGTGTGATTGAGGTCAAGTACGAACCCGTCGTGCATAAAAAAAAAAAAAAAAAACAACTTTTTTTTATTAAAAACTGGTTTCGCGTTTGACTACATACAATCTCACCTGATGGAAAGTGACGATTTAGCCGAAGATGTATCACGCGCACCCCGTAAATCCCTACCTATATTTTATATATTTCATGGTAAAAATTCTAATATTACGCCCGCAAAATATGCAGTCGGGGTTTTTGGTTTACAATTTGTATTTACAATTGTAGTCAAACGCAAAACAGTTTTTAATAAAAAAAAAAAAAAAACAAAGTTGCTAGCTTTCCGCCCGCGGTTTCGTCTGCGTGGAATAACTTTATCGCGGATATGTTTAATTTCTTTATCCCGCGGGAACTACTCACTTATCGGGATAAAGAATATCCTGTGTTTTAATTGAGGGCATGTTCTACTTTATACCTAATTTCATCCAAATCCGTTCATCCGTTTTACCGTGATTGAGCAACAAACACACATTCGAACTACTGCATTTATAATATTATCTTGGGTCTATACCTATGAAATTGGAGTTATTTTCTTCCTTAATCATAATTATGTAACCAATTGCTGCGATTTGCAAAGCTATGTCCAAATTTGTTTTTTATTTAGAAAATGGAATATTATTTCGAGGTTTCACATGAAATATTTTTTAATTTCTGGGCTAAATCACATAATAAAAAAAATTTGAACAGAGCTCTTTTCATGTGCTTCCCATAATCATTTCTTAGATTCGCTGAAACTTTTATAAAGCGGTTACTTTTAAAAACTAACGCTGCCTATACATAACTTAATGATATCCGATAATACACACAAAAGCTAAATTTGGATTTGCCGTTCCCAAAAAAAATCAAAAATGTTGGTATGGAGAAAACAGTATTAATGAAATTCTTCATACAAAACGCCAATTTCATAGATAAGGACCTAATAGATGTCTGTGGACTGACACGATGAATCTAACAATGGCTGCTTGGTGCTAAATATTTTGGTGCAACGAGGGAATAAAGAATCCTACATACATAGATACGCGTGAAAAATATAACCCTTCTATGCAGCCGGGTAATAATTGTATAATTGAAGTATTCGTAAGTAAAACAAATGCGGAATTACCCTTTGCTGTTCTACCGTTAAGGCTGGGTTAAAGATAGTGACAAGAGGGTCACAGCGTGCAACTTTCGCCGCGACTGTGGGACCAATGCTTTGTACAGTCGACACCATTTAATTTCTAATCAACATATGAAATGTGAAAACTAACCGCCTCCGTGGCTCGATGTAAACAACATTGGGTTTACGTTTCGGAGGTCGCGGGTTCGATACTCAGCGGGGTACATGTTTGAGTACGCGGTTTGGTTGGTGGTAGGGCATTTTAATTGTCCGCCTGGCTAGCTACCACCATCTTATCTAAATCTGCCGCCAAGCAGCAATGTTAATAGCATTGTTGTGATCCGGTTGTCAGAGATAAGATAGCCAGTCCCCCATGTGTGTTGGGGTTTCCAGGTCAGTACGCTTCCGCCTTCGACCTCATCTTCGCTTAACATCAGGTGTGATTGAGGTCAAGTACAATCCAATCATCCTAAAAGTATCACATGGGCTAAAGTGCCGCGGCATCGACATCTATTAGAAACTATTCGCATTACAACAACCACGAAACCAACTACTTACACTAGCTACTCACAGAGCAAAGTGTTTACACATATAGGAGTATAGATATCATCCATAAGCATCCGCTACTGAGATGTGTAGCAAACGGCCACATTGTTAATAGACTTCGTAGTATAGTGGACAGTAGCATCAGTCATTAAAACAAAGTTGTGCAAGTTCAAACCTCAGTAGATGCTGCAGCAGAGCTGACGAAATTTTCTTACTCATTCATATGTGACATATTATTATTGATTTGGTTTGAGTGTTGATATTGTATGAAAACTCTCCAATAGATGGTGCTAGAGTGCTTCGGTCCATACGGTCCATATAATACTTTTAGGGAGATTCGACTGTACCAACCCGTTATGCATAAAAAAAAAACTCATTAATTATTCCTAATAATATTCGTAAATTGAAGCTCGTTTGTTATCGATACGAAAAAAAGGTGTCTGTTTTTTTATAGTGTCCGACCGAAAAAGGAAACTACGGCCTCGGTCCGGCCGAAACCAAAATATATGAACTTTATAATTGTTAAAATTTCAATTGTATTAAATTGTACAAAATTACTGACATTTAGTGTATTTATTTTTTACACATACCTACCTACAGACAGTTACTCGTGTTAAATGAAATTCATTTATGAACGGGAAAAAACGCAAACTCACTCAATACAATCACTCCGTCCGGCGACCTTACGACTCACAAACCACAGAGTACTATTGTATATACGGAGATAGAGACCTATCTTGTAGACGTTGAGTGATATAGCAAATGTGGCGCCATCTGTTATCTTTGGCTCTAAGTACAAAATAACAAAACATAATTACAGCTACAACTGTATACAACCTACTTATATGGCTACCTAATAAAGTTTTCAATTTATGCAATTTACTACAAAGAGTACATGTACACACGCGACACAATTTACGATAAGTCGAGATTCGACGTGGACGAATTTTCGGCTGATTCTTGTCCGAAACCAAAACTGTGGCCGAAATAGTTTTTTTAAGTACCAAAATAGGTAACATTACACTCCTGTAGCGAAAAAGAAAATAAGTTAATCTTCCGATAACCATAAAGTTCCGAATTACATGTACCCTTGCTAGTTTTAACTCTGTTCACCGTACAATAGAGTTCAAAAGTGCATATCCAGTTCCCTCAAACATCATGAGACGGGTGATTGACAACATGCGATAACATTCAGATTTAGCCGACAAAGTGTTTTGTAACAGCCTTTTTGAGGTCTAAGTTCATTTGAACTGCTCGACCTGAAAGAGGAGGGTTAAGTATTTAATAAGTAGATGGGTACAGTCAGCGTTAGTTACTAGTGGATGATTGAAGTTTCTCTAATTTTTAAAGAAAGAGATGTATGAGAAACAATTTGCGTTATCTAAATAGAAATAAGGGTTAAATGGCGTTACCCTTTTACATACAAAGTCGCGCCTATTTTCCGTAGGTGTAGGCAGAGACCACAGACTTCCACTTGCTACGATCCTGACACACCTCTTTTGCTTCATTCGCTCTCATAAGGTTGTTTATACATCCTCATCGGTTTAGGGTAGATACTCTTGACTTGGCCTTTTAAGATGCCCCCGATTTGATCAAAGTACGTTCAACCGCCTCGGTGGCTCAATGTAAACAACATTGGGTTTACGAATCGGAGGTCGCGGGTTCGATCCCCAGCGGGGTACATTTTTTAAGTACTCGGTTTGGTTGGTGGTAGGGTATTTAAATGTCCGCCTGGCTAGCTAACCACCATCTTATCTAAATCTGCCGCCAAACAGCAATGTTGATAGCATTGTTGTGTTCCGGTTGTCAGAGATAAGATAGCCAATCCCCCAAATGTGTTGAGGTTTCCGGGTCAGTACGCTTCATCCTTCGACCTCATCTTCACTTAACATCAGGTGTGCTTGAGTCAAATATAGGTGTCAAACACCAACCTGTTGTGCATGAAAAAAAAAAGACGTTCGCCGTGGTGTTCCTTACCATACACATTCGCTTCGTGTATATCTCTTTCGTTAGTCTCCTTCAATTCATCCTCTCCAGATGTTTAAACCATCTCCGTATACCTTTTTCAATCTTTATTTCTACGTCTTTTCACACTGCTTAACTCCTTAATTATACTATTCCTGATTCATCTTTCAAAGTAACCTTATTCTTCCATAGAAAAGTATTAGCTACGTTTAGGCTTTGACGTATGAGGAAATGGTTATCTAAGGCCCGTATTAATAAACCAATCTCAATATAAGTCTTAATGGTGATACAGTCACCTGAGATGCGTCTTAAGAAGTTGACGCTATCTCAAGCTCCGTGCTAATTTATAAACCAATCTTGAGGTCTACTCCGCTGAGATCACTTCTCAAGTATTCGCTTCAGCGCCGAATGAATGATAGTCTTGAGTTTCGTTTATTAATACGTGAAACTCGGCGCACGTCTCAAGTGAGTACTGCTTGAGTACGCACGTGCGTTTCAGGTCTCAAGTAAGGTTTATTAATCAACACGTTTACTTGAGACCGATTACAAAACTATTCTCAATCTTGAGAACGGTTTATTAATACTAAGTGTCTCACTTATTAGATAAAGAATTTATTAATACCTTATCTAATACTTCGTAAGCATTTTGTTTGGAAATATTCAATATTAATATAGTGGTATAGCGTCCGTTACGGGTTAACTTTTCATTATGTAGACTAATAATTACATTCTAACTAGGTTTTTACCCGCGGCTTCGGCTGCGTGTAATAACTTTATCGCAGATTGTTTAATTTGTTTATAAAAACGAGAACTACTCACTTTATCGGGATTGAAAATATCTTATGTTTTAATCTACTTATAACAAATTTCATCCAAATCCTTTCATCTGTTTCGCGTGATTGAGCTACAAACAAACAAACATCCAAACTTTCGCATTATAGTTAGAATAGATAAGTTTGTGACGTCATCGTAACAAAATTTCTCAGATTCATGACTTCAGTATGACAGTTAATTAGTGTTGTATTAAGTAGACTCTGTAATATAGAAAATTTTATTTTTTTTACAAATGATTGGGCTTTTATTACTCGTAGAATATAATAATTCACCATTTTTTAAAATGTAAATAGGTAGTTCAATCTGAAATAGACTTTAAAAAAGAAATGTTAAGCGTGGCTACAGTTATAATAGGACTTATAACAATTATGCATTTATTTTTCTCTTAAATAAAATAAATATATGTATGCAAGGACCCAGAGGACACGGAAATCTAATTTGTGCACAGTCTATCCAGTATTTATTTTATTTATACATTCTATAAGAGAAAATAAATTTACTTGGACAATTCCTCTACTACGCTTCCGTACTAACGACCTAATCTGAATCCGCACTAGGCCAAAGGGGCGGCAAAACTATAGCATTCGAAATAAAGCCCGTCACAGATCATTATTCAATTGTCGAATAACGAGGGCGTCGCACGCGCATGCAAAGCTCTTAGAAAGTACGATATACGTGATGGAAACCAGCGCATGCGCGCTGCAGCGATTTGTAACACCATGCGACTATGTAGGTAGTTATCTAAGCGATATGGCAGGTAATAGTTTCTTAATATTGCTTATCTTTTCTGTTCTGTGGTATGAACCAAAATGCACATGCCAGGTAAATTTTTGCAAAAAGAAGCGTGAGAATGAATGATAAAGAAATGAGACAACAAAAACGCCCGCTCCAAATCGCTATCTACTTTAAAGTATGGAATGTAATGGGAGACCATCTATCGATTTATAATCTCTGGTTTGTTTACTAATACGTACGGATGGATTAGTTTGGGTACATTTTGTATACAAAAGAATCTTTTCACCGTCAAATCCTATTATAATACACCAAGCACATTGAGACATCTCGGACACTTATACATGCCTTTATTTAAAAGGTGTTTTGCTTCATTTCTTTAGAAATACGGCTTTGCACTGAAATTCCAAATCAACAGCACAGAAACCTAAATCTTCCAACAAAAGCCTTCATTCAGAATTCGGAGTCGGTACGTGTTTGAAGGCCGTTCCCACAAAGAGTGGGCTACTCAGTAGTATACCAAAAAACAGTGGATCAAGTCTGAGATGACACATGAAAAAAATGTATTCGCGTGTCTTCCTGCGGAAAAGGGATTCGACGGACCGCAAACCTACACGATAGCTTGGGACTCACTATGAAACTCATTTCAAATCGTATACAAATTAAGAGGGCACCGACCTAGGTAATGTCGCAATTTCTGTAACTTCCGATACCCATCTTTTACGACATATGTCTAAATGAAAATTGTGCTGTGTTACTTCGGCATGTAAAAAGAATAGCAATTCGTCTTTTCCCGTGGGTATCGCAACAGGTTATTAACCGCCTCCGTGGCTCAATGTAAACAACATTGGGTTTACGATTCGCGGGTTCGATCCCCAGCGGGGTACATGTTTAAGTACTCGGTTTGGTTGGTGGTAGGGCATTTTGAATGTCCGCCTGGCTAGCTACCACCATCTTATCTAAATCTGCCGCCAAGCAGCAATGTTAATAGCATTGTTGTGTTCAGTTTGTCAGAGATAAGATAGCCAGTCCCCCAAATGTGTTGGGGTTTCCGGGTCAGTACGCTTCCACCTTCGACCTCATCTTCATTTAACATCAGGTGTGATTGAGGTCAAAAACCAACCCGTTGTTAATTTTTAAGGCTAGTGTTTTTGATGAATATATTATTTTATTGTCATGTACGTGCAATTGCCAAAAGACATCCGCATTTTTGGGCCAGTGTTTTGTCACCTAATAAAAGGTACACCTAAAAAAAGCCGGTACTAAAGACTATCAACTTAGCTATTCAAAAGAATTTTTGGAACCTTAGTATAGTTATAAGAAATATTTGAAAATATCGCTCTCAGAAAACATTTTGGCTCACAAACTATACAAAAACTAAATTCTTTCCAAAAAAAAAAAAAATAGACAAGTGACAACTGACAACTGACATTTTTGACTGTGAGGTTATAATTTAAGTAGGGATAACCATGAACGTAACAATCAAACTGTTACGTCCATGGGGATAACAGCAACAGCGAGCGAGCGACGGACATGGACTTATTATATAAACAGGACTGAGTACTCGCCGCTGAAAAACGAGCCGAGCAGGATGTGTAACGTAGAGGCCGTTTGTCTCTGTCTAACAGGGTGACCACAATATATTTGTTACTTGGGACAAATGTTGTAATAAAATATTTGTCAAAAAACTTTGGCGTTTTGACATTAGTCGGCGTGAGCCATTTATTTCGCATTTCTTAATTTTTTGGGAAACTGCAATAATAGTACAACAGTCAGGCCCCTAATCAATCACACATATTTCACATATTTCGACTCATTTCAAGAATTCATGGGCATCCTACTTCTTTGATTTACAAAAATATTATTTTTAGCTTACCTGTGGAAAGATATGTTGCAATCACCATAGGATTCACTTGGGCAAGTATAAACGCAACACTTTTTCACCATTTTACTCCTTTTACTTGTTATAATATAACAAATACTTTAAAAAACTTTTAATGCAAAGAAAATTCAAAATCACACCGAACCGCCATGACATGACATGCTTTTCAGGGTTACCATAAAAATAACAAAATCGAAATAAAAATGTATGTTTTCTGTTTGATTTAAGAATATATGAAAAGAAATTAATGCGAATGTTATTTGTTTATTTATAATTGTTAAAATAACATAAAAATATAAGTGTTTCAATGAAATTTTTGAGTAGCCAAAACTGTTGATCATAATCATTTTTTTTGCTGGCAAGATGTAAGAACGAGACACACGGCCTCCGTTATTTCTATCTCTCTCGGCTCGGATTTGCCTTTGTGTATGGTGCATCCAATTTAATACCTTATTGCGTTGACATAGTGATCATTTTCCTAAATGATTCTTTTGATAGTTATCAGTCCTGTTTAAATAATAAGTCCATGGCGACGGACGACTCTGAAAAGAAAAAACAATTTTTCTTTGGCCTAGCATCTTGTTTCCATGCGTGAGAATGCATGTGGTTAATGTTGCCAGTACATAATTTCAAAGTTCCCCAAACCATATTTCAAACCTCTTTTGTTCTTTTCTAAAGTCCTTTAAAAATATATGTGTTAGGTTTTTAGCACGTCTGATACTAAGAGTTTAAGACTATATTTATTAATTGAAGTGACAACAAACTGGCCCAAAGATGTATGGATCTGTGCTGTTGTCCTTTGTCGAGTTAATTTTGTTAGACCCTATATATGTTTGTATGAATGTAAATGAAAATGAAGATGAGGTCGAAGATGGAAGCGTACTGACCCGGAAACCCCAACACATTTGGGGGACTGGCCATCTTATCTCTGACAACCGGAACACGACAATGCTATTAACATTGCAGCTTGGCGGCAGATTTAGATAAGATGGTGGTAGCTAGCCAGGCGGACATTTAAAATGCCCTACCACCAACAAAGATAGGCGCGGAGAAACTTGGGAATTCATTAATCTGCTTCTTAGTTAAATGTTTTCACTCCTTACTTATGTTTCATAATTTCAGTAATATTGAAACGCGGCATTTGAAAAACAGGAGGACCTACTTCTTTTTGTGACAAAGACTACCTGCCAATAGGCCATTTTCAACCGGGGGGTAATAGGGCACCAAAACTGTTTTGTAAACGGCCTTAGTGAGCCCACCAGGGGCTCCTTCGGCTTAGGATCTTACGTGAGGAATTTAAAGACAACTACTATTACTTCGAAGTATGTATAGTCAGAGGAGCGTCGGTGGCTCAGCGGTGGAGACGCGGTTTCCCAATTTAGGAAGGTCGGGTTTTCCTAGGCAGGCCGTGTACCAATGACTTTTTAAATTTAATTTAATTTAATTACTTATGTGCATTCGACTGCTCTCATAAACGGTGAAGGAAAATATCATGAGGCAACCAGAGTGCCTGAGAAATAAAAAATCAAAGACATGTGAAGTCCCCAACCCGCAATGGGCCAGCCTAGTGGACCATGGCCCATACTCCCTCATCTACGAGGGAAGGCCTATATCCCTGCAGTGGGATGTTTACGTGCTGAAGATGATGATGATTAGTCAGAATAACAACTCTGGTAGTAGGGATAGGTCTAGAACGACCACAGGTGAATCGGTGAACGTGCCTTCTAACAAAGTTGTATCACTGTTTTACGTTCATTAACTGTGACCGTTGCCCAGTTTGTGTAACTGTGAGTAACGGGACTGCGCTCGATGAGTCGTAAACACATGTATGGAGTGCAGTGGGATTCCATCACGGTGTGGAAGTATTTGAGGAAAGTTACATGTTTTTCAAAGATTTTCTCTCAAACAAACACAATTTTGTAACGTCTTGTCCCTTTATTGTGTTCGCCGTGAATTTTGTTTGACTGTTACGTCGACTGAGCAAGTATAGGGGTTCTGTTTTTCAGCTGTAACAGACCTGGGCCCGCAGTCTCGACATAGATAGCAACCGATTTTGGTCGTTATTGACCCTAATTATGAAGAAGAACAATTTATTTCCAGCAATGCGCAGAAGTACTAAATTACAATTACTTTAATGTTTTTATTTACAGGTGTCCGTAACGTCATTTGGAGACTTCACCGAAAATGTTGGACACAGCTGGGACCAATTTTTTTATGAATAACTGGATTCGCGTTTGACCACAATCTCAGCTGATGGAAAGTGACGATGTTGTAGGATTCAGAAAGATAGTTCCATGCCTTCGTTGTTCGCATTATGAATGAATTGCTGGACAAAGGCCTCTCTTGTATCATGATTTCCATTGCTTTAGTACCCTCCACGCTATTAACCAGGCTGGTTTGAGTTACCCAGATCCAAGGCAATAAATTTGGAAAAGTCCTGACAATAATAAAATCATCCATATAAATGTGTAACTGTGCACTACACTAACTGAATAACTTTTTTAACACAATCTTTTGGTCTCGGTCTTTCTAAGTTGTGACCGCCTCCGTGGCTCAATGTAAACAACATTGGGTTTAGTTATTTAAATCTGCCGCCAAGCAGCAATGTTAATAGCATTGTTGTGTTCCGGTTGTCAGAGATAAGATAGCCAGTTCCCCAAATATTTGGGTTCACCATCGGCCTCATCTTCACTTAACATCTGGTGTGATTGAGGTCAAGTGCTAACCCTTTGTACATAAAAAAAAACATAGGTCTACATGGACGACATAATCATTCGTTCTATATGCTGTCGGGGTTTTTTCTAAATTTTCAATATATTATACGTTTGTGTATGTACCAGCTTATTAATATTAAACGATTAAAATGCGAGTACAAATTGATATTCTCGTCACACCAGTTCATCATCGTGGAGCAAATTCAATTAATTCAAAACACTGTGTTTCAGTTTTAAATCATATGCAATAGAAAGTTATTTTTATGACTAGTTCTAGGACCACTATCTACTTTTACTTAATCTGGGTAATTAACAAGGTTAATTACATCCTTATGATGAATGTAAAACCCATTAATTGATGTTTTTAAGTAACGCCCGTCGCGCGACATTTCTTTGGACATGGGCTTTTGTTTCCTTGTGAACGCTTTATTGTACTTCATATTATTAGGTCCTTACCCATGAAATTGGCGTTTTGTATGAAGAATTTCATTAAAGACTGCTTTCTCCATACAAACATATTTGATTTTTTTTTGGAAACGGCAAATCCAGATTTAGCTAAACCTTGTGTGTATTATCGGATAACATTAAGTTAAGTATAGGCAGCGTTAATTTTTAAAAGTAACCGCTTTATAAAAGTTTCAGCGAATCTCAGAAATGATTATGGGAAGCACATGAAAAGAGCTCTGTTTAAGTTTTTTTATTATGTGATTTAGCCCAGAAATTATGAAATATTTCATGTGTAACCTTGAAATAATGTTCCATTTTCCAAATAAAAAACAAATTTGGATATAGTATTGAAAATCGCAGGAATTGGTACATATGATTAACGAAGAAAAAAAACTCCAATTTCATAGGTAAAGACCCAATATTTACATTAATACAATAAATTTAACTTAGAATTAAGTACAAAGTCTAAAATTAAGTATAAAGGGATCTCTAACCTCAACTTTTTTTTTATTAAATCTTTATTTAAGTTTAGAGACTTTTTTCCACATTTAGACATGTCAGTCCCATTGTCTCCCTAGTTTGCATATTTTTTTTTTAATTTGACAAAATTACGGAGGGGTAGCCCGAAGTGCAACTAAATTGCAAATCAATCTCGCCGCCTGTTAGTGTGAGTCTGCTAAAATGCTATGAATAATGCCAATATCGAAAAGATTGATTTGCATTTTGCTCACCAGAGCATCCCTTTCCCTCTGGTTCTTGACACGTTTAAGCACCTATAGTTATATACATATAATTATAAGTTTATTCCTTGTGTCATTATACCATGTACACGTAAAATATTTTCGTGCTGTTCCCAACATTACAGTAAAATACTAGTTTGGGAAAAGAAAATGCCAGTTCTGTTACTCAATTATTAGCTATAGAATGATTACTTACTAGAAAATGTATTTATATGTTAAGTCCGTTCCGAGTGAACTTGTCAGCAGCTGTACTATCCGTACTCACAGGTTCATTCCTAGCACGGGCAGTGACGGATTAAGACTACTTGATGCCCTAAGCAATCCACGCCTGTGGGCCCCCCTATCCGTATGTCAACTAGAATCGGTCTTTAATGCCAGGCGGGGGGCCCGCGGGGAAGGGGTGGTTTGTGATTGGCTGATCGCAATACCGGTGCTTTCGAATTGCCGAATGCACTAGACTAGCGGGCAGCGAGTGGGCGCAAGCGGGAGAGCGGGGTAACTCTAGGTCGGCTCTTATGTTAACTTAAAACGCGCGAATTTTCAAATTAGTCCTATAAACTTTTTTTGGTGTGGTTTTTGGTGACGTGAGAGTGAGACGTGATGCGGACGTGAGATAAGGACGGATTTTTTTGTGCTTCTTCTGGTGCCCCCCCCAGACGTGATGCCCTAGGCAATTGCTTAATTTGATTAAGGGTTAATCCGTCACTGAGCACGGGGTCCGGCTGGGGGCAGGTTTGCGTTGGAGCGGCTTGTAGAAAATGCCTTTGATATATATATAGTGTAATCTTCTTTGGCTGGTCAATAAACTATTTTATTTTTTATATTTTTTATTCCATCAGCAGATGTTGCACATCATCGGCCGTACGACATACATCGCAATTGGGAGAGTCCGCTTTCCCGTGGGATAAAGAAATTTTCACGATAAGTTATTCCACGCGGGCGAAGCCGCGGGCGGAAAGCTAGCAATAAATTCTTGACATTACCACTATAGCGGCATTCTTGATATTTTATAGATGTTATGTTTAAGTAGGTATATTTGTCTATTGATCTATGTATGTATGTGTATGTAAATATATGAAATCTATTCACGTAGTTTGTATCTGCATCCCTATTGAATACCGCACAACCTACCTATTTCAAATGTACTGTCCTTATACACAAAGGTTGCCTGGAAGAGATCGCTTTTAGTGATAAGGTCGCCAAATTGTACATTCTATTCTTACCACTTTTCTGAAACTGTATTTTCTTATCTGTTGTGCAATAAAGTGTGTTTGTATTGTATTGTATTGTATAGCGGACCTTGAATTGTTCACATCTGCCATAGAGAAACTTACAGAACCACCGAAGGGATGTGTGTTTGTTAAATATGTAAATATTATAACGCATAAGGTAGGTATTAGCTAATACTTTCACTGGAACGAAAGTACGATAATAAAAAATTATTTAATGGTTAAAATCTCTAAAAGTAAGCAAATAAAGTGAACGGTAGAAAATAGTGTGTAACATACGGAGGATTCGACTTCTAGAGAATCTCAGAGGAATTTTAAGTTAATGTATATACGTAAGTGAGAAGGAATCTGCAATTATTTAGGAAAAATAGCGAAATAAACTTCCTGCTCATTTCAAGTGAAGATGAGGTCGAAGGTGGAAGTGTACTGACCCGGAAACCCCAACACTTTTGGGGAACTGGCTATCTTACCTCTGACAACCGAAACACAACAATGCTATTAACATTGCTGCTTGACGGTAGATTTAGATAAGACGGTGGTAGCTGGCCAGGCGGACATTTAAAATGCCCTACCACCAACCAAACCGAGTACTTAAAACATGTACCCCGCTGTTGATCGAACCCGCGACCTCCGAATCGTAAAGCCAATGATGTTTCCATTGAACCACGGAGGTGTTGTATTGTCACAGAACTTGCCTAAATATGCCAAAATTTCCCTCAATCAGATACCAGTAATTTGTTGAAAAATGGTTTGGAAATTTTGAAACGGACAATTTACGAACATTGCTAATTAATAAAAGGGTCACCGTGTACCCTTCGGTGCAGGTGTGTGCTCTTTCCATAGTATAGAAGTATTTCCATAGTTTGGATTTCGTACCGGCATTCATTCCATAGGCGATTGACGACGATTCCATTTGAAGACCTGTTTGGTGAAGTGGTTAGCAACTCTGACCACTATACCAAAAGGTTGCGGGTTCGAATCCCGCTAGGGGCATATGTTTGTGTGATGAATACGGACATGTGTACCAGAGTTATGGATGTTTTCATTTATAATAAGTATTTATTTATATAAAAAAAATGTACTTATGTAGTATATGATTGGTATAATGACGACCGATTGGTGTAGTGGATAGTGACCCTATCAGCGAAACCAACGGTTGCGGGTTCGAATCCCGCGACGGGTAAATGTTTATATGATGAATACGAACATTTATTATATATATATTTATATAATTAAGTCAATTAATATGATATTTTTATTATATTTATGCATGCACCCTACCTGTTTTTCTACCTACAAATATCCCATAGCTGTGGGTTGTCTTTTAGTGATAAGACCGCCTAATTGTGTTCTATTGTTTTCATCAAAATTATTGTAAATTATTTTGCGCAATAAAGAGTATTTGTATTGTATTGTATTTATTCCAGAGTCTTGGATGTTTATATAAATATTTATGTATGTTTATCCGTTATCTAGTATCCATAGTACAAGCTTTGCTTAGTTTGAGACTAGATGATTGGTGTAAGTGTCCGAAATATTTATTTATTTATTTATTTATATCAACAATCTGATATCCATAACACAATCCTATAGTTGCTTACTGTGGAACTAGATGGCGCTGTGTGTAAGGATATTGTCTAAGGATAGGCGCAATCACAGAAAGAAGCAATAAATTGAAAAATTCATTTCCAAAATTGTCCCGATAGGGCATCGATCACTCGACCAGTGCTAGGCAGCCGCCCGTCGTAATGTCAAACTACTACGCCACTAAGGTTGTCAGTCATTATGTCATCATAACTATTAATTAAGGTTTGACGACAGACCGGATGTCATTTCAAACCTCAACCATGAATCATAGTGCTGAAAAGAGATACTAAGTAGCTAACACACACAATAGTAGGTATCATGTGAATACCACTCACTGTTATATGCGCAAATATATTTTATATACGCAATGTAGTGTCGTCATCAAATATCAGCTATTGCGAATTAACAGTCCAAAGTATAAAAACATTAGATCCGGCCGAAGACAACTTTGTAGCGTGTGAAGTGGTTCTCAAAATGAAACGTGAACTTTACAGTATGAATTTATTGCGAATTCAAAAATTATGAAAAATACACAATGGTCGCGCGCGATCGTGCTCGTGGTTAGTTGCGGACTGACCCCGCCCTAGCTACATCACATTAAGTCGGGTACTACACAAAATATAAATAAACACCTTCTTTTAGAAATTTACCAATTTCACTAAATTATATTGAGCGCGTCGCTAACAGTATCATTATACGGCAATCAGCATGGTAAATTAAATTAACATTATAAAAAAAAAAATATAATATTCGCAAATTAATTAAAGATAAAAATTGCATACCTAGAAATAGATACATAGAATAAAATTATGCATGACATTATTAATATTATTGACATCTTATTATATTTGTTAAAATAGACTAAGCTGTGGGTACAGCCGGCAACACAATTAAGGTAGCAGGCTTAACTTGACTTGGCCTTTCTTTAAGACGTCCCCGATTTGATCATCGTACGTTCGCCGTGGTCTTTCCCTACCAACACTACCATCGACATTCGCATCTTTATATCTTTCTTTATATCTTTATTGTACACAAAATTGTTACAGAAATATGCATTGTATATAAAATGTACAAAGGCGAGCTTAACTCCGATAGAGTTTTCTACCAGCAAATATATAGCACAGCATCGTATATATCTCTTTCGTAAGTCTTCTTTCATTCATCCTTCCACATGTCCAAACCATCTCAGCATACCTTTTTCAATCTTTGTCACTACATCTTCATTCACACTGCTTAACTCCCTAATTACACTATTCCTGATTCTATCTTCCAAATTCACCCCATTCATACTTCTCAATGATCTCATTTCTACTGCATTTATTCTACTTTCATTCTTCTCCTGCCATACCCAGCATTAATTCCTGTAAATCAGTGTTGGAACCAGCAGTCCATTCACCTGTCTTTCAATGTCCTCGTCACACTATAATAACTATTTATAAATCAAAAACCCCAACTGCATGTTTTTGAATTTTTCGGGCGCTTTGTTAGATTTTTTTTCCCATAAAATGTATCCTATGACCTAGAGATCAAGACGAATCGAACGACTTGCACTTCAAAATCGGTCGACCTGTTTAGTAATCTACATACATACGATAAGTTTGTATGTTTATCGAGATCGTCCGGACACATACACACCGTCAAATACATGACATTCGTGGGTTCACGTCGTATAAGATTATCATCATCAGCCCGTAAACATCCCACTGCAGGGATGTAGACCTTCGCTCGTATAATGAGGGAGTATTGGCCGTAGACCTCCACGCTGGCCCAATGCGGGTTGGGGACTCACATGCCTTTGAATTTTAATTTCTCAGGCATAAAGGTTTCCTCATGATGTTTTCCTTAACTGTTTAAGAGCAGTCGGATAAATGCACATAAGTGATTAAATTAAATTTAAAAACTAATTGGTACAAACCCTGCCTGGGAATCAAACTCGGACCTCCTAAATTGGGGGACAGCGAGACAACGGCTGAGCCGCCGACGTAAAGGTTATATTGGAGAACAATTCACGAAGTCAAAATATTAACAGCGACCATTAGCTTTTCTTGTCATTCTCGAACACGATAATTAATAAACCAATTTAGATAAGCATAAGCAATTAATATTCAAGTTTTTGTAGTAGTAATATTTCGATTAAAGTTATATTTGAAGGGACATCTTATCTTTTATCGTCACTGCGCGTGAACCGAAAAGGAATTTAAACAAATCTATCGATTGTGTTGGTCATTATCGATGCCCTGGAACGATGCGAAACGAACTTCGCACAATTGGGGTTCCGTGCCAAATGCAGAATATAAGCCGTCTGTGTAAGCACGCGTTTGACGACAAAATTAAGTTGGTTTGTAATAAGAACATAAGGGAATTCAAAAGAAAAATTTAGATCTATCAATGTATTGATATGTGTTGGTAAAATATACGTAATAATAAACATGATCACCAAATTTCAAGTTCATACGTCAATAGGAAGTTAAAAAAATATTTCGGAACAAAATTTTGGAAAAAGCAGTCAAAAATATTTAACTCAAAATACAAAAATATCACAGGTGACTTTAACCGATTTTCAAACCTTTGATTTCTAATATTTTCTAAAACAATAAAATACATTCTTCGTCTACATAACAAGCTCTAAACAATGATATCCCACACGTTCGGGTAAAAAAAATGTTTTCATCACGCCCCCTTTACTTTTATGGGAGCCCCCTTTAAAATATATTTTTTTTTATAAATATGAAGACTGTAGCTTCAACAGTTAAGATGCTAAAGCTTTGTGACAGACAAGGGACGGACAGACGGACGGACACATGAGCGACAGCAATAGGGCGCCGTACGATCTTCAGGTACGGAATCCTAAAAATACCCTACTTACTATCCACCAAACCGAGTACTAACCATGTCTCATGGGAAGCGAACCCACCACCTCTGTTTTATAAACTTAACATTGTTTACATCGAGCTATGAAGCAGTTAAATCTGTCCTTAATTAAATAATTATAAATGCGGCAGTTCAACATACCACATCCGCTCATTGTGCGATACCATCGACCTATCATATCATGGAGACCCAAGCACCTGCCGCTGGGACTTCGTTATCCTTAATTGTAGAACAATGAACTATTAGTTGAACGATGGCTTGATCAGTATTAAATACAACAACATGCTCATAACTTGTCAATTCATTTCACATCTACGACGTATGTTTTCGACTCGGCACATGTGGTGGTGAACACATCTTTTTGATTCGACAGTAAAATTACGACCTATTGTATTTTTTCAAATTTTTTATACAACAAGGAAAATTGTATGGCCATTCACCTTAGACCATTGGAAAACTAATCAATAAACGAGGACAGCAGTTATAAAACTGTCAATATACAGTATGTAAATTTGTTAAACTATACGCATATTATTATATGTGATGGAAATAAGCGTAAGAAGTAGGTAGATATTGCAAAGATCTTTACTCTGCCCACTATACCAAAAGGTTGCGGGTTCGAATCCCGCAACCTTTTGGTGATGAATACGGACATGTGTACCCGAGTTATGGATGTTTTCATTTATAATAAGTATTTATTTACAAAAAAAATATATATATATATGTAGTATATCAACCATCTGGTATCCACAGCACAAGTCTATAGTTGCTTACTGTGGAACTAGATGGCGTTGTGTGTAAGTCTAAGGATATTTATTTATTATTATTATTATTATTATTTATGTTATATTTATATTAGTGTCTCTGTAAACGCATACTATTAAACAGACAAAGTCACGCTCTACTAAACTCTAAACTCTTTAAATTTACGCATGTTACAAGTGATGGAAATAAGTGTACAGAAAGAGACATTGCACTGCATTCCTAACATTCTCTTACAAAGGTCTTTATCTTATATTTATATTAGTATCTTTAACTTCGAAGGACAAAAGTGACCAAATATGTAACTGGCAATTTATAGACTATAGCCACAGAATTAATATAGTACTCTATAGCTCTATACAACTTATTAAGACAAATTGGTAAAACGGGAAATGAACAAAAAGCAGACGTGAGGGTAGGTATATATAAGTAGCAGAGCAGATATAGGTACATACTGAACAGTCGACGCCTGCGCCATGTAAACTCTTCTTCGAGATAATTATTGCTTGTTCCCAAACAAAATACCTACGAGATCGTAATCTGATAAGCCAGACAATTTTAACCGGTTTCTAGAAGTTTCCTCATTGGTCGAAACTAAACATGACCTAATACTTTTGCATGGAAACTGGCTACGCTATTTAATGTTAATTTCAGCATTCTGCCAGTTTACTGAAGAATGACTTGACCGCGTGACTAGACTTAACTAAATTGAAGAAATAAGAGCATTGTGGTCAAAAGCGAATCCAGTCAATCATAAAAAAAAAAGCAATAAGACATGGCTGCCTGGACTTAGCTCCCTGTGCCTTCTCCGAGAGGAGTAAATTTAACCCAAAAATAAAGACACACATAGGGCATAGTCAAACTTTACTAGGCGTCGTGCAGAGTACCACTGTAAATCCTAGCTTATTTTAAGGTAATAATCACTTGACCCTTTGCGTTGACTACTAAATCCTGCTATCTAATCTATCTTGCTTCTACTCAGTCGTATAGAATGGAAATGCAGGAAAGCTAATTGAGGAAGGGGCCCAAGGTCGGCCACAATTCACAAACGAATCGGCCGGACATGTACGTTTGTACAATACGTATTGTTTGAGGGGCGGAACAATGCGAACGTCGATATAGCTACTAGCACCAACAATGGTTGTGAGACAATATTACGCGGTATTTACGGCAATAAACGGAAAGGAGGTGTTGAGAACGATGTATTTTTCTTTATCACAAATGAGCGAGCGAGAACAATCTTATTCCATTTTGCAACACCAATGAAAATCCTTCCCGGGCCTTTTTGGTTTCACACCAGATGTTAAGTGAAGATGAGGCCGAAGGTGGTTGCGTACTGATCCGGAAACCCCATCTTATTTGGGGGACTGGCCATCTTATCTCTGACAACCGGAACACAACAATGCTATTAACATTGTTGCTTGGCGGCAGATTTAGATAAGATGGTGGTAGTTAGCCATGCGGACATTGGAAATGCCCTACCACCAATCAAGTGCTTCATTGATTCCCTTTCTTTACAACAATTTACAAGACTTACTCCCTAAACTTACCTATACCGTTATCTCATGAAGCCTCATGCATTTTCTATTGGTAGATTGAAACAGATGGAGCCAGAAGATTGCCTCTGGAACTCCTTGATAGACTTTATGTTACTCGTCTTTGTACCAGAATAATATGTGATAATCATGATGCGATATTAAAAGCTTGTCTTTAAAAGGATTTTTGTAGAACTTATTTCAAAGGAAAAGAGTTCACGTGTATTGGCTTTGTGGTTAGATTACCAATGTCTTTTGAAAACTACGTAGAAATTAAACTATAATCGATTTATCATTCCGAGTAACAGTTATTTTGCGAATGTCACCAAGACAGCCTCTTTGTATGCCAACACTAATGTAATTTAAATAACAATGCCCCCGGAAAAGGTAAGGTTTATCATTTGGCACAGAGCCATCGCTACAAACAATAAAACTCAAAAATTGACTACATCATTATATTGGGTCTTTACCAGTGAAATTGGAGTTTTTTTTCTTCGTTAATCATATGTACCAATTCCTGCGATTTTCAAAGCTATATCCAAATTTAATTTTTATTTGGAAAATGGAATATTATTTCAAGGTTTCACATGAAATATTTTTTAATTTCTGGGCTAAATCGCATAATAAAAAAAATATGAACAGAGCTCTTTTCATGTGCTTGTCATAATCATTTCTTAGATTGGCTGAAACTTTTATAAAGCGGTTACTTTTATAAATTAACGCTGCCTATACTTAACTTAATGTTATCCGATAATACACACAAAGTTGAGCTAAATTTGGATTTGCCGTTCCCAAAAAAAACAAAAATGTTTGTATGGAGAAAACAGTCTTAATGAAATTCTTCATACAAAACGCCAATTTCATAGGTAAGGACCTAATAATTGTATACACAGCTAATAAATAACAATCGTATAAACCTTAAAGACATGCAAATTAAAGCAACCTTAATAATATGCAACTCGAACGCATCGAAAGATCTCGTTTTTATTTCCTTCCGTTAAATTTATATCGGTGCTAACACGTAACGTTTCAGATTTCTATTTATCACGTACGTTACCGATGTTCACCTCGCCGGCGATAACGGTTAGTTGGACCATAGTTATTGCATTTATTACAAACGTTACTTCATGTTGCGTTATTAACGTGGTTGTAATTGTAGGCAGTGGCGCGTGACCGAGTGTGACCTTAATAGTTGCCTATGCTCACATGTAAATTGAAACTCTATGCTATAACACTGTTATCGTTAAAACAATGCTTAGATAACAAACGGCTAAAACGCTTATCAATGAACAAAGGAGTGACGTTCCAAATACATAGCCTCGAATCTGGATCCATCCCGCGCTAGAATCCATTTCCCGAACGAGTACGACATTGGAACCTTCAAGAAACGAGCCTACACCTTCCTCAAAGGCCGGCAACGCATCTGTGACCCTTTTGGTGTTGCCATGGGCGGCGGTGATTGCTTTCTATCAGGTGACCCGCATGCTCGTTTTCCGCCCTCTCATAAAAAAAAAAAAAAAGCTATACTCATCCGGTTTGATGGTACGAATATGAGCAGGTATCAAATTATTACTGCCCTTTTATCTGAATACTCAAACACTTTTAATTTTAAGGGCCGTATTAATAAATCAAGCACGAACCCGTTATGCATAAAAAAAAATCGGTCTTGACATTGAAATCGCGTCTCAGTCTCAAGATTTTCAAGCGTCAACGTAAAGATTTAATATGGGCCTAGGAGCGCTTTAAACATAATTCC
Source organism: Oegoconia quadripuncta (assembly GCA_949316235.1). Classification (NCBI taxonomy): domain Eukaryota; kingdom Metazoa; phylum Arthropoda; class Insecta; order Lepidoptera; family Autostichidae; genus Oegoconia; species Oegoconia quadripuncta. Next base: position 4,282,953 of record OX438752.1, read on the forward strand.
CTGACTTTGAATGTCAACGACTATTCGGGCGTTAGGCTTCGTTCCAGACACATTTTGAAGCACCTTCAGTTTTCCCAATTCGCAATCCCTATTTGTAACTAGTGTGAAGTTGTAAAAGATGCACATAGTGATTGAATTGTTCAAAATACAACAATTTATCATTAAAATAAATAATTATTCTGTAATGGGAATGTGTAACTCCAAATACAAAACAAAAATGTTTATTTCCAAAACTAGACTAAGTTACATTTTTATTTTTTTTTATTTGAGAGGGCGGCAAACGAGCATGCGGGTCACCTGATGGAAAGCAATCACCGCCGCCCATGGACACCCGCAACACCAAAAGGGTCACAGTTGCGTTGCCGGCCTTTGAGGAAGGTGTGGGCTCGTTTCTTGAAGGTTCCAATGTCGTACCGGGAATACCGCTACGTATTGGTTGTTGGAGCCTTCTACTAGACATATTTCCTTCTATTAGCTTATAGTATTTAAAAGAAGAATATAAGAGAGTGATGTTAATGATAAAACTTCCTATATTAATTATATTGGTATAATAATATTAATAATTGTATTGGTTTCGTTACAGAAATGTTGCGTGCGTTTTTCAGTAAGTGTTACTGGCAGAATAATCTGTGCTGCAGCATATGCTGAGTCAGAGCCCTTTCAGTGCACAATGTGTACAGCCCATCGCTGGGGAAATCTTGTATGGTGTGCGTCAGTATATTAAGCTTTCATTCATTTATTTATTCTATTTGTTGATTACATAGGATTGTTGTTCTTCTATTTTGTATGTACTGTGCAGTGAATAAATATTTTTATCTATCTACATAAAATTGTCTGTGCCAGAAGACTCCGCACTTCCATAACTATTAACATTTACATTTCGGTTTAGTAACAAATGAATGATTTAACATTTGTTATGTTACTGTGGGATCGATAGCTTCTTTTTGAAAAAACGCTCCTAAAATGAGGGGAAAATCACTGTTATCTTAAACAGTACTTAGATAACAATCGGCTTAACGCTTATCAATTATGGAACAAAGCAATGACGTTTGAAATTCATTGCTATTTCGTAGGTAAAAACTTGCAAATTATTATCAAGGCATTTTTTATTACAGAACCCCCTGACATACCTACCTTGTCTTGTCAACTTTATGTACCTATATATAATTGGTAGATATAAAGGTACATACATATAAATGATCTGAAATTGTAACTTCAGTAAACCTAATTAGTGTCTTCTTTTTAAATTGTTTTGCGAGTAATATCGTAGCGGTAATTTCTCATGATAATTTTACACTGTATTTAAAATTTAAATTTGATTATGGAAAGAACGATGGATCACTAGCTAACTTCTTTTGTTATGTCGTATGACTTTTGGTGGTACCCGAGGCTTCCTTCCTTATTATGCTATAGAATTAGGGTTCCTCAAGATATTTAAAGTCTGGTGTTCATTTCTCCTTAATTAAGTGCAATTTATTTTGTTTTATGGAAATTTGCACCCAAATATGCTATAGTTTCAGTTCCCCACTTTGCCTGTCTATATAAACTCAGAAATATATATAATATATATCTCAGAAATTACTGCACCGATTGCGATACAATTTTCATTAGTAGATGGACTGTTATTTAAACGTTTGCGCATACTAATAATTAGTTGCTCCACCATACAACAATTATTGCATTACATTTTGTGCAAAGGAATTATCTAATCTAATCTAAAAATGCAGTCTAAATAAAATTCGAATAAGGCCGGGGTAAGTTGCTAGTCACAAATATGTTTGTGAATCATAACGAAGAGACTTGGTCCGTTACAACTGTCATAATCATAACCAAAAGAGTTACCATAACAAAATTGGCATGAAGATGATGTCCAAATTGTATACGGCCATGATTGTAATATACCAATAAAACGTTACAAACGTTTTACAAACAGACAATAATTTCGGGGTCAATGTGAATACGATGCACACAGAAACATGATAGTCATGGCACATAATTAACGTGCAAACTCTCAACGACCGCATTGAAGGATGACCAACGAAAGATGAACTTTCCACGTAACGAATTTCAAACAGTCAATATTTTAACTGCAAGTGTCCTAACTGTATTGACAGTGAATGTTGCCTCACTTTCACCCAAAGCCGACGGCCTAGCAAATAATACTCTTGAAGTTATAAATCTGGATACTTTCATGGTTAGGTAACCAAATATCTCTTAGTAAACCTAACAGCTGTAGCGCCTATAAATAAACTTTTGAATCAATAGATTGTCTCTATAGTTATCATCGGCGTATAATCTTCATGAACCAACTAAATTTAAACTGCAACCTTGTGTGGGACAAGTAAAACTTACAATGGCGTAACGCTCAAAAATCCATTAACGATGAAAATAATATTTAATTATTATGCTTGTAACATTTTAATCAATTCAATGCTATCGGAAGTACCTAATATTTGCGTGCGGAAGCAAATGAGGCAATATTCAATCCAATAACATTAATCAAGAGATACAAGATAGTGTGAAATATCATAAAACTTTCACCGCCCATGAAAAAAGATCACACAATAGATACTTCCTACCATAAATTGATACAATTACAGTAAAACGCGTTCACATACCTCGTATGGAGACTGGAGATGCAATAAAATCCAAATTAAATGCACATAACCACGCACCAAACTTCACTGAACACGTAAAACATTTTGCGTCACACAACACTCATGTTCTGGTGATTAATAAACGTTGTAAAAATAAAGTTATCGGAGGTTGTCTCTGCGGGTGGTTTGTGAACGTAAATAGAAAAGAAAATATAACTGACGAGTACCGACACGTGTTCTCCGCACGGCGGTCACAGCTACTATGAAATGAACGAAGCGAGCAGACCGGACTGACGTGACCCAGTCGAAATTAGGTGAAGCGGACGGAATGCGAAGGGCTACTATTATAACACCTGACTAACTTACAACAACTGCCCCTAACTTTATCAATATTTTAAGTGATTAGAGAAAATCCATTAACTGAGTCGATTAATGAGAAATTTTGTAAGGATTTACTAAAGTCCGAAGTATAGTTTGCGGGCTAAAACTATTCAAAGTTCCAGTATGCATGTCTAATTATAATTTCAACATTCCAATATGCTTTATTATTGTTACTGATAATAACGTCATGTGCTGTGGGAATTAGAACACAATACTGAATATTATAATAGAATTAGAAGTGATGTTGGTAATCATTCCAAGCGAAACCATCGCTGTCGGAAATACATAGACTATAATTTATAATAAGGAATATGAATATTCCGTAATCTCTTAATCTTGCCTTGATAGAATCACGTTGTTGTTCAAATACTCAACAATACTGACATATTAGTGTTACATACCTACATATAATGTGATGTCCTTTATCCCTAAATGGAGTTGTCAGAGAAACTGAAAGAAATTAAAAGTTTGACGTTGGAAATAACATCCACGGTTTCACACTATCGAAGAATACAGAAAAACAGAAAAGTACATGTGACAGAGGTGAGGCCATCATGCACAACGTGAAAATCTATAAATATTTTTTGGTGGAAACTCCGAATGTCTGCTTTTATGCCTACCACGGGACAAGACGCGTTGGTTGCTTAAAATGTAATTAAAACGTAGGTAGGTTCTAAAGATATTTTGTTTGAGTTATTAATCTCTTATTCCCTTTGTTTACTTTCTGGTTTCTCGATCAATTTCTGCGTTAAAATTCTAAATATTCTTTCTTACTGACTGATAAAGTCAAACAGACCTAACTATAGACTCTTTTACGATTTTCGTATCGTTAGCTGTGTCAAAGTTTGTCTCATTGTAGGCTATCATCAATACATACTGCAGGGCCTGTGTCGGCAACATTGGTACCGGCCGGTGGTTGCCACCATGCAATTACCATGGAATGTGGGTCACTAGCTTCCACTACGCAACTAATATCATAACGCGAGTCTTTGTTATTCATTATTACTGCGACATGAGAAGTGGTTATTGTCACAGGAAAACTATCTGAATGTACATATTGGTGTCGATTCGAATGTACACCAACTACATCCGTATACTACATACATTGGTGTACATTCGAATCGACACCAAATGGTTCATTATTTCCTTTATTTTACTTCTACAGAAGCGACCTATTCGCGACATTTATAAATTAGGACCTAGCGTCTCTTAGAGATAAGTTTAAAGAAATTAATATCTTAACAATAATGGTATCTCAATACATTTATGAGAATTTGTTATATGCATAAAAAAATATAACAGAAACCAGTTATCTGTTAATGTTAGCCCACTTCACAATGTTAGTAAATCCTTCAAAGGGCAATACACTTACAAACACTATTTACAATAAGGTTCCTGCTGATATCCAAAACTTGGCATTTGATAAATATAAGACTATGATAAAAATACATGAAACTAGCTGCTCGATTGTCAAGTTATTTCTTTGGTTTGTCGTAATACAATAAAGTGTTTTGAATTACGGGACTGTAAATTCCGAACGCCGCCGGGTAATTTTACAAACGGACTATTTCAAGAGTAAATTTTACCTTTGAAAATAAAATATTGATTGATTGGGGATTTAGTTAAATATTCTGTAGGTTAATAATAATATTTCCATTACAAATTTATTGTTCTTAAATGGCACAACATTCGATCTGACAACGTCGCATGTTGTGCAGTAGGGTCAGCCATGGATCCGCCTACATAACCAAGACGACTAAGCGATTGTCAAGAGACCAAGGCTATAAAATGTTGAGTTTCCGCCCGCTGCTTTACTTTATCGCGGACTCTTGTCTTTTGTTTACGTGCGTATGTACAGGTTCCAAATTATCTCTCTGTCAAATTTCAAAATATCAGGGCCTTTTGGCCGTATCAATAAATCCATCTTCAGATTGAGATCGCGTCTCAGGCACAATACTGTTTTTTTTTGATACTGTTTTAATATGCAACAGATTCTCAATTGTCCACTCTCAATCTCAATCTTGAGAACGCTTTATTAATACGGGCTTTAGTCGTGAAAAAAAGGTAACATTTGGCGTAGTAGTTTGTTAGTTATATGAACGTATTCGAAACAGACTGTAATATAATCTTGAAACATTCAACAGATTTGAACCTAAGTTTCAATCCGATCTAAAATGCAACGTTTGTCAAATTGTTCATAATTATTAGTATTATCGTATTCTTTATTGCACCAGAAATTTACAAATAACCGAGTACAAACGATAGGTTATGCATAAAAGTGGATTTATCACTATGAGGGATCTCTTCCAGCTAACCTGAGCATTGAAGTAGGGAACAGTAAAGGAGTTAAGCAGCAAATTGAATGCAAAAGAAAATATTTCATCCAAATTAATTATTTGGTCGAAGACTACAACGATTATATTAATAACAGCTGTGGTTTTAAAAGTAAGCCTTCTCTAAATAAAACATATTATCTAAGTGGAATTAGGGACCTAATTCTATGCCCTTAAAACTACATTTGTTAATGACGTCATTAATCATGAGGCTTCAACCTTAAAATTCTATGGTACCTTACTAACGACTTGATTCGTTCGTAGCTTTATATTGAATTCTAAAGATTCGTAAATACTTCATAGCGACAACTTTGATTGATCTTGCTTCTCCGTCGATTATTGATGAATGAAGTGAATTTTGTAAGGTCAATTCTTTTAATTCTACTCGTTAACTCTCTGGCCTTAATTTATAATCGTATTACCTTCTCTATAGAGATAACAAGACTGTCGATCGAACAATTTATAAAAAGCTGAATAGGCATTCCACAGAAATGAGGCAACCGTTCAATCGGTGAAGATGAGCATGTAATAACAGCTTTTTGTTGAGGAATCGTGACTTCTGGGTTCTTATTAGCCCGTTCAATAAGTAAGTTGCTTTCCACATGCCATGCTACTTTTGGTGGGGTGACTGAGCAGATTCCAATTCCAAACAACATTAGATACTATCGATAGGTTAAAAAAACAGGTGATAATAAGAGAATAGAGAACACACATGCAGTTATTATGAAGAGTGATGTGAAAAATTCAGTGCAATACTGATATACTTAATATTAATGAGCCTATGGTAAACCTGTAAAATGTTAATTGTTTTTTTTTCAATGTAGGATATATCGTTGTAGGATTTCTTCTTTTGCACACAATTTGCTGCTAAACCTCAAATTTACTCAGTTTCCTATTTCAATGCTCAGGTTAGCTGGAAGAGACCTCTTAAAGAGCCCACCTTTGTACGTGACCTGTTGTTTATACTCTGTTATTGTAATATTTTGGTGCAATAAAGAATATATACATTTACGTTAAAGATAGTACATGATATGGTGGAGACGAAGTCATAAGAAACTTCATAACAACGCATTTTTAGTCAAATTTTTAAGAAGAAACAAAGCGCACATCGTAAAAATTCGTTTAATAAGTACTTCGTAGATGGATCTGTGTAGGTAGACAGCACTTTTTCAACGACTTTTATTTTTTGCATGTGTCTCGACTGTGTAATATTTGTACCCGATTGTTTGTGTCATGACATAGCTGTCTTATTATTCATATAATTATGAAATCACAAATTGTAACCCATAATCTTTAAAACAGCAACCCTAGAGTTTCTTGCTCGTTCTTCTCTGGGGAGTCAGCTTTGTGAATGAGCCGTAAATTTTAATGTAATATTAATAGTGACGTTTTCAAGTGATAATTTTATCCTATGAAATAAAATATTTTGAATTTTGAATTTTTTTTTTATGAGATGGGTTTAAATAAATTTTTCTTTGTTTCTTTCATGTGTCCTTGCTTAGAGTTTTGAAATAGTAGTTTAATCAGTATCCTCCGATGCTGTAATATACTAAACAATTATATTTTTAGTAACGTCTAATGTAATTGTATCCATATCTATATTGTATTGAGGTGTGTGTTCGTTTTTTTTTTCTAAATTAACGATCGTGTCTTTTCACGTCAACTGATTCGCAAAAAACACTTATCGGTTACAAACATTTCAAACAACCGTGATGTTGGTTACGTAATTTGTCGTAGATTTAAATATTTTTTCAAGAGGCTACAGAGTCAACAGCCCAATAAATCAAGAGTGCGTCTAACCATAGACAAATTGATTTGCACAGTTTTTGTCACCTTCCTTATAGGTAGATAGAGGTCAAGTTGACAGTCGACTGCTACTTGTTACTATGGCCTATGACAATAAAAACCCTAAGTATAGCAAAAGAAAAACAAATGAGAGCGCCACGAATGATGAAGTTTGACTATATTTAGGTCAAGATCATGATCTTTCTTACATCGTCTTTGAATCCCAACAAGAAAAATCTATCGAAATGTATATGGAAAAAAATGTATGGATTAGCGCAAGTCTGCATAAAGATGATGAATCGGTTCCAAAAGTGAAACCGTTAAGAACAATTAACCAAGAGGCTTCGACGATCACAATTCTTTCGGAGCTAGAGATACTTACTAGGGTTAACGCCTTCAATTTTGAAAACCACGATACTTTGGTTTAAAAATAGGACGCTATTTTGTGCAGCAAACCACTGGCTAAATAACAAGGTAGCAGCTAGTTAGAGAGAACTCTAGTGCGCGAAATAAACAGTGGGACAGATCCCATATCCGCATTCCTCCCACTGTAACTCCTATAAACCAGGATGAACAGTGTTATTCTGGGTGAGAATTCAAGAGTGAAAAAGTAGAAAAGGAAGTCCCACATCCCCCAACAAATAAACAGTGTGACAGAAATCAGAAGCAGCGTGCACGTTGCAACTATATTATTCTATTCTAAACACAGGATATCATAAAATGAGAACATGGCGAGGCAAAAGTTTTTCGGTAGCGGTATTTTACTGGTAAAGACAAGCAAAACTAATACTCTGCGTACAGGTACATTAAAGGGCATATAATACAATACCATCGAGACACGTTTAATCCCTTGAAGGTATAGCGTTACAGTAAAGGAAACCCTACAGCACACACTGATAAAGTAGCAGTAGCCTAGAAAAAATACTCTGATACATCAAATGTAGGGAGTGAATTTTGATAATATACAAATACCTGCCTAATAGGTGGGTCGAATGAAAGATAATAGTAGGTATTACAGTGGTACAGATGGTCATAGGAAGAGAGGAAGGCCACAAAGAAACCGGCCAATTACGTATCGGATCACGTGCAGTCAGCATAGTCAGATAATATACATTTTAAAGTGCCTCAGAAGCTAGGTCGGGCTCTGGTACGGGACGCAACTCGCATTGATACTCTTGTAGGTATTGTCTTGTTTTCTATCTACAAGTCTCAAGCCGGTTCACTTGCTACCTCAACAAAAAAAAATATTCTGGTCAGGTGGAGATCACCTATTTACCCTGATCGGGGTAAAACTGTTAGGGTTGTGGGGACTAGGAGAGACACTCATATTCTCTGTTATGTGAGCGGCTGCGGCTGGATAACGCATCGCTGACCAGAGCCCAATGATTTGGACAAAGAATAAGTCTCGCTGTACAGCAGAGCAATGGGCACAATTCACCACGAGGGATTTGGAGTAAATAGTATTTATACTTTAAATTTAATGTAATTTGTAATGTGCTTTTAAATTAATACTCAATCATGGAAATCAAGGAAAATTTTGCCAATTTTTTACAAATCCAACTAAAGCTGGACACTAAACTAGGAGAATCTATTTAGCTGTGATAATTGTCCTTTCATAAACTACTACACTACTGTAAATAGGTACTTTTAAATTTTTCAGAAATAGTGATTTGGTTGTTATCACCAATTTCTTCATTTGAGTCTAGGTTACCTCAAGGATGCCACATAGTTGCGTTACTGTTAATACACTACGACTTGAGCAAGGAAGTTGGCTTTTGCAACTATAAGGTTTCCTTCCGTGATACTTAATGTCACCCTATTGATTGTTACATAAGGGTCGCTGACACCGATGTATTACAACTATGTATTACATATCTGTCTCACAAAAGTACTAATTATATGTAACGTCAGTCTATTGATCGAGTGTTACGTGATTAATATTGATGGCATAGATGTCTTACGACAATGCATTGCATATGACAGAAGTACTAAATTAGACTGTAGGTAGTGATTAGGAAGTGTTCTTGTGACAAATGTGGCGAAAGAAGTTTATTGTGCAATGTAAATGTAACACGGTATAGCAGCGTCGAGCAGCTGAGAAGCGATGAAATAGACTGCATTATAAAGAATACAAGTAATGAATTGTCATATTCAGTTTTACGTAAACACACAATTAAATTACGATCCCACAAACATTACTCAAAATCATTGTGCATCGTCTACTAACTTGGAGAATGCAGTTACCGACCGAGGGATGACACCGTTCTTATAACTCATAATTACCCCTACGGAAAAGTTTACGTGTTTGCAATCGCTCATCTTCATAATCGAGTTTGATTTGAAAGCGGTCTTCATTTGCGAAAATTTTAGGTTAAAAGACGATTTTTTGTTCGTGATCTCTCGATCATAACGTTTGGGAGTAATCCAACGAAATAACCATTCACTCAAATTAATTAGATAAATTCAATAGACAGTATTCAATATTGCAAATAAACGCCATCCGATTTACATTGCCAGTCATGCGTGTCTGTGTTCTTGATACATATCGTCTGGTTAGGTTAGGTTAGGTTTTACGAGAATATACAATAAGACCTTTTCCGTTGAAACTTATTAGTTTACGGACGTTTAAATGTTTTGTTCCCGACTGTTTGCAACTCAGAATGCAGGTGCAGTGTGCATTGACCTTTCAGGTTACTGCCATTTACCTACAGCAGTGCACAGGGTCGCATCTATGTGGGGAACAGAGAATTGACTCTAGTTAAGGTAATTCCAAATTACGATAGTGTATTGATCACCATTGGGAACTACTTTTGATACTTTTTAATATACTTTATTTACTTTTTATAACAATGCCTTTAATTAAACATCGCTGCTTTCCCTGTCCTTTGCAGCCTTTGGAATACAGTTCTGCATTTCTAGTTAATTATAGATTGGTACTATGCTTCAATTATTTGGTTCTAGTAAAAATTACGTGTTTACCCCTGGGCTTTCGCAGCCCACTAGCACCGTACAACACCTATATAGGAACTTTTCATTATCTTTTAAATATTCCGCTCCGCCTGTGACTTCGTACTATCTCTATGTATCTTGAAATAAATAATATACATATAAACAGAGAATATTAATGATAAATGATTTAAGAAATATACTTTATTTTTGTAGATTGCGTTCTAGACACTTTGAAAGGGGTCCCATCTGAGTCCGGCCCTGACGCTACTTTCCCTGAAAGCAGTCGACATAATACAGCCTTTTGCAGCTAATTGCCTCGCCCAGCCGGACAGATGGCTAAGGCCTGTAGACACACCTGTGTACGACTGCTTTTGTCCAGTTTTGTCCACGGAAGTGCAGGAGAAAATGAAATTCTGTGACCGAGAGATAGAGACTTTCCTAAGCGAGGGGTGAATTCAAAAAAGATTTATTTCGTCGGATAAAATTATCACTTGAAACCGTCACGTTCTTTAACTTAATACCTAACCGCCTGGGTGGCTCAATGTAAACAACATTGGGTTTACGTTTCGGAGGTCGCGGGTTCGATCCCCAGCGGGGTACATATTTAGTACTCGGTATGGTTGGTGGTATTAAATGTCCGCCTGGCTAGCTACCACCATCTTAATTAAATCTGCCGCCAAAACAGCAATGTTAATAGCATTGTTGTGTTCCGGTTCTCAGAGATAAGATAGCCAGTCCCCCAAATGAGATGGGGTTTCCGGGTCAGTACGCTACCACCTTCGGCCTCATCTGGACTTAACATCAGGTGTGATTAAGTTCATGTGCTAACCCGTTGTGGATAAAAACAAAATATTAAAATTATTGTCATGATTGCTCATTCACAAAGACTCCCCAAAGAAGAACGAGCAAGAAACTCAAGGGATGCTCGTTTTAAATAAGTTTTGCGTTACATTTGTAATCCTAAAATAAATGTGTGATAAAGACGATGATTATAAAAACATCTAACACCTATTGAAGTCTTATCTGTAAACAAAACTATTACACGTCTTCGTAATTATACGTCTGGATTTCTATAAAACATGCCCTAGCTATACGCGTATCATTTCACAACAGCCAGGCTCTAGGCGCGATAGCTAATTCCTCGCAAAGTTATCGACACCATTGTTATTTGCTATCCAATTTACACACATAGACAACAAGTAACTTGTAATTAAATACATGTTTTGTAATATTGTGTAAAACTAAGACTATTGCGCAACTAAATTAGTTTAGGAGATGTTTCACAAACGCTAATTAGAGTTTTCAAGTGTTACTCCACGTCCGAAAGAATGTAGGTGTTGTATTGGCAGAATCAATAGTAGATGATTACGTGGGCTACTGAAGTAGATCTAAGTCGGTCTTCACAATGTCGATCTGTGAACGAATCCCGTGGTAGCTCGACAGTGCTTCAGCCCTAGCATGACATTATTTGTCGCGCGCGACGTAGGAATGAGAGTGGGATAGTTGTCTATTTCGTATCTCGTGCGATAAAGGTTTAGTGCACCTGTCATGCTACGGGGGCAGAGACAAGGAGTACAGGAGTTAAAAAAAATTAAACTACCTGTGCTAATATCTTCTATTTCACTTACCACTTTTTCCTTACGGTAAAAAAAAAATTCTGACATCCTGGGCTCGGTTCCCTCATTCTGCCACACACTCATGGCCGTAACGGATTTCTCGAGAGAAAGAAAGGTCACATTTCTTGATAGTTAATCACAAATTGTTTTAACTATGACAATCGACACCTAGATTTTCAATTTTGACAAAATTACGAAAGAAATTTCTTAGTCGATTCGATTTTATTAACCATTTAAATGCAATTATCTGTAATATTATTTTCTCCGTAATCTTAGTAGGTATACTTACTGTTGAGTGAGTTAATCTCTTAAGATTGACGGTTGGACTGTAAATCCAGGTGTTTACAAGACCTGGGCGACTTGTCTCAATGTGAATTAGCGATTAAGGCCACTTTCACGCAATAAACAAGAATTTACAGTGTTATTTATTTATATGAAATATGAAACTGTATTAAGCTGCCTGCAAACGCAATTTATTACTTTAATGGGAAAGGCAACGCGTAAAGGTGTTCGTTTAAAAATTAAATAACTTTGTCTCCGCTGATCTCTATCAGTCAATTGATCTTGAATCTGAGTCATCTTTAACAAAAAAAACCAGGAAATTTGCAGATCGACATTCTCACCGTAGATATCTTTTTAAAGGTCTGTACAATTCTGTTCGCCTGCGAGCCGTCTGATCTGACTAACGTTCAAAACGAAGAAGCCTAACCAGAGAGGCGTGCGAATTAAAAATATTATATATCCTAATTGTACCTATTTATATTAGAAGTGGCCAGTAATGTCCTCCTCAGACGGGCCTTGACTTAACAAGGCTGACATTTCGATGAACCTGAACTAGATTTTTTTAATGCGCAACGGATTACCACTAGACCTAAATCACACCTGATGCTGTGAAATGAGGCTACATTTCGAAAACCATAACACGAAGCAAACTAATTGTGCGGTGGAATATTTGTGTATGTGTTTCTGTAATATGCAAATAAACGTTTTATCTATCTTTTTTTTTTTTATATGAGAGGGCGGCAAACGAGCATGCGGGTCACCTGATGGAAAGCAATCACCGCCGCCCATGGACACCCGCAACACCAAAAGGGTCACAGATGCGTTGCCGGCCTTTGAGGAAGGTGTAGGCTCGTTTCTAAAAGGTTCCAATGTCGTACTCGTTCGGGAATACCGCTGCCGGAAGTCCGTTCCACAGGGTGGTCGTACGTGGTAAGAAGTTTCTTGAGAAACGTACAGTGGTAGACTTCCACTGATCCAGGTGATGTGGATGGAAATTTAATTTTCGGTGAGAAGTGTATCGGTTAAATTGAGCAGCGGGTATTAGCTCGAACAGTTCTTCAGAACACTCCCCATGAAATATGCGATAGAGAATGCAGAGGGACGCGACGTCTCTTCGCAACTATCTATATCAATATCTGAGGTTAAGTGAAGATGAGGCCGAAGGTGGAGTGTAATGACACGGAAATCCCATATTATTTGGGGGACTGGCTATCTTATCTCTGACAAGACAACCGGAGCACAACAATGCTATTAACATTGACGTTTGGCGGCAGACTTATATAAGATAGTGGTAGCAAGCCATGCGGACATTTAAAATGCCCTACCACCCACCAAACCGTGTACTAAATATGGACCCTGCTGGGGATCGAACCCGCGACCTCCGATTCGCAAACCCTATGTTGTTTACCTTGAGGCGCGGAGGCAGTTAAATTATGCAAAATTGTGAAATTAGTGGAAGATATTATGCAGATTTTTAAAATTAATCTCAGCCATATGGTGAATTTTATTAATATAACTGTGATGCACTTAACATTCGAAATGTTTACCATAAACTTTTGTGTTTATATACAAATCATTTGAGCGAACGGAACAAAATGAACGCCTGAACAAATGGTAATGTCCTGTATTATTTTGAATATTTTATCAAAAAATCGCCCACTTATCCTATTAACCGAACTCCTTGCGACAAGAAAATGAACAAATCTACATGCGGATAGGTACAAATTATATTTAGTTACATATAGTAGACGCGTCTGACCACAACCTGACGCGGCGGCGAACATTATGCAGCCAAATGTGAACGACTATACATTGCAGAACGAATACGCACGCACATGATTGAACAAGCCTTTATTTTATTCAAAATCATTTACATTTTTAGGTGTATGGAGCTGAACCACCGATTCACGCGAACAGCTATAAAACTGATATCAAATAATGGACGAACGTGCTAAGCTGGAGGTGATTTCACACTTTACGATTTGGTTTACGTGCTGTGAATATCTGGTTAATTATTGCGGAATACGATGCCGTTGTCAATTGAAATCGTATTCGCGAATGAATACGTCTAAAAGCCATTCCACGTGTTTAATAAAATATTTATTTGTAAGAAATTAATAATCACCTAATTCTAATTACAAATACAACCTCACATGCACGTCATATTCAGGATGAAGGACATACGACCGTGATGACAGCACGCTCAGCCAATAAGCCGCACTCACGCTGACATCAATGTCGCCCATCACTTTCTGAGCAACCGCGTCGGTCAGGCCTGGAACAAGCTGCCTAAAGATGTTGTTTCCGCCCAATCAGTGAATTCGTTAAAACATTGATTTTTTTAAAAACGAATGCAAATAGTGCCTGAAAATAGTAATATAATAACCAATGTGAACTCTTCCAAATAGACCTACCAGTAGTAATGCAGCTCGTCTATAATAAAAATTTAAAAACCCGATTGTGTAATAAGCCAACTAATTAATATACCGAACAATCGCACTAAGAAGTTCGATTCTTCATTCATCATCCGAACAGCCAAGGCATGGAACTCCCTTCCGGATGTCAGTCTTTCCTGAATCCTACAACCTTGGGATCTTCAAGAGCAGAGTGAATAGGCATTTACTGGAATCGCGTGCTTCATCTTCGACTACATCGTCACTTTCCATCAGGTGAGATTGTGGTCAAACGCGAATCCAGTCATACATTAAAAAAAAAAACTAAAAAGATGGAAACGTTTATGCGATTTAGAAGCTCTCCACACTGCTGCATAGTAGTCTCACTTGTAATATACATTTTCAGAATCCCTCACGATGAGCCCTATCCTATGATACTCATAATGTAGTTCTAAAACCATTCTTGTTTTCATTTTGACAAAATTTTACTTTTACGGCCGCTGTGTTTTATTTTCGTGTGACGTAGTATGATACTTTGGCTGTCAAGCACGACGTATCTACGTTACCTCATTCATTAAAATCCATCCAGCGGTTCGGGTACTACGAGGATATAAAGAATCCCACACATATAACCCTTCTTGCAGCCAGGTAAAAATAATACAAATGTAAAATCGAGGCAAGAATACCTTGCCTTGAAAATTACAGAACGTCCGGCCCCGAAGTCCTAAAGTTTTGACTCCGAAAGCAAGTTGTTCTTAACCGATGTTGTTCCTAATTTTATGGTCTTTTATCTTTCTGCAGCCTCAGCGCCACCAGGCCTTGAGGTTTGAAGAGGACACATTTAATAACATTAAAGCCCAACAGAATCAAACGGACTCCGGTCCTTCTCGTCGCTCCGTAAAATAATACTTGGCTCAAGAATTGCAGGTGCCTTTAAGGTGGTAAAAGAATGGCGGATCGTGACCGAAAAACATGTTATGTGAAGACGTTTCAGGGTCCATATTTAAAGCACCAATTAAGAAAGAAGAAAGAAAGAAAAAGTATTTATTGCCAACAAATACAGAAAATTCCGTAGGTACAACATTTTGCATAATTAAATGTATTTGTGGAAAAGGAATTGGGCGTCAGCATTTGCTGCCAATATGTCGTATGGCAATTGACAGCGCTTCCCCTTTCTTTCAGCGCAACCCCTCTCTCACTTAGGTTTTCAAAATAAAACAACACAGTCAGGCGCGTTCCCACATACACTTATATGTGTGAGCAAAAAAAAAAGTGTATTAACTGTATTTCTTTTTTTTTATGATTGACTGGATTCGCGTTTGACCACAATCTCACCTGATGGAAAGTGACGATGTGGTCGGAGATGAAGCACGCGATCTCAGTAAATGCCTATTCACTCTGCTCTTGAAGATCCCAAGGTTGTAGGATTCAGGAAAGACTGACGTATACACCGCCGTTTACACAATCAAACCAACAAATCAGTTAAGTGGAGCATAACTTAAAAATAAACCAATTCGACACCATCACTGGCGTTTCTAAATAAACACATCACCGCAGAATGGTATTAACGTTCACGATTTAGGTCAAACAACAGTCTCTTGAACAAACCACACCAAATGTAGCAACTCAATGAAACCTCATTAGCATCGTGGGTTTTACAATTAGTGGTTAGAATTCACACTGGCCTGTACTTACCTCATTGTGTCGAAGTATGGCGAATGAGTGAAAGTACGCATTTGTATGGACAGAATGATTCTTGTTCATTACAATATTCCCAATTTGCAGACCATAGTATCAGAAAACGGTAAACCGATTGATGAAATTTCATATGTTCTGTTCTGAAGAACTGTTCGAGCTAATACCCGCTGCTCAATTTAACCGATACACTTCTCGCCGAAAATTAAATTTCCATCCACATCACCTGGATGAGTGGAAGTCTACCACTGTACGTTTCTCAAGAAACTTCTTACCACGTACGACCACCCTGTGGAACGGACTTCCGGCAGCGGTATTCCCGAACGAGTACGACATTGGAACCTTCAAGAAACGAGCCTACACCTTCCTCAAAGGCCGGCAACGCATCTGTGACCCTTTTGGCGTTGCGGGTGTCCATGGGCGGCGGTGAATGCTTTCCATCAGGTGACCCGCATGCTCGTTTGCCGCCCTCTCATATAAAAAAAAAAAATGTTCAAAGGTACGTAATTTTTGTGGTGATACTTCCTACATCTTAAAGTTCCTGATCTTTTGTAGAGGGATAGAGTACCCATCACTAATAGAATAAAAATGATTTCGAACCATTCTGTAGCTTGCTTTAGGTATAGTTTCTCTCTTCAATTTAAGAGCTATGCTCTTGTCGGTGGACTAATGACCACGTCTCTCTACTTTCCGCCCTCGTTTTAACCTCTTGGTACGACACGACATTCACCTTTTCTTTCACTTGGTCAAAGTAATTACGCCTAGGTCTTCCCCTTCCTCTCTTTGTTTCAATCTTTCCCTCAACTATGTTCTTCAAAAAATATCGTATCGTATCAAGTGACCTATCATTTAATTATAAAACCTACAAATTAAAGTTACCACTGTGAACTTACTTGCATTCTAGAAGATGCCAAGATCTCCTAAAAATCCTAAAATAATCAATGCGGCTACTTTATATTTTCTAAAAATTTTGCCCTCGCTGAAATTTTTTTCGAAATAGTTACTGGGAATTCTAAGTATATACTCCGATGCAATGAAATTCACAGTGGTAATTTTAATCTAACAGTCTATGTTTTATTACTAAATACATATACTATATCTAAAGCAAGCTATGCTAAGTTGTGTAGGTAGAAGCGCAGTGGAATTTGGCTGGGCCCATAACCCAAATGTCCGCGGATCGAAAACACGGTCTACTACCTAAAATGAAGGGTGAGGGACTACCCTCACCCTTCAGGCATTTATTCAGGCCCAGTAGGGCCTGGATAAATAAATAAATATTACTTACACCAATCATCTAGTCCCAAACTAAGCAAAGCATGTATTATGGATACTAGATAACGGATAAACATACATAAATATTTATATAAACATCCATGACTCGGGAATAAATAAACTTGCTGTTCATGTCAGCCGTTTACACAAAGTCTCTAAGTCATTTAACGGGCAATGTATACCTTTTTATAATAAGGATCCAGTGGACATTAAAAATTTACCTTTAAATAAATTCAAAACCATCATGAAACAGACATTATTTATCAAAGGCTATTAAAAAATTTCTCACTATCTGGATGATAAGCAAGCATGGACATAGACCGCTCGGCGATATTCAGTCTAATTATACAATATAATATAATTGTAACCCAAACTTATTTTAAAAGAGCAACCCTTGAGTTTCTTGCTCGTTCTTCCCTGGGGAATCAGCTTTGTGAATGAGCAATAATGTCAAAAACTTTAATAATAAGATAAAAAATGTGACGTTTTCAAGTGATAATTTTTAACCTACGAAATAAATATTTTTTGATTGGATTTTAAATGTTCGTATTCATCATACAAACATTTACCTCTCGCGGGATTCCAACCCGCAACCGTTGGTTTCGCTGATAGGTTCACTATCCACTACATCAATCGGTGGTCTAAGAGAGGATCGCAAAAGTAACACTCTTCTATGTACGTGGCCGATACTCAGATTTAGGCAATCCAGGTCTTGCACATAGGCTGGCTAGGTCACATATCGCTTCACACACAAGTTTAGTGGTATTTTGGTATGTCCACGGGTGGGACTAACCCAGAGGCAGTGCTACTTGTCTGTCTGCTTTGAATCACCGTTTCAGCTTTGAAGCTGAGATTGGAAATTTGAAGGTGTGCAGTTATATCTAGTATATGCTTCTTCTTCAATTTAAGAGCGATCTTGTCTCTGGAGTAATGACCACGTCTCTCTACTTTCCACCCTCTACTACTACTACTCTTACTTTCTATATGCTACGGAACCTTAAATTCAAGTATGCCCGACATACACTTGACCGGTTCTTCTACATTGACTAGAATATTTGAAAGCGTGCCTCGATGTCTGGCGCTCGGTTATATCATCATAATTATTCATAGGTATTACTAATTATAATTATATCACGCCTGTTCGACAAATTATAAAAAAAAATGAGACAACATTCGCTAGCCAATAATCACTAGATCCGGCTTGGGAAAACAGTGTAATAAAACGCGACATAAATATATAAAAAAAAAGATGGGTCTAGCTAGCTGGGCTAGGTTTTAAATAATGTGTATCCAGAATTTCAGGCTGAGATTGTGCTTGACGACCGATTGGTGTAGTGGATAGTGACCCTATCAGCGAAACCAACGGTTGCGGGTTCGAATCCAGCGAATCGAATCCCCCCACAAAAAAAAAACTACCTTACCTTACCTTCTATTTCACTTACCTTATATGCCCTATTTTTTTCCATACGGTAAAAAACTCATCTATATGAGAGACGAAACGGTTCTAAGATATTTATTTTTTAACACTATCTTTTGGTCTAGTCTACCTGTACGATATTTAGTCGTTTGTTGTGTTTTTTTTTTTTAATGTTTCGGACACTTACAATCTAGTCCCAAACTAAGCAAAGCTTGTGCTATGGATACTAGATAACGGATAAACATACATAAATATTTGTATAAACATCCAAGACTCGGGAATAAATGTTCGTATTCATCACACAAACATTTATTTTTGTGTGATGAATACGATTCGAACCCGCAACCGCTGATAGGGTCACTATCCACTACACCAATCGGTCGTCAATTTGTTACATTAATGTTGTGGGGGTTTTATAAATTTTCAATTTATAGTTGTTTGTTCCTTTGAGTCTGTTAGGAGCTGAAATACAAAAAAATACTAAATGCGCCTCTCTTATACTAAATTTACCTAAGGTATTCATCACAAAGAACATATTACTTAAATTTCGCCCTCGGCATCGCCTGTGTGGATTAAGTTTTTCGCGGATATGTTTAATTTGTTTATCCCGCGGGAACTACTCACGTTATCGGGATAAAAAATATCCTATGTTTTAATTCAGGGTATGTTCAACCTATAGGTAAACCAATTCATCTTAGTCCGTTCATCCGTTTCGCCGTGATGGAGAAACAAACAAACATCCCAACCTTCGCATGTATAATAATTCAATTCAATGTGTTTATTTCATTCTCGCGATAAGCTTACAACAATACAGTGCACAATATAATTAGACGCAGAACTTTTTTTAAACCCTTAATTTGTGAGAATCTGGTGTCTGAAAAACGATAAACTAGTGTTACAGATCACCACGTTCTCACCTCTAGCACAGATTATAAAAAAAATTTGGTTGAACATGAACAACATTGAATATAAAAACTCACATATTGGTGAGATATTGTGAGGAATGTTGCTTGCAGTGTTGCTGGTTTTCAGTCGTCGTTGTGTGTGTGTGTGTGTCGTCCCCCCCCCCCCCCAGCAGAGTTGCCAAGAAACAATTAACGACTTTCCAATCGCTATAACTTTTTAATTTATTATTTACTAAGGAATAACTAAGGAAGAACCTTTAAATGATAATCAAAAAACGATTAAGTAGAAAATTTTCCTCTTTTGTTCGACGGAAACTAATGAACTTCTGTTAATTGCGTTAAAAGAAAGACGCAAACTAAACGCAACTCTCACTCAAATATAACTTTAGTTTTACTTTCAAAAGGACACATTAAGTAGGTATACAATATTTTCGTAACATCAAATAACTTCTCTTAGTGTTCTTACAGGCTTCACAAACTTAGGGTCTTTGCCTCGAAATTTAGGGTGGCACTATGCCTATTACTTTTTTATAGCCTAAATTTATTTAGGACTATTTTTAGAGGCATAAAATAACCCCCTCTAAATCAGTCTAAAACGAGAAAGTATTCGATTTCTAATTCAAAACATAAGTAAAAAGCGAAGTAATATTTTATTACAGGGTTTTCAGCGCCTATTTACCATAATAAAAGTTTATTACTTATGTGCATTTATCCGAATGCTCTTAAACGGTGAAGGAAAACATCGTGAGGAAACCTGCAGGCCTGAGACATAAAAATCAAAGGCATGTGAAGTCCCCAACCCGCATTGGGCCAGCGTGGTGGACCATAGTCCCTCATATACGAGGGAAGGTCTATATCCTTGCAGTGGGATGTTTACTGGCTAATGATATGGAGAATTACGGCCCAAACCCTCTCCCAGTGAGAGCAGGTTATAGCCCAATAGTGGATACGTGTAAGGCTGTTCAGCCTAGTTGCAATTGACTAGAATTTGAAGAAAATAAATAATAATAATAAAAATAAATAAATATCCTTAGACATACCCAGCGCCATCTAGTTCCACAGTAAGCAACTATAGGCTTGTGTTGTGGACACCAGATGGTTGATATACTACATAAATACATTTGAAAATGATATACTTATTTTAAGTAATGACGTAAATTATTCGATAATTTTCTTTTGTAACTGACTATTCGACCACCCTGTGGAACGGACTTCCGGCAGCGGTATTCCCGAACGAGTACGACATTGGAACCTTCAAGAAACGAGCCTACACCTTCCTCAAAGGCCGGCAACGCATCTGTGACCCTTTTGGTGTTGCGGGTGTCCATGGGCGGCGGTGACTGCTTTCCATCAGGTGATCTGCATGCTCGATTGCCGCCGTCTCATATAAAAAAAAAAGACTAACACATCACACTGTCAATGGAGTGTGCTGTGCAAACGTATTTATTTAGAAAGTATCTCAATTTATATTCTATACAAATAACTTGTACAAGTGCTATGACTATCGCCTATACATAAATATTGGAGTACGTACTCAAACATATCATCAACCAATACTAATAAATAATTATTAATGTAAATAGGAAGCAACCATTGGTCGCTGACACTTTTTTTTTTTGTCGAACGGAAACGCATTTACTCGTTCAACCCGCCGCCGACGGGGATATGTGGGACATCCCGCTCCTACCCACTAAAACCCCCACGACGCGACCTCCCTCGGCAGTAGGGAGGACTTGGGAACGCATAAGCGGCTCCAGGTCCCCGCTCCCTTCACAAGGGGAGGCCCGTTCCCGGAGGGCGGCTAGCGCGCCCTCTACGGGGGGCGCTGTCGAGCCTCACACCGCGATCAGCGGGCGGTATGAGGCGCGACAGGGCCCGATGCGACGCACACCCTCCCGGTCGCTCCGGGGGTGTCATCCTCTCCCGGGTCGAGTCCGGCGACTACATCGCTTGTCGCTGACACCTACTTACATTATATAGGTATGTCGCAGGCAGATCGTTATTAACTAAGCGAGTATTAAGTCCAGTAAGGTTACACTTTTAACTTCTTATAATATTAAAGGCCGTTATTCTTTGCACATGGATAGAGCACCTGTGATAGGATATGTTGTCAAACGAAATGGTAGTTTCCTTTAGATAATAGTACTCGTATAAATATTTGGTAATAAATAAATAAATATTTCGGACACTTACACCAATTATCTAGTCCCAAAGTAAGCAAAGCTTGTGCTATAAACATACATCAATATTTATATAAATATCCATGACTCGGGAATAAATGTTCGTATACATCACACAAACATGTACCCCTCGCGGGATTCGAAACCGCAACCGTTTGTTTCGCTGACAGGGTCACTATTACACCAACCGGTCGTCAAAACCGGTAATAAAACATAGACAATTAGATTAAAATTACCACTGTGAATATGAATATAATAGGTATATATTGCGTCGGTGAATATAGGTACATAGAACTGTAACTATTTTCAAAAAAATCGATCAATAACATCTTTATATTTATGAAAAATTTCACAGAGGGAAAATATCACGATTCAATAAAATATTTTTAGAATATATGAAGTACCTAGCCATTCATTATTTTTTTAGCATCTTCTGCAACGCAATGAAGTTCACAGTGTGGTAACTTTAATTTAATATTGCAGACTTTTTGATGTACGCTGTATTCTTCATTGCACAATTAACAAATGCTAAGATTGGTGGTAGGGCGTTTTAAATGTCCGCCTGGCTAACTACCACCATCTTATCTAAATCTGCCGCCAAGCAGCAATGTTAATAGCATTGTTGTGTTCCGGTTGTCAGACATAAGATAGTCAGTCCCCCAAATGTGTTGGGGTTTCCGAGTCAGTACGCTTCCACCTTCGTCCTCATCTTCACTTAACATCAGGTGTGATTGAGGTCAAGTACGAACCCGTCGTGCATAAAATAAATAAAAAAAAGCTACATTGTTAATTGTGCAATAAAGAGTATTTGATTGTTATAACTAAACTATACCTAAAGCAAGCTACAGAATGGTTACAAAACATTTTTATTCTGTTACTGATGGGTACTCTATCCCTCTACAAAGAATCAGGATCTTTAAGATTATAGGGAGTTACACCACAAAAATCACCCATTTTTACTGGACTATAAGCCAGGTTTTCAAGAAGTGTTTCCTGCAGGGTTGTGATAAATAATAATAAATATTCTTAGACATACACACAGCGCCATCTAGTTCCACAGTAAGCAACTATAGGCTTGTGTTGTGGATACCAGTTGGTTGATATACTACATAATAACATTTTTTTTTGTAAATAAATACTTATTATAAATGAAATGTAAACATCCATAAATCCGGTACACATGTCCGTATCCATCACACAAACAGATGGCCCTAGCGGGATTCGAACCCGTAACCTTTTGGTATAGTGGTCAGTTGCTAACCACTACACCAAACAGGTCGTGTGATGTGTGATGGAAACCAAAAAGCCTTTCTAGTATGTTCGTAAAACCATAAACAAATCAAAATCTGATGTTAACTCTTTGAACATAGACAGCGTGTTATCCGTTAATTTTCGTTTTTTGCCAAAACAACGGTCTCTTGCCATAATCAGCGATGAGCTCTAGTGCCGACGACGTGACGGGCCATAAACAATGTCCGAAACCGGTCCCGCTACGGGCGGCTGCTTGGATTTAAACACGTTTGATTAACATTGGGTCTTTACCTATGAAATTGGTGTTTTTTTCTACGTTAATCATATCTAGCAATTCCTGCGATTTTCAAAGCTACATCCAAATGTGTTTTTTATTTGGAAAATGGATTATTATATCAAGGTTTCACATGAAATATTTTTTAATTTCTGGGCTAATCCCATATAAAAAAAATTTGAACAAAGCTCTTTTCATGTGCTTCCCATAATCATTTCTTAGATTCGCTGAAACTTTTATAAAGCGGTTTTTTTTTTAAATTAACGCTGTCTATACTTAATGTTATCCGATAATACACACAAAGTTTAGATAAATTTGGATTTGCCGTTCCCAAAAAAAAAACAAAAATGTTTTTATGGAGAAAACAGTCTTAATGTAATTTTTCATACAAAACGCCAATTTCATAGGTAAGGACCTAATATTAATATTAGTTATGGAGCATTAAAAGTTTGTTTTTACCCGACTGCTCAAGAAGGAGGGTAATGTTTTTAAAAATAAATAAAAAGTTTAATGTAGAACTTATTATTTTATTGTTACTTTAAAATCGTGTTCAATAAATGAGGACCTTATAGTAACTCGGGCATCGTTATTAACTCAGACAAGCGAGTTCAGTAATCACTAATTATTATAAATCAAAGTAATTAAACACCTGCAACTAATTAAAAAATTGATATTTAAACGAATATCACTTCAGACTCAATCATTAGTATCTATTACTGAGTGCCAGCACTGTATCTAATTACACTTTATACAGACATGATAACAAAGAAAATAATTTAACTAGACATTTGCGTAACATTATGTAGTGAATGGGTAATTTTAAATGAGACAGTTACGAGAGTTTATTCCGTCCAGTGGCGCCCTCATTGGATAAATTAAGATTTATTTTTAAATACAGAATAAATCAAAAAATCGGTCTGACCTGCACCCGAGAAGCTTAAATATAAATAATACCTTAAACACTGCAAGCGATTGTGCGTGACCATACACCCTTTGCTACAGAGCTCTCGTCGTAGCATTTATCTCAGGCTCTAGGCAAGTTTCTCTAGCTATAGATATAAGTTCTGTAGCAACAAGGTTACATTCCATATCTATCCCATCAGTGATTGCCACCACAGCCAGTCTATCCACCACCTCATTACAACAAATCCCTATGTGGGATAAAATAAACTTTGATAAACTGCGGGCCGCAGTCGCAAGCGCAACCTGCCTTACAATGTTTACGACATATTTATTTACAGCCATCACTTGTTACTTTATTTACATCTACATGGATATTTATTGTAGTATAAATATATAATAATATATACTTAAATATGATTTATTGTTTATAATATAATATTTTTTTTTTTTATGCACAACGGGTTGGTACTTGACCTCAATCACACCTGATGTTAAGTGAAGATGAGGTCGAAGGTGGAAGCGTACTGACCCGGAAACCCCAACACATTTGGAGGACTAGCTATCTTATCTCTGACAACCGGAACACAACAATGCCATTAACATTGCTGCTTGGCGGCAGATTTAGATAAGATGGTGGTTTGAAGCTAGCCAGGCGGATATTTAAAATGTCCTACCACCAACCAAACCGAGTACTTAAACATGTACCCCGCTGGGGATCGAACCCGCGACCTCCGAATCGTGAGACCAATGTTGTTTATATTGAGCCACGGAGGCGGTTAATTTATATATTTAATAACTTGTATAATATCAATATAATAAATAAATAAATAAATATATCGAACACTTACACCCAATCATCTAGTCCCAAACTAAGCAAAGCTTGTACTATGGATACTAGATAACGGATAAACATACACAAATATTTATATAAACATCCATGACTCAGGAATAAATGTTCATATTCATCACACAAACATTTACCCGTCGCGGGATTCGAACCCGCAACCGTTGGTTTCGCTGACAGGGTCACTATCCACTACACCAACCGGTCGTCATGGTAATCATGTGTATTTCATATCCATTTGCGTTCTCATACCGCTCACTAGTTCCAAACTGGTCCCAACAGAATACCAGCGCTCCATCCGTCCGCGGGCGGAGCACCATGCTGAGTTGGAACCATTTTGTCCCTACAGCACACCCCTCCCCACAAGAAGCCACCAAAATCTTTCGTAAAGCATTCCGTCACTTTACAAACATAATAAGTGACATTTTAGAATTTTTATTCCTGTAACACTACTATACTATTCTGTTTGTTTGTTTGTTTGTAAACGCTTTATTGTACAAAAAGGCAATACATTAATTTTGCATTGATACATAAATTGAGTACAACGGCGGACTTATCCCAAAGAGGGATTTCTTCCAGTCAACCATAGGGTTAGTTAGAAAACAGCAGATTGGGCGTATACAAATTACAGCAAATTCAAACTAAAGCAAAGCAAATACCTACACTACACACTAACAAATATATATATATATATATATATATATATAAGTATATAAAAGTAATAAGAAAAATATATAATAATACATATACATACATACAACTATATCTTAATACAATATATACCTACATACTAATAATACATATAAATAAATATGTATATAAATAAGGAAATACTTAAAGAGAGGATTTAACACGCAGTTGTCATTCATCAAAAGTAGCTACCGCTCAAAACGCGTTAGAACCAGAGAGCTTTTTGATGTTAGTTTTAAAAGCATTTAGTGATGGAGACTTTCTCACATGCAGCGGCAGTTGGTTCCACAATCGTACAGCCTGGACAGTAAAGGACTACTATTCTGTATTACTAATTGTTATCATTCTACAATGTGCTTAGAGGCAAATAAACAAATTATCTATCACCTATCTATCTATCAACGCGGTCACGGGCCCTGTCCCGATTAGCAACCAAATACAGTATCGGGATAATACTGTATGTATTATTCGCCGAGATCTTAAAAAGGACAGTTAATTTCATACCTATTATTATTATGCATAAATGAATGATTCGTTGCAGGTGTCTAAGCACATCAAATGTTCAGAATTAACATATTACGAAAGCTTATGTTAATGAATGTGAATGACAAAATACTTTTTCAAATTTTTATATGACAACTTTCATCTCCTCATGTGGGTTGGATACTCGTAGATGTTAATTGAATTATGTAGGTATAGGTAGGAGGTAACAGGTTGGGTAATGTTACTCGGAAAATACAAAACGAAAACGCAGTGCCAAAAAAAAAACAAATTTGGCATCAATCTGTCGCAGAATTTTGTCTATGGCACATAGACTTTTTAGCGGGAACTCAGCGTATGTTGCATGCTTTGTATTTGTTTTTATTTCTTGAAAATTTTGAGTTTTGAAGCTTAATAACTGTAGAATATTGTACGGCAAAAGTCAGTGATGGTATACTAGAAAATTAAAGTGTGTAACGAAGCTTCCGGGTTCCCACAAGAAGCCGCCAAAATCTTTCGTAAAGCATTCTGTCACTTTACAAATACCACAGCCTCTGACAAATAAAAGACAACTGTTAAAAATTACTACAGACTTACAATTTTAATGAAACTCGCTATTGATGTTGCTCAGTAAATTTGATTAATTTTGGCATTCAACATTTTAACGGAAAACACCCCCATCGTGTAGGGGGTGAAACTGAAGTTCGTATAGTGTCCTTCACTCATTCGATACGAATGTAGCTCTGTAGGATTAGCACAACTTATATGAGGCGACATAATAGCGACTCGACAAAGTTTCTCATGTCACAAATCTTGTCAAGTTCTAAAAATTTGCGTCACATGCCTATTGGTCCGATCAATCAAGTACACTTTATTGCACAAAAATTTAAGAATACACTTCATATATATAGCTTCAAAAATTGAACAACCACAGTCCAGTAAAAAATATATACTTTTACTTCCTGTAATCTTAAAGGCCCTGATTTTTTGTATTGTAAAAGAAATCAGTGATATTGTAAAAAATATTTTCTAACGGATCAGGAGTTTGCTTTAGGTATAGTGTAGGTATTTAGTTATAAAACCTACAATATTAAATTTAAGTAACCACTGTGCACTTCATTGCGTTGTAGAAGATGCTAAGAACTTAATTAAGAGCTTAATCAATAGCTAATTTATATTTTCTAAAAATAGTTTATTTAATCGTGATATTTGCCCTCGATGAAATTTTTCACAACTGTAAAGAAGTTATTGCTTAATTTTTTTGAAAATACTTACAGGGGTTCTAAGTATATTCTCCGACGCAATGTAATTCACAGTGGTACTTTTAATCATATAGTCTATGTTTTATTACTAAATATGTATATTATAACTAAAGCAATCTACCAATTTGTTAGATTCTATCACTGCCAAGTACTCTATCCATGTGCAAAAAAATCACGGCCTTTAAGATTATATAGCAAGTAAAAGTAAATCCTTACTGGACTATAAATTAGCAACGCAATATCATCTTCCATTGGTAATCGATTCGATTATGAGGACGTGACGAGACAAAGCCTCCACTCTTTTTTTTTTTTTTTTTTTTTTATGGTTAACTGGACACGCATTTGACCACAATCTCACCTGATGGGAAGTGATGATGTGGTCGAAGATGAAGCACGCGATCTCAGTAGATGCCTATTCACCCTGCTCTTGAAGGTCCCAAGGATGTAGGATTCAGCAAAGACTGACGCCGGAAGGGAGTTCCATGCCTTGGCTGTTCGCATTATGAATGAAGAACCGAACCGCTTAGTGCGAATGTTCGGTATGTTAACTACATGCGGGTGGAATCCCTCCCCGCGGCTAGTAGTCCGAAGATGGAATGGCGATGGTGGAATAAGATTGTGTAATTCCAACGGTAATTCCCTTCGGGGAAGATATAGGCCATAATGCAGTTAAAAGTGTATCATTACTGGACTATTTGACGACCGGTTGGTGTAGTGGATAGTGACCCTGTCAGCGAAACCAATGGTTGCGGGTTCGAATGCCGCAACGGGTAAATGTTTCTGTGATGAATACGAACATTTATTCCCGAGTCATGGATGTTTATATAAATATATATGTATGTTTATCCGTTATCTAGTATCCATAGTACAAGCTTTGCTTAGTTTGGGACTAGATGATTGGTGTAAGTGTCCCAAATATTTATTTATTATATATTATTATTTATATTTATTTATATATTTATACTATTACTCGTAAAGTATTCTTTCTTACCTGCTGGTGGTATATTTGACAAAACTGTTCTGAAACAAAGAAAGAAAATCATTAATAAAGGTCGAGAGACGGTCACACGAGAAAGAGGAAAGAAATAGCATTGCAATTAATGAATGATGGGACCTCTGACCGCTTTCGGTAATAAGCAGGCACTTCGATGGAGATTATAACGTTATTATTAAGTAAGAACACATTAAAGAGAGATATGTGATAAATTAATCATCATCTCATCATCTCAGCCCGTAAACATCACATTGTAGGGATATAGGCTTTCCCTCGCATAATGAGGAAGTGTGGGCCATGTCCACCACGCTGGCCCAATGCGGGTTGGGGACTTCGTATGCCTTGACATAAGTCGCCTCCACAAAGTCAGTAATTCATTCAAAGGGTTATGTATACGCTTTTTCAATAAAGTTCCTGTTGATATACAAAATCTTCCTTTCAATAAATTTAAAGATACTATAAAACAGAAACTTATTAAGAAAGCATATTATAAAATATCAGATTATTTAGATGATAAACAATCATGGACATAACCAGCCCGTTCGCATAACCAGGCTATTTCACAATTAATAATGAAATATTATAATATAAAATAATAATTTTGTAATATAAAAACCTTTTTTTAAAAGAGCGACCTCTCGAGTTTCTTGCTTGTTCTTCTCAGGGGAAAATTGCCTTTTGAACAAGCAGTAGCTTTAAAAATGTAAAATCTGACTATTTTGTGTATGTGTACCTACAAAATAAAGCATTTTTTGATTTTGATTTTGGAATTTTTGTATTGTAGGTGTTGTGAGGTGTAAACAAATGCTGTAGATTCTATGTAAATAAGTAAATAAATAAATACTCATACAGGACTATCAACAGTAAACCTTTGATTTAAACATTCGCACTTGTCAAACTGAAACGACGTGCTTGGTTAAGCATCTAATTTCACTAGCTGTGTAAAAATCACAATCCATTGTCGAGCTCATCCTTTTTTTAAAACGCTGGGCACGCCACTGTACAGAGAAGTATAAAGATACTACCTATAGTATAAGTTCTTTCTTAGTACTGTTAAAATACGAAGTCTTTTCTAGGCGAATCCTTTGCAATATGCATTCCCTTGTCGAGTGCAAAAATAAAATCGTGCTTACCAGCTCGGAAAGATCGCTTTTCTTGCTGAAAAACGCTGGCCCAGTGCTGATTGCTGGATTCGTGTGAGACTAGTGACTGTTGTACACACCTGAGTATTTTTAAGCCGCCCCTATGGGCCACCGACTTGGCTTAACGACTGCCTTCAAATGAAAACCGGGACCGACATGTAACGTGCCCACGGAAGCACTCCTATTAAAATACGGCTTAAAAATCTCAACAACGGTGTTTTGTGAAACTTTCCGAGTTAGGGCTTGTGTACTCGTCTTTGTACTCCAGTCGGGGTCTCATAATGGAGCATTAAAAATATTTATGTAGTTAGTGAATACCTAAACAGAAAGTTATTAATAAAGCCATTATTATCAAATATCAGGCTATTTAGATGATAATCATCGCTGGACATAATCAGATCGTTCGCATGCCAGGCAATTTCACAATTAATAATGAAATATGAAAACGTTTTTGTAATATAAAAACCTTTATGTAAAATCAAAGCCTGATTTTAAAAGAGCAACCCTTCGAGTTTCTTGCTTGTTCTTCTCAGGAGAAAATTGCATTTTGAACAAGCAGTAGCTTAAAAAATGTAAAATTAGCTATGTAAGATTGACTATTCATTCATAGCATTTGCAACACATTTCGAATAGCTTAGCGGTAGCTCTTCACAGACATCTTGACTCGTTCGCGTTGTAGGTATTTAGTTAATTATGTTAAGCCCACTTTTGACAATTATTATTTTAAACGAGTATCATTATGATCCATACAATTGCTATACACCACCGTACAACAAGATCTTTATAGAATACACACTTACGGTTGATATTGAAAATTTTTGCACTAGTACCCTACCCTCGCTTTCTCTCGCAGGGCACTAGCTGAAAATCAGTGTCTTACCGCTATAGGTGAGGATCCACAGTGAGCGATGGCCCATTTGTGGTACAGATACACATACAACTCTATTATAAGTTGTAACAGTTGTACTTAATTTTAGTTTTTATTTTTATTACTGTGAAATAAGGCTACATTTTGTAAGAATAACATCAAGCAGAATGATTGTTGCGTAGAATATTTTTGTATGTGTTTCTGTAACATGCAAATAAACGCTTTATCTATCTATCTATCTATTTTAAATGTACTCTGTGTACCTACAAAATAAAGCATTTTTGACTTTGACTTAAGGATGTCTTGGCACATAACAAATTCTCATATAAAGGAACAAACATAGGCATGACATGAGGAAGTGTTGCCAAGCAAGAATACGTCATCGAGGTATTATAGTGCAGAGTGGGGGGTGTGTAATTTGCGCGGAATCCGTGTTTTGCTGACGGAGGAAGCGCGCGCACCCATTGTTATGGGTCACATTGTTCCTGTATGAAGCGGCGATGCGTATGCGCATAGAGATTGCGCTGCAATTGTTTTTAATAAACGGCCATTAAACGAGCGTGGTGTAACAGAGTAATGAGGTAATGACGTTATATGCAACTTTTGTGCTGTATGCTGTTACCGAGAGAACAGATACCACGATAACAGAATAATGTATGTCTTTCTCTGACAGTCCAAAGCTTAACCTATCTTTGATATTCTGCCATACCTAGGTACTATTGGCACTTTTACCTACGGTAGCCTTCACCCCACCATCAACGCTCACTGTGGTCTGGCGCTGTCCGTGGTGTATTAAATTAGGGAGTCGAGCTTCACTTGACTCTCTCCCCCATAGATTCCCGCTTTGGCTTTTTGCGTCACATTAGCTACACTCCCATTTGCTGGGACTTTCTTTCTTTCCTACTTTTCACCCTTAAATTCTTTCTTTAATTAGTCTGGGGTCCAAGTTAGCAATAGAGTCACGTAGGGCACCGTCTACCTTCAGTAGGCGCCGTGCAGAGTACCACTGTTGATCCTGGCTTACAGCAGTTACAGTGGGAGGAGAGCGGAGGTGGGATCTGTCAGTCCAAAGCAATATAGAATCGTTTCAGAAAAATAGTGACCTTACGTACGTGTAGATATAAGAATAAACTTACTGTTCATAACAATGTGTACCTAAGGCTTTTATTATAATAAGGTTACAGTAGACATTCAAAACTATCATAAAACACTATTTGGATGGTAAGGAAGCATAGACAGACCGCTCGGCGATATGACCCAAATATCCTTAAAAAGAGCAATCCTTGATTTCTTGCTTATCATTGCGTACAGGCATGCTCCCGCGGTCGCCCCCCAAAAAGACATTAATTAGCCTATCAGCAGTGTAGAGAAGAAAGAAAATAATCTTGCTTGTTCTTCTCTGGGGAGCTAACAGTAATTTTAATATTCATTTTTTTTTAATGCACGACGGGATCGTACTTGACCTCAATCACACCTGATGTTAAGTGAAGATGAGGTCGAAGGTGGAAGCGTACTGACCCGGAAACTCCAACACATTTGGGGGACTGGCTCTTATCTCTGACAAGGAACTCAACAATGCTAATAACATTGCTCCTTGGCGGCAGATTTAGATAAGATGGTGGTAGCTAACCAGGCGGACATTTTGTAAACAACAGGGTTTACATTTGGCCTCAATCACACCTGATGTTAAGTGAAGACGAGGTCGAAGGTGGAAGCAGTCTTATTTGTGGGACTGGCTATCTTATAAATAGATAGATAAACAGTTTAATGCATAAACTGGAACACATAAAAAAAGAAACTTTTTTTTTTATGATTAACTGGATTCGCGTTTGACCACAACTTCATGACAATCGGCAGATTTAGATAGGATGGTAGTAGTTAGCCCAGGCGGACATATAAAATTCCCTACCACCAACCAACCCACTGGAGATCGAACCGGTGCCCTCCGATTCTTAAACCCCATGTTGTTTACATTGAACCACGGAGACGGTTATATATTGTTCTGAGGAGGACCCAAAGATTATTATCAGTAATATCATTAAAACGAATAACAACCTCATCAATTGGAGTGATAATAACGCTCCCGCGCCGCCGCCATGTTGCCCACACACTTTACGGATTCATTATTACGATTATAACACGTTACGTAAACAAAATGTAATCTGTAATAACAATAGCGTTCGTGTGGGAGTCGCGCTCGGTTCTCATTAGGTATACGTATACCATTGGACAGTCGGCGTCGTACAATTATAGAGGTAGGGGTAGGGCTTTATCAAATTTAAGACCTGCAGTGTAGGCTGCCTAAAACGCCTGGTTTTTTCAGAAGAATGCCTGTCTATGTTAAAAGGCAGTAAGTAAGAAGAAATATTTAAATTTTATTGCATACGTAGTCATAATATACATATGTATTACCAATGAAATAATTAGTCTGAGACAGGCATTTCTGAATTTACCTAAACAAAGATATGCCGTAATTCAAAAATGCCTGTCTCTGACAAAATAATGCCGGCCGCACGTAAAGTTTAGACTTTAAAATGCCTGTCAAATGCGACAAACGCTGTTTTAATTTACATTAGTTTGAAAACAAACGCAAACGCTTATCGTAACGTTTTTGGTTATGGTTTAGATTAGGTATTATATTCAACCTTATTGTGATTGGCACCCTGTTTTAAGTATAATCATTAATCAGCCTCGTCGTCTTACTCGGAGGACATTTTTCTCCATGTTGTCGATTGTGAGGGGCGAGATCCGGAATCTCGAGATGTAGGTATCTCACATGGAATAAATGTCGTGACAACTTGGACATCTTAATTGAAAAGTAATATTTTTCATTCAGCATTCTGTCTACTTCATTTGCTACAAATTAATGTATAGAACACAGAATTATGTGGACGGAAGATCCAATACACCTGGGTAACTGTCTCTGAAAAGCAGCTTGCTATATTTTATTAAATTCTCAAGAGCAGGATGCGCTGGGAGGCTCTGAAGCAGCAGATCCAGCGGGCCGATGACATTCAGAATCTCTAGTTCTGTCGATTTGGTGAATCCGTTGTCCGGGGTGGATTACAAGGAAATAGTCTTCGATTAATTCCAACCCCGATAGTACCAGTTGGCCGTGTGGTTCCTGGAAGAGCAGAATACGACCAACCAGTCTCTTCTGGATGTCATAAAAGGCAACTAACGGATCACGTTTCGCGAGTGTGACACTATATTACACCAGAGATAGGCAGCAAAGTCATTGGTGACCAACAATCTGAGTACACCAAGCCACCTGCCTGGCGTGGTGAATAATCCTCTAGGGCTTATGTCCAGCAGTAGACTTTTATAGGCTGTTAATGATTAGTGTTAAAACAAATGAATAGTACTGAACAGTCCCGATTCGCACTTTCGAGTAGGTAGCAATAATAGGAGAGCAAACTTAAAACGAAGAGAATTCGATTGCTGACTGTACTTGTCAATTAAGTTACAACAAGTACAATGAATTCACTTTGTTTTTACTGTCTTGAGACTAAAGGAGTTTAATTTTAGAAGGGTTTATATTGTTTTACATTACTCAGTAAGTGTCTATAGCCACTACCTTATGCTTCAGTCATTATCCTCGTTTCATAGTGCATGCGGCCTTACCACGATCGTACGAAGCTAGCATCTGTTTTGTGTAGTGGTTACTTTAGTAACTTATCTGTGGTAGTGGTTGGAAACTCTGACTGCTGTACCAAAAGCTTGCGGGTTGAAATCCCGCTAGGGGCATATGTTTGTATGATGAATATAGACATGTGTACCCGAGTTATGGACGTTTTTCATTTATATAAGTATTTATTTACAAAAAAAAATTTATTTGTGTAGTACATCAACCATCTATTGTATCCACAACACAAGCCCATAGTTGCTTAATGTGGTACTAGATGGCGCTGTGTGTATGTCCAATTTATTTTTTTAGGCGGGGAAATGCGTTGTGCTCGCCTGCGGGGGACGGCGAGACGGTTATGTGGGACTCCCTTGAGGGATACCCATCAACACCCCGCGGCGACCTTCCTCTGAGGATATCTGAATAGGCAGGAGGATCTGAAAGCCTTCGCGGCATAGGCATGGGATGCGCTGCTTCGCAGTGCAGTAGGCACAACATCTAGAAAACTTCGCGTCGTGGTGCCGCAGTAACACCGAAGTCTATTCACAGATTTCTAGATGGGCCGTGGGAGATCGTTTTCTGGTGGCAGTTTTACCTCAATAGGAGTCTTTTGTCAACCACAGCTACATCCTGGCCTTGGATGGGTCTGTACAGAGTGGCTTGGTGTTTCAAGTAAGGCGCGAGAGTTGAAGGTCAAGTCTATGTAAGGTAATGGATATCTGCTGTCAAGAGTTTGTTTTTGGATATTCCGACTGGCAGAGAAACTGTGCAACTTTGTCAGTTCCACAGAGAATGGAATACAACTATATTCATTCTACTCAAATATCAAGGATCGACTAAGGAAGGAATGGGTTGAATTCGACACAGAGGCTTTAACTGATTAGGCAGATTGCGAGTGTGATGGTGGTGAACATTATGCACATTACATTCTGTGGGAGTGCGTGAATAGGAGGGAGGAGCGGGAACTCATGCTTGACGACCTAAATGTAGTAATCCATCGGGTACTCTGCGGCGGTCAGGGGTTCTATTACATAAATTCATCGTTATCGTCATCGGTTACGATCTGACATGTGATTCGTTGGCTCATCGCTCGCTCGGCAATTTGACGGTTTCTCATTGGTCAACGTAATCGATGACGATACCGATGAAGTTACGTAATCTAAGGGCTGGTCTCGACTCGTCATAATTTCCAGGGTTTTAAGCGTTTTTACCACTTTTGGCATTATATTACTTGTGGTAGCTATGTGCTACCGCCGTGCTCATGTGCATTGCGTTGTGTATACGAACGTCAGAGGGTCGGGCCTTAGTGCCACTTTGCATTTCATTGGCTACACACCGATTTGCCGAGAGGGGAAGTGGGAAACCTCTTACTTACATAACACTATTTATTTCTTTATTTTCTCTGGGCTCCAATGTAGTAATAAACTCATATTGGGCATCGTCTACCTTCAGTAGGATTGATCCGAGTTAATAAGAGTTACAGTAGGAAGTACAGAGGCGAGATGACAGAGAACCGTTCCAGAAATTATATTTTAAATTTTACATTGAAATAAACATTTCCCGTTGCAGATGGTCATTCTCATTATTAGCTGTGTGGGCGCAGATACCTACATGAACACATAGATACTTACATTTATATGATTGCAATAATTACTCTTTGTGAGTGTGCTCATAGGGACTACGTACCTATGAGTCTATAACTTAATGTGTGGGAAGAAGCAGTTTGTAATAGTACAAACTACAAAACTAGGTTAGGTGTTAGAAGAGGGCCACTGATAAAATGATAGTTAATTTGAATTAACAACTCTATTGAAACAAATCTATTGAAATTTGGGAGCTATTGTTTCATTTGTATGGTAACGAACTTCATTGCCTTTCGAAAACAATACAATCGTCTAAATATGTAATCCTATTCTGCTGCTTATTATAAATAATAAATATCTACTGAACCGATTGTGTAAATTGGAGGGTAGAACGTGAACTCAAGACAGTCTAAATTTAGTGGTCCGCCCGGTGTTCTATGACGATCTGGTTTCGAACCGACACAATTCTTAGCTTTCAAGCTGTGTGTGTCACTCTTATTACTGGCACTTTTACTCGCGGTAGTGTTCACATGTATCACTGCATCTCCGCGCATTCCGCGGTGTATATTTTTGCAGGGGCCAGAACTTCACTCAACCTTCTTCCCCATTTGCCGAGGGAGAGAGGGAAAATTCTTTTCCAATTACACACCCTATTTCTTTCTTTAATTAGTCTGGGGTTGGTAGCAATAGAGTCACATATATAGAGCACCGTCTACCTTCAGTAGGCGCTATGTCGTGTACCACTGTTGATCCTAGCTTACTTACAGTGGGCGAAGTGTGAAAGCGGAATTGTACCGATTATAATAAATAATAATAAATAAATATTTCGGACACTAACACCAATCATCTAGTCCCAAACTAAGCAAAGCTTGTACTATGGATACTAGATAACGGATAAACATACACAAATATTTATATAAACATCCATGACTCATGGAATAAATGTTCATATTCATCACACAAACATAGTGTTTGTGGGAGAGCTGCAAATGTCTAAGTAACATTATTCAGTGTTACCAGTGTTGAGATATGGCACTGAAACGTGGTCTCTCTTGGGCTTCACAAGAAGGCTCAATGTCACGCATCGAGCTATGGAGAAGACAATGCTCGACGCTACGTCATCGAAACAGGAATGAAAAAACAGTAGATGAACGAATGTCACCAACATAGCCCAGCGGATTAGTGAGTTGAAGTGGCAAGTCCATGAACTGCTGGCCCGGTAGGGCATTAAAGTTCTCGAGTGGAGACCAGACACCGACAAGCGCATCGTAGGACGTCACAAATGGACGGAACGACCAGAAGGTTTAGGGGAAGTCGCCGGACGCAGGCGGCTTCCAACCGGTCCCTCTGGAAATCTATGTGGGAGGCCTATGTTCAGCTGTGGACGTCCTGTGGCTGATGTAATGATGAACAAACTCCGTGCACTAAATCAATAGGTCGTCATTGAAAATTAGATATACACGTCACTCTAGTTTTAATATTGGTATAATTAGATAACGCAAGTCAACAAATTACACTTTCCTGAACTTATCAGTGTAATTACAATTACTAGTTGCAACTACAAAGCGCGTATAAACAGCGAAGAAGTCATTGACACAAGGCTCTGTTTAATTTGCACTAACCGGGCGCATGGGTAACAATAACAGCCTTGTTTTATGTTCGACCATAGGCGCTGCTGCATGCCGCAAGGGTTGGCAAAATTAAATTAGACGAGAATTTACCCGTAACAATAAAAACATTGATACTCGTAATTTTATTTATTTTATTTTCTTGGGAAAACTAACAGCTGTTTTACTAATTATCACTTAAACCGGTGTAGTGTTATTCCTCTATGCTTAAACTAAGAAACTGAAAGCCAATTAGAGGTTTCCACTGATAATAATAACATTGTCTGTATGCAAGAGACAGGCAGAGCGCTCCCGCGCTGGCCCACCCGGCCGGTGAAGCTGAAAAAGTCACGTGACTGTCAGCAAACGATCCTGCTCAAAAAAAAAAGAGATATAATGTTGTGATTGGAAATGAATTCCAGCCGCGGTGTCGCCAATTTTAAAGCAGATAACTATATTTATAAGGGACCATCCAGAAAGTATAGCGTATTTCAAACGAAAAAGGAATTGTCAAAAATGCGTTCACAACTGTCGGACATATAGCAAAACATACATTAATAATATAGTCTAACCACCTTTTCTTGAAATCTGTTAAAAGACGAAATACGTACGAAAACGACGTGCATGTGTGAAACGAGCTACTCCGTAAGACATATCCGTTGTTTTCATGATTTAAGATAAGATGTTTATTTACCAAAAAGGACCATACATAATTATACATTTGCTGTAACATCCACACTAGGCTTGGGCTGTATAGTGGAAGCCAAAACTTCCATATTAGAAAAACAATTGAAGGTTAAATAAAAGGATAATTTCGACATTGATAATTGAAGATTAAAAGAGTACTCGTATCTATGCTTCAATCAATCAATCAATGAAATACGCTTTACTGTTTAAATAGGTACTATTATTGTTATCTTTCTACAAAATTTCTTAAATTTTTGACTTATACGAACTAATTTCATTGTGTCGCAGGAAATTTCACATCAATTCTTCCGAGTGGTGATTTGTCAAAATCGACATGTTGCGTGTAGACGTAACCCGTTTGGGTTGTTCGCAAATTTTTGGGAGCCCCGTACCATCAATGCGGAGCTACGACTGAGCAATAAATTATACTATTATCTTAAGAAAAAAGTTTTAGTACCTACTTATTGGGTTAAATAAAAAAATATGAAACCCATTTTGGCGCGTTTGCCAACCCTATTGTTACAACATCACCACGTCATACAACGAACGCCTTGTTCGCTCTCACTCTCACTTGTTGTTTTATGAATATTAAGTGATTGACGTCATGACGTTGACGGCGCAAGCGTAGTAGCGTCAGCAAAAAAAAAAACAATATTTCAACAACGATGGCCTGACCCCCTGGGAGTAACTTATTAGTAATCTGTGCCCTGGGTCTGTCACGTCTTTATTTCTGTTAGAAAGGTGAATAGTTGAGTTGATGTTGTATCAAATATTACAATTTTATATACTCTCAACAGAATAAAATGCAGGTCAAACAATTAGTTTGATCAATGAAGAGTTCCCAGTTTCCGACTGATTTTCTAGATAGATCTACTCGAAAACCTCTAAACAACATTTTTTTGTAAACAATAATAGGGTTGCTTTTACTGTCGCGGGGTTTTAGTGGGTATCCCTCCCTATAGGGAGGGGAGTCCCTCATAACCGTCTCGCCGTCCCTCAGGCGAGCGGTAGGCGTAACGCATTCACCCGCGTAAAAAAAAGGGTTGGCGTTCATCTGTCGGTCAGTATGTCCAAGCTACTATCACTTCGGGAAGGGAAATCATCTGTGGGAAAAGAAGCAGCGCATATAACACTGCCAGATCCTAAGTCATTTTCATCAGCGTCTTTCGTTCTCATCTTTTAGCATCAAGTGTGGTGAAGCGCAAGCACACTGTTGGTGAAATAAATAGCTTTATAAAGTATAAAGATAGTATCGGTGATTGCACTAAATTCCTTACCGCTATTCCGTTACTCACAACTTGCATATTGGGCACAATGGTTTTATCTTCAATTAAAATCTGATGCAAGTATGCAAATACCTACTTTATATGTATTAGTATTTCATTTGATTGCTTCGTCTATGTTAGTTGCAGTTAAGAAATCATAAATGAACACATGCGAATGCTAGTCGTTTAACAGAATTTGGACTGTCACACCACTTTAACACCTGACGACCTGTTTGGTGTAGTGGTTAGCAACTCTGACCACTATACCAAACGGTTGCGGGTTCGAATCGCGCTAGGGGCATATGTTTGTGTGATGAATGCGGACATGTGTGCCCGACTGATGGCTGTTTTCATTTATAATAAGTATTTATTTACAAAAAAAAATGTATTTATGTAGTATATCAACCATCTGGTATCCACAACACAAGCCTATAGTTGCTTACTGTGGAACTAGATGG
The DNA here is from genome assembly GCA_949316235.1 of Oegoconia quadripuncta. NCBI lineage: Eukaryota > Metazoa > Arthropoda > Insecta > Lepidoptera > Autostichidae > Oegoconia > Oegoconia quadripuncta. The sequence continues at coordinate 4,322,691 of OX438752.1, forward strand.
CGCTGTATGTATGTCCAAGGATATTTATTTATTTATTAACAGTTTATAAATTACTGGACATAGCCTCTCAAGGAGCGATATGCATTGATTTCTATCGCAGACGCTGATCAGGTGGATCTGTTTTGGGATCTGTTGCCCTGCATAGTGATCCACGGGAAGATGGATTGGTCCTGTTCAACTGAAACAAAGGCTCACGCCTATCTCAGGCACCAGTCTCCACAAGTATTTTAAAAACTAACTCTACCGTGAACAACGTGGTCGTTGTGGACAATTCGGGTGACATTTTCAAATTTTACATGTTTTAAGCTACCGCTTGTTCAAAACGCAATTTTCTCCTGAAAAGAACAAGAAAGAAACTCTAATCGTTGCTCTTTTTCAAAACAGGTTATGTTAGAAAACTACCAAATTATTTCATTATTAATTGTGACATAGCTTGTTGGCATGCGAACGAGTTGGTACTGCGGGGAAACCGTTGAGGTGTGACTCATGCATAATAGGAAGGCAGTTAACCTGATCTCCGTATTCGATAAGATGATGGAAAATGAAGGTGAGTTTGGTTAAAAGCGAACACGGAAGAAGCCTGCGTCAGAACGGAAATTTCACGTGAATGAAAATTGGTGTTTGCGCTTCACAGGTACTAAACACTGAAACACGAGTACCTCGATCGTGCTGAAATGTACATACAGGAAAAACCGGAAGAGTTGTAGAAAATCTAAAGAGTGTTTATTCCGTTTCCCCATGTTCGCTGTTTGAAGACGAAGTACAAGAAGATTGAAAATTTATCTACTCGACTACTTATCTTCAACCATAAAACCTACTCCGCTTGATTGACTTTATATTTCGTATCAACATGGCTCAAATGAGCTTATACAGGCTAGGGCGGGCACAAAAATTAAATCGACGTCAATTATCAAAATTCGTCCAAAGAGCTACCATGACCTTATTTCCATTCCAGTTTGCGTGTCCTATCTTACTCAAACTGAGCGGCATTTGAATGGAAATAAGAGATAAAGCTCGCGATATGAATATATTAAGGCTTTTTGGCGGGATCTCGGCGAGTGAAGTTACATTTTTCTTTATAATTCTTATAATTTGTGCATTCTTACTTTTGAAGCTTAATAATGGCAGAATATTGTGCAGCAATCGTTAGTGTTGGTGTACAGATGAAGAGAAGTGTAAATTAAAGTGCGTAACGGAGCTTTCGGGTTCCCACAAGAAGCCGCCAAAATCTCTTGTAAAGCATTCTGCCACTTTACTGAAGAATGACCTGACCGTGACTAGACTCTGTATACGCCAAATATACGACGAATTTCTTGTTTTGACTGAGACTGACTTATAAACTGAAGAAATAAGAGAAATAAAATTTTTCACTCGAAACTGGCAGTAATGTCCCTCGACAGTGAGGTTGACTGGTTGCCATCCTCAAAAATAAGAAGAAAAAGAATGTATGTAAAATTTTGCATGTATTTCCGCGAATATACTATACGGTGAATTTGAATAACATGATTCACTTTGACAGCATTTAGTGTATTAAAAAAATAGAAAACTGGCCAGCCATAACGATTTAACCTACTAATTTCGACTTGATTACATTCTTTATAGCTCCGTACGTATATATCTGTTGCGAGTTAAGAACACTTAGCAAGAAGTATAATAGCCTTCTTCAAAAATTAACATCTAGAAAACCCCCTTTCACCGTAACTCAATACCATTTCTGGTGCTATAGCTTCATGTAGTAATCTAGATTCCACGATCATTCTATTTTATTGCCAACGAACACGTATTTATAACCCTATATTATATTCCTAATAGTCACTTACCATACATTCATTAGGCACGCCTCTTTAGTTATATAAATGTTTTCACTTTCATTGCTATCATTTTCTCGTATCCTATCATCTGTGGTTAATTAATCACTTTAAAATAAATCTACAGTAACATCATTTGTGGTACAAATGAAATCATCATCAATTACATCACTGTTCTTTTACGTGATCAACCTCGGTGTTGTGTACGTCACAATTATGATGAGTTTGTATTACAAACTCTTAATGTGATTCATACTTTTCGGCAACCACCGCGAACTCGGTCGGTACGAGTATCCGTGAAAGTTGTCAAAGTAAATTGTACCATTTAGCGTTTAATTTGCTTCTATGGTCATTCGCACGGATCTGATGATGTGTCTGAATCATTGTTTATATAATATTGTGCTGTGTAAGCGTTGTGCATGCTTTAGGTGCGCCTCGTTGGTATGTGACGAGTTTACGAGGTCAGTCCTAGGTCAACATCTGTTTGTAATTTGTAAACATTTCCAATGATTTGTTGAACAAAGTCGTATGAGTTTCTGATTTGTTACATTAAATTTCTTAACTTTAATGCTTTGCCGTCGTTGCATATTTGAGGGGGTGTCCTTTAATTGGCATAATCTAATTGTCCTAATATAAATCCGCATAACAGACTTGGCATAACGCAAATGCGCATAATATTAAATCCGCCTAATAATAAAATCACATAACACAAAAACTCTCGGCGTCTCTCACAATTTATTTCGAATTTTTCATGAGTATGAAAACTAACATTATTCTTATTAAATTTATGCTTTGTTATTGTTATGAATATTAATATTATGCACATTAAGATTGTGCGTTCGCATTTTATAAAAATTAAAATTATGCGGATTATGTTATGCGAGTTAAAAATAGGAGTACCTATTTAATGTATGCGTTTTAATATAGACCCTATTTGAGGAGACATTGTTTGACCTGCCATTCCAAGTATCGGTGAAATTTTGTATGAAGAGTCAAAACCAGCTAAAAGCGATCCTTTAAATAACTTGTACAAAAAATCAGGAACTTCAACATTATAGGAAGGTGTACCACAAAAATTGCGTATTTTTACTAGTATATTATTCCGTACAGTGGCGCCCTCATTGGGAAAATGAAGATTTCTTTTTAAATACAGAATAAATTAAAAAAAATCGCTCTGACCTACACTCGAGAAGCCGAAAAGCTTTATAAATATAAGATAAGTAATAGCTTTGTAAATGGTTATTTTCCAGAAATCACTATTTTAAAAAAAGTGCCCTTTTTACCAGTAGTTTTAAATTCTCAAAAAAAAAAGCGTAATTAAAAAAAATCGATATAATTTATAAGCTTTTAGGCTTTTAGAATAAGAATAGTTTTTTCGAATGCAGAGCAATATATTTGATTTAGTCTGTATTTAAAAAATAATCTTAATTTTTCCAATGAACCCTCTTAAACGGAAATATTAAAGGCAGCCTACAAAATGCTCTGAGTAACTGATTCTGTTATGATATTTCACATTATTTTCTAAGTCGAAGAAAACGCAATAAACAAAGTAAACGAAGAACGTTTACCTCAATTGACTAACCCTGACCGCATAAATGAACTATGTGTATTGTAACATACGTAATGGTAGATAATATTGTTTGCGGTAAGACAAATTAATATATAGTGTGGAAATATAAGTCGGGCCCTGGAGGGAAACTACCTTAAATCCTTAAGCTGGCCCATTTTACTTAAAGGAAACATTCCTTTATTTTTAAAAACAAACAAAACTGTATTCAAAAACTTTTTAAAACTCGCTTGCCTCGCCTGGGACTCGAAACAACTAAAATTAAAAAAAAAACAACACTCCCTTCTTTATTATACTAATCGATAGATATATTATTCAGGATAAAATTTCTCTAACAAACATTTGGTCTTACTCTGGAAAGTGAACATCTAGTACTTACTGTTCACTTTCAACAAGTAAAAGACACGTAACAGTTCTCTTATCTCTCCAACATTGAAAGACTTCGTATGAAGTATACGCTTGCTAATTTATCGCTAAGGGTTGCGGTAGAAAATGTTATGAGGGGCATTGGTGTATGCTGCTGTGCTGAAGGCTACAAGAAATGAATTTCAACGGCGACTAATTTTGTGTAGCCAGAACGAGGGGGCTCATTTCGAACAATTTATCAGTTAAATAATTTAAGTGTAACAAATTGATAGTAAAATAAAGATAATGTTAGATTTAACGATCATTTTTATTTTTAAAACCAAATGTTTGTTAGAGAAATTTTATCCTGAATAAATAATAGTATCGATTAGTATAATAAAATAGGGAGTGTTTGTTTTTTTTAATTTTAGTTGGTTCGAGTCCTGGGCGAGGCAGGCGAGTTTTAGAATATCATTGAATGCAGTTTTGTTTCTTTTTAAAAATAAAGGCATGTCTCTTTAAGTAAAATGAGCCAGCTTAAGGATTTAAGTAGTTTCCCTCCAGGGCCCGACTCATCTTTCCACACTGTATACAAGTACACGGAGCATGGAGGATGGCTGAGCGGTTAAGACGCGGTCTCCTAATTTGGGAGGTCCGGATTCGATTCCCAGGCAGGCCATGTACCAATATGTTTTTAAATTTAATTACTTATGTGCATTTATCCGACTGCTCTTAAACTTGAAGGAAAACATCGTGAGGAAACCTGAATGCCTGAGAAATAAAAATTCTAAGGCATGTGAAGTTTCAAACCCGCATTGGGCCAGCCTGGTGGACATTGTCCCATACTCCCTCACACGAGGGCAGGCCTATATCCCTGCAGTGGGATGTTCACTTATTTCTCAAAATTTATGTGCATTTGTCGAAAACCAACTGCAATTACAGCATACTTCTTAATGTTTTGTACGCTTTTACCAATTTGCTTCTGTATCATTTTGCGCTTCTAAAATTCCACTCTTTTTAATCAACTTCAAAAAAGGAGGTTCTCTTGGTATGCATGTATTTTTTTCATGTATGTTCATCTATATTTTCGTCAATAATTAGTCGATTTTGATGAAATTTTTTGGTTGATAGGGTGTACTGAGAGTATTTCCGTATAAATTTAACTATTTTAATGTACCCTGTGTACCTACAAAATAAAACATTTTTGACTTTTACAGCTGCATTGTAATATGTGATAATTATGAAGGAGTGTCAAAAGCTTGTTTTTTAAATTTTTAATGAAGATCTTATTTTATTACTTACACAAAATAAGTGGATCAATTAGTCAAACACTTTCACCAAACAAACGAATACTCCATATGTCAAAATCTTCCAAATCAATCACGAGTACGAACGGAGCTGCAATCAGGTGGTGCGATGCGATGTTATCTGCAGCTCTGCGCCAGCGCAGGTTATCATCAATCACAACAATGTCGTAATCGCAATGAAAGTGAACGCTTCCGCTGCCTCTACATAAAATATGTGGATGGTATTCTTTGCTGACCGAAACTAATGACGCATGCGTGGCGCATCTAAGATTACGCATGCTGAAGGTTCTGCATACTTCAGCTTACTTTTACTACTGCGATTTCATCTGCGTCTAATTCGGTGATTATTACTCGACATTATTATGGAACTAATGTGGTAAGTCATGGGGTATAATCCACAACACGGGCTCGATGACGATTGTTGGATTTGTATAACACCTAATCCACTTGTCTGTCAGTGTTTTCTAGCTGTTATCGTGCATTAGGCAACTTAGTATTTTTTGCAACTTCGTGTGTCAAACTTAGGCCACCTGATTATCAGTGTTTCCTAGCCTGTGTGTCAAACCTAGGTGTCCTGACTGTCAGTGGTTTCTAGTCGTCCCTATGTGTCAGACCAAGACCACGTGACTTTCAGTGTTCTAGTGACGGTTGGTGGTTTGTTATAAGATCTAATAAGTGAATTAGATCTTATAAAAATCCACCACCTGTCAGTGTTTTCTTGCTGTTACCACGCATTAGACTACCTGAATATCAGTATGGTTTGCAGTTTCGTTTGTCACACCTCGGTCACATGAGTTTCAGGGTTTCCTAGTTGCTTCTATGTGTCAGACCTAGGCCACCTGACTGTCAGAATGTTCTAGTCTTTCTTGTGTGACAGACCTATTAGACCACTTAACTGTCAGTGATTTCTAGCCGCTTCTATGTTTTAGAGCTAGGTCACCTGTCGAAGTTTTAGCCGTGCTAGTGTTACAGACCCCTAGGTCTGAATATCACTATTTTCTAGCCGCTCCTTTGTGTCAGACCTAATGGGCCAACTGGCTGTCAGTGTTTTCTCGCCGCTCTTGTGTACCAGATCTAAACCATTTGACTATCAGTGTTTTCTAGCCGCTTGTGTGTGCTACATCTAGGCCGCCTGTCAGTTTCAGCCGCAACTATGTAGATCACCCAATTTACTACAATTAAAACATCCGGAACCAGTTGCCATCCGAAGCACTAGTGAGTGGAGACTGTCCCTAAGAGACATAAGATTGCTGATCATTATACGAGTATCAGCCACAGGACGTCCACTTTCCAGAGCGACCGGTTAGGCGTTCTTCGCTGCGCTTGCCGGTGGGTGGTCTCCACTCAAGAACTTTAATGCTCTGCCGGCATCAGTTCTTCTAGCTATGTTCCCTGCTAACTGCCACTTCAACTTGCTAACCCGGCTGACTATGTCAGTGACTTTCGTTCCTCTACGGATTGTTGATGGTTGATGGAAGGTCATAGAAGATTAAATGCATAACTTCTTAGGTAAAAGTGACACATCAATATACAATATCCTTGAAACAACGTTGAACAACGTAAAGCTGTGGATATTGCAAAGTATTATTATTGCCTGTTTACAAAATAGTAACAATGCACTATTAGTTTTAAAGATAACAAATGATTTGCTAGCTATAAATAAATAATTATCGTCACGATTACAACAAACTTGAGGTTACTGTGGTATCGGGTATCCTTACCGCAAATTTAAAAAATGAAACCATAGATAATAAATAATATCTATGAATTGAAAATGAAAATTTGAAGACGAAAGTCTTTAATGAGTGCGTTTTAATGAATTATGGGACTAAACGTGGACACCGACAATACGATTACAACAAAAGCTTTAAATTATTCAGCGTGCTATGCTCGAAGTTACTCGGAGAGACAGGATCCGCCAGGGAACCAAACTCGCCGATACAAACTCTGAAAGTTCGCGGGTTTAAGCAATAGGCAGATTATATCTGTAGAATGGACAATTGCTGGAGCAATTGTGTTTTGGAGTGGAAACTACGTCTAGACAACGTAGTGTGGGCATGCCGTTCAGCTAGATAATAATAATAACATTTCGGACACTTACACCAATCATCTAGTCCCAAACTAAGCAAAGCTTGTGCTATGGATACTAGATAACGGATAAACATACATAAATATTTATATAAACATCCAAGACTCGGGAATAAATGTTCGTATTCATCACACAAACAAACAAACATCAAACACAAACCCCTCGCGGGATTCGAACCCGCCACCATTGGTTTGGCTGATAGGGTCACTATCCACTACACCAATCGGTTGTCCACTATACCAACCAGATGGAACAATGATTGACGTCGGGTGGCTGAAAGCGACTGGATGCGTCGAAGATAGGGCTCTGTAGCACCTCTTGGGAGCAATCGTCTTGTGTGTCTATCCGGCTGTGATCTTATAGGGATGAAGACGAAATTCGCATGTTTTAGGAAATACGCATAGCACTGCAAAACCCGGCCAGAGTTTGAAGAGTCCAGAAAAAAAACTAGGCTCCAAATATCGTCAAATCCCCGAAAGGGGAGTATTGTCACACGAGGAGGTATAGAATAAATACCATTGCGTTCCTCTTATTCGTATGGTCGGCGCATGTGTAAAGTTACTCACAGCAATATGCGCCGGCGCACTTTATGGACACACGAGGTGTTATTGGTCTAACATGCCATTTCTACTAACACCGATTTGTTATGGAAAAGTTAAGAGCTCATGATTTCTCTGTGACCGTTTCTATTTGCTAATAACAACAGGTGGTCATTCTGTATACAATTTACACATGGTTTTGCTCACATTGGAAACGGTTTGATAAACGAATTGAACACAAACTGATTATAGAAGGTATCCTAGTTAATCCCCGACGAAAAACGAGGATGTTATGTGTTTGAAGGGTTGTGTGTGTCCAGCATTTGTATGGATGTATCTGTATCTCAGTAATGCATGGTCAGATTTAAATACGCTTTTTTCTATTAAAGATTAAGGCCCGTATTTCAGAATCCGATCCGATCAGATCTGAGCTTGAGCATAGTTAGAAACAGATGTCGATATACAAGTTACATAGAGCTGTCCCTTTTTAACTGTCCTCAAGCGGAGATCTCTGCTTGAGTAACATTCTGTAATACGGGCCTAAACGAAGGGACAAATTAGCCATGTTTTATGAAATTGGGTTAAGTAAGTAGTAAATAAATATCTTTGGACATACACACAATGCCATCTAGTTCCACATTAAGCAACTAGGCTTGTGTTGTGGATACCAGATGTTTGATATACTACATGAATACATTTTTCTTTTGTAAATAAGGTACAGTGGTCAGAGTTTCTAACCACTAGACCAAATAGGTCGTCAAAACAGTTTCGAAGATAATTAGCCTTTAAAACAATTGTTTGGTGTATTTGGATGATCTTACGGGTTTTTATAATTTTTTTTTTACATTTAAAATTAAACTCGGTGATAACTTTTACATACATACATAAAGTAGCCTGTTTCTCGTAGGGGTAGGGAGAGACCGTGACAGAAAAGTTGAAAGGACGTTGAGGTGTGCATGTTACTGAGAGAGTGATGAATATGGATGTCGATGACTGGTTAGGCAGAGGAAGACCACAGAAAAGATGGATGGATTGTGTAAAGGGGGATATGAACGAAAAGGGCGTGGATGATGAGGTAACGGCTGATAAAGGAGATTGGAAGAAAAAGACGTAATGCACCGACTCCAAATAAATTGGGACCAGGGCAAGAAGATGCTTAATTATAAGAATAAAAAATAAGAAAGATTTTTGAGATATAATTGTAATCATAGTAACACAGTACCTGCATTGCACTAAGGATTCCAGCAACACGTTTTGCTCACTAAAATAATTGAATAGCTATCTTTAAACTACAGTGGGGCTATTCACGTTATCAATATTGCTGAATTCCATTGTACGTAGGTATGCTAGCATCACGGACATGGAAAATAACTGCCCCTTAACGACGAACTTTACAAATCAAATCAAAATATTTTATTTCATAGGATAAAATTATCACTTGAAAACGTCACTATTAATATGAACCGAATGGTATTTTACGGGACGACGGCAAGAGACCGGACGGAATGACCTTGATCCCTTGGAGTATGGGTCGGGCCTTAGTGTGGGATGCCACTTGTGTTGACACTCTCGCCCCGTCTCACCTCCAAGGAACCTCAAGGAGGCCAGGTGCAGCCGCCGAGACGGCGGAAAACATCAAAATTAACAAAGATAGAGACAGAATACATTTTCCTAGCTTTCGGAGTCGAAACTTTAGGTCCTTGGGGGCCGGGCGCTCTTAAATTCTTCTTTGATATTTCAAAGCGCTTAGTCGATGTCACTGGTGACCCGAGAGCTGGTTGTTTCCTCGCCCAACGCTTAAGTATCTGCATACAACGAGGAAACGCCGCCAGCGTTTGGGGTACCTTGCCTCGCGGCCCCAATTTTTTACATTTGTTTTAGTTTATATTTAAATTCCATCTCTTTATTTGTTACTGTTTTTAAATAAATATATTTCCCGTTATTCATGTAAATAAAGATCTATTAATATTACATTTAAATTTACTGCTCATTCACAAAGCTGACTCCCCAGAGATGAACGAGCAAGAAACTCTACAATTTGTGATTTGATAATTATATGAATAATAAGACAGCTATGTCCACGCTTGCTTATCATTCAAATAGTCAGTGATTTTATAATAATTACTGTTTTATGATTGCTTTAAATTTATTTAAAGGTAAATTTTGAATGTCTACTGGAACCTTATTATGAAAGCGTATACATTGCCCTTTGAAGGATTTACTAACTTTGTGAAGTCGGCTAACAAACAAATAACTGGTTGTTATTCCTTGTATTAACATTGTACCTATCACTATTTTTAGCGAATAAGGTTATATTTTTTTTTGCATATAACAAATTCTCATAAATGTACTGAGATGCCATTGTAAAGATATTAATTTCCTAAACTTATCTCTAAGAGACTACAGAGTAAGTAATACCTATATCTAAAATAATTTGTGCTAGTAGAAATATTTCGAAGAAATAAAACGATGTCCAAACATAGTTTTAGAGAAATCCACAAAAACTATTACATCTTAGTTAATTAATAACTCGATTAAAACCCATCTGTCTGTCTGTTACGTAAATGGATATAATGAAAAATAACAATATTCGTGCCTCATTCGACTTCATTGTCGCTTTCACTGCTACGTTTAAAAACCGCCGGCAGTAAGGAAAAAAGAACCAGTCATTACGTCTCCCCGGATAATATTCGTATCGAAAATTGTTAATGGCTTTTATTAAATACAAGCCGGCCATTACTGCCGAAGATTAAGTACCAAGTAAGTACACTACTATACGTACTGTAGGCCGTAGATTCCATACTATCTTCTTCATATAATTGTCCGGTTTCGCCTGCGTGGAATAAACCTCCGTGGCTCAATGCAAACAACATTGAGTTTACGATTCGGAGGTCGCGGGTTCGATCCCCAGCGGGGTACATGTTAAAGTACTCGGTTTGGTTGGTGGCAGGGCATTTTAAATGTCCGCCTGGCTAGCTACCACCATCTTATCTAAATCTGCCGCCAAGCAGCAATGTTAATGACATTGCTTGTGTTCCGGTTGTCAGAGATAAGATAGCCAGTCCCCCAAATTTATTGGGGTTTCCGGGTCAGTACGCTTCCACCTTCGACCTCATCTTCACTTAACATCAGGTGTGATTGAGGTCAGAGGAGGATATAAAAAAAAATAGTTTATTGCGGAAATTTGTGTATCCCGTTGGAATTATTCACGTCAATGGTGTGCAAATATTAATTTACATATTTTCCCATTGCATCACTAAAAACAATAATAATAATCATGTCAATATTCAAATATAACATTTCTGTCTTCAGAAATAAGCACGCAATTTACAATTAAAAAGTCAACGTGTGGGTACATAAACAGTTACAATAATACTAGGTACATATACAGACATAGCGCGTAGGATTGAAAGCCGTGCAAGGGGGTTCCACCTGTAGGCCGTTTGCTCTGGAACCCTTTGGGAAAGGCCTTTGTTGAACAGTGAACGTCTTACATCAATGAAGCTGTAAATGTTCCATAGTGACAGACCGTTTTTGTAACGAAAAGACTTCCTTCAAAGGAATCTCCGACAAAAGATCTTACTAACTGCCTTATTGTCGTAGATATTTCTTTGGTATCATATAGCTCATCCAATAGAAAGAAATGTATTGTCTCATATGGGAAACACTGTGATTTTAACACCCGAGTCTAATGCTAGATATCAAGTCTGACCTTCGTGTCTTAGAGAACTAGTTTGTTCGTCTTTGACCTTTAACTTGAAATACGTCATCGCTAACTGAAGATATACTGTAGATGAAATTTAACACTATGCAATATGGACTCACTAACATAACGACTCGTATATTACTGAGGATTGTTTTATTGATACCTATATAATAACAATAATGTAAAAGTTACCAATTTTCTTCTAATATAATTAAAACGTTACCCACTCAATTATAACGATAAACATTGTCGGTAACATAATAAGAATCACTAATTGGCATAAGTTTGGTATTAGTTTACTATAATATAATGTCTGCAATAATGCTGTTGATTCTTCTTCTTCTTATTTTTGAGGATGGCAACCAGTCAACCTCATTGTCGAGGGACATTACTGCCAGTTTCGAGTGAAAATTTTTATTTATCTTAATTCTTCAGTTTATAGGTCAGTCTCAATCAAAACAAGTAATTCGTCGTATACAGAGTCTAGTCACGGTCAAGTCATTCTTCAGTAAAGTGGCAGAATGCTTTACAAAAGATTTTGGCGGCTTCTTGTGGGAACCCGAAAGCTCCGTTACGCACTTTAATTTACACTTCCCTTCACCCGTACACCAACACTAACGTTTGCTGCACAATATTCTGCCATTATTAAGCTTCAAAAGTTAGAATGCACAAATTTTAAGACCTATAAAGAAAAAATGCTACTTCACTCGCCGAGTTCCCGCCAAAAAACCCCTTTTGATTCTATGTATGTAAATAAATAAATGATGATATACGTTGTCATTCAATCACATGGCAACACTGAGGCAGTATTATTTAATGACATTGTTGCCAAAGCCGCTAAATAAATAAAAAAAAAATTATTTAATGACAGTTTATAGTTTTCTAAGGACCAGCAATTTGAAGACGATCTGATTAAAATAGGTTGTCTATCACACCCTTCCACGCCTATTAACTATAAGCACATCACTTAAATTTGGCGATTTAAAGAGGTTGACAATGGAAACTTGACCACCCTATTAAGTCTTTGGTACCTAATTAAAACAATGCAGCCGATAGATTTCTAAGTAAAGAACATGCGTTATCTATTCACTGATCTCTCCTGAGTGAGACTTTGATTCCGAAATACAGAAATAAGCACGTCGCACCACGTTAACAACATCAAACCAAACCAGTCGGTAGATTGAGATAACAGTGTTTATATTATCCGCAAAAAGGTATGTCACAAAAATACATTTTCTTTGGATTTTTTTTTAACTGTTTATCGGTATGGATCTCAGGACCTATGCACGGTCTGGTTGAGTTACGGCTGTTAGTGGATACCTATGGCATAGGACAGAAATGACAATACACAAAAGGCGAGCTTATCTCTGTAAGAGATTTCTTCCAGCAAAGCCTCGGAAGGAAACACAAAAAATGTTTTTTATTGCAGACAAAGAGCGATACTCAAAATATAGAACAATACATTAACAAAACATCACTGTATATACTTAAGTAATTAATACTTGAAATAGTTAGTTTATTAACTTTAAGAGAATTGTTAGATAGATAAAGCATTTATTTACGCCACTGCGTTCACACAACTACACAATTTTTAAATTACAAAGAAATATGCATGCAAATAAAAATAAAGAATAGAAAATACAAAGAGCGAGTGTGTGGCTGCAGTAGCACAAATGGGTTATAACTCAGTGCGGCACATCACTCAAAGATTGTTAAGGTCTAATTCTTACACCGCACAAAAAGCTAAGTTGTAAGAAGATGATAGAGGAACCTATAATCTAATCGGAACCGGAAAGTAACTACGAAATATAGAAAAGAAAAAAAGAAAAAAAGAAAAAAAAAAAAAAAGAAAAAAAGATAGAAAGCTAAGTGGTCACTCCTACACAGTACTACAATATACACAAGTACAACGCTATTGGAATTGTAGATGCGTTGCCATAAAATGGAAATACCTGCTCCTGGGCTCGTGCTTGAGAGCGACCACGATGTAGGTTTTTTTTATGCACGACAGGTTCGTACTTGACCTCAATCACACCTGATGTTAAGTGAAGATGAAGGTGGAGGCGTACTGACCCGGAAACCTCAACTCAACCTCAACACACTGGCTATTCTTATCTCTGACAACCGGAACACAACAATGCTATTAACATTGCTGCCTGCCGGCAGATTTTAGACAAGATGGTGGTAGCTAGCCAGGCGGACATTTAAAATGCCCTACCACCAACCAAACCGAGTACTTAAACATGTACCCCGCTGGGGATTGAACCCGCGACCTCCGAATCGTAAGCCCAATGTTGTTTACATTGAGCCACGGAGGCGGTTATTTCTGAAAATTTAAATGGTAAAAATTTAAATTTATTTTAATGGTATTTACTACCTAATGGTAGTTATGAGAGCAGTGAACGATGAAAGCATGGCCCTTTATTGAACTCATGTCGCACAAGCCATTTACGTATCGATAGAAAAAAATTGTGACGTTTTTATACAAAGGAGGCATTTATTAGATATTAGGTCTTTACCTATGAAATTGGAGATTTTTTTTCTTCGTTAATCATAATGTAACAACTCCTACGATTCTATAGCTATTTCCAAATTTGTTTTTTATTTGGAAAATAGAATATATTTTCAAGGTTTCACATGAAATATTTTTTAATGTCTGAGCTAAATCACATAATAAAAAAAACTTGAACACAGCTCTTTTCATTCTTACCACATTATTTCTTAGATTCGCAGAAACTTTTATAAAGCGGTTACTTTTAAAAGTTAACACTGCCTAGATTTAACTTAATGTTATCCGATAATACACACAGTTTAGCTAAATGTTTTTATCTATCTATCTAAATTTGGATTTCCGTTCCCAAAAAAATTTCAAAAATGTTTGTAGGAGAAAACAGTCTTAATGAAATTCTTCATACAAAACGCTAATTTCATAGGTAACTAGTTTATTAGTTTCCGAAGCGGTTGTACTTAGCTTATGCTAAAGTCCTATTTATATTTTAAATAGATTTAAATTGACAATCAACAAATGATATAATATAGTTATCTTGTTGTAGTGTTGTTGTAGTGGTAGAGCCACGCTGTAAGCTATTAGCTTGCAGCATGAATGGGCCGGCTCGACCGGGGAAGTACCACCCTCTCGCAGAAGACCGACGTCTGAGTAGTGGCATTTTGCCACTGCGCTTCGTCCGGTGAGCGAGGGCGCCGGAGGCCCACCTTCCGGTCTCTCTCCAGGATGGTAGCGGTATTTAAGGAGTTAGTACCCCAGGAGGGTACCAGCACTGCTGGAGAATCCCTCATCGCTCAGGCTGCCCTACTTATTCTGGGGTGGACGCCTTCCTCAAAGGCCGGCAACGCATCTGTGACCCTTTTGGTGTTGCGGGTGCCCATGGGCGGCGGTGATTGCTTTCCATCAGGTGACCCGCATGCTCGTTTGCCGCCCTCTCATATAAAAAAAAAAAAAAAAAATCTTACGTTGAAACAAATGCTTGAAGTTGGAATGCAGCGAATTATGAATGCTTTCATCATACATTCGAGATACAGACGTTGCTTGGCTATGCTTAGCCCTTCGTAAGGAACGTCTGTATCTCAAAAAGAAGATATTTCTGGTATATTAAAAACAGTAATAAGTGTTCTTTTCGAAATGTTAGTCCGATTGATATATGAGGAAATAATAAAAAAATATCGTCCGTGCAATTTTTCACTGACCTTTCACAACAAAGATATCTTGCAGTTATCAACCGGTATGGTATGAGTCCGGCTGAACACGGTGTACGAAATAACTTAACTTAAACTCACCGTTATGTCAAACAACGTCACAGCTGACCTGAAACAAAAACAGTTGGATCAATAAACATCTACTTATTTAAACATGCCTTGAATTGATAAAGCATTAGTAATGTGAAATACCTGTGTTATATGAATACGTTAATTAATTTGGGTGACAATAGAGGCGTAACAATAAAGGCTAGAGCAACCTTTTTCTAGTAACATCGGAAAAAATCTGATATTACACATGTAAAACCTCCGTAAAGGCCGTTGAGATCATATTGTAGAGGTAGTACAAGAGACAAATATTGTATAGTGTGAATATGTCTTTATCCAAATCAATTCGGTATAAAACCATAATATTCTGTCAATAACAAAGATAATATATTCGCAAACAAAACACGACACGGCTCATTAATATTTCATATCCATGCGCCGCGCTACGGCTAAACTGTCAACGAATATAACACTTACCGCAAAAAGTCGACTAGACTCCAAATAAATTCATCCAAAGAACGACAAATAATCAAACATCTCTCCCTCTATCGTTTGAAATAAAGAGAAGACGTTCCAAGGCACAAAGGTACGCACACAATCCAGAGATGTCACTGCACTTAACGATGACAAAATTTTCGAAATTAGAATGTCGTGCGCGACTGCGCACGCGCGCTTCTAGAGGAGTACTGGAGATAGGCTTCAATCGAAGGCTGCGCAGAGACGGCGCGGCGTAGAGACGCTTTGCGTAACCAAAAGCCGATTCCAATCGATAGTAAACCTCTCCATCGATAACGACAAATACTACCTACTCCAACCTGCCTTGAAAATTATTCGAGTATTCGACCGCCAATATTCTATCGAGAACTAGATGTGTTTTGATTTCCAATTATTTTAATTCAAAAAAAATTGAGACGAATTTTTCGGTCGAAGCAATCATAACCACTAATGATTTGCTGGAAGATTCACAACGATACAGTTCCACTTTGAATATAAATACATTACAATAGCATATTTTTACGAGAAAATTATCGTCTTTGAAGAAAACGCAACATGAATATAACAAAAATCTAGTGCATATAACTAATATCAAAACAGGAAACGTGATGTCTAGTTTCAATGCTGTAAAAAATGAATGAGTTCTAAAAGGTAGAACGAACGTCTATAAATATTAATGTTGGTCGTTAAAATTGGTGACATTCGGATGCGAATATTAACAAGATGCAAGATAGCATTATGCACAAAATTAAATACTACTTATTTAGAACGATATTCACTGAGAAATATTTCAAATACATCCCAAGGTTTTTAAACTACAAAAAAAACAGAATGATAAAATCAGATGGAATCGTCAGTTAAGCAGCGTGATAATTAGGGGAAAGAGATTCTCGGGAGAGACTGAAGGACGACCCTCTAGTAAGAGCTAGTCTAAAAAGAAAATTATCTCTACAGCAAATTGTCCAAATATTACTTGTCTGAGAAGTAGGGGAATTAAAGATGAAAACATTTTCCATTAATATTTGGGATGCAAATGTGCATAATGTGCAATACATACATACATAAACACCCACAAGACCCTACCATTTGATAAAGAAACGGAAAGTAGGCGCAGAAAAGATAAAGTTGCTCACGTACCACTAAAGGTACGTGCATACGTGACGTGTTTATTCTCGTGCCGGACGGAACGGGACGATTTTTTGACATCGTTGCATTTGAAAACATAGCAATAAAATACACGTGGCGAGAAACACGGGCGGAACGGGACGGCAATAGAAAAAACATCGTTATGGCATCTTCTTCATCTAATGCTACGGCAACCATTGCTAGTTCTTCAAAAGTAAAATCGAACATTTTGTGCTGAAATATGGTTGCAGCACTAGCACGACTATCGTTGAACACCGTCACTGTACGTATGTTTTAAAACCACTTTCACGTTAGGAACTATACCCTTCCCGTCTCCGTTCCGTCCGAGAAATTACCCGTCACGTATGCTAAGACCTTTACTAGGACGGAATTTACAAGAATTCAGTACAAAAATTGTTGGACCTCAATACTAAAGGTGGTCTCAGAATGGTTTACTTTGTATCGGGTAATCGAATTTTTTTTGAACGCATTCGACTATGTTTCTTTGGGGAAAGTTGTAAACAGGAATTACACCAATTAAATTTCATCCTGTATATAATAATCATCGACAAAGTTTGATTACGGCACTATCAACTAGAAATATCTGTTGACGTTATAATTACACGATCTGCAACACCTGCGGACGAGTTACCAATACAGAACAAACAAGTGACGGTCTGCCCAATGAGAACGGCACCATTGTGTACGGGACCCGCTTTATTTTCTTACATTCCAATAACATTTGCAACCATTTGGTTGCCTACTAGCCTTCCGACCGCGGCGCCATCAAGACTTTGACAACCGATAAATGTAGTCAAATCAAAAGAATATTTATTTCGTAGTATAAAAATTATCACTTGAAAACGTCACATTTTTTATCTTATTATTAAAGTTTTTGACATTATTGCTCATTCACAACGCTGATTCCCCAGAGAAGAACGAGCAAGAAACTCAAGGGTTGCTCTTTTAAATAAGTCTGGGTTACAATTATATTGTATTGTATAATTAGACTGAATATCGCCGAGCGGTTTATGTCCATGCTTACTTATCATCAGGATAGTCAGAAATTTTATAGTAGCCTTTGGTGACCTTGCTTTTGAAATCAACGGTGGAGAGTCGAATCCCGCTAGGTGTTAAATACGAATTATCTAGTATTCAATCTATAAGCCCAAAATCCGGGCTTGTCTTATTAAATACTCGATCAGGACTATTAATTAATTAAACAGTATAGGAAATCTTTGATTGACAAACATTGTTGGGCTTGTCCTATTTGGAAACCCTAGGCACGCCACTGCTAGTATTCATAATCTATTAACGTTACAAGACATACATACATAGGGTTTAACTTGTAACACCCCTCATTTTGCATCGTGGGTTAATAAAGAAAGCATGTACCGACACATATGCCTATCCTACTAAAAATTTCAAGCAACTCGATACTTGCATATTTACGAGTAATCGATGTCGTACAATGCTTTACGAGTAGAAAGGTTCGGTTATATGCATATCCCTTCGCATTTCATTTGGTTATGAAAGAAGAACTTTATAATTTAATGGTCATTTATGTCACGACTGATTTGTTGAAAGCAGTCTTCCATGAAAGGCCTTTCAAGTAGTTTCAAGACTGGACCGTTACGTATGTAACACTGGATTTTAATTAATTATATCATGAACATACTTTTGGAATAAACTCTGAAAAATCAGCGCTGCCGGCGAAAAAATATCAGCGGTTCTACAGAAAAGTTACCTTGACTCGACAACAACTTGTAGGTACTTATGGAACGCTATTTGGGTTGTTTGATTTAAAATTGCCTTCCTCGCTTTTAGTGATAACTGATAAGGCTCAATTGTAGATACTCATTGAAATGTTTTTGTAAAATATACTAATATAACCAGTAGTTTAAGATATTCGGAAAATAAAAATTATTATTTTCATAATTATAAAAAGTGTTTGGCCTCGAGCTGTTCTAACTGCGGCATTGTCCCCAGTACGCTAGCCGCTGAAGCTTTTAATTAGCAAGTCCGACACCGCTTTTATGAATTTCTTGATGTCGGACAACCACGGACCCAGTGTTTCAAAGCAAGAGCCCCAAACTTGGAATGAGTAGTAACATGTATATAATTTATGTGGTACAATAAAGTGTATTGTATCGCATTATTTTCTCGCGATTTCTGAGTTGGTTCGGGACAGACCTTCCTGAGCAGACTGAAAAAAGGCCCAGACAGACATGTTGCGGGAAAAACCTGCTTCATTTGTCTGCCGTAATGCGCAGAATTGATCAGTGAACTTCATTGTGTCAGAAGGTTAGTCTTTACGACCTCGATTATTGACTGGTTTAACCATTTAAATGAACTTAAATGCCTAGAATCAGATGCTAAATTAGCAGCGCAGAAGCTTGACATTCTAAATTAGGTCAGGCAGTATTTCACGCCGACATTGTTATTGGTGCATTCAAAGATTAAGAACACCTAAGATGGCGTTATAACTAAGATCAAGCGGCACTTCACGCAGGAATTGTTATTGGTGCTCTACCAAGTCAACATCCGTTAATTGGCAGCTAAGAAGCTTGGCATTATTACTAAGGTCAGGCGGTATTTTACACCGAAACAGCTAATGGTGATCTACAAGACTCAATCAGTCAGCTCTGGGATGGCTGGGCAAAGTACCAACTAGCTGCCCTCAACTCGAGGAGGTGACTCCAGGGTCACGATTAATTTGTTAGGTACTGCTAAATTGCAGAGCCTCGAACACCGTCGCAAACCTATATATGTATATTTCGGTGAGAGCGCGTCGGAATCGCATAAAATAATACCACAATCGCATTTCCTATATTCGGAGCACCA
The DNA here is from genome assembly GCA_949316235.1 of Oegoconia quadripuncta. Classification (NCBI taxonomy): domain Eukaryota; kingdom Metazoa; phylum Arthropoda; class Insecta; order Lepidoptera; family Autostichidae; genus Oegoconia; species Oegoconia quadripuncta. Next base: position 4,342,278 of record OX438752.1, read on the forward strand.
AGTGCGAGAAGGAATTCTACCCGTTTGTTGTCGATATCCCGAAATATTGCACTGCGTTTCGCTTCTTGGTTCATGCCGCTAAGGTATGGAACTTCCTGCTAGCGTCGATCTTACAATTTTGGGAACTTCAAGCCAACAAACACGCGTTCCCAGTAAATTCGATGACTGCTCCGCTGAACACCCAAAGTGTGCCCCCTGGTGGTAGAATGGGTAAATTTTGTATGATCTATAGTGCTCCTTTGGTGGTTTGGTTGAGCACATCTTATGTCATTATATTTATGGTTCCACTTTACCCCTACAAAGGATGGAACACATGATGACTATTTTATTTACACTCGACATATTTTCAAAAAGGGGATGACAGATATGAACCATTTATTAGTCACCGAAATTAACAAAAAATACAAATAAATTTGTCGTAAGAATAATAAATTAAAGACACATTAATTTATAAATAGAAAAATAATTTAACTTTGAAGGAAGAAAGTTTTGTTTGTTTCAATAAAATACTTAACATTATAGATTTAAAACAAATATTTCAAGTATTTCATTTTAGTTGTCCCTCCAATGTGTTCATAACTTAAAAGGAGCACAACAGGTAACTCAAAAATGTCCCTTCTGAATCACTAAAGGGGCATAACGGAGCATTCGAATTTATCCGTCGTACCCCTGGGGGCACAGTCTGGGTGTTTAGCGGAGCAGTTCGGCTACATCGTCATCTTCCACCAGGAAGATTGTGGTCAAAAGCGTGGCAAAGGTGTCTTCATAAAGAAATACGGTAGTAGACAATAAAGGTGTCGCGGTTCTGCGAACGCTCTGCTGCTGTAGGAAGATGTAGGTATTGGGCGCCGTAGAGAGGATGAGGTTTAGGGTCGTAGGTTTCAGGCCCCTACCAGGACTGCAGCCACTGATGAACAGTGAAGAAGGTGAAGTACAGGAAGAAGGTATAGGCACTTGTAAAACTTAATAATGATATAATAATTTAAAGAAAGAAATAAAAGGAAAAAGAAAACAATAGTTCAGTTCGCAAGCTGCGTCAAGACTGACTAGTTTTTGAAAATAATTTAGAATTCAGAATTTTGAATAATGTTCCAAAAACGAAAACGCCAAAGAGATTACCGAAAAGAAGACAGAATTTAGAAGAGGTTGTACACCTCGTTACAAAGGCGTCAAAGAACGTAAGAGAAAGCAAAATCGCGATATAAATGCTAACACGTTTACACAACCAGCGGTCGACACCCAGGAATACCAAATGAGCACAGATTTGTTTGTATACCTTATCAAAGATTACTTAGATACAAAGTGTATGATCATTTATTTAATTAGGCGTTATTAAGTATTTGATGATGCCATCTAGTTGAAAAGGAAGCCGGGTAAGTGCTAAGTACACTGACACTTCCGCAGTGACGCGATCCAGATCCGTAATCAAGGTTTACAAATAGAAATCTTAGAACCTACTGTATCATGCATTCATAAATTAGAGTTTCGCCTTGCACTGCAGCTTGACACACAATGAGGATTATATCGTTAAATTCTTACCCTCTTATTCATAAAAATTTACAAACGCTTTATAAGCCTGTTTTAGTTATAGTGTGTTTTGTCTCTGTCGTTTATAAGGAAATGTTGTAATGAAAGTAAATAAGAAATGGATCCATAGCTTGGGCATCACAAATCGAAATAGTTTATTATAATTATAACGTGTATAGAATATGAAATCGAAAATTGAAATAATTTCTTAATTTTTCATTAATTATCAATTTATTCTATAATAATAATAAATTTGGTTCAATAACTTAATTAGGTATATTTTATTAATTGAATCCTATATGTTACGGGAATAATCTTACACAATATTCATTTACCAATAAAGTTAGTTTTAATTTGATAACACCAAACACATTTCACAATTCCATTTGTCCCACGACCAACCCTCAGGTTTCAGCAGATTACCGGTGTTTTGCCCGCCTCGGGCAAATCCATACACTGAGCTGCTTATGATTACTTATGCTTATGCTTATGATTATGATACTTAACACATTGCAGCCTCTGATACTCCCAAGATATCACTTCAACACCCAAACGTCACTGCTAAGTACACCCTTCTCATTAGGAGGGGGTATGACCATAATCCTACGCGCGGGTCCTATTTCGTAAATTTCTGTCAGTCACCTAACGTTTTCAGATGTACTTTTACACCGCCTTATTCACAATGGATTCGCCTTCCGCTTTTAACCTACTATGCAGTTCAGCTTTTTTCAAATCTGCTACCCCTTTTCATTTGTCCTTGTACGAATAAACCATTACAAACATCTTTAAGCGTATGAATTGAGAGAAAAATCTTTTTATTTTTTATGCACAACGGGTTAGCACTTGATCTCAATCACACCTGATGTTGAGTGAAGATGAGGCCGTAGGTGTCAGTGTACTGAACAGGAAACCCAAATATTTGGGGAACTGGCTATCTTATCTCTGACAACCGGAACACAACAATCTAAATGCTAAAACAAGAAAATGCGCTTTTAAGTCAAAATTCCGCGTTTTGAAGTGCCCATATTGCATTTTCCCATTTCTGATCTGGCAACACGGCCTGACAGTCAGTGTTTTCAAAGTGCTGCAGGACCCGAAAATACCACTAAGGACTGACAAAACCAGACGTTGCTTAACTTCGCTAATCGAAAACGAATAGTGAATGTCAATTGTGATTCTTAATATAACGAAAGTAAAAGTTTGAGCCCGTCAACTAAAATCAATTCGGACATACGTCAAATATTTTCAGCACAGCGTAACTGATGGCCCAAACTCATAATTCGATGATGTATCACATAAAAAACAATAAAAGACATCACAATGGCAAACGTTACGCCGCACCTGTTACGACAAATACGGTGGAAAGTAAAGAAGAAATGTTCCCAGAGTCGTGACAAACTAAATGTTATCTAATTTCGGTTGATAGCAGTGAAACAATGAAAGTGTATCGTGGCGGTGACGTAAGAGACACGTAACTCTGGGAATGGGGGTTAGAGATAAGGAATAGATGAGGATGACACTGATGATGAGATAACTAGCAGGTAATGAGTTCACTTAGAAAAGTGTCACACACTCCGGAAATATTGAATTTAAACACGAAAAGTGGTTCGAGCGCAGACTTAACAAATAGGAAGACCAAACATTAATATTGGGTCTTCACCTATGAAATTGGAGTTTTTTTTCTTCGTTAATCATATATGTACCAATTCCTGCGATTTTCAAAGCGATATCCAAATTTATTTTTTATTTGGAAAATGGAATATTATTTCAAGGTTTCACATGAAATATTTTTTAATTTCTGGGCTAAATCACATAATAAAAAAAAATTGAACAGAGCTCTTTTCATGTGTTTCCCATAATCATTTCTTAGATTCGCTGAAACTTTTATAAAGCGGTTACTTTAAAAATTAACGCTGGCTATACTTAACTTAATACGTACGATTTAATACTTATACGTATAAAGTTTCATGAGAATCGGTCCATTCATTTCGAAAAATTTGGACTTGACAGTTTGTATGGAAAGCTTTGAAACGGTTGAACCTATATACGCTTTTAACTTCCTTTAATTTTAAAGACTGTGATTTTTTTGCGTAGCTTGCTTTAGATATAGTATAGGTAGTAATAAAATATAGACCATATTATGATTCAAATTACCTCTGTGAATTTAATTGCGTCGGAGAATATAGTTAGAGCACCTGCTACTCTTTATAATTATGAAAAATTTCACCGAGGGCAAATATCACGAATCAATAAACTAGTTTTAGAAAATATAAAGCCGCCATTGTTTAATTTTTTAGAAAATCGTTTTAGATCTTAGCATCTTCACGTTCACAGTGGTAACTTTAATTTAATATTGTAGGTTTTATAACTAAATGTCTATAAAGATAGCTACAGAATTGTAAGAAAACCTATTTATTTGATTACTGTTGGGTTCACTATCATTTGACAAAAATCAGGAACTTTAAGATTATAGGAAGTTACACCACAAAAGTAACGTATTTTTACTGGACTACTTGACCTTTCTTCTAGTTTAATCTTAAATATAAAAAACCGCATCCATATCGGACCACGCATTATTGAATACCTACAACGGGACAAACACTGGACACACAACGGGAGTTAAATCGGACCATCTCGAGAGTACCTTAAAGTATTCTTTTGACGTTTCGTTTGACGACCGATTGGTCTAGTGGATAGTCACCCTATCAGCGAAACCAACGGTTGCGGGTTCGAATCCCGCGAGGGGTAAATGTTTGTATGATAAATACGAACATTTATTCCCGAGTCTTGGATGTTTATATAAATATTTATGTATGTTTATCCGTTATCTAGTATCCATAGCACAAGCTTTGCTTAGTTTGGGACTAGATGATTGGTGTAAGTGTCCGAAATATTTATTATTACGCATTCCAAAAAAAAATAAAAAACACCCAAATCTCCGAGTACCTAATCTGTTTTCGTAAGTCGGTGAAAGAAAGAAAAATACAAACCTAATCGATATCTAAACAAGTTATTGATCCCACAGAACTGGAACAGGCCAATAAATAAGCAATTAGTGCTTACAGCAGTCCCAAGTTACCTATTAGGTAGGTACAATCAGCGACATACTTATATAACTGTGAAGGTGTTTTAATATAAAATTGGTTCATATATTTGTCTCATTGTCGACGCCGTCGCGTCGCTCCCAACCAATAACGATGCAGAGAAATCTTGCGGACCAATGCGATGGCTCCACGCATCGCGACCGGTCTCGGACCCGCGCCATTACTTTACTCGCCCTTCGGTGTAACGCATCAATTTCCAAATATAAATTCCAATGAATTATAATTAGAAAGTGGAATTAAATTTATTTTTTTCTTTCTTTGTTCGCACCGCGAACACTCATCATCTGATTTAAGAGCCATGCTCTTGTCGGTGGAGATTTTTCCATATATCTCTGCTCTCCGCCTTCCTCTTGACCTCCTGATACGACACGACGTTCAACTTCTCTTTTATCTGCTGCATGCAGCTTATTCTCGGTCTTCCTCTTTTTCTTTTCCCCTCTATTCTTCCTTCTATTATGGTTTTGATGAAATCATCGTGTCGTCTTGTAAACAAATATCTGATCTCTCTATCTGATCTCTTATCAGATATTTGTCTACAGGTCCTAATCTGTCTACCAACCAAATTTCATCCAAATCCGTCCAGCCGGTTAGACGTGAAGAAGTAACAAACATACACACAAAAAACACCGACCCTTTCGGCAAAAAGTACCGCTGCTGCATTCAAATTGGACGAGGCTTATCTTATTTTAACCCCCGACGAGAAACGACGGTGTTGTATGTGCGTGTGCGTGTCGGTGTGTATTCAATCTTTGTCCGGACGTATCTCAGTAATGCGTGGTCCGATTTCAGTGCGGTTTTGTTCATATTAAAGACTAAACGAGGGTACAGGTTCTTAGCTATGTTTGATTAAAATCGGTTCAGACGTTTCGAAGATATTTAGCTTTTAACACAGTTGGTTTGGTTTATCTGGATGAAAATTTGTTTCCTCGGGGGGTTATTATTAATTATTATGTCAACATGAGAATACTTTCCCCGACTACGATAAGTGATATTTTTTCTATTTTATTCGATATTATTTGTTGCGAGTGAATTTACTTGTCACTTTCCATCAGGTGAGATTGAGGTCAAAAGCGTATCCAGTAAATTATAAAAAAAAAATTAAAAAATTGACCTCCCTAGCAGCAACTATAAATTTGTTGCCGACTGTACCGTATCAACGCGACAAAATGATAATAAAGTAACATTGCCCGGCAATTGGAAAGCCAATGAAAGTGAACCAGAAAGTGGTTAGGTTACTAAAGGGCTTAGACGAGTACTGAAATGTCTAACGCCAGACAGCAGCTGCACTACGGACCTATTTTCGAGTTTCAACGCTAGGCTCGCAACTCGGGAAAAATATGAAGAAGCTTTCCGCCCGCGGCTTCGCCTGCGTAGAATAACTTCATCGCGGAAATTTGTTTATCCCGCGGGAACTACTCACTTTATCGGGATAAAAAGTATCCTATGTCTCAAAGCCTATATACCAAATTTCATCCAAATCCGTCCATCCGTTTCGCCGTGATTGAACAACAAACAAACAAACATCCAAACTTTAGCATTTATAATATTAGTTAGATAGATATTATGGTCGCGCGAACATATCTTTTTCTAGTTTTTAGTTTTTTACATAAGTAATTAAATTTAAAAAGTCATTGGTACATGGCCTGCCTGGGAATCGAACCCGGACCTACTAAATTGGGAGACCGCGTCTTAATCGCTGAGCCGCCGACGCTTAAATGAAATTAATAAACTTTGTTAAATAATGAAATGTTAATTTATTTATTTTAAACTAAATTGTTAGCTCATTTATTTACTAAGAACGAAAGAAAGAAAAATTTATTTAAACCCATCTCATGACACAAACAATCAGATACAAATATTACACAGTCGAGACACGTGCAAAAAATAACATTTTTTTTTTGCCATCATTGTGTTTGCCATCTAATTGTCAGTGTCGCAAGGTGGAGTCAAAAAGGTCTCCAACTCAGCATGGGTTGCAGCCGTTGACTACAACGCTGGTTTTCAGTGGAGCCTCCAAATGACGCACGGACACTCTCTACTCACTATACTACTACTCTTCAAAACAACAACGTCACCTTTATATCAAATCGCGATACGAACGAATATTTTTTTATTAATACTTAGTTAGTCATATTCATATTAAAGTTTATAATTAAGACTTTTTGTAATAACATCTTACAGATGCAATAGTTTCGTTATCAAGAACAAGGTCCCCGTTCAAGTCAGTTGCGTAATACGACGCAGAATGAAAATTTAAATATTTATTACGTTTGGCACTTTGTATCATATTATAATAAATTTATATGCGTAAAGTGAGCTCCAGATAGCTTCATCTCGATAGGTAAGTGAATAAAAAAATATATTTTGTACACTTACGCCAATTATCTGTCCCAAAAGCAGACAAAGACTTGTAGGTGGGATACTGGAATACGGACAAATAATATTAGATCCTTAACTATGAAATTGGCGTTTTGTATGAAGAATTTCATTAAGACTGTTTTCTCCATACAAACATTTTTGATTTTTTTTTTGGGAACGGCAAATCCAAATTTAGCTAAACTTTGTGTGTATTATCGGTTAACATTAAGTTAAGTATAGGCAGCCTTAATTTTTAAAAGTAACCGCTTTATAAAAGTTTCAGCGAATCTAACAATGATTATGGGAAGCACATGAAAAGAGCTTTGTTCGAATTTTTTTTATTATGTGATTTAGCCCAGAAATTAAAAAATATTTCATGTGAAACCTTGAAATAATATTCCATTTTCAAAATAAAAAACAAATGTGGATATAGCTTTGAAAATCGCAGGAATTGGTACATATGATTAACGAAGAAAAAATGGATCTTTACCTATGAAATTGGAGTTTTTTTTCTTTGTTTGGATTTTTTTTTTCGTTTCGGATTCTATTTTCATAAATAGGATTGGGATCCTATTTATGAAAATGGGTAAATATTACGACTGAATTAACTAGTCGACATTGTAAATCGTCCATAACTTCTCACAAACAAGCACGAAAAAAACGGACACTAACGAACGACTATTTAGTTTTACCATTTCACACAAATTACACTATTTGACATAACATCGATGAGATAAAAGAAAGTGCTCTTCAAAATATCTTCAACAAAAGGAGAAGCGCTATTAGAACACCCTAGATAATAAAATAAAAAGTGTATTATTCTCTAACAGTCACTCAATACGGTGAAAGTGTCTAACACCAGATTAATTTGCACTCCTCGTAAAAAGTTGTAAGAATCAATAACACGAGTATCTACCTGCTGGAGCTCTTTATTCTTGGGCGTGAGAACTTTTTAGTATATGTCGTCACCAGCGACAGATTAGCGACCGATTTATAATATAGATGGTCGTATGGCTATCATAATCCGTGGTTAGCTACAGGAACCTGGTGCTGGCATCGCCGGAAACGGGGATAGGTTAACAGAATATTGGGAGGTCAGTCGTTATTTACTAAGCTGTTGATCATGGAATTTAAGCAGGAGGGATTGTAGAGTAGTCTGGAGGAATCCCACTGATAGCATGCGAGGGCCGAGTTGGATGGCGTGAGGGGCATGCTCAACGTTTACCCTTTATTGGGTAGCATCTCAGGTTCCATGGTCACTGATGATCTTATTACCTGAAGGTACTGAAACGGTGCTAGCCCGACTCAGGGTACTGAACTCCCGTGTTCTCGTGACATATGTGTTATACAAATGCTGAACACGACTTGGCGGATGTCACACTGCCATGTATGACCCGGACGACGATGCTCCGGTCTGCAACGGGTGGTACCGCACTTGTACATACGTACAGTCAGTTGCAGAGAAACCAGACCCCTATTCACATAATGACTATAAGTACGGAGAGTCTGGTTTCTCTGTAGCTGACTGTACAAAAATGCTTTTTCAGTATATGGTACAAACGCAAGGTTTACATACATTGGTGTCTATTCGGATGTATACTTACTAAACAAACTAAAACCAGTTTTGGAGTGGTGCCGTCGCATCGTACTTTTCCATCGAGAAAGAGACAGTACCACTTCAAAACTGGTTTTAGTTTAGTTGGTGTACATCCGAATCGACACCATTGATAGGCAATGCAACGTTTTAAGAAGTAGGTCCGCACCAGCCACTGGGTTCCCGTGCATCTGTGATCCGCCTTAGGCTCAAGTCATTTCAACATGAAAGATCAAGCGTAATAACCAACCGCGAATGTAACTGACTGAGAAAATCAGACTGTCGATAACGCATATGTGACTAATAGCGGGGCTTGCTTATGAATTCGTCTGTCAATAGAGTAGGTAGGCGTGAAATACGACGATAGACGTTGTGAGTGCGCTGTGTGGCTGAGGATGTGCAGCACTCGTGTACCGGTAATTCCATGTCTTGGTGTAAGTTCTAGTTCTAATAGTCATTCAGATTTGCCTTTAAATAAATTCAAAACCATCATAAAACTTGTTGTTGTCTGGTATGTTGTCTTTTGTTGGTTGTCTCGAAGAGATCGCTTTTAGTGATAAGACCGCCCAATTGTGTTCTATTGTTATCATCAAAAATTATTGTAAATTATTTTGCGCAATGAGGAGTATTTGTATTGTATTGTATAAAACAGAATTTTTTTACAAAAGGCTATTATGTCTGACTATTTGGATGATAAACATGGACATATAATCCAGGTCTTAATCTGTCTACCAACCACTTTTGCATCCAAATCTGTCCAGCCGTTTAGCCGTGAAGAGGTAACAAATACACGCAAACAAACTTTCACATTGATAAAATTAGTAGGAGTTGGAAGCGATGGTGTGTGTTTCCTTTGAGTTTCTTGCTCGTTCTCCTCTGGGGAGTCAGCTTTACGAATGAGCAATAATTTTAATTTAATAAAATGTTACGTTTTGTTTTAAACCTATGATATAAAATATTTTATATTTATTATATAATATAAAGCAATTTACAAAACACCTGCTGTGTACAGTCGTCAGCACAACTATAACACTACCAGTGTAAGCTGGCCACGTGATGCTGCCAGAAATGTGAGCGCAGCTAGAGTGGCAGTGTAAACGGACGCGCAGTGTTGCCAGATCAGAAATGTAAAAATACGGTAAGGTCACTTTTAAATGTGGATTTTCGACAAAAAAAAGCGGTATTTCTTATTTTAACATTTAAATTTAGAATAGAATACATTTAATCGTCGACCATGACACAAGTCACTTAACCTACATTATACACATACAATATAGAATACTGGGTTGGTATGCAGTTAAAATTAATAAAAGGAGACGTGACCCTTATCAGGGGCAACGAATTCGACATTTTTCCCTCTCAATTCATTTTAGATATATTCTAACTATTTATTCGTGTAAGGACAAATGAAAAACCAAAGGGTTGTTGTAGCAGATTTGAAAAAAGCGGAAGGCGGATCCACTGTCAATAAGGCGTTGTAAAAAGCGGTACATCTGGCAACACTGCGGCCGATGTACGCGCTTTGGGCCAGGTGTCAGACGGCCTAACTGAATTGCTTAGAAAATTGTTATTGTTTATGACATCAATACTCTATCCATTCTTGTCATATCGTAATACAATGACAAGGGCGAATATCTTGCTCGTTTTTTATGCACAACAGGTTGGTACTTGACCTCAATCACACCTGATGTAAAGTGAAGACGAGGTCGAAGGTGGAAGCGTACTGACCCGGAAACCCCAACACATTTGGGGGACTGGCTATCTTATCTCTGGCAACCGGAACATAACAATCCTATTAACATTGCTGCTTGGCGGCAGATTTAGATAAGATGGTGGTAGCTAGCCAGGCGGACACTTAAAATGCCCTATCACCAACCAAACCGAGTACTTAAATATGTACCCCGCTGGGGATCGAACCCGCGACCTCCGAATCGTAAACCCAATGTTGTTTATATTGAGCCACGACGGCGGTTATCGCTACAGCTTTGAGTTAGGCGGTAGAGCCCCAGGTGATTGCGAGGCGCGGCGCGGAGCGTCGTTGATACACTTACTTCATTGCCGCGTAAAGGCGCTCGATAACGTCGGTGACACCATTGCGGGCGGCAATGAACTACGTATATATCCACGACAACGCAGATGCCACATTTCACTCTTTGGCATAGCATTCAGTCAAGCGGCCAGTCCACTTGCGCAGCCGCGTAATGACCTTGCTTATATAGATCCATCATAATCTAATGATTACTTCATCTGCCAAGCAAATATTTGTACGACTGTCCTAGATAACCGCACCCGTATTGCAATTGCAGACGATATATAAATATTGTAAATACTAATAGCTGGCTATGGTAAGGTATGATAGAAGATTATTGTAACGAATCTGATTCTAAATAATAACCCTATAAAAATTCAACTTTCCGCCCGCGGTTTCGTCTGTGTGGAATGACTTTATCGCGGAAATTTGTTTATGCCGAGGGAACTACTCACTTTATCGGGATAAAAAAGATCCTATATCTTAATCCAGGATATGTTTTACCTATATAGCAAATTTCATCCAAATCCGTTCATCCGTTTCGACGTGATTGAGCAATAAACAAACATTGAAACTTTCGCTTTTTTTAATATTGGTTAGATAGATTATTTAAAACCCAATAGTTGCAGTAAAACTGCTGTGACATATAGACAGATGGCAGGACATTCTATTTTATTTCCATTGGCTCCGGAACCTTAAAAACTTTCCTCAGTTAATTCGCGAATGAAATGCGCCTGCGCAGATCCTATGAATCAACCGATAACGGGAACGCCCGCGCCGTCCGGTGGCCCATGCGGATTTTTATTTTTACTTAGGCGCCGAGCACCACATGGCACGGAGCGTGCTCACAGTTAGCACTTAAAGTTCAAAGACTTGTTTTTTTTTTTTCGTTTCATTCTCTCCTCTAGGAGAAGGCAACGTGATCTATCCCATAACAGCCATGTCTTATTTCTCTTATTTCTTTAGTTTGTAAGTCAGTCTCAGTCAAAACAAGTAATTCGTCGTATACTTGGCGTATACAGAGTCTAGTCACGGTCAAGTCATTCTTCAGTAAAGTGGCAGAATGCTTTACAAAAGATTTTGGCGGCTTCTTGTGGGAACCCGAAAGCTCCGTTACGCACTTTAATTTACACTTCCCTTCACTTGTACACCATCACTAAACTAACGTTTGCTGCACAATATTCTGCCATTTAAAAAAAAAAATTTAGCTTCAAAAGTTAGAATGCACAAATTATAAGAATTATAAAGAAAAATGCAATTTCACTCGCCGAGTTCCCGCCAAAGAGCCGTTAGCACTTAAAGTTCAAAGACTTGAGTTTTGACATTGAAGTTGTTTTTTTTTTGCCCACAGATAACTTCTACTTATCTACACAGTGCGGGAACAAGCTAAACAACCTTCGGCTAGTGTGAAAATACTGTAATGTGCTCGAGGCGCCAACTAAGGGTTATAAAAAATAGTCCAGTCAAGATATTCATATTTAGGGGTGGAACTTCCTATAATCTTAAAGGCCCTGATTTTTTGTACATAGACAGAGTACCTATCAGTGATGTAAAAAATATTTCCTAACGGATCAGGAGTTCGCTTTAGGTATAATGTAGGTATTTCTTTATAAAACCTACAATATTAAATTACAGTTACCACTGTGCACTTCATTGCGTTGTAGAAGATGCTAAGATCTTCTAAAACTATTTTCTAAAAAAAATATAAATAGCCACTTCATAGTTTCTAAAAATAGTTTATTGAATCGTGATATCTGCCCTCGGTGAAATTATTCATAATTGTAAAGAAGTTATTGCTAGATTGTAAATAGTTACAGGGGTTCCAATTATATTCTCCGACGCAATGTAATTCACAGTATGGTACCTAATTATAATCATATAGTCTATGTTTTATTACTAAATATGTATATTATAACAATAGCAAGCTATCGATTCGTTAGATTTTTTTATTCTGTCACTGACATGTACTCTTATCCATGTGTAAAAAATCACGGCTTTAAAATTATAGGAAGTTAGAAATGTATCCTTACTGGACTACAAGGGCGGCTCCAGCCTTTGAGTCAGGGGTGGAGTTATTTGTTTACCAGCAATCATATTAAGTACAGTTTAAGTACAGTACAATATTCACGCAACTGTCCTACATTTTCTGTTAATTTCTGGAACCATACCTACAAACAAAATACGAAGACTTATTTTCTGAATTGTTGATAGCTTTGGTTATTTAGGCTACGTGCCTGTATGGTAGGCAATTTGATGGACTTGTAATTATTATTATTTTCTTTATTTTTGTACTAGCTCTTCGCCCGCGGTTTCGGCTGCGTTGAATAACTTTATCGTGGAATTTGTTTATCTCGCGGGAACTATTCATTTTATCGGGATAAAAGTATCATATGTTTTAATTAAATCCGTTCATCCGTTTCGCCGTGATTGAGCAACAAACAAACAAACATCCAAACTTTCGCATTTATAATATTAGTTACATTGAATTTTTGTTCACTACTCTAAGTACATTACTGTCGGCTTATCGAGCTCAATTCAATTTACAATTCAAATTACAACTGGGTTCTAGAGCGTATTTTGTGCAGATTTTCTGGCAAACCATTGGCAAAATTAACAACCGTTGTATTTATATGGAAAGTTTATGAAATCAGTTAGTTATTTTAGTAAATTTTGTGAACAATACAAAAATGCGAATTATCTTTTTTTTTCCAACGATTAGCAGTTTTAGTCAAAAATAAATTTAGTCTTGATCTCTCGGAAGACCGTGTATACCTTTGTTACAATAGATTATTAAAAATTATTGTACAATCAATTATTAATATTTTCAACACCGACTTATACAGGGCGTCCCAAAGTTATGGGACATGAAGGGGAAGTACCTTAAATATTGTAGATAGTGAATTTTGCTCAAAGAAGACTTTATGTTATTTTTAAAAGTTAGTAATTCTGCATTCATAGATTTTCTAAAAATTACTTGCTTCGGCTGGGAATCGAACCGACTTAAATGTGAAAAAAAAAACACCCTACTTTTATGATGCCAATCGAAAGAATAGCTAAAAAATAATAACTCTGCCTAAGTAACATAGTATTTTAAAAGAAAGGAACAACATAAAATGATTGAGTCAAATTTCAAGAAAGTTATTTATTGCCGACGACGTTCGAAAAGTAGCGATATTATCATTCCAAAGATAGCATTGATTATTCGTAAATAAGTACCCACTTCATAAAATAGGTACTAACATAGTTTTCCTTATTATAAGTGCACGTGTAGATGAAATGATAAAACTTGTATTTCAATACGTCCTCTGTAAGCTAGACAGAAGGCAAATTAAAAACAAAAATAAATAATTTATAATTTGAAAATGGAACAGTTTATGACAGCGTTTGTTTGAATGCATACTTTTTAAGATATTTTAAAAAGAAGTGATATTTTTAAATGTTGTTCTTAAATTTGAAAATGGAACAGTATGTGCGAGCGTTTGTTTTTCGGATATTGATCTGTTTAGTCTCAATTCACTTACACAAGTGTTATTGTGTTAATTTATTGCGAACATGGCATATCAAGTAAGTTTTGATCTAATGGAAGCATATTTTTTGAACGATAAAGATATCTCTAGAAGTTTGCGGTGGTATGGCGTAAAATATCCTGATAGACAAATACCGTCTCGTAAAGTTTTGAAAAGGCTTGTGAACAATTTGAAAACTCTGGGACGTTTCGATAAACGCCCAAGAGAACCACAGCAAGAAAACCATACGATCAACGACGAAGAACTTGGTATTTTAATTTACTTTTCGGCTTTTCCGAAAGCATCGGTGAGAGAAGGAGAACATGAAATTGGAGTTTCAAAAAGTAAAATACACCGTGTATTAAAAAAACACGGTTTTAAGAGTTATGTTGAAGGACGATTGGTTCAAAAATTACTTCCGGGCGATACAGAAAGGAGAAAAAATTTCTGTCTTGATATCCAGGCACGATTGCTCGAAGATCCAAATTTTTTGGATAATATTATTTGGACAGACGAATCTAACTTTAGCAATAACGGTATGTATAACCGCAACAATAATCGTATTTGGTCTAAAGAAAATCCCCTACGAGTGACTGAAACTAATAACCAAGTGCGTTTTTCACTCAACTGTTGGTGCGGACTTTTAAAAAACCGGGTTTTCTTAATCCATTTTTACCAAGGAACCTTGAACACAGAAAAGTATTTAGGAATACTTCAAATTTTAAGGGATAAGATAAGAAACCATTCCGCGGCGGAGCAAGAAAACTTAATTTTCCAACAAGATGGAGCTCCGGCTCATAATAGTCGGAGAGCAGCAGATTTTCTAAATGAATGTTTTCCTACATGGATTGGTACAAATGGACCGATTAGATGGCCGGCCAGATCCCCGGACCTCACACCATTAGATTTCTTCTTTTGGGGATACGTGAAAGATATGCTATACAAAAAGCGATACGAGAACGTAGGCGAGTTGCAAACAGAATTGTGCCATATCACATCGAGTGTTCACCATAAAATGATTAGAAAATCAACAGGCAGCGGGCTCATTAAAAGATTGGCGATTTGCGTAAGACAAGAGGGATCACATTTTGAGCATTTAATTAATTAATTTACAAAAAAATACCTACTTAATTGACTACGGCAGTTTCATGTATGTTTTTTATTTGATTAAAATGATTAATTTCACGTTGTTCCTTTCTTTTAAAATACTATGTTACTTAGGCAGAGTTATTATTTTTTAGCTATTCTTTCGATTGGCATCATAAAAGTAGGGTGTTTTTTTTTTCACATTTGAGTCGGTTCGATTCCCAGCCGAAGCAAATAATTTTTAGAAAATCTATGAATGCAGAATTACTAACTTTTAAAAATAACATAAAGTCTTCTTTGAGCAAAATTCACTATCTACGATATTTAAGGTACTTCCCCTTCATGTCCCATAACTTTGGGACGCCCTGTATATCAATTATACATTTGTTTACAAATGCCAAGGATACAATACACATACACTTTATTGCACAAAAGGAGAATATACATTTTACAAAGAGAATAAAAACAAAGAGGTTATTAAAATTTCATTATACATAAAAAATAACAAAATATGACAAGGCAAAGGAAGCTACCGCGCGGTGCCGTCCATGGCTGCACCAGGGTAGCTGCACTTTTTGACAGCTCTACCTTTTGAAAACTAAAATGAAAGAATTACATATTATTCACGCTTGCATCACGTTTCGAGGAGTTATATATCAATTGCGTAATTTATTGCTTTCACCAGCTGGCCAGTGTCCACCCTTGTGCAAATATCGCCTTTTACTTGTCAAATTGTCAAAAAAAAAAAAAACGAAAGCGGTTATCTTGCCACCTTGAGAACGCCAGAGTTAACTGGAGAGGCGTTAATTAATACTAACTCGGTATTGGATCACGTACGCAAGCCGGTCAATGTTTTCCAATGTTGCTAGAGTTCGACACATCCCCAAAATTTGAGGTATTGTTTTGTGGATATGGGGAAACTTTTATGATCTGACCAAATTAGTGGTCACCTGACAGTCACTGTATTTAAGCCACCTCAGACTGCCTCCAATTTTATTGAAACCAACCGGGACCGTATAACGTGTGTTAACAATTCAATTTTATTAATTCTTATCACAAATAGTAGATTTTTAGCGAGACATGAATCGATCGAGTTGCCTCTCGATCTAATAATGTCTCGCGGTTTATTTTGTATCTGTGAAAAAAGAAAAAAATATTTGTCAATGTAAAAAGGCGCGACCGAAAAAACTTTAGCTTAAAACTATGTTTTCATATTATTGTTACAAATTAACAATAAACCGATCATTGCAAATAATTTGCGTCTAATTATCTACCATCCTCAAATCCTTACACGCCTGAGATTTTAAAACGTGCCCTCCGAAACACTCGTATTAAAATGCAACTAGTGAGCCCGTCCAACGACTGCGCCAGACATTACGAATAGCGAATGCGATGATATTATTCCTAGAGGACAGATAAATATGTTAAATGTAAAGATAGATATAATTGTTATATACTTAATAGGTCGCCGAGGGGTTTTAGTGGGTATCTCTCCCGTCAGAGAGGGGAGTCCCACATAACCGTCTCGCCGTCCCACAGGCGAGCGGTACGCGGAAAGCATTTCCCCGCGAAAAAACAAAAAAAAAAGATAATTGTTGTGGATATTTAAGTATTTATTTATTTACTTGTTTACATAGAATCAACAGCAATATTACAGAAATTAAATTATAGTAAACTAAAACTTATGGGAATTGGTGATTCTTATTATTATAGTTAGTGTTATATTGTTTTGTAGTTGTACTGTTTTATATTTTATATTCTACGCAAATAATTCCAAAGTGTTCAAATTAATTAATCCGTATATTTATGTGCATGCATTTTAATAACTGCTGTACCCTAACAGGGTTTATGTTTGAAAGCTATAAATAGTTTTAAGATCATGTGTACAACATATAAGCAATAAATTGAATTGAATTAAGTTTATAATAGTTTTCATGGAGTTTTCTAAATTCCCAATTTTATTACATACTAGCTTTTAGCCCCCGGCTTTGCCTGCTTGGAAGAACTTTATGGCGGATATTTCGGGAACTATAATAATCTCGATAAAAAATTTAATCCATGTTCTATCTATATATACCAAATTTCATCCAAATCGCTTCATCCGTTTAGCCGTGATTGAGCAACAAACAAAGAAACAAACATGCAAATTTACGCATTAATATTAGTTAGATTGAATTCAGTTTATTCGTTCGAAATTTGCCTAATTTGGGATTAGATAGTCGATGTAATTCTCTGAAATATTTTTTTAAGAACCTACTCGTTCCCTCATCGCCACTGGCGTAATTAACCAATCACATTTACGGGATTTGAAAAACTGTAGCGTTGTATTCAAAGGTAGACGATGATGACGCCCGACGAATCACAATCGCGAATTCGAAATGCGAATGTCCTTGCGCGAGAGTCGAAAGCTAATGGATGGATGTTTGTTTTGCGAGAACATTCGTAACGGACGATGTCCTGCGCATACCGTATTGTCGTTTTTTATGTTTTTTCGGGTGGCAGTTGACACCAAAATAAATAATGTCAAGGGACATTAATTCTTATTACGAGTATTAGCGCTTCCTAATATAAACATTGATTGATTGAAATAATTTATTTGCTTGATTTTGGGTACAAGATAGGATGCCACGTAACAGAAGTCCCATAATCCCATAACAAAATCTACTTAAAATCTAGCATGCAAAATATTTAATAAATTAGGATAGCATTAGATAGGTTATTACTTAAATATAATATAATAATGTATATTGTCACAATATAAAACTAATTAATTGTCAATGCTGTGTTGATGTCAGAAAAGCGATATTGTCCGTTATACAAGTATTTTAAAATAGTGGTAGATATTCCATAATTGAATAATACCATTTGTTGATAAGCCATTCATGTAACTTAATTTTAAATTGTCGTCCAGTCAATAATTTTAATTCATTTGGGAGGGCGTTGTATACCTTCGCAGCAATATAATTAACGTTTTTTGCGTAACTGACAACATATATTTAGGTATATTGTCCCAAATGTGGTGGTCAAAGATATTTGGGTATTCCAAATATAAGTTTAATACGTGAAATAACATCCACGGTTCACCTCTCCAAATATAGGTGGTACAGAAATGCACGCATAACATTTAAAAAGTGCAAATCTACAGATGTTTTATGGTGGAAAGTCCTAAAAAAGATAAACTTGCAGGTCACATAAGTCGCCTCCGCAAAGTAAGTAATTCATTCAAAGGGTTATGTATACGCTTTTTCAATAAGGTTCCTGTTGATATACAAAATTTTGCTCTCAATAAATTTAAAGATACTATAAAACAGAAACTTATTGAAAAAGCATATTATAAAATATCAGACTATTTAGATGATAATCATCCCTGGACATAACCAGATCGTTCGCATTCCAGGCTATTTCACAATTAATAATGAAATATAAAAACCTGTTTGTAATATAAAAACCTTTATGTAAAATCAAAGCCTGATTTTAAAAGAGCAACCCTTCGAGTTTCTTACTTGTTCTTCTCAGGGGAAAAATGCATTTTGAACAAGCAGTAGCTTAAAAAATTTAAAATTTACTATGTAAAATTGACTATTTTAAGTGTACCTACAAAATAAAGCATTTTTTACTTTGACTTCGTAAACTTAGACGCCTTTTACGACTCCCCACGGGAAGAGATGACGACCTGTTCCAGTGTAGTGGTTAGAAACTATGACCACTATACCAAATGGTCGCGGGTTCGAATCCGGCTAGGGGCATATGTTGGTGTGAGGAATACGGACTTGTACCCGAGTTATGGATGTTATCATTTATAATAAGTATTTATTTACCCAAAAAAATGTATTCATGTAGTATATCAACCATCTGGTATAAACAACACCAACCTATAGTTGCTTACTGTGGAACTAGATGGCGCTGTGTGTATGTCTAAGGATATTGATATATATATAAAGAGATGGGTTGGTTTTCTTCTCTTCATGTGCAGAAACCACACATGACGGTATTAATAATTGTAAGTTTTGCATTTGCGTTGATTGTACAAAATATGTCAATATACGAGTATTAGGTCCATACCTATGAAATTGGCGTTTTGTATGAAGAATTTCATTAAGACTGTTTTCTCCATACAAACATTTTTGATTTTTTTTTGGGAACGGCAAATCCAAATTTAGTTAAACTTGTGTGTATTATCGGATAACATTAAGTATAGACAGCGTTAATTGTTGTGTTTTTGGTGAGATCTATAATGTATTTACTTTGAAATACACCATCAATAGACAACTGCTCAAATATTTGAGCTTGTTTTAGTTAAATAACTGTTTGAAGATCTATTTAATTTGTAAAAGGAGTCGTTGATTAAATGTAATCTTGACATCAATCAGTCATTTATTTGCTTTCCATGTTGTGATATCAGTCAACAAAATAAAATATCTTAAGGAAGTTGTACCCGAGTTATGGATGTATTCATTTATAATAAGTATTTATTTACAAAAAAAAATATATTTATGTAGTATATCAACCATCTGGTATCCACGACACAAGCCTATAGTTGCTTACTGTGGAACTAGATGGCGCTGTGTGTATGTCTAAGGATATTATTAAAAAAAAAACAGTTCCCTTTGTTTTTCACTTATTTTTATCATTGTTGGATAACCATGACAAGTTACCGGTACTTAAGTTACGATTTTTTTGACTGTCCCAAAGGCAACGGTATATTTTGTTCTAAGTGAGCGTTTGCCGCGATTAATCGATTAAATAAGAAATGGCGGAAAATTGAAAAGATTCACAAAACAATTAAGTACCTAGCTGTTTACCGTTCCTTTGCTCTTAAATAAGTAGCTGTTAACCGTTCGTTTGCTCTTAAACAGTCGTACGCGACGGTAAAATCATAAAGTTTCCGCGAGGTAAGTTCTTACAGGTTATATTTTTTTTTTTTTTTTTTTTTATATGAGAGGGCGGCAAACGAGCATGCGGGTCACCTGATGGAAAGCAATCCTCAAGCAAATCCGCAACACCAAAAGGGTCACAGATGCGTTGCCGGCCTTTGAGGAAGGTGTCCACCCCAGAATAAGTATATATTATATATGTTTAACCAAAAAATAAGTGGTTATTTTGACGATCGATTGATGTAGTGACCCTGCGTTCGAAACAAACTGATGAGGCTTCGAATCCCGCTCGTCGTTACTGGGGATTTTATATAAATATTTCGTCTTTCGTCGAAGCACTCGTGGCGCAGTCGCGTTCGCTATTCATTTTCAATTAGCGAAGTTAAGCAATGTCTGGCGCGATTAGTCCTTGGATGGGTGGGTGGTACCCGTGTAATGGGTTGCGTTGTACATGCGGTGCATTGTACGCGCATCGACCGGCCACGCGTAAGGTTTGCTGATGATAGTTTAAGTTATTTATTATATATTTGTTTTAATTAGGTTATTTGGGGGATTCTAATTAAAGGCTCTCGACTGACAACATACCTATCACTTAACATCTCAACGAACCTCATCTCGCCCCATGGCGACCCTAGCCAAAGCGGACATGAGAAAAGATTAATTCAGCTATGTAGAAAAAATAATATCTCAACGAACTCTCGCCTCAGTGGCATATTAACGATGTAAGACTTAACTGCGACAAACACTATTGCGAAAGACTGAACTGCGAAAGATGGAACTGCGACAGTGCCGAACTGCGACAGATCTGAACTGCGAAAGACTTAACTGCGAGAGGACTGAACTGTCAATTAAGAGAATATGAGAAAAAAGAAACACGTACCACATTTATTTAGAATGGCACGTATATCACAGTTAAGTAAGGTTAACTTTGTTTGTTAATTAGGTTAGGTTGGAAACATGAGAAACAACGCACGAGCCGAGCGAGCGAAGCGAGCGTGCCGCGGCAGCGGCCGGCGAAGTGGCAGAACCGAATCGCTCCGTTCTAATGAACCAATTGATATAACAGTTCTGTCGCAGTTAAGTCTTTCGCAGTTCAGATCTGTCGCAGTTCGGCACTGTCGCAGTTCCATCTTTCGCAGTTCAGTCTTTCGCAATAGTATTTGTCGCAGTTAAGTCTTACATTCTACTGCAAATGATTCCGTGTTTCGGAGGGTACGTTAAATAGCATCGGTGGCCTACAGGGACGGGTTGAAAACACTAACTGTCAAGTGGCCAATAGTCTGAAATAAACCCACCAACCCGCACTGGGCCCGCGTGGCGGATTATGGTCCGTACCCTCTCCCAGAGAAGCGACGGACGTGTAAGGCTGATGATGATGATATACATATGTATGTATGTTTATCCGTTAACTTATCTATCGTACATTAACTACCACATAACTTTAATATAAAAGAAATCGCACTCAAATCTGATCAGTGATCACGCATTATTCAGATGCATCCGGACAAAGATTGGACATACACACAATGCAATCACACAGATTAACACCCGTCGTTCTCCGTCAGGGGTTGTATTTGGAACTGATTAAAAATAGCTGGGAAGCTTCTCAATTCTCTGTATTTCAGTACTGTAAGTACAGTACAGTACTGTAAGTATCAGAACCGGTAAGTTTCTCAATTCTCTGTTTTTCAGTACTGTAAGAACAGTAGAATACTGTAAGTACAGCACAGTACTGTAAGTACCAGAACCGGGAAGTTTCTCAATTCTCTGTATTTCAGTACTGTAAGTACCAAAACCGGGAAGTTTCTCATTAATTCTCTGTATTTCAGTACTAAGTACAGTACAATACTGTAAGTACCAGAACCGGTAAGTTTCTCAATTCTCTGTATTTCAGTACTGTAAGTACCTACAGTACAACACTGTAAGTATAGTACAATACTGTAAGTACAATACAATACTGTAAGTACAAGAACCGGGGAATTTCTCAATTCTCTGTATTTCAGTACTGTAGTACAGAGAATTGAGAAGCTTCCCAGTTCCGGAAATAGAGAACAGTACCTCTATTATAAGTTTCGGAACGATACGCGCTAGCGACTTTGGTAAGTCATTTTTGCATAGAATGAACTGAAGTCAAATTTTGCCAATTTGGCGCTTTAAATATTGCCTTTTACGCAAAAATTAAAAGAAGACAATACTAAATATTTTTGCAAATATGACAATTTAAATCTCTAAATCGTAAACAAAGTCTAAGCACCCAACGCCTCTCTCCCTTTTAATGCGCCTGCCCATACTTTTTGTCATAAACACCTATAAAGTATACCGTATTAAACCGTGGTATACAAACTATTTATGTTGAATTGAGACGATGTCAACAAACCTCGAGGTGTTTAACCTTATAATGGTTTAGGCGACCACGTTCAAGTCCGCGAGTAGGTAACACGATTGTATGACCATATAGGACGTACTTACATTGGGGCCACTCTGATACACTCGTGTTTGATAAAGTTTGCTGTGCACGCTCGTCAGATTTGATTCGCATTATGTGTGGGCATGTATGAAGGAGGAACTACTAAAAAATCTTGTTAAATAACCTGTAATTCCTATGTAAATGCTTATTCGATGCATACGACGACGTCCAAATTTTTTTTTGTACAACGGATTGGTACTTGACCTCAATCACGACTCATGTTAAGTGAAGATGAGGTCGAGGAAGCGTACTGATCCGGAAACCCCATCACATTTGGGGGAAATTGTAGGTAACATAGCTTTTTGTGAGACTCGAGCTCTCACAGACAAACTGTGCAAACGGTTTTGTGGACCTTTGTTTAATTAAGACTATGTAATCGATTAAAAAAGCCTAAAACAAAGCACCACGTATTAATCATACCTTACATACATAAAGTCACGCCTGTTTCCCGTAGGGGTATGCAGAGACCACAAACTTCCACTTGCTACGATCCTGACGCGCCTCTTTTGCTTCATTCACTCCCATAAAATTGTTCACATGCTCGTCGGTTTAGGATAGGTACTCTTGATTAATAATTTGCCGTTAATCTCGTTTGCGTGCGATCGCTAAATTTGGTACCACGTAAGCACCTCAGAAGTAAGGATACGATAAACGTCTAATGGATAGACGTATCGCGTTACCATAACTTACATCAAGAATAGAATACCTTTTATTGAAATAATCTTACAAGTTATTGATTGAAAATAAGATACATACATACTTCTAGGGCGTTTACGTGTACCATATTTACTCGCGCAAAAAAATGAACTGGCGCGGCTGGTAGAGATAATGGGCCTCGTTGATCGATAATTAAAATTCGTGTAAGGGGAGCCCTAAGAATTTAATATTTCGGACACTTACACCAATCATCTAGTCCCCAAGCTTCATCATCAGCCCGTAAACATCCCACTGCAAGGATATAGGCCTTCCCTCGTCAAGAGGTAGTATGAGCCATAGTCACCACACTGGCCCAATGCGGGTTGGGGACTTCACATGCCTTTGAATTTTTATTTCTCAGGCATGTAGGTTTCCTCACGATGTTTTCCTTCGCCGTTTTAAGAGCAGTGGGATTACATAAGTAATTAAATTTAAAAACTCATTGGTACATGGCCTGCATGGCAATCGAACCCCGACCTCCCAAATTAGGAGACCGCGTCTTAACCGCTGAGCCACCGACGCTTCGGTCCCCAAGCTTGTGCTATGGATACTAGATAACGGATAAACATACATAAATATTTATATAAACATCCATGACTCGGGAATGAATGTTCGCATTCATCACACAAGCATTTACCCCTCGCGGGATTGAACCCGCAACTATTGGTATCACAGACAGGGTCACTATCCACTACACCAATCGGTCGTCGAAGTAAATAATTCAGGTATCGAAACTAGGGTTGCCAGATAAGAAAACCGAAAATGTCGTAATTGTCTGGTCAAATAAATTATTAAATCTACTCAGAAAGACTAAACATTTCAATAATCACCATAATTTTATTTAGTCATTGAACTTAATTTAGTTGCCACATATATTTTGTATTTAATTTTGGATCCTTAGGAGTGTTAATGAAATCCTCATTTAAAATAATTTACATTAAAATTCAGCCTCTTTATTATTTCAACTTTAATTAAATCAAAGGCCATACGATTCCTCTCTTCGTTAGGTTTATAAAACTACAATGAGCATTACTATAAAACAACACTATTGTTTGGGATTTTGGATAAGGGTCGTGACATTATGTATGTATCTACAGACTTGCACGTTTGAACGGCGGAAATAGTCTCATCCCCTGGTATGTGTCCTAGGTCTTTCTGGTAAAAGGTTAGCCTCAGGGGGCGTGGACATGACCACAGCAGCCATCAGCAATATCATTTAAGTACTGAGCTTCCTTGTGGAACTTGGTTACTAGGAGTAAGGCCCCCAACCACCCAAGCAGAAAATTGCTCGCCGTTATTTTTTTCTTCTCTAAGGCAGCAACGGCTGGGGTGATTAGGGTTGCCAGATCGGAAAACCAAACATTTGGACAAATTTTCAAAACGTCAGCCTTTCGGAGTTATATTATGAAATTCTTTTTAATCAACAGGTCACATAAAAGCATTTAATATTATTCAAGAATTATTAATTTTCAGATAAATCAAACTCAAAGTTAAGTGCGATGAGTCAATTAATTATAAATAAGATTCGTGGGCCCTTCCAACCGGTCACTCAAGAATTGTATGGGGTGGCCTATGTTCAGCAGTGGACATCCTGTGGCTGATGTAATAAATAATAAAAAATAAATAAATATCCTTAGACATACACACAGCGCCATCTAGTTCCACAGTAAGCAACTTGTGTTGTGGATACCAGATGGTTGATATACTACAAAAAAAACATATTTTTTTTGTAAATAAATACACATCCATAACTTGGGTACACATGTCCGTATTCATCACACAAACATATGCCCCTAGCGGGATTCGAACCCGCAACCTTTTGGTATAGTGGTCAGAGTTGCTAACTATTGATGTGATGATAAACTAAGATTCATTGCAATAAATTTTTACATTGTCATTTTATACACACTATTTATTGGATTTTATAGACTTCGCTAATTTTGATCGTTGTCCTTTATGATCCTCTTTGCTGGGAGATTTTATTTGGGAGTCTGGACATCATATGAAATATCGCGAAAATCCAAACTTAGCAACCCTAGGTGACACCCGCGAACTCCGAAATACAGCCAGTGGCAAAGGAGATGGTAAAAACGCTTAACTGGTCAACGACTTGATCGTTGCCCACACAATGAGAATTAATACCGGAACTGCAGAAAAGACATTTCACGTAATTTCTTGTCTGTGGTATAACACAATACAGAAGCGAGTGGCATAACTTCTTTGGCGATGTCTATTTGACCGCAATCTTACATGATAATGATAACAGACTAAGGCCCGTATTAAGAGACTGTATCACCCGAGATGCATCTTAAGAAGTTGACGCCATCTCAAGCTCCGTGCTAATTTATAAACCAATCTGGTCTACTCAGCTGAGATCACTTCTCAAGTATTCGCCTCACCAGCGAATGAATGATAGTCTTGAGTTTCATTTATTAATCTCGCACCTCTCAAGTGAGGTTTATTAATCAACACGTTTACTTGAGACCGGTCACAAGACTGTTCTCAATCTTGAGAATGGTTTATTAATACGGGCCTCAGTACGTCTTCAGTCCAGTGGCGCCCTGATTGGATAAAATTTCTTTTTAAATGCAGTATACTTACATCTAAAAAATCGCTCTGGCCTGCACTCAAGAAGCGTAAAAGCTAAATATAAATAATACCTAAATAGCTTTGACAGGGGTTTTCCAGAATTCACGATTATAAAAAAAAGTGGCCATTTTTATCAATAATTTGAAAATCTCGAAAATAACCATAATTAAAGTTATTTAAGTATTATTTGAGCCTTGAACACCGTCGCAAAGTCGCCTGTCTCTCAGTTTTTTACAGGATGCATTTCGGGGAGTGTGCGTTGGAATTACATAATCTTATTCCACCGTCACACTTCCATCTTCGGACCACTAGGCGTGGGGAGGGATTCCACCCGTATACAGTTAATATACCGAACATTCGCACTAAGAAGTTCGATTCTCCATTCATCATCCGAACAGCCATGGCATAGAACTCCCTTCCGGCGTCAGTCTTTCCTGAGTCCTTGGGATCTTCAAGAGCAGATTGAATAGGCATTTACTGGGATCGCGTGCTTCATCCTCGACCACATCGTCACTTTCCATCAGGTGAGATTGTGGTCAAACGCGAATCCAGTCAATCATAAAAAAAAAATTATAATTAGCTTAAAAGTTTTTCGATGAACAAAATATTTGACTTATGCTGTATTTAAAACGAAACCTTAATTTAACCACTGGACGGATGAATTCTCATTAGAGCAACGTGGTTCGTCGACAACAAAAATGTTGGTGTAGTGTTTTACAAATTCCGTTAGCCCAATAAAGGTCAAAAAATCATCAAGCTTTAAACATAAAGACAAACTTAGGTACGCTTAACATTTCTAAGTCTCTTCAGTTGGCACAACTTCAAAATGTTTCTTTCCGTTATCTGTAGGTGTACGATCGAGTTGCATACAGACGCATAAAATATTGTTTGGGGTCGTTCACCTTACGGCTGGTTACTTAAATAGACATACCACACAAATTATACTGTTGATAAGAGTATTACTTTTGAATCAATTGCTTTATACCCAAGTGCCGCATAAAGGAGGAAGAAAAGTAATGGTTTTTGAGTGTACGAGTATGTACAAGTACGGATGTTTTCTATGTTACCTCCTGCAGCCTAAACAGCTTGCCCATTTTGTAGTGCAAGGTGTCGTTTGCTTTGTCTTGATTCCCGAACTGACAGGATATAAATTTTATGGTAAAAAATTCAACATGGCGCTTCTAATATTTATTTGATCAGAAGGTGTAGATTTAGTGCACGTACCTACTCGTAGCACAACGTAAACCTAGTATTGATATTCAGAAACTGACCCTTAACTCGGAAGCTTTTCTAAAGAAGATCCTACTTCTTCCATACAGTACAGCGAAACTGCTCAACGCTGAAAGTTATTGACAAGATGCCACGTACAGTCGCCAACACAATTAAGATAGCAGCCTCAATTTCTATGATATTACAAATAATAAATAAATATCCTTAGACATACACACAGCGCCATCTAGTTCCACAGTAAGCAACTATAGGCTTGTGTTGTGGATACCACATGGTTGATATACTAAATAAATACATTTTTTTTGTAAATAAACACTTATTATAAATGAAAACGTCCATAACTCGGGTACACATGTCGGTATTCATCACACAAACATATGCCCATAGCGGGATTCGGACCAGCAACCTTTTGGTATCGTGATCAGAGTTGCTAACCACTACATCAAACTTATTATCGATATTGTTTTGAGGGTCTTGGTTGTATTTTGTTATATTTCCCTTTATACCTATCATGTCATTGTGTGATAGATAAATTTCTGTCAAACTTGAATAACAATATCCCTTTAGAATTCCTCCATATTAAAAATACAGGTGACCTTAATAAAATTGTGTTGCCGACTGTACTAAGCCCTTGGAATATCTGCAAAACTGATGCAATAAACACATTTGCATCATTTCAATCCTATCGTAACGCAATAGAGTTCACGGTCGTTTGTCGTGGATGCTATCTTCGAGAGCCAACATCCGGCGCGTGCGCACCAATTTGACGCTCCATTGCTACGGCTGATCACTCTGCTTCCATTAGATTGGCTCTCTACGGGCGGTTGATGTTCTTTGATGTCCGCTTTGTATTTGAAATCGATATATTATGTTGTATAAGTATTTAGTAAGACAGGAAATGCATTGCTTGTAGATACGTGTTTATTACTTAATCTCTTTTCAAAATAACTACTTATAAGTTCGATATTGCAAGTTACCGATCGAATTCAATAAGTCAGCAAGTGACAGAGAGACAGATAAATCATTACCTACTTAAGATGGTCTGGCTGTAGGTATACTGGATCCATAGCTTGGATATTACAAATTGAAATGGTTTATTTTGCACCAAATGTGTATTTGATA
Organism: Oegoconia quadripuncta; assembly: GCA_949316235.1. NCBI lineage: Eukaryota > Metazoa > Arthropoda > Insecta > Lepidoptera > Autostichidae > Oegoconia > Oegoconia quadripuncta. Next base: position 4,370,460 of record OX438752.1, read on the forward strand.
TTAAATCTATAATTGCATTTCTTCATATTTCATTAATTATTAATTTATTCTATAATACTTATTTATTCAATAACTTAATTAACTTTTTTAATTGAATCCAATACGGTACGGTTATAACCCAATATTCATTTCACAGTTACTTATACTACTTACTACTATGTTAGTTTTTCTCCTATTAACAGGCCTATAAACTCCTAATAACAGACGAGGACATCTATGACCACATCGGGACAATAGAATAGATGCAAAAAACTTTCGAGTCAGTTATTGGTTAGATCTGTCAGCATATGGCACTCAGATTGGTCCTGTCAAGAAGACATAAATAACAAGCTTGGCAGGGCCAATTGGAAGTACCCTACCTCCCTCCAACCTCAGCTGGTTGGCAGACTTAATTCGGTACAGTAAATGTAAACATTCGGCGTCTATGAGATGTGGTCGATGGAGCAAGAAAAATAAAAAAGTATAACTGATGAACAGTTACGGTAAGTCGAACCGGTAAAGACGCTAAATAACCACGGCCTTTGGTTACAAGTTGCCCTAAGAATTAATAAGTATCAGACTAATTGTTAGATGTATACTTTTATTTAAAAAAAAAGAACAATAATGATCCAGCTTCTTGCAAAGGGTGCAGTTACTTCCTATAAATATAGTATGTTTTTTTTGATTGGATACGCGTTTGACCATCATCTCACCTGATGGAAAGTGACGATGTGGTGGAAGATGAAGCACGAGATCTCAGTAAATGTCTATTCACTCTGCTCTTGAAGTATTCATGTATTATACATATGTCTATTCCCATTGAATATAGACAATGAAGATGTAATTCCAGCGAGCGGTCCGATGGGAGTCGCAATCTTTTAACCCTCTCCACCACTTTAATAACTATTATGTGTGTAAGGATTTTTAACACTTTTTGAAAAAACCATGCTTAAAAATTTCTGTCTCCAACGTGTCCCTAAAAATATCACTCAAATTATCAGACCTTGAATAGTTTTTTTTTAACATTTAAAAAGGTACTGTTATTATGAAACAGTCATTACTCCGTCGCCGTACTCGGCCGGTTTTTTATTTTAAATCAAATTAGTATAAGACACATATTCCTGGCTGGCCATGAAACTATAAGCCAAGTTTTTCGAATGCGAGCTACCCCAATTCTACCCCAATCTTTTTGTTAACGCACTCTCAAGTAGGCAACAGCAGTTTTTTTTCTTTTTTCTCACACATAAGTGTATGTGGGAACGCGCCTGACTGCTGTTTTATGTTGAAAACCTAAGTGAGCGAGGGGTTGCGCTGAAAACCAGCGCTGTCAATTGCCATAAGACATATTGGCACCAAATGCTGACGCCCAATCCCTTTGCCACAAATACATACATTTAAATAAGGAAAATATACCTTACGAAATTTTCTGTATTTGTTGGCAATAAATACTTTGCTTTCTTTCTTTCTTTCAATTTTAACTTCAAAATTCTCACCTATAAATACTACCTGCCTCACTTGCACGACATATTCAGGATGAAAGACATACGACCATTACGAGTACACGCTCTGCGAATAAGCCGCACTCACGCTGACATCAATGTCGCCCATCACTTTCTGAGCAACCGTGTTGTTCAGGCCTGGAATAAGCTGCCGGAAGAGGTTGTTTCCGCCCAATCAGTGAACTCATTCAAGAATAGATTGGACAAATTTTTAAAAAACTAGTGATAACTTAAATAGTGACTGAATAACAACATAATGAACAATGTGAACTCTTCCAACACTGTGACATAGACATACCAGCAGTAATGCTGCTCGTCTATAATAATATAATAATAAGAAAACTTCGAGCAGGTATTTCAACGTAAGATATCTACATGATATCATTTGTTTTATGTCAATTAAAATCTAGGTATTGGAAATAAAAATAGGGCTTAACTATTTATCTGTCAGTCAGTAAGAGTGTGTCCAAGCTACTACCGCTTCACAACAACTGATACAATTTTATACTTTTTGGAAGTTGGGAGACCTTACTGAAATCGGTAATTTTGTCAATTTTTGTTCGTTTTACCATTGTCGTATCATAATATTAACGCCGTTGAGTGTACAACACGATTCATATATGCATTAGCTCCGAATATATGTATGCTGTGAACTGAAAACCGTCTAATTAAATGAACCGTTACAATTCTGCAAATGAGCGAGAAGCGAGATGCTATCTCCACTCATACCGACATGTCGCACTAGATCAGTGGTTCCTAAAGGCTGGAACACACCGGCGGCGGCGGCAACGAAAAACAACCTACTCGTATTACGTCGCACCATTAAGCAATGTCTGGCGCAGTAAGTCCTTGGATAGGAGACCACTTTTAATACGAGTGATTCTGAGGCTTCGGAGGGCACGTTACGTAGTCGGTCTCGGTTGTTTTCAATTGAAGGCAGCCGAGGTGGCTTAAAAACTTTGACTGCCAGATGGCCACGAGGTTGACCCAATTCCACCAATCCACACTGGGCCCGTGAGGGGATTATGGCCTATACCTACCCTCTCCCAGTGAGAGGAAGCTGTGCCCCAACAGCTGCTACGTGTAAGGCAGTTGATGATGACATAGCAGCATGACATGATCATCATATCGACAGGTAATAAAAACGTACTACTGAACAGTAGTCTCTTTCACGGCGCGATTTGCTTCGCATTCCATGGCAGGATTTTCCACAATCGATACGTTGGCCAAGCGGGATGGCGATCGCTGCTTTTTGGCTGCAATGACGCTTCTGCACATCACTGGTATGTATGCGGTGTTGTGCTTATGATCCCTTATTCGCCTTTTACTACACCCACAGGAAGAGACGGGTTGATCCTATTGTACTCTGCTGGGCACCATACGATACCAATGTACCGATGCCAAATTGTCCTCGGTGTGGGCTAGTCTGCAAAAACAAGATTAGGTCTGTGACGTTTATCAGTTCGTTCGACGAGGAGCATAATTTCGCCTCAAGCTTACATTTACTGATTAGAAGGATATTTCTTCCTTTAATTGTGCAACGAGTCTTTCATGCTAAATTTCAAAATTCTGGGTTGAGGAAAATAATTCGAAAATAATTCGTCACGGGATTTCGAAAATATCCTCTAGAATTTTTTTCGACTTACGTAGTACCTATCCTCATCCTGTTTATACGTACAAGTGGGTACAATCAAAGTTTCATTAGAATCGGTTTGTTCAATTGGAAAATATTGAACTTGAAAATTTATACGGAATGAATATCACGACGGGTAGAACCACTCTTGCGGGAGTAAACAAGGTTGAGAACCGCAGCACTAGATAGAGACCAGTGCTGGGTATAGCCGTGTAGATGCTGACCCCATGTGGGTCGCAGCTCTAATGATCTGGTCATAATAATGTCAAGACAATATCCCACGGTTAGCAGAGTAGGTGTAACTGGATTTTGTAAATTAAAAGATTATATCTTAGAGAAGAAAATGACGAGGAATCTCAAGAAAGTATTATGTATACGCTTTTACAATAAGGTTCCGGTAGACATTCAATATTTGCCTTTAAATAAATTTAAAACAACCATTATACGGAAACTATGTGCCAAAGGCTTATTATAAAATTTCTCACTATCTGGATGATAAGAATGCGTGGACATGAACCGCTCGGCATTATCCATATCCATATATTTTATTCTTATTTTTCTTTGTCGGAATCATAAATTTTACAATTAGGTATTTGAAATTGTATTTGTATTGACTTATTTAAAAAGAGCAACCCCGGAGTTTCTTGCTCGTTCTTCTCTGGGGAGACTGAACATGACCATTTCAAGTGTTATTCCACAGATTTGTGTTAATCTTATAACTTACGAAAGAAAACATTATTGATTTTGATTTTTGAAAACAATCTCAACGAATCAGCTGCTACTAGTTCTAACCAATAACTTGAAATCCCTGTATAATGCTGCAATACATACCCATGATACATGGCACCATTGTCCAATGATATGTTTTGTAGAAGATAAGAAAACCATGACGAAACTCAGGGAAGCGATCTCAAGGAATTACTTCAAGGAGACTTAGAGATAGCTCTGCCGTTCCAATAAAAAAAAACTAATTTGAAATGTCTATATGAATGTAGCAAAACATTTGACCTGTTGTATACATATAAATGTAAATGATTATTTATTACATATGATTTTATAACAGGACAGAAAAAATAGTCAAAGGGCCGTTACACTTCTTTATGAAGGCCCAAAATCCCAATTTATGTCTCCATCAAAAAAGTCTACGATACAAATAAATTGGAAGTCATCTCGTCATCCCATCCTACTATTATAAAAATTTATTCTACATTAAAAAATACTATTAAAAAAAAGTTTTTAATACTCTATTATGATGATTATCACACATTATTCTAATACCTACAAAAACGAGTAAAGTCCATCAAGGAGTTCCAGTGGCAATCTCCTGGCTCCATCTTCAGACCCTCGTCATCATGTGCAATGGAAAGTGCTCATGGAAACACAAACTAGCCCAAATTCATCTATATTGCCATTTGCCATTGGGGAGTTCCCGTCTCCATCATCAGATCAGCTCGATGGTGCCATAATATCGCATTATCACCGAACTTACATAAACATGCCAAATTTCAGCTCAACCAGATACCATTCAGTGGTTGAAAAATGGATTGCAAGAAACGGACAACTTACGAACATTTCAAGCTAAATAAAAGCTTGTAAGTAAATATGTGAAAGATTGCTACTCAATCCCAACGCCTGAACGAATTTGGATGAAGACCGAGGACATGTATTCCCAGCCGATAAACAAATATCATGCATGCGAAGCATGTCTTATTAAATCTCGAGTAAGACGAGTACTTATGACGGTGTAACTAAGTACCTCATTTAATATTACTTAATGATAGTATTGCGCCCCCTGTTAAATTATAACTGTTTGTATACCTTTATTAGGTACCTGAAATGTGTAGTTTATTTTATGTCTGTCAGTCTGTCTGTTTCCTGGAATAAGTTATGTATGTGTAAAATAAGTACACAATATGTGGAGTCGATTATTATATTTCTTTGTTTTTTTTTTTTTTTTTTTTTTCTTTTAAATTATTCTATGAGCGCCTAACCTCCTACAAAGGTGCCAGCTGAAAATCAGCGCTGTGGCACAGAATTAATACACTCGGTATTATGTGGTTCTTGCCACAGCATTATGCTGAGCTGGAACCTATGTCAGCTTGCATTATTATGATTTAGTTTAAATTTCTCAAAAAAATTTTCATGTACATGACCATTGTAAGCTGAATAAATGTTTTTCTTTCTTTCTTTCTTTCTTTCTTATGAATTAAAAAAAATAATAATAAAATTGCACAAAACCTTGTCGACAAAAAATACAAGAATTACTGTAAACACTCACCTTTGATAAACAGATCTCGATAAGCAAGAGAGGTATGCTTTGCAATGCGCGTGGGCAGGGTTAGGAAACGCCCTTGATTCGACCTGGTACAAAGATGTGAACCGGCGGTCGTAGCTTCTGGCGTTGTTAAGAAATCATGTGGTATGTTATTACTTACTAACATTTGTTCAACGGTGCTTTGGGCGGACCACCTAATGCAACATTCTTCACAAACAAAGTACCCACGTAGGTACTCTACTATCACGTCTTACTTCACTAGATGTGTAGATATTTCGTTACAACCTGCGGCCGGCCGATGCGATTTCAAAACATCAAGAGGACTATTATAATTGTAACAATAATATGCCACATTGTGTAAACCCTAATAAAACATGTTAATATCAGTTTCTCTGTATTTGCATTATTTCGCCACAATCAAGTTGCTGCAAACATTAGCGGATATGGAATTGTGATAAAATTTAAAGTGAAAAATAAACAATGAACCCTTATGACTTCGATAACGTAATGTGAATTTGTCATAAATTCGGTGAGTGATGTTGCTTATATCATTATATTCCCTGAAATTTGTATATTTTAATGTGTGATAAAGACACAACATTGTGCAGCATAAGTGTTGGACGGAGCATTTGTGTTTCCACTATCTTTACTGTCACTAACTGAAAATCAATCAAAACAGTGACGTTTGCCAATCGTGGGAAGAAAAAGAGAACTTGTCCTGTAATATAGAACGTTACTTTTGCCTTGATCTCTACACGGAAAAAAAGCTTTTGTTAGATCAACAAAAACGACTTCGGTTGACAAACTTTGGGTTAACTCTACAAAACTTCAGTAAAATTTACAAAACTGTAACGATACCAGCAACACATTCGTATTTGTTAAATCAACCACTGTTGTTAAGTTATATTACACATAAACTCTTGTTAAATTAACAATTTTCAAAAAAATCTTTGATTACCCATATAATTAACAAAACAAATGTTTATTTTAACCAATGACATTGGGTAAAATCGATTGAAAAATAATTCAAGTATGTTATAACTCATTTTATTGGTTAATGTACCAAATATCTGAACTAAAAGTAACTAATACGTATATTGATTGATTTAAACAAATGTGTTAGTTAACGTAACCTGATTTATTTATAATTACACCAAAAGTAATTGTTGTAGGAATTTATCTCGTATGATACATTTAAACCTTATATTTTAGTAAACTATTGTGGTATATCAATTGATGTCAACTGTTAGAATAACCAAACGCTTATGTTAAATTAATAAGATTGTATATTTGTAATAATAATCAAAAACGGGTTATAGTTAACTGAAAAAATTCATAAAATTAACTGTTGGGTACATTGATTAAAGACTTTGCGTGTGACTAAAGTTTGCGTGGATAATGTAGCATGATTCATTGATACATACAACAGAAGTATTTGTTGTTGGCATATAACTGGTATGGTACATTTCAAGCAAATAGCTTTTGAGAAATTAACATTTATTTTAGTAACTTATTGTGGTACATCAAACAATAAAGTTAATGTTAAATTAAAAACTTTATATATTGGTTACGGTAAACGTTAATGGGTTATATTTTACTAAAATTTTTCCTAAAATGAACTATAATATACATTTATCAATGTAACTAAAGTTACGTGGTTAACGTTACCTGACTTATGAATAAGTACAACAAAAGTATTTGTTGGTGTTATAAAACTGGTATGGTATATTTAACACTAGTAGCTTTAGTAAACTTAAACTATGTTATGTAACTATATTATATTATGTTACCCATGTTAACTCTTAGAATAAGCAAACATAAAAATTCAATATAAAATATTGTATTTTTGTAACGACGATTGTGAATGAATTATGATATGAGTAATGGGTAAAGTTTTCGTGAAATCATCTATTACGTACATTAATTAGTGTGAGTGTAGTTGTGTGGTTAACGTAATGCAATTTATTAATACGTACAATAAAAATATTTGTTGTCGGCATATAACTAGTAAGGTACGTTTAAAACAAGTACCTTTGGTAAACTTCTACCTATAGTGGAAAATTAACCTATGTTAACTGTTAGAATTAATATAAATTAATTAAAATCATTGTACTTCGATAACGGTAATCGTAAATGGGTTAGTAATTTACTAAAAATTTTGGTAAAATTAACTAGCACGTATATAGACTGACGTAACTTACTATACGAGGTATATGTAACCTAATCTATACATGAATATTACAAAAGTAATTGTAGTCGGCACATAGGTTATACAGGTTATTTAATTAATGTAATTCCTGTTTACTGCTGACTCCACTCCTTATTACGAACAATTTTCCAGTAGGAAACATAACCGAATTCGATCAAAACTTTCGATTACCCATACAATGTAAACCATTCTGAAATAGTAACTCTATTGGAGTACAACAACCGATTTCAACTGTTAAAATAAGAAATCCTAAAATTACAATAATTGTATTTTGGTGACAATAAACAAAAACTGGTTATATTTTAACTGACATTTTCGTAGAATAAACGTAAATTGCTTTCACCGGGAGCAGTAAATTGAAACAAAAAAAATAATTTGACAGCTTTCAGTTGAAAGCGATTCTCCCTAATCCCTAATAAATCAACTAATAATATTGTTAGAATAACCAAACGTAAATGTTGATATAAAAACCTAAAACATTTATTTTTAGCATAAGTATTCGGTAAATTAACTATCAGTTACAGTGATTAATGTGACGTATCGTGGTTTATATAGCCTAATCTACTTATAAGATAACAAAAGTAATTGTGGTTGGCACATAGGCTGTCTAGTACATTTAACACATATGGATTTTGTAAATTTTACCCATTAAATAGTAACTTATTTGGAGTACATCTACCGATTTGAACTGTTAAAATAAGAAATCCTAAAAGTATAATAAAAAACATTGTATTTTGGTGATAATAAACAAAAACTGGTTATAATTTAACTGAACGTTTTCGTAGAATAAACGTAAATTACAGAAGCATATTGATCAGGGTTAAAGTAACCCGATTTAAAAATAGCTAAGTACAACAAAAGTATTTGTTCATGACATATTACTAGTACGGTACATTTAAAACCAGTAGGTAGCTATTGTAAACTTATCCCATATTTTAGCAACTGTATAGTGGTAAATCAACAGAAAAATATGGTTTATGTAACCTAATTTATGTATACAACAAAAGTAATTGTGGTTGGCACATTACTAGTACATTTGTTTACATACCTTTTGTAAATTTTACCCATTAAATAGTAACTCTATTGGATTACATCAACCGATTTGAACTATTAGAACAAGAAAAAGGCATAATAAGGTACATTGTATTTTGGTAGCGGTAAATAAGAACTGGTTATATTTAACTGAAAATTTTCGTAAGATAAACGTAAATTACGTACTTTGATCACTGAAATTAAAATTACGTGGTTAACGTAACCCGACTTAAAAATATATCTTCTTCTTCTTCTTGAGCTCTATGTCGTCGTCTACTGCATGAACTAGGCCTCTTCCAATGCACGCCATCTCACACGATCCTCACAAGCCCACAACATCGTCTCTTTAACGGGTCGGTGATCTGCTTCTTCTCTGCGCTCTCCACTAACATGGCCCGTCCATCTCCACTTTAGCGTAGCCACTCTATCAGCTAACTCAGCTAACCCTGTCCGTCTACAAATTGCTCTATTAGGTACCTATACGGTCTCTTAGGGATATATCAAGCATGACACCTCTCCATCGCTCGCTGTGTAACTTGAAGGCGGTTGATGGTTTGATTAGCTAAGGTCCAGGTCTCACATCCATAGGTCATTACAGGTAGGACACACTGATCTAATACTCTGCGCTTCAGCATAAAGAGATTTTCAACTTGAAGACATCACTCAGCCGAGCTGAACCCGATGGTCTATCTTAGATTTTTGTGCATGTCTATTTTGTGCATGTGATGGTCTAAAGATTCAGCAAACCTGAGGTGTGAGAGCTTCTCCCCGTTGATGTTAATTCCCTTTAGTGACCAGTCAAGAAGCCTGAACACGTTCTCCAAAACAGAAATAAACACTTTCGGGTGGATAGTGTAAAGTGAACAAAAATATGTATTTGTTGTCGAGATAAATAACTGGTACGGAACATTTAAAACAGTAGCTTTTGTAAACTTAACACACTTTAGTAACTGTATTGTGGTCAATCAACCAATGATATTGTTATAATAACCAATAAAAATAATATAAAATAGTCTTTATTTCTCTGACCAGTCGTAAATAACATGCAAATAAATAATAGATATTAGCTTGATATGTATGTACAGATTTTAAATTATACTATTATGATAACCAAACGTAAATGTTAACATAAAAACCTTAAACATTGTTTTTGCTACCTACAAGTATTCGGTAGGTATGTTAACATCACTTACAATCATTAATATAAACGTAACTGTCGCGGTTTATGTAATCTAATCTATATAATGAATACAAAAAACGGAATTGTAGTCGGCACATAGGCCGCCTAGTACATATAACACATATAGCTTTTGTAAATTTAACCCATAAAATAATAACTTTAACCGATTTGTACTGTTAGAATAAGTAAACTTAAAAGTTTAATAAGAAACATTATGTTTTGGTAGCGGTCAACAAAAACTGGTTATAATTAACAGAGAAATTTCTTAGAATAAACATAAATTATGTACAATGATACGTTAGGTTAATCTTTATCTTTTAGGTTTTTTATTATAACAGTTCAAATCGGTTGATGTACTCCAATAGAGTTACTATTTACCTAATTGGTTAAATTTATATAAACTATGTGTGTTAAATTTATTTTTAGGCATAGTATGTATAGCAGTATTACAAAATAGAAACAATGCCATCTAACTAGTTTTGGAGCAAAATATTAAATTCCCCGGAGCCTTGTTTCGTAATTTGGCAACATTTAGTCTACAAGTTCTTTCCTAGTGCATAATGCAATTAGGTACCGTTTTGGAAGAGAATTTTATTAAAACTAAACAAAGAAACATCTCATAACATCTACAACCTATAAATGAAAATTATCCACAAAACAGTGCGTTTAAGAAAAATACCTATTCGATCTGTACGAGCTTTAGATCAACCCCCTAAATGACAAAAAAAAACAAACATTTGTAACTGACAATGCCAAAAATGACCACCGGCAACATTGCAACAGTGTCGCTTACTTTGTTCCGGGTTTTTGGCGGGAACTCAGCCAGTGATGTTGCATTTTTGTTTTAAGTTCTGACTATCTTTCCGCTCGTGACTTCATCCGCGTGAAAGATTTCATCAAAATTGGTTCAGCAAAAAAATTTGCCCATATATTCGACCAACCAAATTTCATCCAAATCACTCCAGCCGTTTAGGCGTGAATAGGTAATAAACATATATACATCAACACACACACACTTTCGCATTTATAATATTAGTTGAATAATTTGTTCATCCAGAGTTTTGAGTGCCATTTTACTGAAGAATGATTTTTGACCGTGACTAGACTCTGTATACGCCAAGTATACGATGAATAACTTGTTTTGACTGAGACTGACTTCAGTGGAAAAATAAGAGAAATTAGACATGGCTGTATGAGCTGTATCCCTTTGCATTTTCCGAGAGGAGTGAATTAAAAAAAAAAAACTTATTTCCATTTTCATACTCGGCCGGTTCCGGTTGCTCCCTGCATCTCGTTGCGGATTGCAGAATAAGGTATCTACTTACTTAAGTAATTATTTATAAGTTAACTGGTTTATAAGTTGATTTATTCCACGTTTTGTTTTAATTATGTTGTGTAATCAGTGATACAGGCAAAGAGCGCTACAATATTATACCTAAAGACGAACGTAGGCCACGGTGTCATTCAAACCCAATGGAAGAGTTGATGAGAAATTGCGGTGTTTCAGAGGAGACTATACAAAAATTTCGCGGTAATTATGTTTATCTAGGTCTGTCGTGCCTATCAAAATCAATATAATTTGATACGACGCAATTTAATAGTATATTTTAATAGTATAGGTAGTCGATATGATATACCTACCAACCAAAAATAATCGTTAGTTTAACAAAAGTAATTTGTTCTTCGAATTGTTTATTATTGTGACTCGCATAGAAATGAATTTGGTTTTTATACTTTTTTTCTGGTTGCTAACATGTTTCATCAATGTTTCAGCCAATCAAATCGACATGGATTGCATGGAAATGGACGATATATATTTAAAAATCTTAATACCTGATACATACATTGCAGATTGAGTAAAATACAAAGCTGGTTTATGGAAATATATATCAGATTCTGCAACTCTGCATTCTGTAAGTACTTATACCGGTCACAGTGTAGTCTTCGGGGCGATACCTATTGCCACAGTTTCATGGGTAGATCTTGTTCTTGTTCAGTGTAAGAGACCATATTTTATCTTACAGAACACAGATTCACTAGACACCGAATCTCTTGACACCCACTCTCTGAAATCTCTTTTTTCCGAAATCTCGGAAGAGGAAGCAACAAATAAACCGGTATGTACCTAAATGATAATAACACATTGAAATGCACTACAGTCATCACATGCTTTAACATTGGTGAAAACCAGCTTCTTGAAGGTTGGCAACTATTTGAAGACATGTGAAGTCAAACCTTCCACTGATCATCGCGGCCTATCAGAACTCCATAGTGTCTACGTTAGGCTATTTGCCATACCTACATTTCCAACTGCAATACTGCTGATGTGTGACACGCAGATGATCAGATCACTTCTCACATCTTTGAGAGTTACCTTCTTCATATGGATTTCCTTATAAATAAAAAAGAGATATATCATTATATTAATATGCATGCTCTATAGTATAATGATAAAAACTGGCCAAGTGTGAGCGCAGTAACCAATGGAGCATAGGGGTCTGGATTAAATGGTGCCACCAAGGAACCGATCTTCCGTCTTCGGCCAGGCAGACATCCCACCATCAATATCTAGTGTGTCGGGACTATCAACATTATTGGGTATTTAAATAGTAGAGTTACAGAAACATCGGTGCGCGAGTCAGACTCACACTTTACCAGTTTTATTTTTATAGGACAGAAAATTCAAAGGTTTCTTTGGTACTTATTTTAAATACTGAAACTTGTGCTTTTTCCCCTAATATATTTTTAATAACTTGTGTGAGTGGAGCGCACTGTAAACAATAGGCTTGTTTTATGTTTTTAGTTTAATTTACTGACTATATTGAAAGATAACACCTATGGTCGACAAGCCCGTACGGGCTTTCAATGGCTGTAAAGTCATTGAATCTAAGAAGTTAGATAATTCTTCACGATCTAATTTAGTAAAGGGTATAATAGAGTATTGCATGAAAAAAGAAATTAAACTGGCAAGACCAAATTTTGAAGCTATCGCTGTTGAAATTGTACAGCTATGTCCACAAGAATGCAAGGTGTTTTATTTTTATTTTTATGATATTTGTAATGAACTGGTGACTTTTTAGGGGTATTACAACGCATACAACTTCAAAATCTAGGAAAAAATTCTTTTCCTTTTCTCATTTGTAGATTACAAGGAAACTTTTATATGTGCAAATTTTAGTTTGTATGGTTTTATTTTGTGTGTTGGCACAGAATGTCCCATAAGGTTGCTCGTTAATAACAAATAATCCTTAATACTGTTTTATGATAATATTTTTGGGGTTGTTTTTAGATACGAATAATGTATAATTACTTTGGTTTGCATGCAAAATTACCAATGGACTATGGTTATCTTATTGTGTGTAATAACTTATGCGATACCTAACCTACCTTCAACTAACAAACAATAGGTACACGTGTAGTTAAATACAATTGTAGTAGTTGGGTGTAGTACTATAGTAGGGACTGTACTATTGTACTATTTATAATTTATCATAATGTATTCATCAGGAAATCTACTACGTTCCCAGTAGAACACTTCATTCATCAACCATGCCTAATGGGAGTACAAGGACTACAATTGTGCCGGCCAAGGGAAAGCTCGTAGATAGATACTATAAACAAATACGCACACTCAGAACAAATGGAGTTTTACCAAAAAAAAGGAAATTGTCACACAATGTACACAACGAAAACAGTGAATGTGAATTGGGTTAGTACTCTTACAATAAGTGCTACATTTGCTTGAAAAGTATCATAATTATATATTTTTTTAAATAAAGTTGGTAAATACTTTTTTGAGAACAACCTATTAATCAATGGGCCTTCAAATTTTTATTCCCAGTATTAGGTCCCAATAATAATGATGATGACGATAATGACTTATTATTTACCTGCATTAAGTGCACTTAGGCCTAGTACCACCTACCTATAACTTCTAAAGTGAACTGATCCATAAATTCATTTTTAGATGATGCCTTCGAAGAAAAAGTCACGTGGCTATATAATGGCTATATAAAATATAACCGCGATCCATGGCCAGTTGTGGAAATGACATGGGAAGATACCTTCGGACTCCGTAAGAGAGACTACAGTTCTGGAATAAAATTGGTGGATGTTGTGAACAAATGGCCTTGTTTAAAACAGTAAATGGATATAGACTGGTAAGTTACTGTTCGCCTTATATAGTAATTTATGAAAAAAGTTTTTTTAAGAAAAGGATATGAAAACAACGCGTTTTATTAATTTTAGACTTCATAGTAACATTTGCTGCTTAAGAATTACACAATCGATATCTAAATAGAAATAGTGTTAGTTTTAATTTTTCAAAACGTCCGGGTTCGGTTCCCGAGCTGAGTACAAGTTTTTTTTTTAATGTATGTATGCAGTTTTTCTTGTTACTAAAATCGATGACATAGTTCCTGAGAACAAATCTTTGTATGTCTTATAGATTCAGACATTTCCATACTGACCGATCTAAATGTTACATGGTACACCATGACTATACATAATCTCCGTTTTGGTTATTGAAATAGTGTGTTATTAATGTCTAGATTACATAGATAGATGTTCATTACAATATTGTATTAGTCTGTTCTCTCTCTGGTATTACTTACCTAATACCAATTTCCCAACTATATTATGCTTTGTTTCAATTCGGACTACAACATTAAATCCCCCATTACCATTAAAAAATCTTTATACTGTACTGAGTCTTAATTTTAATCTGTACTTAGTACTGACTCCTAAGAAATTAAATGTATACTCATTTATACAAAATATACAAATTACAGCTTTTACAGACAGACAAACGGACATGATGAAGCTATAAGGGTTTGTATTTTGATCACGGAACCCTAAAACCAGGCAAGAGCGAGGTTATTAATTGGAAAATCATGTATTTCAGATAGAAATAGATTTTAGGAGTGAATACCCCGATAAAGACATGGAAGTTTGAGCGTTGGAAGCCTTTTGTAAAGAAATTTTTGAATAGAACAAACCATGATGATGAAAATAAAGTAGAATTTCTTACTTCTGATAATACAAGTAAGTGAATTATCTTTTATTTCACGTGTTTTTCTAGGCAGATTCGTCGTGGCTAAAAGTACTTATCAGCCTCAAACCACAGATAGTGTTAGTCGAGAACATTTGATTAATCCCCTAAAATATACCTATACTTTTTTAAATATGTATTTAATCAAACTAACACAACGCCGCTAAGCGAAAACTGTGACGACGAACTGTGTAAATTAATTATTGTTACTACAGATGCCAGAGATTATCAAGTACTTTCTTTACTACCGTATGAATTAAGGCCAACATCAAAAATTATCAATGGAGGCAATAATAAACACCGTCGTGTATCCATTGTTGAATCCCAAGAGGGTTTTTTAATGCACGTTAAGGTTAGTTTGTAATGTCTTTGATGTACAGAAATCCATACGTACAGTTCTTTCTACACTTATTAGATTTGCTTGATACTAACTGTACTAACTGTATAAACATTTCTGTAATATGTTTAAATATTATGTTAGATAATAAATAACACTGATGCGAAATTAGGATTGGTCCACTTTCACGCTTAAACCGCTAAACGATTTCGATGATATTTAGTAGGTACAGCTGGGTGAGGCACTGAATTACGTTATGATATTTTTCATTCCAGTGCTGGGTAAGTGTTAATATAAAGTAGACATCTCATAACTTATGCTTTTTGTTTCAGAATTCCAATATTGAGGAGGCGCTTAATAATAGGCGCAAATCTTATAATAAAAAAGGACTTACGTGTCAGCCTCTTGTTGTATGCGAGGCACTTACTTTAGATTAAGATATATCTAATCTTAAGCAATCATGTTTCATTATTTGGCTTCCATTTGTTATTCTTTAAGACTTCGACATTATTGTTTATGGTTTTGAAATTTTATATAATGAAGCTTTATATGATAGTGATTAGGGTTATAAAAATGATAATGATTATAAATAATTCGTTTAGGTATAAGTAACTTCTTAAGAGGGTTCAGCCGGTCCAAAAATGGCAGCCCACATTTGATAAATTAAAATTTATTTTCAAATATAATATCTATAACTTGACGGGTGTACTCGAAATGCCTAAAAGCTAATTAAAATAATACTTAAACAACTGTTATTGTTAAAGTGGTCGTTTTTAACGATTATTTTAAGTGCTTTAAAATATAATCAAAGCTGTTTAAGTATAATTTATATTTAGTTTTTAGACATTGCGAGTGCACCCATGAAGTACATTTTATATTATATTAGAAATTTGATGTTTTAAGGAAATCGAATGTGGGTTGCCACTTTTGACGAACCCTCTTAAATGACGGGTTCATTATTGTTTTATGTATTATCATTTCAGACGATAGAAAGCTTGTTTTTATATTTCCCAGCAATCCACATGTTTTGTCTAACGGAGACATTCTGTTTCGACATTATTGCTTATGGTTTTAAACTTAAAAAACTAATAATTATTATAAATAATTCGTTTAGGTATAAGTAACTTCTTAGAGGTTTACAACCGTGTCCGGTCCAAAAGTGGCCGCCCACCACTTTTGGACCGGATGAACCTTTTGATAAATTAAAATTTATTTCCAAATATAAAACAAATATGTACCTACTTCACGGTTATATTCGAAATTCCTAAAAGCTAATATAAATTTAAATAACTCTTATCGATAAATATGATAGTTTTTGACAATTATTTTAAATTCTGTTGTACTATATTTAGTTTTTAAATATTTCGAGTGCTTCCGTGAAGTACCTACATTTTTGTTTGATTTGAAATTTAACACTTTAAAAGAAATCTTAATTTATCAAAAGAGGGCTGCTATTACTGGACCGACATTACTATTATTAAAAATGTTTTAGTTTCATTTTATGTTTCTATATATTAATAAATGACGAATAGTACATATCTAAATAAGCTTTTATTAAACGTCGTATAATAATTGTTTGTTGGATGATTGTTCAATTTGTGGTAAAAATTTAAGAACGTTTTCTTTAAATTAATCAGGTCAGGAATTGTCAATTGCATTTATTTATGTGAAGTACGGCGAGTCACAAGAGAGAAAACTATTTCAGGGTTGTTTGTCTCTGGGTAGATAATTTTCGTGTAAAACAATAGAACCAACTTGTCATTCTCTTTCGTTACCATTGTAAATAGTTCGACGAACTGAATATTAGGAATGATTACAAATATTTTAGTTAAATTGACGAATTGTCTAGGTAGATTGATTTTAATGATTCATTTGGGTTCTTGTATAATTAGTTTCTTTAAAAGCTGCCGAAAAATGGATGATTTAATCATAAAAGTACGTGATAAATTCACCAAACAAATCGGGTGGTCATCGGATTATTTTTGTAATTTTGGTTTTATACTGAGCGTGCATAAAAATGAGTTAATTTGGAGTTGAATTAGCTCTATTTCAATTGACAAAATGAATAGCATGATGAACAGCTTCAACGCTCTAGATTAATAATAAAAAAGAACAAATTACAATAATAATACGATAAACACGATCGAATTTTTTGGTGACTAATGAGTGCTTTTTGATTAAATCAACTACTTTTTAGGTAGATCTTAAAGTAATGTTTCATTTATTTTCACCTAATTGTACAGTAAACTCAACCGAATAAATAAATTCAATACACCTAAACAATTCGTAAATTTCACCTAATTTTCTGTTCATGGAACTATTTGAAAATGGTAAGTAACCGAAAAACACAGTTGTCTTTACTAAAATGTCGTTTAAGTTTACTGACAATTCTTGATTATTCTAACCAAAGTATACAGTGAATCCAACAAATAATTTATTTACCCTAACCTACAAGCATCTGGAAATGCAACTATTATTTACAGTAATGCTAAACAAAGTACACTGGTAACCGTAACGATCAGAATCAATTAATTTCACAAATAATCTTTGGTTAATTTCACATATAGTTTTTGATACAAACTTTAGAATTAACTAGTAAATTACTGTTATGGTTACCGTTTTCTTTGGTAGCCACACTTAAAGTATAGGTGATAATGAACAAAACACATTAGTTGACGTTATCAGTATTTATTGTAACGCTAAACAAGTACACTGGTGACAGTAACGAACAAACTCAGTTAGTTTTACTACAAATTAATTCGATTTCACACAATTCTTGACAATTTCAACCAAAATAATGACTTTATTTACTAATAATTTATTGTTAAAATTACCTTCCTAATTCGGTAGCTGCAACCGAAGTATTGTCAACCAAAATAACAATTGATTGCACTGAAACTTATTGTTGTATTTAGTATAATTTTCACTAGCAAATGCAACTAATATATTGGTAATTATAAACAAAGCAATTTCTTACTTTTGACCATTGGAAATGTATCTCTAACCAGCTTCCTCAGGTAGCAGTAACAAAGAAAATCAATCGCTTCTACTATACAATTTGTTTAAAGTCACTGACAATTCTCCACACTTTCAACCGAAATACTGGTTAATTTCAGCGATAAATTAAGTTACTTTCAATATTTTCTTTAGTAAATACAACTAAAGAGTGAATGAATGAATGAATTTTTACTTTACTTTCGCTAAATTTACATATAATTTTTGGTACTTTTAATCTGTATAACAGCTGATTTCACCAATGGTTACAGTTCATTTTATCAATGATCATTGGTGGATACAACAAAAGAATGAATGATTTCTCTTTACATTCGTTTAATTTTACAAATAATTCTTGATACCTTCAACACAAACAACGGTTAGTTTCACCGATGAATTACTATTGATTTTCATAGTAATTAACAAAGAATGTCAGTTGATTTTACTAATAATTTTTTGTGAAGATAACTACAATATTCGGTACTTTTAAACACACTGGTTTGTTTTTTGTTATCATAAATAATTAACAAAAAAGTTATTGATTGTCCTAACAAAGTAAATCTATGTTAAATTCGCCAAAAAAAATTGTAACAATTACAAAATATTTGTTAGTTAAACAATTTTATGTATACGGTTAACAAAATATATTAGTACAAATGACAACTTTACTTTTGTTGGTTTCACTGAATTCTTGTTTGGCGCTATATTAACCGAGAGGTTTTGTCAAGTTAATTTCAGTTTGAGTTATTCTAACCACATTTTTTTTTCAGTGTACTTGAAATCAATCAATAACTCAGACTTGAGAATCGTTAAAACAAAAGACGGGCTCAAAAAGATTAATATAGCTTATAAAAGGTGCGCGGGCGCGACGTAGAGCCTTTATGGAATGAAGAATACCATTGAATATAGCCGTCGAGATCGCCATGTGACGTCAGACCAATCATATGGAGCTAATTTTCTTAATTTATCAAGGATTTGAGTTTCTCGTAACTTTGTCGAAACGTTTATAGACAGGATAGATATGTCACCTTGTGCTAAACCTGCAGAGGTCTTTTAACCCCCCGACGAAAAACGAAGGATGTTATGTGTTTTACAGCACTCTGTGTGTCAAATTAGGTGTATTTTGATGATAAGTCTTTCGATGGTTTTATAAATTTTAAATTTTTTTATATGTAATTGGGGTTAGGTTTTCCGCTGGAAATGCGGTTAAGCCGTTTCGAAGATATTTAGCTTTAAACACGGTTTGGTCTAACTGAATAATTTATTTTGTTTTCTCGGGGGTTTCCTAAATTTTCTACTTAAATAAAAAATAAAATATCCTTAGACATACACACAGCGCCATTTAGTTCCAGTAAGCAACTATAGGCTTGTGTTGTGGATACCAGATGGTTGATATACTACATAAATACATTTTTTTTTGTAAATAAATACTTATTATAAATGAAAACATCCATAACTCGGGTACAAGTCCGTATTCATCACACAAATATACAATACAATACAAATACTCTTTATTGCGCAAAATAATTTACAATAATTTTTGACAATACATATGCCCCTAGCGGGATTCGAACCCGCAACCTTTAGGTATAGTGGCCAGGGATGCTAACCGCTGTAAGTTAATTGAATACATATATAATATTTTTTAATTATTTTTTGTTGGCCTTATCCTGCGATCAGTCGGTGACTATGAGCAGATTTGTTCTTAGGGCTTTGTCGGGAGAGTGCATACCCCAATGGATATAGCTACTCGTATTTCCATTCATAGGTTGTCCAGGATTATTCGTCTTTTCAGGCGTCTTAGGCTATCTGGTATAGTCAACTGGACTGCTAGCTTGTTGGGATGGTCTGTCAGCCGGGTTTTGTATGATTTGGAGTAAGCTTTGATCTCCTCGCTCACTGTATTAATTTCCAGGTAGTGGTGGATCTCCGTGTTCTTAATAAACATACATAATATATATTAGGTCCTTACCTATGAAATTGGCGTTTTGTATGTAGAATTTCATTAAGACTGTTTTCTCCATACAAACATTTTTGATTTTTTTTTGGGAACGGCAAATCCAAATTTAGCTAAACTTTATGTGTATTATCGGATAACATTAAGTTAAGTATTTTTTTTAAAGTAACCGCTTTATAAAAGTTTCAGCGAATCTAAAAAATGATTATGGGAAGCACATGAAAGAGCTCTGTTCAAATTTTTTTATTATGTGATTTAGCCCAGAAATTAAAAAATATTTCATGTGAAACCTTGAAATAATATTCAATTTTTCAAATAAAAAACAAATTTGGATATAGGTTTGAAAATCGCAGGAATTGGTACATATGATTAACGAAGAAAAAAACTCCAATTTCATAGGTAAAGATCCAATATAAAAAAATAATACATGTAATATATACCCATATTTAAATTTATACTAATTAAATACTTACATTAACAGAGGAATTAATGTTTATCTCCATCTCCTCCTTGATTTTACTAATAAAAAATTCACGGAGGGTTGATGAGTGTTAGGAAGATGAATCAACCAGGCTCATCATAAGCCGGACCTTCACTTGCGGAAGGAAGTAGCGAGATAACAATTCTAATTGTGTAATCGACGTTGTTTTATAGGCCAAGGATTACTGTTTCGTTCCTATATGGTAGGTATTAATTGCTATAATTAAGAAGTACCTACAATGTGTTATTAGAATTTGTTGTGCAAACTAGCGTTGTTAGAGGTTACGAAGGTTTATATGACGACTATACAACTAGATGAGGCTTTTTTATGATTAACTAGAGACGCGTTTGATAACAATCTCACCTGATGGAACGTCACGATGTGGTCGAAGAAGCACGCGATCCTAGTAAATGTCTATTCACACTGCTCTTTAACGTCCCAAGGTTATAGGGTTCAGGGAAGACTGACGCCGGAAGGGAGGTTAGGACAATAGTTTTTTGGTGTAACTAACCGCCTTCCTGGCTCAATGTCTTACCGCTATAGGTGAGGATCCACACTGAGCGATGGCCCGTTTGTGGTACAGATACACATACAACTATTATAAGTTGTAACAGTTGTATTTAATTTTAGTTTTTATTTTTATTACTGTGAAATAAGGCTACATTGTGTAAGAATAACACCAAGCAGAATTATTGTTGCGTCGAATATTTTTGTATGCGTTTCTATAATATGCAAATAAACGCTTTATCTATCTATCTATGTAAACAACGTAATGCTTACGAATCGGAAGTCGCGGGTTCGATCCCATGCGGGGTACATGTTTAGTACTCGATCGAGTTTAGTATCAAATGAATAGTCTTAATGAGTAGATTCCGGAAATCATAACTACAAATTAAAAAAAAAAGAAACGTTTTATTTGTAGTTGTATACATTCCTGACAATTTACGCCTAACAAATCAGACAAGCAGAAAAATTCCCGACTGCGCTAGTGCATGTACACGATGACTCATTTTGTCTAGCTTCAGTTCCACGGTTCGCTTACCACGTGGCTACGATCTGTGACGAACCACCTCCCGATGGGCTTCGTGAGGGTAACGCTCCACAGCTGGTAGCGCAAAAAGTTACATTTACCTTCATTTGAATGGGTACATGCTATTGGTCGGCTACCCTTGCGAAATTACGACACTTTTTGATTGGAGGAAGTTTTGGGATTTGTTTGACGGAGAATCTTTGTATATTTCAGTGAACTCTGTTCCAAGAAAATAAATGACGACGTCCTGAAGAAAGTGACTCGACTCTGCCAACACGAACGAAAATAGAAAAGAGATTTCCTACTTTGGTTCTTGCTATTAAGGATTGGTTTTGAGTTGAAACACTTGTTCCATGTCCCTATTTTAGGAAATAATATCTGATGTCTGTTTACAAAGGAAACGATTGAAAATGAGAGCTTCCAGGCCATTAGGCTTTAAGTGGCTCTTCCAAATATCTAACCAATATTATAAATGCGAAACTTTCAATATTTGTTCGTTTATTTGTACAAAGTACAAACTATTTATTTGTATAAAAGTACAAATTACAAACTATTTAAATACATAAACAGTATGTAATATGTAAATGACTAAATGATAGATACTAATGTCACAATTATAATAATAATCGTATAGTGTAATAATTTAGAAAAATTTTAATGTAAATTTTAAATTCAAATTTTTAATGTAAATTGATATGGGACAAGTTCCTGCAATATTTTTTTTTATTTGGTGCTCAATCACGGTGAAACGGATGAACGGATTTGGATGAAATTTGCTATACCTTACCTATATAGGTAGAACCATACCCAAGATTAAGACAATTTTTATCCCGAAAAAGTGAGCAGTTCCCGCAGAATAAACAAATTAAATATATCCGCGATAAGGTTATTTCCACGCAGGCGAAGTCGCGGACGGTAAGCTATCATATTAAGGAATCATACATTAATTTATGAAATTCCTACTTCCTTCATGAACTGTACCTATACATTTCTTTTGTATTATAAATAATTAATTTATCCATAAAAATGCTATTTTCATATTTACATGTGTCACCATAGCCCTCAGCATCCGCATTCCGGTGAAAACAGACATTGTTAGGTGTACATGAATCGACGATCAACTAAGTGAATTAAAAAATAACAAGCGATCGGCTCTCTCCGCGGTGCGCACCGCCAGTTGTTGAAGACATTTAATTATAATTGACACGAGTGTTACATGCAAATACGAGATAAATATTCGGTAACGAAAGGTGCTGTCATCTGTTTAGACTCTAAAAAAAGGTTTTGCGCAATCAATGTAAAGGTATTAGTGCCTCCTGATTGTAGCGGCAGGCCGCATGGATGGGCCATTCATGAAGCACTGGTTGTCGTTGCATGCACCAGTGCCCCAGATCACACGCAATAGTTGAATTTTACTTACATAAAAATTTAGACATACACATTCTACAATTTCTATAATAATAATTAAATTTTCGAAATAATTTCAAATTAATATAACTTACTTTCAATGTTTCAATTTAGATTTTTTTTATGTTTTAATTTTTCAATTGACATTTGAATTTATAATTGTTATTTTAAATTTTCAATATCTACCACTGTTTATTAACATAGTTATAAGTGACTATACTAACA
Organism: Oegoconia quadripuncta; assembly: GCA_949316235.1. Lineage (NCBI taxonomy): Eukaryota > Metazoa > Arthropoda > Insecta > Lepidoptera > Autostichidae > Oegoconia > Oegoconia quadripuncta. Next base: position 4,393,748 of record OX438752.1, read on the forward strand.
AACATGGACCTTATCGTCTGGAAAAAAATAAATGATTTATTAATGTAAAGATATTGCCTCTAAGATTTAGTCAAGGTGGTTTTAAATTGTGAGTGTAAGGATGCCATAAAGAATAGTATGTAATTAGTTATTTACATAGAATTATACTGCCTATAAGGGACAAGTCGACTATCCTTGAAACAGGTGGTTAGGTACCTCGATACATGGCCCGAGGGTCGCGGGCGGCTACATCTCGGAGCGATCTAGTCGTCGGACGCGGCCCGGGAGAGGATGACACCCCCTAAGTAAGGTCGGTAAGGCTAAATATGTACACACGTGATAATAAGTCCCAAACTAAACAAAGCTTGTGCAATGGATACTAGATAACGGATAAACATACATAATTATTTATATATAGGGTATAAATGTTCGTATTCATCACACAAACATTTACCACTCGCGGGATTCGAACCCGCAACCATTGGTTTCGCTGATAAGGTCACTCCACTACACCGTCAATTACATTCCCTGCAAAAATGCCTTAAATAAACAAGTAAACGAGTATCTAATTAAAAAATCTTGTATCACTCAGTCTACGATGGCATCGAAATGACATTCACCTTTAATAGAAAGTGTTTGACAGATATTAATCCTCTCGATACGTTCAACTGTGCGCATACGTAATGTACTTTGTATCATTTCGCGCCAGTCTGATATAGATAAATCTATAATATCTAGGTGTGACAAAAGGGTCGAACCAACGACGCCACGGCATTAGACTAATCAATTAAAATCAACGACACGTTGGGCCGTATTTGAGGTCAATGTCAAGTTTTTGAAGAAAATCTTGGCAACGAGTATCGGATAATTGAATAATAATAAATTCGACGACCGATTGGTGTAGTGGATAGTGACCCTATCAGCGAAACCAACGGTTGCGGGTTCGAATCCCGCGAGGGGTAAATGTTTGTGTGATGAATACGAACATTTATTCCCGAGTCTTGGATGTTTATATAAATATTTATGTATGTTTATCCGTTTATCTTGTATCCATAGCACAAGCTTTGCTTAGTTTGGGACTAGATGATTGGTGTAAGTGTCCGAATTATTTATTATTATTTATTATTAATCGAGGGAGCGGGTTTACATCGGACGTGGTAGCTCAAATACATTAAAATTAAATTATTATTGATTACACGACAGTTAAACGTAAGTTCATCTATTTTTAACCGAAAAAGAACGTGTGTGTGTGTGTGTGTGTGTGTGTGTGTGTGTGTGTGTGTGTGTGTGTGTGTGTGTGAGCGCGCGCGTGTGTGCGTGTGTGCGCGTGTCTGTAGGTGCGTGCGCGTGGCTGTAGGTGCGTGCGTGTGTCTGTACGTGCGTGCGTGTGACTGTACGTGCGTGCGTGTGTGTGTCTGTACGTGCGTGGGTGTGACTGTACGTGCGTGCGTGTGTCTGTACATCCTTGTTTATCACCCAGATTGTGAGAAATTTTATAATAGCCGTTGTATTATGTCTGTTTTATGATGGTAATTTATTTAATGGCAAATTTTGAATGTCAACTGGATGTCTGGAACTTTATAACGGCTGACTAGTTTATTTTTATATCTTGTATTAACATTATGTAGGTATATCACTATTTTTCTTAAACGATTCTAGAAATTTTCTTACATATGTAGGTACACTCGGTTAACACAGATGAGACAGAATAATTGATCACATTATTCTGTCTCATCTGGTGTGCGTAAAGTTATTATACATGTGTGCATTGGTGTATTGTTTTGGTGTGGGTGTGCATAGTCCCTGCGCAGCAAATAGTGGTAACCGTGTGTACATTACATTAAGTTTTCGTAAATATATTGCGATGCTATGAAGTTAGTAGTACTTAGTTCGTTAAGTTCATTTTTCATTATTACTGATTGAATGTTAAGTACCTACCTACTAGAGTACTAGGAATGTTTATTAAGTACCTACTTACTATCAGTGATCGATAAATACCTGCGTTAGTAAACGACATATCAACAAAGTTTTTCAATGGTGTCGATTCGGATGTACACTAACTAAACTAAACTAAACCCAGTTTTAAAGTTTACTGTCTCTTTCTCCCTGGAACAGTACGATGCGACGGCACCACTTCAAAACTGGTTTTAGTTTAGTACATCCGAATCTCCACCATTACCTGTTATGTTGTCGGGGCAAACGCCTGGAGCACTTCTATACCTAGGTATCTTCACGTACTCGTATTTTGTTTCATGTTATATGAGAACAACACCATGGAGTTGCATAGTTAGGAAATTGAAATTGCATCCTTGGTTGGTATAATCTATGGTCTAATGCGCCGCGCGCTAGTAAATCCTTTTTTTTTTGACGCGGCGAAACGCATGACGCGTATACCGCTCGCCTGGGGGACGGCGAGACGGTTATGTGGGAACCATCCTACCCATCGTTTCATCATAAATCATGCCATGTATTTATTTCCTAGTTACTCTTTTCTAGATCATTGGGTTGATTCACGTATTTGTGCTGCAATATCAGTCATCAATGTAGTAATACTATAAGACTAGATATTACAAGATCCATTAAGGAGTTTTTACGAGTACGATGCAATTGGAATTGCTTTAGAATTTTAATGCATTTATAAATGTAGTGGCAATTTTTGAATGTTGTTCTAAATTGAGAGTTACACCATAAAGTATTTTAATTTAATAGTGTACATAGGTATAACTGCATTCAATATGGAGATACGTAGATATCTAAATACGCTAAATTATTAAACATTTAGTAACAGAGGTAGATAAAAATTAATGGGAAAACTAGATATTATTTTTAAATTTTCTTATACGTATGTTTAGATTGAAATCACAAAGCATAACCATTTTTAAAATAATTGAAATAAAAAATAAGGCATTGCTCTACAGCAAGTGTGTGCTTTTAGAGATGAGGTCGCAAATACGTTCCGACACAGGGAAACGATTTGGAATGCTCATGATTTCGCGATATCCATCTCTATGTCACACTTGTATTGCTCGCAGACTGTTAATGCCTTTTAATATTTATAACGATGTTAACCCTTCGTGTATTGTTTAATCGGCCCTTCTTCATTTAAACCTACTGGAAATAATAATATGCATTTATCTGTCAGTCAATGTCCAAGCTACTACAGTTCTCGAGGCGTAAGATCAGCTTTGCATTTGTGTGAGTGCACACAGATAGAGATACGGCTTGTGGCGCAGCGCGTCCCGCGCATTGTTTAAACGCGGCCTGAGGCGCGGCGTGTCCGCTGCGCGTCGCTTCCCTGCCGCGCACATGCCGCACTTCACCTCTTGTACCGCTAGCAGCTTGACGTCACTCACACAAATGCAAAGCTGAGCTTACGCCTCGAGAACTGTACCGCTTCGGAAAAAGAAATCATCTGTGGGAGAAGAAGCGGCGCAAAAACCCACAGGATCATTTTCTCTTATTTTTTTTAGTAAATATCATTTTACGAGCTGATAGAAGTAGACCAAACGTGTTCAACATACAAATAGAATACCCATACCTACTTATATCGAATATTACAGTATATTTAAATAGGTTTTGTTTTCTCTTTAAAAATCATTTCAATTTCTTTATTCGGGAAACATACAAAATAGTTAATATAGAATTATTATCTATAGATATAGCGGAGACTAAAAAATAATATTGACAACACTAGAATACAATGTTGAATACCTACCTATTAGTGTATTTTGTACCCACGCCTCTGAAGATAGGAGACACTACCCTCTAAGTTGTCGACGAGTACGTATACCAGGGACAAACGGTCCAGTTAGATAAATCCAACGTCGAGATGGAGGTCAATCGTCGAATCCAGCTCGTCTGGGCACTGCTTAGGAAGCTAGGTAACATCTTCTCGTTCCAAATACCGCAATGTCGCAAGACGAAAGTCTTTGTTGATCAGTGAGTGTTGCTAGTGATGACATAAGGAATTTAAACGTGGTCGCTCACTATAGTCCTCATAAGAAGGCTGAAGGTCACCCAAAGGGCAATGGAGAGAGCTATGCTCGAAGTCTCCCTGCGGGATCTAATCAGAAATGAGGAGATCCGCAGGAGAACCAAAGTGACCGCGAAGAATTGCCAAACTTAAGTGGCAGTGGGCGGGGCACATTGCTCGTAGACCCGACGGCCATTGGGGCGGAATGGTTGTCAAGTGGCGACAACGCACCGGAAGACGCAGCGTGGGCAGGTCCCCCACGAGGTGGTCCGACGATTTGGTAAAGATCGCGGGAAGCCGCTGGATGCGGCCAACACAGGACCGATCGTTGTGGAGATCTTTGGGGGAGGCCTTTGTCCAGCAGTGGACATCTTTCAGCTGATATGATGATGACTGTATTTTTAAGTAGGTACATTCTTGGTGCCTTATAATCTAAGCGTGGTACAGACAAAACAAAAAGCAGGTACTCGTAGGTGATATCCGGTCGCGGAGCGCTGTCGGCAAGATTATTAGATGTCTTCGTTACCTATGTGTGTACCTTCAGAGAATCCGCATCCGCGAAACAGAAAATGCCTAACACGTGTTTCTTTAGAGATCTACATTAATGACATAGCATAATACTAATGCACATCGGATATTTCACACTTCAATACACCGGCGGTATGCGATCGGCCACTCCAATGTAATTTCCTTTGCAAGTAGAATTTCCGCACGAGAGGCGTTTCATCTCATTTTCAACGGTTTTTATGATACAGTCGGCTGATTGAAAACAATGCGATTAACAGATCATCTATGTAAACAGTTAGATTAGATCGATTAAGGAAAGATTTACTGGCGTGCAAACCGCTATTAATTTTCTTTTATGGCAACACTGATTTATGGAAAATTCTAGGTAGGCTTTTTGGCGGGATCTCGGCGAGTGAAGTAGCAATTTTCTTTATAATTCTTATAATCTGTGCATTCTGCATTTTGAAGCTTAATAATGGCAGTTTTTTTTTTGGCGGGAACTCGGCGAGTGAAGTAGCATTTTTCTTTATAATTTGTGCATTCTAACTTTTGAAGTAAATTACATGTACAAGTGAAGGGAAGTGTAAGTTAAAGTGCGTAACGGAGCTTTCGGGTTCCCACAAGAAGCCGCCAAAATCTTTTGTAAAGCATTCTGCCACTTTACTGAAGAATGACTTGACCGTGACTAGACTCTGTATACGCCAAGTATACGACGAATTACTTGTTTTGACTGAGACTGACTTACAAACTGAAGAAATAAGAGAAATAAGACATGGCTATTATGGGCTAGATCCCTTTGCCTTCTCCTAAAGGAGAGAATGTAACCAAAAAAAAAATTAATAATGGCAGGATATTGTGCAGCAAAAGTTAGTGATGGTGTACAATTGAAGGGAAGTGTAAATTAAAGTGCGTAACGAAGCTTTCGGGTGGGAAGAAGCCGTCAACATCTTTTGTAAGACATTCTGCCACTTTACTGAAGAATGACTTGACCGTGACTAGACTCTGTATACGCGAAGTATACGACGAATTACTTGTTTTGACTGTGATTGACTTGTAAACTGAAGAAATAAGAGAAATAAGATATGGATAACCCTCCTTCTGGGGTACTATAGTAATTTTGATATAATTCTTAAATAACGATCGATATCTGACAATGACTCAACGTTGTAAAATCTGATCTTAACTGCCACCGCCAGTCGCTTGTCTAACTGGTTTTCTAATATCTAAATACCTACGATAAATTATGTAGATGAGTTAATTTTAAAATGCCCATTAATTCACTGATACTGATATCCATTTGATTGCATATTCCTTACAACATTTTCCTAAATCCTGGGTGTTCATGAACCCTTAGTTCACCTGTATCAGAAGAACATGCTCCTCCATATCCATAGTAACTAAAGTACCTGTATTGTAAACTCGGGAATAATTGATCGTATTTATCACGCAAAAATTTACCTCTCATGTGATTTGTGATAATATTTAGATCTGTTTTATGTGTTTTCACTGTTCCGTGGTAATGGGGCGCAATATTTGGAAAAACTGGGGCGGAATACCAGCGGTGGAAACTTTGTTTTCAATAAAACTAACCGCCTGTAAACGTCATTGGGTTTACGATTCGGAGGTCGCGGGTTCGATCCCCAGCGGGGTATATGTTTTAAGTATTCGGTTTGGTTAGTGGTAGGGCATTTTAAATGTCCGTCTGGCTAGCTACCACCATCTTATCTAAATCTGCCGCCATGCAGCAATGTTAATAGCATTGTTGTGTTCCGGTTGTCAGAGATAAGATAGCCAGTCCCCCAAATGTTTTGGGGTTTGTTGGGGGTTGGGGTGTGATTGAGGTCAAGTAATAACCCGTTGTGCATAAAAAAAAAACTTACTGTAATCTTCACCTTGGAGTAAATGGCGAATAATATAAGTAATACACAAACCAATTAACTTGACCAATTACTGTACAGTTTAACTGTTTGAGCTTGGTAACTAACTGGTTAAGTGTGAGTCATACCTTCATTTCCTTCATAGCTCAGAGAGATTCCAAATAAAACGAGAGTAAACTTGCAGAACCACTTCGTAGGGTGATTTTGCTACTTCTCGACGTGCATGCAACGCCATTTCATTGGTGACTCATCTCGAAAAGACTCAAGTAACTATTATCGTAGTACTTATACGAGTATCGCGATTTCGATAAGTCCACTGTTGTACTCAAACTCGATACCTGTAAACTCATATACTTTTTTTTTGTACCATAAAGCGTTTACAAAGATACAAATATACTTCTTGTTATACTTCCATACTAAACGTCGTTCCAGGGGGTCTACTCTCTTATGAAAATCGCTTCGGACGGCCGTAACTTCGGAGTTTTTCTTTTGCTAAGAATCTTTTATTTGCATAACTTCAGACGTTCCCTGCGTCCCATACTAACTTGTGATGTCGAACTATATAGGTACAACAAAAGTAAATAATGACGATTGGTATATAATTGACACAGCAAACTTCAAAAGAAAAGTCCGAAATTACGGCCGTCCGAAGCTATTTTCTTTAGGGAGTAGACCCTCAGAATGGTTTACTTCGTATGGGTAATCGAAATATCTACAATACATACATACAATATTACAACATAAGGGGGGTCACCAGGGAATGGGAATTATACACAGACCAGCAGGGCTACTCTTGACTCACAATTCCAATATCCAATTACAATTTCAAGCGAAAAATCGTCAAATGGCACTCTTGAATTCGATGGTGGCGCTCCATTGGCATTAAATTGCGTGAAAATTTAGTGAACTAAATGACATTGAGATTGTTTTGCGGGATTGTAAACTGGCACTCTTGAGACGCGTTTGACAGCTATAAATTGCATTGACATTGTGTAATTATTGTGGATTGTCACAATAGCGACAGAGATACTTTTTTGAAATTGAAAACTGTAAAAAGTGAAGTGAAGTGTGTTTTTCGGTTTAAAATGGCTCGACTACTGTTACAAAATGTTATTTTGCGTGAGGGATATTATACTAATTCAAATTCACCCGGTATTGCATTTTTTCTGTTACTATGGAAACCTTAAAATCGCTCTAATTTAGCAGTTCTACTCTTTTAAGAAATTATTTTCTATTAAGTCTTTAGATCTGTTTTACTCACGGATGGAATACCGTGCGGGATAAACTCTCTTAAGTCAATAGGCCGCCAAAGCTACATCCTGATCCATCACCTGCCTGTTTGTATAAGCCCATGCCGCCCATTCTGCTTCCCGCGCTCGCAAACATACGTACCTACATTTTTATTTCGTAAGTAAAGTATATTTTGAAAATCATATTTGATTTAATTGCTAAATGTTTCTTGATTTCTGTTGTTCTGAAAACCAGCTGTTCATTTTGTTAGACTAATTATTTTATAGTAATTTAATTATATATATTTTTATAAAAATAAATACAGTCACTCTTCTAACAAAATATATTGGATCACGCAGTAGTACCACCCTATTTCCGGTGGTAGAGGGGTGACCATTGGCAAGACTTCAAAAGGAGCCAGAAGACGAGGCATTCCCGAGCGATCCGCTAGTGCAGACGTGCAATTATTACTATCCAAAATTTTTGTATAATTTATAACCAGAACTGCTGTGAAGTAATTTAAATTAATTATAAGTTCAGTGAAACTTGTGTTGTTTTTTTTAAATAAACTGTTGAGTCTCATTTCTGAAACTAATCCTATAATTTGTACTTCCGGACGTAACTTTGGATTTGTTTTTCATCAAGAAAATGATATTAGGTATTAGCACAGACCAACCACTGTGGGTATTAGTAACATACTTGAAAGCGATGAGCTGAACTGGACATTATAGGACTCCTTAACGAATGCAAATGACCGGTTTCAACAAACGTGATTCCTTGAGGTTTAGTTCATGAATACGGAACACGTATGTACTTAAGATTATGATGATTATCAGCAGCTAGATAATAATATAGATGAGTAATTCCAACCATTACCAATTGCAGATTTGCCTTTTTTATCACATGCCCTAGCTGCAGCATCAGATCAGGTCATGCATGGTATTGATAAAGGACACGAAATATGGATAATCGAAGAATGGGAAACTTATAACATAACTTATAACATGACTAATAGATAAATAACAGGCATATACCGGCTTAGTTTTTTTTTTACGTAAGGAAATGAAATGAATTTTTTTGCATGTTAGTTTGGGTTACAAATTTGGAGATTTTTGCATTCAGTAAAATGGTATCGCCAAACCCTACCTTTTCAGGTGCACATACATTATAGTGATTGGTGTAAGTGTCCGAAAAAAAAAAGTGATTAAAAATAAAGTTGTTGATAAAACCGAATATTCGGTCAACTTCTGATGTCTTAAAAGTTTTTATGCAGGCTTGTGTTGTGGATACCAGATGGTTGATATACTACATAAATACATTTTTTTTGGTAAATAAATGCTAATTATAAATGAAAACATCCATAACTCGGGTCCGTATTCATCATACAAACATTATGCCCCTAGCAGGATTCGAACCCGCGACATTTTGGTGTAGTGGTCAGAGTTTCTACCCACTACACCAAACAGTTCATCAAACAATGATTGCAATATAACTTTATATATAAATAAATATTCAATTGAAAGGAAGTAGGTCCAGTAAGGAGTTAATACATAGAGGCTGTCAAAACTATTACTTCAAAACTTTCCTTGGAGTATACTAAAAGTCTTCGGTCTTAGTAAATGAGCTCCGCAACTTAACGAAAGACCGCTAAGTATAATGAACTCTGATAGTTTTTCAACATTTCCTTCTTTCTCCACTTGACCACCGAGTCAAGCTGCAACCATTTTAGTAAGATGCCCACTACCTAACAAATAATGACAACACTTCAAATATAAGACTTCTCAGCTTTAGGGGTCCATCGGCTAAACGTTCAACTGGAATTTGAACAGTGTCAATCAATTCTGAATGGATGTGTAATTTAATAAAATTAAATACCAGTTTCACGAGGAAGTCATTTTAATAACAATAAGTGATTAAAATTAATTACCTAGTTTTGTGGACTCCACTATTCTTAGTTGAAACTCACTTATAGTTGACACAAAAAGTATATAGTAGTTAATTTCGTATGTTGTAGAGTCAATGATGGAACCACAAGATGCCACATCCTCCAACAAAAATGTATACCGAAGAATACATGATCTTTTATATGAAGTCAGGATGAAAATACTCAATATTTACACTATTTAGCATCCAGGGTTATAATCATAGGCCCGTATTAATTCTTGAGGCTATATCGCCCGAGATGTGTCTTAAGAAGTTGACGCTATCTCAAGCTCCGTGCTAATTTATAAACCACTCTTAAGGTTTACTCAGCTGAGATCACTTCTGAAGTATACGCCTGAGCGGCGAATGAAGTCTTGAGTTTCATTTATTAATAAATGAAACTCTCGAGTGAGTACTGCTTGAGTGTGCACGTGCTTGCCAGGTCTCAAGTTAAGTTTATTAATCAACACGTTTACTTGAGACCAGTCACAAGCCTGTTCTCAATCTTGAGAATGGTTTATTAATATGGGCCATAGTAAAGTATGAGGGTCAAGGTGCCAGTGGACTGTATCGACCATATACGAAGACTCAATGGCCAGAAACGGTAAAATGGCAATCCGGAAAATTTTGCAGGTGACCTATCAATAATTCCTATCTTGTACTTGATATAGAATCTTGAATCTATTGTAAATAATTTAGCAAGGCTATAAAACATTCTACATTTTATCTTTTTTTATTCTTGCATGAAATATTTCAATTCTTCAAATCTCTCTCTCATTTTCAAAAACACCTGTCAAGTAATATAAGTTTTATTATTAACGTCAGTAATAGGTATGGTCAGAGGTTAAGGGTGGCGTAAATGACAATTAATAATATAACTCACCAGCAACATGGTTCAAAGGTGGACAGGAATCACTGCACTCAAATATTCATGCATCTTGACTGGTTTGCATTGTTAATACTATAACATAACATGAAATGAAATCTCAAATGTATCAAATTGTTTATATCACTTCCGCTGATTTTTCAACCATACGAAACGAATTAATTAACAGATTGATTTGAACAAAATCATCACAACTGAGAACAAAAGTTCGTGGTGGTTTCATTCAAAACAAAAGTCACAGGTAGGGTTGCCAGACGAAATCTAAAGAAATATTTAGCTGTATAAAGATTCCGAAAAAAAGTGGCCACATTTCGATTTTAAATTGTCCGCGTGCAATGGTTGCCTGGAAAAAAAACATTCTCATGTATCCAAGTACAGCAAATGGTACTTTCTTTTCTGTTGTCTATTCAGAAGACCCGTCAAAGTGAGTTAAAACGTATGAAAGAAGTGCTTGAACTTAATTATTTTTACATGATTATTATTATGGTTATTGCATAGTCTGAGGGTTATTGCAATTCACTACTTTTTTGCTTGATGTTGTTTTGCAAAAGCCTTGAAATTTTCTACTTATTACATATCTTTTTTCATCTTTTTCTCCATAATTCAATAATCCATAATTCAATTGAATTCAAGTTTCAGAACGTTGCGACCTGTTCGTTTCGATGTCGAAGTGAACTTCGTGACAGTCATGACACCGCACAACAAAAGCTATTCTTTTTGAAATAAAAGCTCGTAAAAATATTTATTGGTAAGACAATTTATGTCTGTGGTCTATTTCTAAGCATTTTATGATAGTCGCTGAAGGTGAATCGCAGCTAGAAAATATAAACGGGAATTTCGAGTTTTCGTTAATTGTATTTCCAATTTTTGACGGCAAGAAAGAGTCTCTATAATCTATCTTCATAATCTTTCAATACTTGCGTAAAAAACTATTACAATACTTCCGAAAGGCTCTATGATCTTCTCCTGAAAAGATTTATATTCACCTAAACTGGCAATAGTTATCGTTCTATGTAGTCAATAAAACTGAAGAATTGTAACAAAGAATGATATTCACATTCTGGTCAGCAAGAATTTGATGGTTTTGCCATCGACTCGCTAAGATGGACAATGTATAGTCGGCGTCATATTTAAATTTAAAGGGTTATTTTACTGATAGAAAGTATGATGTCAAGACATGGAAAGTATGAGAAGGGCTTAAAAAAAGAAGTGAATACTTTGAATATAATAGAAATAACTTGAATAGAGTGCTGCTTGCCCTTATGAGAAACCTGAAGGTACACCAAGGTGTGTTTTCTGACTGTTCCTGACTAAAGCGCTGATTATTAGATTGCTGTATGTGACAGGGAACCCTCCGTATAGCATCATCATGATACAGTACGACCGCGTTGGACTGTCCACAGAAGTTGACACAATAGCTGTTAGGATTGGCTGTCATGTCATGCCAAGAAAAACCGCGCTGGCAATGTATAGAATACTTGAAAATATTGAACATACAGAAACAATTTCTCGATAATTTTTAATGCCCGAGTCCACTGTTTGAGAAATTTATATTAAGAATTTTCACTGTTTTTAACGACTTTCTGGAAAGTTTTTAGGTGTATATTTGAATGTAAATTGCTATTATTACCTCCTGTAGTCTAAAACGACTTAACCGATTTTGAGAACGTGGTGTCGCTAAATTCGTCTTGATGTCCAGAATTTCATAGGATACATTTTATGGTTTTTTAATATTCTGCCCGCAAAACACAAAATAAGCTAATTTAAATAATATTGATTTTTAAATATTTATAATGTTACTTGTATGAGAAGTGAATGGACAAACAGTTAAAAAATTCACTTAAAAAAAATCATTTTACAAGGTCTTAAGTACTCGCCTATGCGTAGCGTTACACTGCAAAATTTATTTTATCGCTAAATCGCTTTTGCAAAGGTAGAATAGTGTTATTTTGATAAAATAATATTATTAAATAAAAATATTGAATATATCCCAACCCGCATTGGGCCAGCGTGGTGTACTATATGGGCTATACTCCCTTATTATACGAGGGAAGGCCTATATCCCTGCAGTGCAGTGGGATGTTTACGGGCTTAGATTACGATGATTTAATATAAATATGGTATTGTATAAAGTTTTTATATATCCCTGGATTGTAAACATTTTTTGCTGCATGTTTTTGCTGATGCATGACAGCATCACGATTTGGTTTTTGGCATTGAACTAATAAGTACTACGTTAGTACTTACTGGTTTTTGGAGAATTATCTATGAAATGAGGCTTTTTGGGCGGAACTCTGCGAGTGATGGTGCGTTTTTGTTTTAGTTCTTATAATTTGTACATTCTGAATTTTGATGTGATGTGTGCAAAATTCAGTGATGGTGTACAAGTTAAGGGAAGAGTAAATTACAGTGTGTAATGAAGCTTTCGGCTTTTCGGATTCCCACAAGAAGCTGCGAAAATCCTAAAGCATTCTGCCACTTTACTAAAGAATGATTTGACCGTGACTAGGCTTGAATACGCCAAGTATACGATGAATGATTTGTTTTGACTGAGACAGACTTCACTAAACTGAAGATATAAGACATGGCTATATGGGCTTAGATCCGTTTGACTTCTCAGAGAAACGTGAATTAAAACAAATAAAAACTATGAAATGAACGATCCTTACCCTGTAACTGTCAAACTGAATCAAACAAATGCGTTGCCTAGCAACGTGATATTAACTAACAAACATTGTTTTCCCGTAACGCAAGAAACCTATTTCCGAAGCCTATTTTGTTATTCGATAGAAATATTGTCCTGCGACATCTTGACAATGGCGCAAATGTAACAGTTTGTAAATATAGTATAATGGGGTCCATAACTCGTTGGTTGGATGTGGAAGTCGGGGCTGACGATATAGACCTTAACACGCTTCCATCACACTTGGCTCTCGTGGATCTTCATAACGATAATGAGTTCAAACTCCTTGTTGGCGATCTCGGACGTGGTGAAGAACTCCCTAAATTGAAGGTAATTTTATACTGTTTAGAATGTAGATAGGTACTTAGAATGGCCTACCCAAAGCCCAATCTGTAGGCTCAGTTACGTCAAGTTGTGTAGTTTATTTTCATGAGTCACTTTCACTAAGGGCAGCACTTTGTATATTTTTGTAAATATTGTGTAATGTATATAAATATGAATGTATTTGTATAATAATATTTATTCTACAATAATACACAAAGCGTGATCCATTGAGATGGGTCGGCATTGACAAATTTTGAAATTATAAGAGCTATCTTTTTGAAGAAATTTGTTCCAAGATACTATGTCGTCGATTTTATAGTGAACACACGAATCAAGCCTAGATTGTTTTTTTAAGAAACTGATTAGGTCAGGTTGTCGGTAAAAACGGGCTGCATTTAATAATTGGGTAATAGGTTTTTGTCTTATTATCATCCTTAGCCATCTCACATTAAAACAATATTCACTTCTTTATACCCTAGTGCTCCAAGAGGGTGGGTAATGTGTTTTGAGTGTATTTACATTTCTATGTTACATCCTAGAGCCTAAACGGCTTTACTGATTTTGAAGTGCACGGTGTCGTTCAATTTGTCTTCTTCTCTACATAGGATATTTTATGGCAAAAAATCCATCATGGCATCCACAAAATAGATAATAAGCTGTCGAGTTTTTAACAGGACAATTTATTATTTATTTATTAAAAAAGTGATTTAGAGTACATTCATTGCCCATCACTTTCTGAGCAACCAAATTGTTCAGGCCTAGAAAGTTATCATGACCAGTACATTCTCTATAATGGGGTGAGATAACTGCTTACTGTCTTGCTCATACTTCTTGTGAATAAGAGAAACAAAAAGCTTCTATCTCGTGTCATTCTACTATGAAAATGGGGTATGCTAGTTCTGATGGAGCAAGCTACCCGATGAGCTTGTTCAAGAACAGATTGGCTGAATTTCTCAAAAACAATGAATGACTGGATAATAATATGACAAAGAATGTCAACTATTCCAACACTGACATATATCAATATTAATGCTGCTCAGCTATTAAAATACAATAACAATATCTAATTAATTTAAATCATAAAGGCCACTTTAGTTCGCACGATTTACAAACTGAACCCCAGAGTGTCTCTTAGGAATAAATTTAAAGTATTGACATTAGCATCGCAATATGTTTACGAAAACTTAATGTATGTAACTTAATACACGATATAAAAATAAACTTGCTTTACACAAATTTAACATTTAAGGGACAATGTATACGCTTTTATAATAAGGTTCCAGTGGACATTCAAAATTTACCTTTAAATAAATTCAAAACCATCATAAAACAGACATTTTTACAAATTTTTATAAAATGTCTTACTTTACTATCTGGATGATAAGCAAGCATGGACATAGACCGCTCGGCGATATTCAGCAATATAATATAATTGTAACTCAAACTTATTTAAAAGAGCAACTCTTGAGTTTCTTGCTCGTTCTTCTCTGGGGAATCAGCTTTGTGAATGAGCAGTAATACAAAATAAAAACAGCCTTTATTGCTAGGGTTACGTATTACAATAGGCAGCTATTTGTATTAATTCTATATATATTTTTTTTTAATAAACTTTTTATTTATTTATTTATAGCCTTGTATCAGAAATAAGCCTATTAATACATTTATTGTTTTTCTTAAACTACGATAACCTGCTCTGTGTGCCTTCGGGCAAAGGCCTCCCCCATTCTTCTCCATTCTTCCTTGTCATACACTAATCTGCTCCAAGTCTTGGTCTTGAAAGACCAAGACTTTAATAAACTTATTAAAGTTTAATTAATATAATTATAAATTTAAGTAATATAAATTTTAATATTAAAGAAAAAAACGTTTTCCAGTGATAATTTTTATCCTACGAAATAAATATTTTTTGATTTTGATTTGATTTGACCGCACACTGACAGTTATTAGTGGCATCTTGCCTATATGCAACGTCTTGAGAAAACTTCGTTAGCGCGATGTAGGATTCGCGTTCTGATAGGTTATAGTTTTCGCGGACTAGATCGCAACTCGGTGCTGTTTTGCCTGGTGGGTTGCTGTCACGACTCTTGCCAACCCAATTTCTCCAAAAAGCTTAGTAAACCCTTGACGGCTGACTTCTGGGAGTATGTGCCCTCTATACTGCCACACCTGGACATTTTTGGGCGTGGGCGGATGTTTCTTCTGCCTTTATGCATATAAAGGCGGAAGAGACATCCGCCCACATCATTCTAAAATGTCAAGGTGTGGCAGAATACAGTATGCGCTCTGCACAGGGGGCTGTCTATAACACCTAGAGTAAACAAGTGTTTGATTAATAGTGCGTGACCATTGACATGGCACCTGTGAGCAGATGGAGCTGGGTCCTCTTTAGCTGTGGTCTCTTTAGCTGTGGTCTCTTTAGCTGTGGTCTCTTTAGCTTTAGCCTCAGTGAAATCTGGAGTTGATAGTGTAATGTTACTGTTAATTATTTTTCTCAATTTATTTCAGATCTTCAAAGGTGCCATGCAGGTGTACGATATGGTCCTGCCCGACTTACCACTCGGTGTGGTCGGGTTCTACACGTCTGACACGTCTCCTCGCTCTCTGCCCGTTCTTGCAATTGGTTTCACCTCCTGTGTGTATGTGTACCGCAACATGAAGCTGTTCTACAAGTACTATTTACCCGCTTTTGAGCTAAGTACATGCGAAACGGAGGTTTGGACACAGGTATTAGAGTTTTTTTTTACTCCAGTATCATAAATTTCATGTCATGACCTTGACCTCTGAATGACTTACTAACTTTACTAAGTCTACAAAAAGGTACAGCTAATTGATTTTTGTTCCTTGTATTGACATTATGTTAATATGTATATTAATATGTTAATATATGTAATATATTTAGTGTAAGTTTATTATTCAGTTATCTTTTCTTTTTTTATTTGTTTTATTATTCGTTATATGATTTTTTCTTTTGCACACAATAAACTGCTAAACCCCAAATTTACTAAGTTTCCTATTTCAATGCTCAGGTTTACTGGAAGAGATCTCTTAAAGAGATAAGTCCACCTTTGTACGTGACCTATTGTTTGTACTCTGTTATTGTAATATTTTGGTGCAATAAAGAATATATGTTGGTCACAATGTTTCTCGAATGAATATATATTTCTCTTAACATATTACAAGATTTTATGTACCTATTGTATATTGTGACGAAAATGTTAAAATATCAATTTCTTTAAATATTTGTCTTAATGTATCTCTTGACCTTAATTTATAGATTGTACGAATAGCTCGTTTCTGCAAGACAAGCAGCATTTCCCCACAGCAAGATACCATGTGACATCATGCTGAACACTACACATAGTGCTGGGTCACCCATCTAGGGACTAACCGCTTCGCAACCAAAGAACTGACATTGGATGTCTTACTATTTAATAACTTGCCTGTTTTATACTTTTACAGCTCACAGACCCGTCAAACCATGACCCTGAATCGATAACTCCACTTGCAGAGAGACTGAAGGCTATACCCCAGAAAGTGCTTAGTATCCAATCTCGGAGCTTTTTAACCTTGTCTCCGGACCAGCAGCTTGAGTATTTGGAGCAATCGAAGGAGACGCCAGCTCGTAAGCCACCAGAAATCGCTTGTATAACCACGATTAAGGTGAACTCTGTGGACAAATACTCTGTTAGCGCATTAGTTATTGGCACCGAGGACGGCGAAGTTATTGTACTGGATCCACAGATGTTTACTCCGTTGTCGCAGGTGATAATTTTTCTTTAAAATATGCCCTTTATATATAGTTTGATTATTTAATAATACAGTGAGCATGATTAAATATGACTTCAATCGTACTCGTCGTGACCGGTCAGAAATTTTAAATCTGCATCGCAGCCGCGTCACTTTTTCATCGATACTGTATAGCTGCAAAAACTTGCCTTGTTTGAACAAAAAAAGATTTAATTGAAGCGATTTTATTCATCTGCTTCTTACATGATTGTTGTTACTCCTCGTAAATGCTCGATAATTTCAGTAGTTTTAAAATCGAGGCGAAATAAAAATAATAAAAAATTAAGTTACACTCACAGAATACTCAATGGTGGTACAATCGTAATTAAAGTTTGATCGTGACAATTTTCTAAATATTCATAAATAATTTTCGATAAATAATAATAATAATAATAAATTTATTAAACAGCTACATCGTCATTTTATACAGTTCCATACAGCATTTTATACAGATCTATAGAGAAAAAAAAGAAATCTATTGGATACATCCTTTAACAAGTAGGCAAGGTTGGACTGCTGAGCTCTAAACTAGGTAGTAATTACCTGTATCTTAGAGGTCAGTAGGTTCACCCAAAATATAGTGATGTTAGTAAAGACAGGTGTATCACATCACTTTCGTACTATATTCTTTCTTTAAATATAGAAAAAAATACAGAAATTGTTATGATGCCAGCCCATACAGTCGTCGAAACCGTATTAAACGCTCAGAAGTTATGACGGTTTAGGCCTAGGTGCCGTCCTTATAATATACTGTCCCGATCTCGGTATTTAGATTCATTTAGTCAAATAATGACTGTGGTTCGAAAGATCGTAGTACCGATACTCTGTTGGTCGACGTATTGAACCACACAGAGACATATTACGTTTTCGACGATGCTAGTGCGAAAGAGACCTTTGCAGCGAGCGAGCAAGATGGGTCGGAGCCCCGACACTATTGGTTAGGTTTTCGATGTTAGGTTAAAAACACCGGGGTGTTCTTTCGCTCTAGCGTTCGTCGAAGAAAGTATTCTGTCGCTGTATTTTTGTAGTTTATCGCATAAGCAATGTGTCAACCAACAGAGAATCGTAACTACGATCTTTTGAACCACAGGTAACCGCCTCCGAAGCTCAATGTAAACAACATTGGGTTTACGATTCGTAGGTCGCGGCTTCGATCTCCAGCGGGGTACATGTTTAAGTACTCCGTTTGGTTGGTGGTAGGGCATTTTAAATGTCCGCCTGGCTAGCTACCACCATCTTATATAAATCTGCCGCCAAGCAGCAATGTTAATAGCATTGTTGTGTTCCGGTTGTCAGAGATAAGATAGCCAGTCCTCCAAATGTGTTGGGGTTTCCGGGTCAGTACGCTTCCATTTTCGACCTCATCTTCACTTAACATCAGGTGTGATTGAGGTCAAGAATAAAAAAAAAAGTTCCTTGCACGTTTGTATTTCGAAGTTCAGTTATGGACTCCAACTGCTCGCTGTTGTCCAGAAAATGATCTATTCAATTGTATTGTGCAGGCAAAAATATGCGCTGTCAAGAAAACGCCATACCAAATGGTGGCAACAGGACTGTATAATGTTGACTACAGACTGACTATAGCTACAAGGTATAAGATGCAAATAAGTGTGCTATTGCAACTCGCTTTTTGAACGCACTTTTTATCCCCTGGTTCAAAAGAAAGCTGGTGTAAGTTTGAAGTCTTTCATCCCCTGGTAAAGCTGGTGTACGTTTGAAGTCTTTGTATGTGTAAGTTTCATGGACAAGTTCGCAGTAGAACGGATGAACTGATTACTGATTTGAATGTAGTATTTCCGTTTGAAAGCTAATGGTTCTAATATTCTTATTATAACTATGTTCAATGGAAATCAGACCAATCCTTTTCATGGTTCAGCATAGTCGGAAATTTTCCTTTTATTTGTACACATTTCGTTTTACACATGCTTTCTACACAGCTTTTATATCCTGTAATTTAATACATAGCACACTTGTTGCATGACTTGATTTAAGTGAAGATATTTCGCAAACAGATGGGTAAATTAGATAGTATAATGTATGGCGCTTTCCGCTTTTACAGAAAACTGCTGCTCAGAGTTGGTTAGGTTGCTTTACATTCCTTTTATTTAATAAGATAAACCAGAGCACGCATTTGTGTCACTCCTAAAAACGAACAGAGATTCAAGTAATATCAGATAAATCAGTGCCAATAACATACTCGTAGCATTAAACATAATTATGCTATTACAAAGCTACTATATACAAAAGAGATCACATTAATTTGACAAACAGAAAACAATACAACAACCTGAAACCAGTCGCTTTCGAAAAGGTTGAGAAAGTTTTGGAACGCAGTGGGGTTTCCACTCCCGGCCGCGCAGTTTTCCGTAAAGTAGGAAATGTCCGCTATACATTATGATCTGCCTATAGGCATTCAAATGAATGGCTAACTTTGCCATCTGCCTACGATAATACAATGTCTGTCACCAAAAGAAAAATATGAAAAATCGTGATCTTGTGATCCGTGTAGGCTTGAAATATTTACCTTTGATTATGTGTTTTTATTTTACCGTATGAGAAAAAAAGAAGTTGAATCCCCAACAATTGCCAAAACAACTATGATTCCATACCTTTAGTACATTACCTGATCTTCATAAAATGTACCTTATATCAAAATAACTTTTCATATTGCAGAGAGAAAACGGTGTGTCTATTAAAGAGGGACTGGTCCGAAGGTCGCGTCCTGTTTTGCACCGATGACCACGTGATAGCCATCGAGGTGATGCCGGCAGACAGCAGTGTCATGGTGGTATGCGCTGATAACACCCTCGCCTGCTATAGTAAGAAGGTATGTATTAAATTGCTGCATTACCAAACATCTAGTATCTATAACACAAGCCTATAGTTGCTGAGTGTGGAACTAGATGGCGCTGTGTGTATGTACAAAGATATTTATTTATTTATTACCTCAGTCTCTAAAAAACGAGACACTTAATGTATTCAAGAGAAGATTAAAGGCTCTGTGATCGGTGTTTTTATAGCGTAGCTGAATTTCTTGACTATAAATAGATGACTTGTAGACTGTTCGATAGTCATTTGTTTCTGTTTAAATTTTAGAGCTAGCTCTTGTCGGTGGAGTAATGACCACGGTTCTCTGCTTTCCGTCGTCGATTTAACCTCTTGGTAAGACACGACATTCACCTTTTCTTTCACTTGCTCAAAGTAATTGCGCCTATGTCTTCCCCTTCCTCTCTTTCTTTCAATATTTCCCTCAATTATGTTCTTCAAAAAAATATCGTGTCGTATCGTCTTTCCTCTTCGGTTCTCAACTGTGGCTAACAGGCGTCTCTTCTCCTTTGTCATGATCATTATTAATGTTTTTTTTTTATATATATATGAGAGGGCGGCAAACGAGCATACGGGTCACCTGATGGAAAGCAATCACCGCCGCCCATGGACACCCGCAACACCAAAAGGGTCACAAATGCGTTGCCGGCCTTTGAGGAAGGTGTAGGCTCGTTTCTTGAAGGTTCCAATGTCGTACTCGTTCGAGAATACCGCTGCAGGAAGTCCGTTCCACAGGGTGGTCGTACGTGGTAGGAAGTTTCTTGAGAAACGTACTTGAGATAGTAAAGTTATTTGTTTGATTGACATAAATATGTTATTAGGTAATTGAATTTGAATGAATGTATAATATTTTAATTTGTTTGTATTTTGAAATCACAATTTGACGGAATATAAGATATATAAATAAGAATATAAGAACTAAACACTCGTGGCTCAGTTAAACATGTAGGGCTAGTTTCTTATACCATCTGAGAGCTTTCCTAAGGCATGAGAGACCATCTGATCTCCTCTATCCATACTATCACCCGTAGAGTGACATCATTTGTCGCTCACGACTTGGGAGTGAGAGTGGGATAGTTGTATATTTCATCCAAACTAATGAGCAGGATAAATATTATCTCGTGCGACATAAACGTTTATCGCGCCCGTTATACTCCGGTGCTGATAAGCCAAAGTTTTAGTTGGCAAATGGTGAAAGGAGTATCGGAGAACGGGGAGGGAGTTCGCCGTTTATTAATGAGTAGTAGTAGCACTCCATCTCACTCCCATCAGGGAGTAAGGAAAATTGTTCCGAGGGTAGTGTCCCCATACAATGGTCGCCTTCGCTGCCCGTAGCTGCGGGCAGGGCGTTGGGTTATCGGTGGTTACCTAGTTGCCGGATCCTCTTCGGACCTGAGACTCCGTCTACGTATTGGGCTGCACCAGCTCTCTTGGAACGCGTTCTGGCATCTGTAGGGCGTGTATGCAGTGACGCAATGTTCTGCAGCAGGGGTTGCCAGGAGTTGTCAGCTCCGTCGTACATCTTCCTGGCGAGGCGGCTGATGAATGAGTCCAGGCTCTCGAGCTGGAGGTCCCTCGTGATCGTTTCGCACGAAGCGAGGGGCGCCGGTGAGGGTGCGCAGGGGTTTATTAATGAACGAATGACGAGGATTTAAGATGGGAATTGTTGGTGCCGAACTATGTAGAATACAACTACGAAATATTACGTAGGGAGGGCGGAAAGGAGAGACGTGGTCATTACTTCTGTATGGTCTGGTGCGTGGTTCCGGACCGAAGTTGGATGTTGGTAGTAGCTGTGTATAGAGTTGAGGTTGCAGAGAAGTGAAAGCGGCAGCGACGGTAATCCAAGTATTTATTCATCCAGGTAAGTTGGGCGGCGATCTATCTCGTGCTGGGCAGACTGGGTGGATTTCTTGATGTTGGTCTGCCTATTGTAAGGTCATTTGCCTGCTTATAATTGGCAATTGTAGAGTGGTGTGTGTGTGTCGCGACTAACGCGTTTTAGTGTTAATTTGTAGTCTATACAAAAAAGTTGAATGCGTAGTCCGCGGAAAATGAAATGTACAGTGTTAACTGTACAACTTCATCGACAAGAGCATAGCTCTTAAATTGCAGAAGAATATTACGTAGATAGGCATCCTTCGTGCCAAAATTTGTGTGGTGGTCATTAATTTACAACTGACACTTGTATTCGCCACTCATTGGGGACTTCTCGTTCCCAGGGCAAGAAGCAGTATTCACTCTCGCTCGAACACCGGCCGATCTCCATGACCCTCGTCCCGATCATGCACCTGGCTGTCACACTGACTGCGGTCTCCCTCGCTTCGGGTCACGTGCAGCTGTACGACGGGAAGGCGAAGAGGGACAGTTTCTTTGTTAGAGGTGGGAGTGCTGTTTGACTATTTCAAGGTAATGCGATGCTGTCTCGCTTCTGGGATTGGGCAAACTGCATATAAGTAGACAGATACGTAGGGTGGCTGGGAAGTTATTTATTTATTTATTTCCAACTTACAACTATCTTTACAGGACATTGACGACCTGTTTGGTGTAGTGGTTAGCAACACTGATCACTATACCAAAAAGTTGCGGGTTCGAATCCCGCTAGGGGCATATGTTTGTGTGATGAATACCGACATGTGTACCCGAGTTATGAATGTTTTCATTTATAATAAGTATTTGTTTACAAAAAAAATGTATTTATGTAGTATATCAACCATCTGGTATCCACAACACAAGCATATAGTTGCTTACAGTGGAACTAGATGATGCTGTGCGTATGTCTAAGGATATTTATTTATTATTATTATTATAATATATAGTATAAAATACAATAGTTAGAAGCACTGATAGATAATCAACTAATGTTCACGAGGCGGGAGTTAACGAAAAGAAAGTCAGAGACCTAAGTAGTGGTTTTTGACGTGAAATTTAAAAATATTTAAAGACTCAATCTTTTTTTCTGAAGCTGCTGAAGGACTGGCTATGGAAATTTGTTAAATTAGTTCTTTATTTGTAAATTATACTTACAAATAAAGAACAATACATTAACAGGACATCACTATTATACTTGCGTGTATTATTAATATATTAAACGAGCTTTATATATTATTATATACCTGTATGAATAACTATAAATAGGCTTACTGAGCCAACTGGACTGACTGACTGGACGTATAAGTTGTTTCAGCAACTTAAGATTTGAAAATCGTGTGGAACGCTCCCCTTCGATATACAAAGCCGATGATTGCGGTCTGTGGGGCTCATGTAGGCTGATGATTTTTGTCTTATGAAGCAATGGATTTTCTGCGTTCCACCGTTCCGTTCCTTGATTGTAACCAATTAAGAAGCAAATTAATGAAAATTCATCAAAAAGAAATCGTCTTTATATGTATACCGCGTGAGTTTTTTTTTCCGTAATGAAAAAATAGGGCATATCGTAAGTGAAATAGAAGTTATTGGCATAGGTAGTTTAATTTTTATTTTTACGGCCGCAGATTGATATACTACTGGTGTGATGTCTTTATTTAATTAATTTAATGATGTAATTATGTGGAATAGGCTACAAACGCGACCGTTACTTGACAATATTAAGCTGTAATCCATGATGGATTGATGGATTTTTTTTTATGCACGACGGGTTCGCTCTTGACCTCAATCACACCTGATGTTAAGTGAAGATGAGGTCGAAGGTGGAAGCGTACTGACCCGGAAACCCCAACACATTTGGGGGACTGGCTATCTTATCTCTGACAACTGGAACACAACAATGCTATTAACATTGCTGCCTGGCGGCAGATTTAGATAAGATGGTGGTAGCTAGCCAGGCGGACATTTAAGATGCCCTACCACTAACCAAACCGAGTACTTAAACATGTACCCCGCTGGGGATCGAACCCGCGACCTCCGAATCGTAAACTCAATGTTGTTTGCCACGGAGGCGGATGTGAGAAAAAAAATTACTTCTATTTCACTTACCTAATATGCCCTATTTTTTTCCTTACGGTAAAAAACTCATCCAGTATACTTTATGTATATATTTAATTTATGTATTAAAGGTTAATACTAAATGCATCGACGTTTTGAGTCTAGTTTCAGTCTTTCACTTATATATTCCTCATATTCGTTTTGTGCTGAATGGTTTCGTCACGTAAAAAGAATAGAACCTACCTGTCTCTTCCCGTGGGCGTTGTAAAAGGCTAGGACTTTACACCAGAAAACATCCTATAGCTTTGCGTTTTAACGGCAATGGACCGGGGTGGTCACGTGTGCATTTTTGTATATTTCGAAAAGTGAAACGTGGATGTTGTTTCAAGCATTTTCGGACCTATAGGCGTGGGGAGGGATTCCACCCGTATATGGTTAATATACCGAACATTCGCACTAAGAAGTTCGATTCTTCATTCATCATCCGAACAGCCAAGGCATGAAACTCCCTTCCAGCGTCAGTCTTTCCTAAATCCTACAACCTTGGGATCTTCAAGAGCAGAGTGAGTCGGCATTTACTGGGATCGCGTGCTTCATCTTCGACCACACCGTCACTTTCCATCAGGTGAGATTGTGGTCAAACGCGAATCCAGTCAATCATAAAAAAAAAGCATGATTTAACACCCATACGCTAATTTTCGGGATAATATATCTGATGTGTATATTAGTTATGCTTTGAAATATTTTCAGATGTCGCGTCTGTAATGAAATTCGGACAGCTGGGACAGGAGGAGCATGTCTTCGTTATAGTGACCGCTGGTGAGCAGAACATCTTCTAGATTGGTATAGTATTCATCATCATCTCAGCCCGCAAACATCCCGCTGCAGGGATATAGGCCTTCCCTTGTATGATGGGTGAGTATGGGCCATGGTCCACCACGTTGGCCCAATGCGAGTTTGGGGACTTTGTTTTCCTTCACCGTTTAAGAGCAGTCGAATTAGTAATTAAATTAAAAACTGACTAGTACATGGTCTGCCTGGGAATCGAACCCGGCCCTCCCAAATTGGGGGACCGCGTCTTAACCGCTGAGCCATCGACGCTCGACGGTATAGTATTATAGGGATGTAATAGCCAGATGCACAAAAGACTCTCGGTGTGGAATTTGATAACAAAACTGCACCATTTTGAATCTTTGCTATAATTTCGCAATCGGTTGATTTCGAGTGTAGCGAAGGCGACAAGTCTGCACACCACATTCTGTGGGAGTAAATACGCATATCGGAGGAAGGAACGTGAACTCATGATTGACGACCTAAATTCAGTAATCCTCCCGTGCTCTGCGGCGGCTGAAATTAAAAAAAAAAATACATAACGCGCGGATCCCAAATAAATTGGGACCAGGGCAAGAAGATGATGATGATGTCTATATGATGACCTGTTTAGTGTAGTGGTTAGAAACTCGGCTGCTATACCAAAAGGTCGCGGCTTCGAATCCCGCTAGAGGTATATGTTTGTATGATTAACATGTGTTCCCGAGTTATGGATGTTTTTCATTTATATATCTATTTATTTACAAACAAATATGTATTTGTGTAGTTTATCAACCATCTGGTATTCATAATACAAGCCTAGTTGCTTAGTGTGGAACTAGATGGCGCTGTGTGTATGTGCAAAGATATTTTTTATTATATGAAGTTACAATTTTGTTTAACTTAGGAGGCCCTTTTATAGACTGTCTTTTCCAGTAGAGGGCGCTGGTATCGCTGCGTTCATTTTGTTCATACGAAAACATTGCTCGAGTTCTGCCCGACTCGCTCTTGGCCGTTTTTTTAATCTATGTATGGCGTTTTTGAGCTCGTATAAGGACGTGAGATTTCTTTTATCATACGAAGTTTTCGTGTCCAGAGCGCATATACAGCGTATGTCTTTATTGCGTCCCTAAATTTGTCTCTTATGCGACGTTTTAACCAATGAGAAACGTCACGACACGCGCCAATCAAGAGCTAACCAATCACACGTCAAAACGTAATCGAAGCCAGTCAGTGTACCTTAATATTTCAGGTGGTAACCTATCGCTGAAGATATTGAAGCGAACAGCTGATTTCAACGCGCATGCGGCTGGCGTAGAGTCTGCGTCCAATTGGAACCCCAACCAGAAGCCCTGGCTTATACCGAAGAAGTCCAAGCTGTTCCTGGAGCAATCTATGCGAGAGAGAGACAACGCTATCGGTGAGAGACTAAACTAATGGCCTGCTTACATACAATTCAAAATGGGGTGGTCAGAGATATCCCAAACAATAGTATTTGGGTGTTGTAAACATTAAAAAACAAAAAACAAAAACAAAAACAAAAAACAAACATTAAATTTTTTAATGTTTGACGTTGTAATGTTTAATGATTCACCTTATGAAATATACAGAATTGCACACGTGACAGGGAGTGAGCCCATCGTTCTATAGATATTTCTTGGTGAAAAATCCCATAGTCGCCTTTTACGATACCCACGGAAAGAGACGCGACGGGTTGATTCCATTCTTTTTACGTGTCGAAACCACTCGGCCCCACGCTGGAAATAATCCATTTAAGATGGCTTAATCCGTCCAGTGGCGCTCTCATTGGATAATGAGCAAATTGTCGATATTTATCATAATTAATATTATATTTTATATTATACCTAAATGTGAAAGTTTGAATGTTTGTTTGTTAGTTTATTTGTTTGTTGCGAATTGCAATCGCGGCGAAACGGATGAACGGATTTGGATGAAATTTGGTTTATAGGTAACTCTACCTAAAATACCCTGGATAAATAAATAAATAAATAAAACGTTTATTTTGAGTTTCTTTTTAGAGTTACAATTTCACACACTTCTACCAAACTATAAATAGTTTATGGGCAGAAAATATACTCCCTTGATCTTAATAATCTTACAATGTAACTGTAACGCTTTATTTAAACTTTTATGAGTTTCACAGTATTACCAGTAAGCATGGTAAATGGAACATAAACATTATGTGTTTCGTTTCATATATATTTACAAGATGATTTGTTAAACTTTTCTAACAGGATTAAGACATAGGATATTTTTTATCCCGATAAAGTGAGTAGTTCTCGCGGGATAAATAAATTTCCGCGATAAAGTTATTCCGCGCAGGCGAAGACGCGGGCGGAAAGCTAGTTTATCACGAAACGTCAGCGTTTATATTCACGGAATTGAAATTTGAAACTTTCCGATAGTGAAACGGATATCGACTATCGTACCATTAGCAACCTACAGGGGCGGTTTTAAATCTGAATGTCAGGTGACCACTATAGTCTGACAATTCCATCAATCTGCACTGTGGTGAATTATGGCCCATACTCTCTCCCAGAAAGAGGAGATTGTGCCCCAACATGGACGTGTAAGGCTCATGATGTTTACGGTCAATGCAGTTTAAAAGATCCCCACCCTCTATAAAAACAATCTATAAACAAGTGTTATCCAGCGGAAAATTTTACAAATGTCGTATTTACGCGATAACGGATTGTGATTGTTATATCATGATATATTAGGTACTAAAATAGATTATTGACCCTTACATTGTACTTTGTGATTCCGTTTATATAGAAACCCCGGCCATTGTTTATCTATTGTGTATTTCTGGTAAATAATGATCTCTCTATCGCTTTGAATGTCAACGATACAGGTTTTTCTCGGGTTAAATTACTCTCCGAGTCTTGAGCAATTTAAATAACAGCCCGTGATTCGTTGTGGCGTTTAAACGAGCGTTAAAACGTTATTCTACGTGTTAGAGAGATACATGGTTGTAAAGCTGGCAAAAGAAGTCGCAAAATTTAGATTTCTCAGATTTGTACGTGGATCGATAAATAACTACAGCAATAGTTGGGGCAAGGCCTCTAGGGCTAATACTTAAAAAATGCATGCTTGTCTGTGTATAATGCTTGTTATAACTTATAACGGATGAATATCTTTACCGTAAGGAATAAACAGGGCATATTAGATAAGTGAAATAGAAGGTATGGGCATAGATAGTTTAATTTTTTTTTCAAAACCATCTTCGAATAAAGCGTTGTGTAACTTGACGGTCGCGTTTGTAGCCTGTCCCACATAATTATATCATTAAATTATGTTTATTGCATACACAACAAGATAATTACAACTATACTTTATACTATAAGTACACAAAGAATAACGAATAACGAAATAGTATACAGGGTGTAATCGTTAAGTGTGCACAGGCGATTATTCCGTAACTATTATAGATATCAAAAAACTTTAAACTGATATCGAAAGTACTTTACCTAATGAGTAAAATGACATTAATAACTTTTTTTAAATAAAACGAGAAATATCCAAAAAAAATATATTAAACAAACATATCCATTACCAGCTCAAACGATTTAGATTATATCGAATAGGTACTTTTGTATTTATGCAAGTATCAATTTACTAAAATTTATATAGTAGGTTTGACTCTATTGACGATATGACGATAAATAAATATTTCGGACACTTACACCAATCATCTAGTCTCAAACTAAGCAAAGCTTGACTATGGATACTAGATAACGGATAAATATATATAAATATATAAACATCCATTACTTGGGAATAAATGTTCGTATTCATCATACAAACATTTACCCTTCGCGGGATTCGAACCCGCAACCGTTCGTTTCGCTGACAGGATATTAGTTCGATCTGCTAGTGTTATCGAATGTGAAATCAACAACTTGTCTACAAGCAAAAGTTATCTTTAAGATGACGAACTTTTTATTGCGCGACTGGACATGGCGGCCTTATTATATCTGTAATTGGATATGCACTTTAAACCGAAACTTCATAACCTACTTATGAAAAGGGAGAGAGTGTTGAAGTAGTCACGTATTTGTTATTTATGTATATATACATTTACTCCAAGATTTCGTAGCCAATTGCCGTGGTTCCTTTTTGTTGAAGAGAATAGAAGATACTGTCGAGATGAGTTCAAATTTCATGAAGATCTGATGGGGAGATTAGTTCTCGGCAATCACTGCGGAATGCAAGCCAATATTAATATTAAAGAAAAGCCAGTATTAAATAAAGCCAAAACAAACACTTATATATAATCAATATCTTACTTTATTCCAGTTATGCACGAGACATTCCAACACGAGCTAGGTCGGCTCCGTCTAGTTGCAGCTAGGACCCTGCTAGAGGCGCACATGAAGTCAGACAACTCGATAGCGGTGGGAGCTTTAGAGCCTGTACGACTTTCAGCAGAGGTACCAGCCTATTTACCCCCTATAATCATAGATAGACTTTTCTATCTAGTCTCCCAACTAGTCGAAGCTAGCAGTCTGGTAGAGGCGTATTTCCAGTCAGAGAAGTCCATAACAGAGGGATATTAAGAGCCTGTGTGCCTTTTTTGACGAGGTACTAGAGATATACTTTAAGAGACAATTTTAGCTTGGCTCCAACTAGTCGCAGCTAGAAGTCTGATAGAGGCACACGTCAAGTCAGACGACTCTATGATTTAGGGCCGGTGCGCCTTTTGCCGAGGTACCAGCCTATTTGACGCCTTTAGTTCAAGATACACTTAGACAATTCTAGCTTGGTTTCAACTCGTCGCAGCTAGAATTATGATAGAGGCGTACTTCAAGTCAGTCTATGCTTTAGGGCCTATGCGCCTTTCAGCCGAGGTACCAGCCTATTTACGCCCTTTAGTTATAGATAGACTTAATAAGAGACAATTATATCTAGTCTCCAACTAGTCGAAGCTAGCAGTCTGATAGAGGCGTACTTCCAGTCACAAGTCCATAACAGAGGGAGATGTAGAGCCTGTGTGCTTTTTTGACGAGGTACTAGAGATATACTTTAAGAGACCATTGTAGCTTGGCTCCAACTAGTCGCAGCTAGAAGTCTGATAGACGACTCTATGATTTAGGGCCTGTGCGCCTTTTTCCCGAGGTACCAGCCTATTTGAAAGAAAGAAAGAAAAAGTATTTATCGCCAACGATACAGAAAATTTCGTAGGTATAACATTTTGCATAATTAAATGTATTTGTGGCAAAGGGATTGGGCGTCAACATTTGCTGCCAATATATCGTATGGCAATTGACAGCGCTGGTTTTCAGCGCAACGCCTCTCTCACTTAGGTTTTCAAAATAAAAAACACAGTCATTTGACGCCTTTAGTTCAAGATACACTTAGACAATTCTAGCATGGCTCCAACTAGTCGCAGCTAGAATCATGATAGAGACGTACTTCAAGTCAATCTATGCTTTGCCTGTGCGCCTTTCTGCTGAGGTACCAGCCTGTTTATCCCCTTTAGCCCCAGATACACTTTATGAGAAAATTCCAGCTAACCTCCATCTAGTCACAGCTAGAACCTTGATAGAGGCGCACTTCAAGTCGGACAACTCCATGCAATTAGTGTTTAAAATCTGTGCGCCTATTTACCGAGGTACCAGTCTTTTTAGCCCCATGGTCATAGATACACAATACCATACAATACAAATACACTTTATTGTACAAAAGGAGAACATACATTTTACAAAGCACAATATTGAAAAGAGTGCAATTAGGCGGCCTTATCACTAAAAGCGATCTCTTCCAGGCAACCTTTGGGTGTAGGAGTATAACTTCATAGAACAGGCAGGTTGTACAAAATACGGATGCAGATATAAAACCATACATTTATACATATATATTATATACATAATTAGCTATATATATACATATAGATGGATAACACATACATAACAAAAATAATACACACATAAGTACCTTATAAATATATAATAAAAGAATTAAAGAATTTGTAAAGCAAAATTACTAATTAATGATGAGCTTATTTTGAGATGATATGATGATATGATGATTTATTATGAGATGAGCTCTTTAACTCCTGCCTTGAAAACATTGACACAACATTGATACACGTTAATAAGTGACAAATTTCTGCCTTTCCTATTAGTTATACCTATACATTAATCTGTTAGGCATTTAGTTTGATGACAGAAATTTGAGAGGAGATCCGCTTTCTCCCTAGAGAAGCCCTCAATATTGATCAACTGTCACCGCTGGCTCTGATAAGGGCCTTTGTGGGTGCTGAGGTCGTGAGTAATTTGCCATTGTGGTGTGAACGTTGCTACTTTTTGGGCCAAACTACTTTAGGTCATTATAATGTTTGCCATTGACTCGAAAATAAGGAGAAGAATAATCTGTTAAGAGTTTTATATAAACCCTCTTAACCATTCGAGGAACTCACAAGGTGAACAGATGACTCCTTATGCACTGGAAATTTGTAGGAGAGTCCTATAAAGTTAGGACTGCTGAAGAGCAGTGGACGTTCTATGTCTGATAATGACGATGAGCCAGCTGTGAAAATCTTTCTGTTTGATTGACAGGTTGAGGGACTTGGCCCCGTGTTCCGCGTGTCCCTGATAGTTGAGAACACGTCGGCTGACAAGGCGGTTTTGGGTCTTGCTATACTGTTCCACGTGCACACCTCCAACTACAGGGTCGCCAATCCTTATATGAAGGTAAGTTTGTGTCTTTGGCGTTGTAGTTCCATAATAGGGCTTATTGGCGGAAACTCGGCGAGTGATGTTGCATTTTTGTTTTTATTGAAATTTGTGCATTTTGAAGCGAATATTGCACGGCCAAAGTCAGTGATGTTGTACATGTAAAGGGAAGTGTAAATTAAAGGGCTTACGGATTAGAAGCCGCCAAAATCTTTAAAGCATTCTGCCACTTTACTGGAATATTTGACCGTGACTAGACTAAATGTCGTGTTTAGGCTGCTGGCTTTACTGCCAAGCCATAATTAATAAAAGTGCCATAATAGCTGAACCAGTTTGAGAACCTCCGTGAGGATGGTTATTATATACCGAACATTCGCTCTAAGCGCTTCGACTCCTCATTCATAATACGAGCAATCAAGGCATGGAATCTGACCTGTTTGGTGTAATGGTTAGCAACTCTGACCACTATACCAAAAGGTTGCGGGTTCGATTCCCGCTAGGGGCATATGTTTGTGTGATGAATACGGACATGTGTACCCGAGTTATGGATGTTTTCATTTATAATAAGTATTTATTTACAAAAAAAATGTATTTATGTATTATATCAACCATCTGGTATCCACAACACAAGCATATAGTTGCTTACTGTGGAACTAGATGGCGCTGTGTGTATGTCTAAGGATATTTATTTATTATTATTTATTATTATTATAATCTGGGTCCCTTTCAGTGGGCGGTTTTGCTCGGGCGGTTGGCAATCGTAGATATTTTGGGCCTTCATGACGGTGCTGACCATCACTGGTCTATACTGTTATGCTCAGTATACCGATCCCTTAGTCTTCTCAAGGAAAGAGACTGGTTGTTACTATTCTACCACGGGGCTTCCACTCAAGGGAAACGGAGGAAAATGAGCCAATAACACTTGTATTCCGCAATTCTAAAGCACAGCGGAGGATGTACACATTTTTATTGGCTGATTCTTCTTTCCGTTTGATTAGTCAATTTGCTATATTATAACATCCTGAAAACACAGTGATTTATTATGGCTCATTCTGAACATTGTAATGTCTGTATATGTTCTTTCTTTATCTTTAGTAATAAAAATTAAAGATGGTCGTGAATGTAATAATGTGTTAAAAAGTTTATTTTATTATAACTGTTTCGACCTTTCAACCGTTTCGCCGTGATTGAGCAATAAACAAACAAACAAACGAACATCCAAAGCCTCGCATTTATAATATTAGTTAACATCGCTTAATTTTTTACATACATACATAAAGTCACGCCTGTTTCCCTTAACAATTGCTACGACCCCGACTCACCTCTTTTGCTTCATTCACTCTCATAAGGTTGTTCATACGTTCACGTAGGTTTAGGATACTCTTGACTTGCCCTTTCTTAGACGTCTCCGATTTGATCATGGTACGTTCGCCGTCGTCTTCCCCTACCAACACTACCATACACAATCCGCATTCGCTTCGTATATCTCTTTGGTTAGTCTTCTTTCATTCATCCTCTCCACATGTCCAAACCATCTCAGCATACCTTTTTGAACTTTGTCACTGCGTTTTCTTTCACGTTGCATAACTCCCTAATTACACTATTCCTGATTCTATCTTTCAAAGTCACCCCACTCATACTTCTCAATGACCTCATTTCCACTGCATTAATTCTACTTTCATTCTTCTTCTGACATACCCACCATTCACTTCCGTAAATCAATTTTATTTTTTACATTTGGTGGACTACAGTTTTTATTAATAATAATAAATAATAAAAGGTATTTATTCACCACAAAGTTAATTTAACAAGTAATTATTTGATAATAAATTAGGTCAAACTGTGATGAAAAGGTAGGGACTCGGCAGATTTGCTGATTCCCCCCCCCGCCCAATAGTTGCAGTTGCTGCCCCCAAGGAATTAATTACTATTACTCTATGATTAAATTTAAACATTAACTAAAAGTAAACGAAATCAAAAATCTATATCTAAAATCAACTCAAAAATACACAACCATAAAAAGCTAGACACGAGAAGGTATCATATAGGTAGGTATTTGGTAAAATTATATTTATAAAATTTCTCAAATTATTATTACTAATTTATCAAAACTAGTCAATATGGTGGTTTACCCAAAACCAGACAGCGTATTTCGTACTTTACGGAGCCCATGTCGAATTTTTTATCACTAAATGTATCCTATGACAGTATACTAACTTAGACGAATCCAAAGTCACCTTACATTTACTCGAAAATTTACTCATGCCTCAGTCGGTATTGTGGACAATGCCGAAACATTTCGTCAGCTAAATGACTGATATTTTATCTAATGACCACGTCAGGTTTTCAATTTCATAGTGGGTACTGACGTAGTGTTTTCTATTTATACATGTGTATTTCATCAGATAAGTGACTAACACCAAGTACCCACGTCAGTACATCCACATGTGCCAAACACTCATTCTCAAATGACTCACTATTATACAATATTAGTTGATATTTCTTTTTAAATAGCGAATAAATGCAGAGGAGCGTCGGTGGCTGAGCGATTAAGACGCGGTCTCCAAATTTGGAAAGTCCGGGTTCGATTCCCAGGCGGATCATTTACCAATGACTTTTTAAATTTAATTTAATTACTTATGTGCATTTATCCGACTGCTCCTAAACGGTGAAGGAAACCTGCATGCCTGAGTCCATTGAAGAGAGACATGTGAAGTCCCCCAACCCACATTGAGCCAGCGTGGTGGACTACGGCCCATACTCCCTCATATGCGAGGGAAGGCCTATATCCCTGCAGTGGGATGTTTATGGGCTGATGATGATGATCAGAGAATAAATCAAAACAATCGCTCTGATCTACACTCGAGAAGGCTAAATAATACCCAAATAGTTTCAATGGTGGCCAGAATTCACGATTATGAAGAAAAATGGCCGATTTTATCAATAATTTTAAATTCTCGGAAATAACCGTCATTATAGTTATTTAGGTGTTATTTATAATTAGCTTTAAGGTTTTCCGAGTGCAGGTTCATGCTGTATTTAAAAAGAATTGTTTGGTATGTGAAGGATGTAGGTATCACGTTTTTTTTTTTTTTTTATACGAGAGGGCGGCAAAAGAGCATGCGGGTCACCTGATGGAAAGCAATCACCGCCGCCCATTTACTCCCGCAACACCAAAAGGGTCACAGATGCGTTGCCGGCCTTTGAGGAAGGTGTAGGCTCGTTTCTTGAAGGTTTATCACGTGTGTGTTTATGAGCGTGTTTACGTGGCGAGGGCACCATGCCTATTTCCATCGCTGTTCACTGCGCGCGCAACACGTCTTCTGCTCGCTTTTCTGGACCATTTCGGTCCCTTGACCGTGTGAGGATAAGGGCATTACACAGGATTTCAAAATACTCTTTATTGCGTAAAATAATTGGCAATAATTTTTGATGATAACAATAGAATAAATGCCGCCCGGGGCAAGTGCTCCTTCCCCATAGATCCGGGCCTGCAGATGGGTGGTGATGACGATGAATGAATAGGTGATCGAAGGTGTGAATGTATGAGTATGAATCTATCGGACAATTTTGTAATAAAAAGTTCCTTATCAACTTATCTAATCGTATCAGTGATAACATTCACAGGTGCCGCTGCTGTCGCCGTCGGCGAAATTGAAGTTCCCGACCAAAATCGAGGAGATGTTCGAAGACAATTTGAATCCGGATGTGTTTTTCCGCAACGTGACCGGGCAGGGTGGGGAGCGAGCGCTAGTTAAAGTTTTACTGCTCAAAGAGGGCAGGAAAACTCCAGTATTGGCTGCCACTGTGCAGATGCCTCCCACAGATCCTATGATGCTGCCGTTCGACAAGATGCAGACTACATTAGAATCCACGTTTTAAAAATCCTATCTATAAAAAAAAAATATCTTCAGACATACACACAGCGCCATCTAGTTCCACAGTAAGCAACTGTAGGCTTGTGTTGTGGATACCAGATGGTTGATATACTACATAAATACATTTTTTTTGTAAATAACAACTTATTATAAATGAAAACATCCATAACTAGGGTACAAATGTCCGTATTCATCACACAAACACATGCCCCTAGCGGGATTCGAATCCGCAACCTTTTGGTATAGTGGCCAGAGTTGCTAACCATTACACTAAACAGGTCGTCTATCTACTACAAAATAATAAATAATAATAATAAACAAATACTTGAGACACTTACACCAATCATCTAGTTCCAAACTAACCGAAGCTTGCACCATGGCTCGGGAATAAATGTTCGTATTCATCACACAAACATTTAACCGTCGCGGGATTCGAACCCGCAACCGTTGGATTCGCTGACAGAATCACTATCCACTACACCAACCGGTCGTCAATGGACTTTGTTACAAATCAACAAAATGGACTTGGTTTGTGCAAAATGTCTGAACTACAAGAGCAACGGTATACAAAAAAGAAACAATGGTGTCGATTCGGATGTACGCCAACTAAACTAAACTAAAACCAGTTTTAAAGTAGTACTGTCTCTTTCTCCCTGCAACAGTACGATGCGACGGCACCAGTTCAAAACTGGTTTTAGTTTAGTTGGTGTACATCCGAATCGACACCAATATCTCGTTAGTATTTAGCTGAGCGTCCGATAACACGTCAATTTTGTTGAAAAATAAATATGAACATAACGATATTTATCGCACTTTCATTGGTTGTTGGTCTAATATATATTTTTATAACATATAGTATATATTTATTTTTTCTTTTTTGGATATCTTTGGGGGAGGCCTTTGTCCAAGAGTGGACGTCATTCGGCTAGAGTGATAAACAATAAACAATTTTTTTACTTTACATTTATAATTAGAGCTTTGTTCCTAATTGACTACTCTGCAGCATGACCAGATCATGAGGAGACTGGAGGGTTTCAATTCTGGCAAACCCAGCGTTATCATTATTTTATGTAGCAGCTATATTTCTAGTTTATTTGTAGATTATATAAATGCTGTAATACGAAAGATAGCAAGAAGGATATTGTTATCGCACGTAATCAACCCTAAATCGTGTCCGTTGGTAGGATTATGAGGTGATTACCCTTTAAACATAATTTATTACGCATTTCGTAATCGAGTAATGAGTCGAAAGCCTAACTAATAACCGCCTCCGTGGCTCAATGTAAACAACATTGGGTTTACAATTCGGAGGTCGCAGGTTGGATCCCCAGCGGGGTACATGTTTAAGTACTCGGTTTGGTTGGTGGTAGGACATTTTAAATGTCCGCCTGGCTAGCTACCACCATCTTATCTAAAACCTGCCGCCAAACAGCAATGTTAATAGCATTGTTGTGTTCCGGTTGTCAGAGATAAGATAGCCAGTCCCCCAAATGTGTTGGGGTTTCCGGGTCAGTACGCTTCCACCTTCGACCTCATCTTCACTTAACATCAGGTGTGATTGAGGTCAAGTACGAACACGTCCTTTATATAAAAAAAAAAAAGGTTTTTTTTATTAGTATTTCTGCTATCACCACCGACCATCTAGCACAATCCCAAAGCCTGAGGTGCAGCAGATTCTGCTTCATGGCATAGGAAACTATTATCTAATCTAACTTCTAACTATTAATTGCGAAATTTCGGATGTTTGTTTGTTTGATGTTCAATTACGGCGGAACGGATGAACAGATTTGGATGGTATTTTTTTTTTTCTTGTTATGGTTAACTGGATCAAATCACATCATGTGGTCAAATAGACCACAATCTCACCTGATGGGAAGTGATGATGTGGGCGAAGATGAAGCACGCGATCTCAGTAGATGCCTATTCACCCTGCTCTTGAAGATCCCAAGGTTGCAGGATTCAGGAAAGTCTGACGCCGGAAGGGAGTTCCATGCCTCGGCTGTTCGCATTATGAATGAAGAATCGAACCGCTTAGTGCGAATGTTCGGTATATACAAACTTACACGTTTCAAAGGGTGTACCGTAAATTTTAATGTTTGGTTACCCCCAAACGCTTATGTTTGGGATATTTCTGTATTGACCACCCCATTTGGGATAAGGTCGTGACTTTATGTAACTATATTGGAATGGTGGAATTCGAATATTGTACGTTTTTGGTGATTAATAATGTTCTTAGGTGTCCGATATCACCAAGCAATTTGCAGCCCGGCATCATATAAATTACATTTTCTTAGCAAATCATGCAAGTCTTTCGATAGAACTTCAGTACATTCAAAAACGTACGTACATGACTACCTAAGAAAACTTAAGCTGTATTATGCGGGTCTGTAAAGGGTTATCTGTTAACTATTAGCGTCTAGGTAATGTCCATGCAGTCACCAGACCCCCACGTGCCAGGTCGGTGCTTCCACCTATTTCTACCAAAGTATTCCTCCCAGGGGAAATAGATTTCCATCAGTATTTTTTTGAAATTTCAAGATGAAAGTATTATTCTTTAGCATTTATGATTA
Organism: Oegoconia quadripuncta; assembly: GCA_949316235.1. Classification (NCBI taxonomy): domain Eukaryota; kingdom Metazoa; phylum Arthropoda; class Insecta; order Lepidoptera; family Autostichidae; genus Oegoconia; species Oegoconia quadripuncta. The sequence goes on from OX438752.1 coordinate 4,431,622, forward strand.
AGTATTGTTGGGATAATTTATAACGCGGGAGTGGCGGAGGGTGTGTCCTCACGAAAACTTAACTCGTAGGTAAGCACCGATAACAGGCCAAGTGCTAAGTAAATACACCAATTGCGACCCATTTTATAATTTCGATAAGCTATCTCTTATGCTGCAAAGAAATATGTTTTGTTTTTATAATATGTTATCTAATCCGGTGCAGGTAGATATTATATATATTGTTTTTACCTTCAATAGTTGAAAATTGTAATTAGCGACTTGGACCTCGTTGCTTGGACCATGCCAGCTATCTTCTATAGTATAGACTGGTTCGCGCGATATTACCTCAAGCTACTAAAGGCGAATAGGTTATCATAATGACACGAGGTCTGTCACTGATGGAACACGGGCCAGTCCTTAAATCTTTGGGGAGGCAATTACATACCACTTACCCACAAAAAATTACATGATTTAGTTATGACCATGGAACCTAAGATGCTAACCAGTGAAGGGTAAATGTGGAGCATGCCCCTCACGCCATCCAATTCGGTCATCGCACGCTATCTATAATCCAGACTAGTCTACAATTTAACCGCCTCCGTGGTTCAATGTAAACACTTTGGGTTTATGACTAGGAGGTCGCAGGTTTAATCCCCAGCGGGGTACATGTTTAAGTACTTGGTTTGGTTGGTGGTAGGGCATTTTAAATGTCCGCCTGGCTAGCTACCACCATCTTATCTAAATCTGCCGCCAAGCAGCAATGTTAATAGCATTGTTGTGTTCCGGTTACCAGAGATAAGATAGCCAGTCCCCCAAATGTGTTGGGGTTTCCGGGTCAGTACGCTTCCACCTTCGACCTCCTTCACTTAACATCAAGTGTGACTGAGGTCAAGTACGAACCCGTCGTGCATAAAAAAAAATCCCTCTTGCTCAAATTCCATAGCCAACATCTTATTAAATAGTGACTCGTCGGATCTTCCAGGCGTTGGTGATAGTAGGTAATCAGGTCATTTACGCTTTCTGGATGTAGAAACTGATGGTCCGTCTCCTTTGACGAATGGTAGCAATATCAATACATTTTCGATGTCTAGATTACACCGGCGATTCCAGCGCCACCAGGTTCACTTGTAGCAAACCACGATAGTCATACGACCGCCCAAATATGGATTTATAAGAATAAATTCGTCGCTAATTTGTCCCTTTGTAAGCAGTACTCCGGTTGTCGCTATACGAGTATATTGACTAGGTTTTCGTCCGTGGCTTAACTTTATCGCGGGCTCTCATCTTGTATTGTGTCTTATAGGCCGTAGAAAGTCCACTGCTGCAAATCGGCTTCCTCCATAAAATTCCAGAGCGGCCGGCATCCACTGATTTCCCGCGACATTTATCAGGTCGTCTGTCCACCTTGTGAGTTCGTTCGCCTATGGATATCTTCATTCCTAATTCGATTTTTTTTATGCTAAACGGGTTTGTACTTGACCTCAATCATGATGTTAAGATGAGGTCGAAGGTGGAAGCGACCCGGAAAATTTGGGGGACTGGCTATCTTATCTCTGACAACCGGAACACAACAATGCTATTAACATTGCTGCCTAGGCGGCAGATTTAGATAAGATGGTGGTAGCTAGCCAGGCGGACATTTAAAATGCCCTACCACCAACCAAACCGAGTACTTAAACATATACCCCGCTGGTGATCGAACCCGCGACCTCCGAATCGTAAACCCAATGTTGTTTACATGGAGCCACGGAGGCGGTTACGTACGTGTAGTGACACGCCGAGCGTCGTCTTCACATAGCTCGTCGCGTGATCTTGAGCTTTTTTATGAGGCCCATAGTGAGATAAGGACCACGTTTCAGTACCACAATTCATCAATGGTAACACACATTGATAAAGACTTTCGTCTTCAAGCACAGAGGCATTTTGGACGAGACGACGTTGCGCAGTTTCAAGAATGCTGCCCATTCAAGTTGGATTCGTCGATTGTCCTCTCTCTCGAAGTTAAATAAATAAATAAATATCCTTGGACATACACACAACACCATCTAGTTCCACATTAAGCAACTATAGGCTTGTGTTGTGGATACCAGATGGTTGATATACTACACAAATACATTTTTTTTGTCAATAAATACAGGTATAAATGAAAAACATCCATAACTCGGGAACACATGTCTATATTCATCATACAAACAATGCCCCTAGCGGGATTTGAACCCGCAACCTTTTGGTATAGCAGTCAGAGTTTTTAACCACTACACCAAACAGGTCGTGAACCTGTCTAGTCGGATCTCTTGTCCTAAATGGACGTATTCCCGTACGGCTTCGAGAACATATTGGTGTGGGCACGGCGGGTATGCCTACACACGATCGGAGGATGCAGAATCGAAAAGCAGATAAATATATGTATCCACTGGCGAAGCTTGCAGAGTGGAGGGAACTTCAACTCATTTGCGATCATCTAGGGGATAATGCCGCTAAGTTTGAACGATAATTATCAAAAACGTTTAAGCACATATCGTATCGCTATCGCGCATCATTTGAAGGGTAATTAACCTTTCGACGACATTTAGCTTCTGACACATTTAGGTCAATTTCAATACAAGTTTTGGCCATGGTCAACATGGAAATCCTTAAATCGGCTTCGAATTCAGGTTGGCCGCAGCAAAGATAGTCTGTGCAGGTGGGGCTTCTCCGATGGCGGGAGTGATCGATGCGAGTGCGGAGTCTCCCCACAGACAATGGATCACGTATTGTCTTGCCCCGCGTGTCCTGACAGCTGCACCTTTGACGACCTCCTTAACGCCACAGACAGTGCTGTTAGAGTGGCTAAGTTTTGGTCCAATAAAATTTGAAACTTGCCTCGACACGAAAAGAAGAATACAAGTCTTGAGGCGGTATCACCCGAGATGCGTCTTAAGAAGTTGACTCTATCTCAAGCTCCGTGCTAATTTATAAACCAATCTTGAGGTCTACTCAGCTCAGATCACTTCTCAAGTATTCGCCTCAGCGACGAATGAATGACAGTCTTGAGTTTCGTTTATTAATACGCGCACCTCTCAAGTGAGTACTGCTTGAGTATGCAAGTGTTTTTCAGGTCTCAAGTTAGGTTTATTAATCAACGGGTTTACTTGAGACCGGTCACAAGACTGTTCTCAATCTTGGGAAAGGTTTATTAATACGGGCCTTAGTTTATCGGGTCTGGGGTTTTTTCCAAATTTTTAATTTATAGTTAGATAAGGTGTTTCATTCGTGTAATTCCTGATTACGGTGACCTCACTCCTGATTACGAACAACTTTCAACTAGGAACCATAACCGAATTCAACCGAAAATTGTTGGTCTTCCATATCAGAATGGTTTACTGTCCTAAATGGTTACCAATAAATCCAACATTTTACGTAAGTGGGTAAGTAATGCAAGCGAAAAGATCACGCTAGTGTGTCATCAGAGTATTATATTCGGGTATATTTACTACTTAATCCTGCCTTTCTAATTTATGAACGTCTTGACAGTCCTTGACTTTAATCATATCCGTTATCTAGTATCCACAGTACAAGTAAGTAAAGTATATAAAAAAAGATATCTAGTCAACATTCGAGGTCTATTTTTTAGAAAAAAGTAATTTTCGCCGTTGTCTTTATAATAGAGGCATTAAGTTGAATTGATGTAAGGGATTTCGGTTAAAAATAGTTATTTATAGGGTTCTGTAGTCAAGAAGGAAACCTTATAATTTCGTCAAATCCGTCTAGATGGACGGAGCTTAGCTCATTTGGGTATACATTCTACATATTATAATCATGCCAATAAACTGGTATAAAATAAAATATTCTAAAAATGTTTTTATTTTTATTATATCCCTAAGTACATGTAAAGGGGGCATTATTTTTTTAACCCTATCATGTAATACCCTACCGTATAATATTAAAGGTTATATTGAACAGCTTTTCGATTCCATTTGCGAAATATTAAGCTTTAAAGTGCTAATTATGGGGTATTTTCAAAGCTTAGGTAGAAAATGCAATTTTAAAAATATGTAAAACATTTTGTTAAAAACTTTTGAATAATTGCTGTGCTGCTGCTCATCTCTAAAAGAATAACCTAGCAAACTCTTTAAAAAGTCATGGATATTGGAAATAACGAAGAATAATTATCAGCTCCTGTACCACGATATCTTTTGTCGCGCGCGACGTAGGAGTGAGAGTGGGATAGTGGTATATTTCGTTCAATTGAATGAGCAGGACAAATATTAACTAGTACGACAACGCGTGCCTGTCATGCTATGTTGGTTCGCACTGCCTTGGATAATTTTATTTTAATTAGAAAAGAAGCTTTTTGCACACTTTTATTGGTTTACGTAGCCTTGAAACCAGAGTTCGTCATCATAATATCAGCCACAGAACATGCACTGTTAAACAAAAGCCCCATAGATTTCCAGAGTGATCTGTTAAAAGCGAAAACAGACTTGCTCCAATTATCATGACTACTTTTACAGCATATATATAGGTACATACATTAATAATGTCACGCGACCTTTATCCCGAATGGGGTGGTCAGAAATATCCCAAACATAGCGTTTATGTGTTCCAAATCCAATTAAAAGTCTAGCATCTACGGTTCACCTTTCGTAATATGCAGAAATGCACACGTGACTGGGGTGAGCCCATCGCCGTTAAGACGTTCAAATCTATAGATGTTTTTTCCCTTTTAAACCGTGGTACACTCAGTAGTAGATAGATAGATAGATCGTTTATTTGTATCTCCAGTCACACACATACCATAAGTTCCAAAGCAATTGGATAAACATATTTTATAACAATTCATAAAAGTAACATCAGGATACACTAGAGTATGTGTGTGCTACAGCCGTACAAATGGGTCATAGCTCAGTGTATATAATTGCTCAGAGAGCAAAACACTGATTTTCAGCTATTACCCACACCATTAGTGGTACTACGGTTACTTTTTCATTACCGTGGTACAAACAGTGGACTGGTTGTACTAAGGTTATAACTGTGGTACTACTGACCACAGTCAATGGTATCACAGTTAGGAAGAAATGACCGTGGTGCCACTCATTTAGTCTCCTTTAAGATGTCCACGTTAAGAGTTGGTTCTATTCTTTTTACGTGAGAAATCACACAACATTACAGCCATTATAAAATACCTACATACATAAAGTCACGCCTGTTTCCCGTCTTCCTGAGCTGTCGATGCGGACCATCCGGTCCTCAAGGTGTGGACGAACCGCGAGCGGGGGTCGGTGCAGGTGCTCTCGGGTCACGCAGGGTTGCTTTAAAAGATACCTGCGACTTTGCCGCGACTGCAGAGTGCAACCACTGTGGCTGCCACGAGGACATGGCGCAGTATACTCTGAAGCAATGCCCAGCCTGGGCAGGAGTGCGCCGCGACCTCATCGCAGCGATGGGAGTCGATCTCTCCTTGTCCGGTGTAGTAAAGGCTACGGTCGTTGATTAGAGGTTGTGGAAAGCGGTCCTCTCCTGCGAGTGCGTGATCTCGCAGAAGGAGGCGGCGAAGAGAGAGGGAGGTCGATCTTTCGTCTCAACCCATCCGCCGCAAGATAGCTGGGGCCAGGAGAAGGGCGTATACCCACCTTCTCCCCCCTACCTAGCGAGGCTGGGTGGTGACACGGGGTGTTCCCACCAGGAGATAGGGCCCACCGCCGCCGTTGTTCTGGTGGTGGTCGACGCGCCCGCAAATACCATGGGGTACCCGTGGCCACGCCGCTATGGTACGAGTGGAGGAACATCAAGGGGGTATTAGTTGGTAGTTCGGCTTAGTTGAAGTCCAACAAAACTCGCCCCTACCCAGGTGGAAGGCGAGTATGTACCTATCAATTAACGTATGTAGGTATTTATGTAAGTAATTTATTTATTTCAGTGAAATTGGTTTATCGCATTCGCTACCTATCTATCATGTGCGTAAGGTTGCGTGGAAGAGATCGCTTTTAGTGATAAGGCCGCCCAAAATTGTACTGCCCCCAATATTTTTATCCTTGTGTTATGTTTATTTTTGTTGTGCAATAAAGAATGTTTTGTTTGTTGTTTGTATTCATAAGCATTTCCCTTTAAAAAAGGGGTTAGCAGAGCACAGACCACAGACTTGTGTTATTTTTTTAGTAGGTAATATGCAGTTAAAATTTAATGCAGCTGTCAAAGTTTGACAAAATGGTTTACGATTGTCGGATTACGATTAGGTAAAGTACCTACCTATAGTCGCAATTTACCGGTTTTAATATAAGTACACATAGGTACATCGTTTATAATGTTTGGTGTAGTGATTAGAAACCTGACTGCTATACAAAATGTCGCGGGTTCGAATCCGATGTGTTCCTGATGTTTTATGTGAATATGTATTTGTGTAGTATACAGGGGGAATTTGAATTCATGTAATTCCCAGTAACTGATGACGCCTTTCTTGGTTACGAACAGCTTTACCCAAGGAACCATAGTCGGATTTGATCAAAAAGTTTTCGATTATACAAAGTAAACCATTCTGAGACCACCTTTTTTCAAGTGATAAGTTTAAGCAACGAGTAACTTATACAAAGCTAAAGAGAAAAATAGAAAAGGGAATATTTATTGTACCTAAGATTAACAACTATTATGGCCAAAGAACCAGAAAATTCCTAGTGCCCAAGATATTTAACAGTTTTCCTCAAGATACAAAGAGTGACATTGTGCCTAAATCATTTAAGACTAAAATAAAAAAGTTCCTGTTAGAAAAGTTTAACAAATCATCTTGTAAATATATATGAAACGAAACACATAAAGTTTAGTTTCCATTTACCATGCTTACTGGTCATACTGTGAAACTCATAAAAGTTTAAATAAAGCGTTACAGTTACATTGTAAGAATATTAAGATCAAGGGAGTATATTTTCTGCCCATAAACTATTTATAGTTTGGTGGAAGTGTGTGAAATTGTAACTCTAAAAAGAAACTCAAAATAAACGTTTTATTTATTTATTTATTATTTATTTAGTATGGAAATCTATCAATTTTCGGCTGGTGACTCCACACCTGATTACGAACAACTTTCCACTAGGAACCATAGCCGAATTCAGCCGAAAATTGTTGGACCATTGTCATATATGAAACTTAATTTCGTAAATTATTCTGAAACCACTACTAAACACTTTAGTATGTAATCTATTTTTTTTTGGTAGAATTCGGCTATGGTTCCTAGAGGAAAGTAAACAGTAAACAGGGATTACACCAATGAAACACCATGTACTTTATGATCAACCATCGACATCCATAATACAAGCCTAGTTGCTTAGTATGGCACTAGATGGCGCTGTGTGTATGTGCAAAGATATTTATTAATTTAAAAAAACATTGAATGAAAAGTAGCTGATGTTCTCCTCTAGATCGCAGGCAATCTCTTTGCCAAAATTTCAATAGGATCGGTTCAGCAATTTAGGCGTGAAAGTCGAACAGACAAACAGACTCTTGTATTTAAAATATTAGTATGGGAAGAGTGGACGAAAATTAAATATACAGAAATGCACACGTGACAGGGTGTGAACCCCTGTGTTGCGAGTCTATATTTAAGATTGTATCAAGTAAAACAAGAATTTTCGGCTAAATTCGGCTATGGTTCCTAGTCGAAAGTTGTCGTGAGTGGAGTCACCAGCCGAAAATTGTTGGCCTTCCATAATAAAGGTGGTTTCAGAATGTAGCTTTGTATGGGTAATGGAAATTTTTTTGATCGAATTCGACTATGGTTGCTTGGGGACTGTTGTTCGTAATCAAGAGCTTACTACACTAATTGAACACACTGTATGTATACAAAAGCATTCTTCGATTGGCTTTTCACCTCAAATTGACAATGGACTATGCTCAGTATAAAGACAGATAAATCACCCAAATACTGATAATATAGGTCACCAAAAGGATGTGTTATTATCAGTGACAAACCTCACCTTATAGATCTTATTTCAACACAATAAGGTTTACGGATGTTCGTTTGACTGTACTAACCTACCTATATCTACAGGTATATAAAGTGAATAGATTATCACTGATACAGCGGTTTCTATTTTTATTGACCGATATGATATCGTTTTATTTAGCTTTTATGACTTACTTGTAGGGTTGGCGATTCGAAGTTTAAAGTAAACCTTAACACGTTCCGGGACACAACCCGCCTCTCGGCGTCATAACAATAAAACTTCTATTGTGCGCCCCGGAACGTGTTAAAACTAAAAGTATGTGAAAGTTTGGATGTTTCTTAAACAATCACCATGGAATGAAAGGCACTCAGATTGTGTCCTGATATAATATTTTAGGGTTCTTTTGACTTCTAAGTGTCAAATCATTCTTGCGCGTTTCTGAGCTAATACGACGCGGGCGATACTATAGAGGAATATTTTAGTCATTTTCTTTTACACAATTTCGTGATATTTAAACGATTTTTAAACCTTACACCCATTTAAACCTTATTTACTAGAAATATTTTTGTGAAGTATCCTTTCTTTTAACCCTCGGTGAAAAGAGGATGCTATAAGTTTGAAGCTGTCTAGCTGTTTATTTGTGGCTGAATTGATTTAGAAATGTATGTTATTCGAAAGGTGGTGTTTGCGAGTTGGTTTAAACTGTATTTGATGGAAATCGGTTCAACTGTTTCGCAGATATTTGTTTTGTTTACCCAAAGGATATTAATCTCGGAGGTTTGCTAAAAATACAATTTAAAAGGATTTTCTTTATTTTAATTTTGTGGCATCATAAAGTCATAATTGGTACACATTATAAACCATATTCTTAAAGACCTGTAGTTTCCTTAATTAGTGTGTCGGCACAGTACCATAAAGTGTAATAAATTGCAACTGTAAAAGGTGACAGCTTATTTAATTAATATTGGATCTTTACCTAGGAAATTGGGGTTTTTTTTCTTCGTTAATCATTATGTACCAATTCCTGGAATTTTAAAAGCTATATCCAAATTTGTTTTTTATTTGGAAAATAGAATTTTATTTCAAGGTTTCACATGAAATATTTTTTAATTTCTGGGCTAAATCACATAATAAAAAAAATTTGAACTGAGCTCTTTTCATGTGCTTCCCATAATCATTTCTTAGATTCGCTGAAACTTTTATAAAACGGTTACTTTTAAAAATTAACGCTGCCTATTTATAACTTAATGTTATCCGATAATACACACAAAGTTTAGCTAAATTTGGATTTGCCTTTCCCAAAAAAAAAAACAAAAATGTTTGTATGGAGAAAACAGTCTTAATGAAATTCTTCATACAAAACGCCAATTTCATAGATAAGAACCTAATATATACTCGTAAGCATAACAGTTAAGAGATTTACAAAACATTTTATATTTGGTTAGTTTGAATTATCTTCTTAGAATTAGAATGTTATTGTTCGTCTTATATCGAGTAATAATGCCGAGGCCACCGGCTGATTCAAGTTCTGTGGAAATTTCATTACCTAGATTTTAGTGCTTGAGGCATTAATTGTGATGAACAATAGCTAGGTACAGTTAATTAGCCGGATGGGATGGCGTCATCAGCGAAGAGCAACAGCGCTAACTTTACGTGTGAAATTGATTAATTAATGCAGTTATGCACCCAAAGAGTCACTGGGTTTGAGCCAAAATTCAAAAAAATACAATTTCCCGGGTTCGGTATGAATATTTTTATCATTTATTTAATTCACCTATGTGACTCTATATAAATAATATGAGGAAAGTAAAACGAAGGTTGTGGGTACGATTCGAGTGGCGTACATGTTTAGTACGCGGATTAGTAGCCGCCTTATCTAAGTCTGCTGCCAAGCAACTGTTGTGAGCATTAATTCATTCAGGTTGTTTGACATAAGCTAAATATTATAGTATTCTAAATGGTTCGACAATATAATATATTAGATTTGGTATAGGAAAGTCGCAAATTTGCGTTTTTTTTTTCACTAAAATGTATTAAAATTTTGAAACTATTGAGAATATGTAAACTCAAGTGATAGACGTCAACCTCTGGCTAGTCTTGTTTCAAATAAAACTTTATTAACCATAATAACTAAAATATTGGTCACCAAATAGGACACTATCAAAAAAAATCTAATCGTGAACCGTTTGTGGCAGCCCTAAGAAAATTCGGCACCGGTGCGCGGGAATTTAATGTGAGAGCCGAATGAAAAATATTCAGTACATACACCGGTCTCGATCTAGCTTCTACCCCTTCGGTAAGTGATTTTTAACTTTAACCTCAAATTTAGGCTACTTTTAGTGTTTGTGCAACAAAATCATACGCTATGTGTGTTTTACGAAGACACCGGTTTACCACGAAAAGTTTTTACGAAACTATGTGTTCCTATGATTTTAAATAGCAAATTTTTTGAAAATTTTGAGTCGTTTAAAGTTGAATAAAACTAAGAGAAATACGAACGACGTCGCCGTTTCGTTTTTAGCCTTTCATTGAGGCCTGAAATTTCTTATAAACTTTTAGTAGGTAGTATTGCGGAAGAAACTAAATCTGGGTTTAAATTAGTAGAGTGCTATGCTTGACAGATTTTATATTGGACTAGCTTTTGCGCCCACGATTTCATCAAAATCGGTTCAGCAAAAAAAAATTCCTTTATGTTAATCCAGGTCCTAATCTGTCTACTAACCAAATTTCACCCAAATCCGTCCAGAGGTACAGGCGTGAAGAGGTAACATACATACACACAAACTTATAATATTAGTTGGGATGATACTAATTTGCAACGTGATACCATAGGATTAGATAATATATGATTGCTTCCCGTTCCCGCGTTTGATTCTTGTGCGAGTGAAATACCTACATATAACTTTCGTTGTGGTCCAGTAAGGAGACACTTGTTCCTATAATCTTAAAGGCCGTGATTTTTTGCACATGGATAAAGTACCTGTCAGTGATAGAATAAAAATGATTTCTTACAAATCGGTGGCTTGCTTTGGATAGGATTGGAAGATAGGTATTTAGTAATAATAATAATAATAAATATCCTTAGACATACACACAGCGCCATCTAGTTCCACAGTAAGCAACTATAGGCTTGTGTTGTGGATACCAGATGGTTGATATACTACATATTATATATTTGTTTTTTTTTTGTAAATAAATACTTTTTCTAAATGAAAACATCCATAACTCGGGTACACATGTCCGTATTCATCACACAAACATATGCCCCTAGCGGGATTCGAACCCGCAACCTTTTGGTATAGTGATCAGAGTTGCTAACCATTACACCAAACAGGTCGTCAGGTAATAAAACATAGACTATTAGATTAAAATTACTACTCTGTGAATTTCATTGAAAGAAAGATGTATACGTAAGTTTACAATACCTAAATCCAAAAAGGTCTCCACTCAGCATTGTGTCGGAGAATGTACTTTTAGATCTCTTTATATTGATGAAACATTTCACCGAGGGCAAATATTATCAATAAATTATTTTTAGAAAATATAAACTAGCAATTGAAATTTTTTAGAAGATTGTTTTAAGAGATCTCAGCATCTTGGCTCCTGAGCAGGTCATCTAAAAAGCAAAACGCCGAAGTATGTTATTGCCTAAGACGCATAATATCTACTTGGCAAATTACCTAAGTCGCATAACAAAATGCCTGAAATGCTTCATCTTCTACAGCACAATGCAGTTCACAGTGGTAATATATATATAAATATGTCGGACACTTACACCAATCATCTAGTCCCAAACTAAGCAAAGCTTGTGCTATGGATACTAGATAACGGATAAACATATATAAATATTTATATAAACATCCATGACTCGAAACTAAATACCTAAACTATACCCAAAGCAAGCTACATAATGGTTAGAACACATTTTTATTCGATTACTGATGGGTACTCTATCGTTCTACAAAAAATAAGGAACTTTAAGATTATAGTAATTAATTAATTTTTAATGTAAATTCATATGGGACAAGTTCCTGCAATAAAGATTTTTTTTTATATACAAGTTACACCGCAAAAATTATTGCACTGTTGTTTTATTGCGTTTGGAAACTTAGATTATTTGAAATAAGAATTCATACCACAACCCTCTGTAGTTGGTCAGTGCCACAACCTAACTAACCCACTCGGAAGGTTTCTGTAAAAGCGGAATGTAGAATACGTAGAATAACTACATGCCTTCAATAGCTTCATGACTTTTATGTTCCAAACAATTGCCGCCGCCAAACAGCAATGTTAATACCTTTGTAGTATAGCAGAGATAAGATAGCCAGTTCCCCAAATATTTGGGTTTCCGGGTCAGTACGCTTCCACCTTCGGCCTCATTGTGATTGAGGTTAAATCCTAGCCCGTTGTGCATAAAAAAAATTTCAAACAGCATCCATGGTTCATCTTTGCAGAAATGCACATGTGACAAGTGAACTCATCACCATGGGAACGTGCAAAATTATTGCTTAAGTAATGTTCCTTAGTCGTATTTTATAGAGCGGGTTGGTTCTATTATTTACGTGCGTGAAAACAAGTAGAACATACTTCACTCCGTGGCTCTGAGATTTACAAAACGGGGGTCGCGAGTTTGATTTCCAACGGGTACATGTTAGTACTCAATTGGTGGCTGGGATTTAAAAAAAATCTAGCTACCACTGCTTTATCTAAGTCTGCCGCCAAGCAGCAATGGTGATAGCGTTGGTGTGTTTCGGCTGTGTGAGATAAGATAGCCAATCTACCAATTGAGTAATGTGCATAAGAAAAAATGGGACTTGATTTGAAATGTCCATGTTTCTTGTTGCGATTCGTGTGTTATATGTTTGAAGGGTATGTCTGTCTGTGCATCTGTGTGTGGCTTGAAGCACCAAAAAGACTACCAATTTGAAAATAATTTTTACTTTCAAAAGCTGGTTTATTGCGAGATTCATGTTTGATCGAAATCGGTTCAGTCGTTTTGAAGTTATTTCGCTTTTAACACGGTGTTGCATTTCATCTGTATGACAATTATTTGGTGAGATGCTTGGGGGTTTTTACGTCTAAGCAAATTAAAGGTCAGGTACATTTTATTTACATATTATTATGATTGTAACGACATGCAACTGTTCGTGTAGTTATGTGTGTATGTATGTTTCATTACAGCTCGACCTCTAATCTTTTTTGTCGGAACAGGTATCGGTCCATTCGTCTTTTTTGTCCAAGCATCTGATTTATAACCTATTAGGTATAATAATTAATAACACGATGCAAGAAAAAGTAATATGGATGGTTGTAATTTCGAAAAACACAAGGCCAAGGGGCCTTGCTTAGCGGGCCAAAAAATAAATGCTATTTAGTGCATAGGTATTTACCTACATCGATATCAAAGAGTACACTCATGCGCACATTAGTTAGATTATAGTTCATAAAGCTTATCTACAATGTCAATTACCGGATTTCACTGGGCATTTCTTCTTTAATCGTGGTCAACGAATGGAAAGTGCATAACAGCTCCAGTTCCCGCGAACCAGGTCGTTGAACCCGAGGAATGTTGCCGGCCGGCTACCGGCGCGCGCCATTCGCATCACGCCCGCCGCGCGCTCCCTCACCAATGAAATACAATTGATTTCGTCAATTGAAACGAATTACGGAGATGTCGTGCAGAAATCTCAATCGGCATAGAATGATGGACATATTTTTTGGGAAACCGCCTCTTTCTAATTTATGTTTGGTACCTAATTGGTAGCTAGGTACTACAAGCTTGTCGTGAAGTGGATCTTGAGAGCACTTTTGTGTTCAATCATCATTATTGATTAACATTGTTGGTACATTTCACTAAACTGCGAAGATAGGTACTATATAACCGTCTTATTCATAAGAAATTACAAACGCTTTATAAGCCTGTTTTAGTTAAAGTATGATTTGGCTCTGTCGTTCATAAGGAAATGTTGCAATGAAAGAAAGTGACAAAACACACTTAACGGCTTTATAAACGGTTGTAAATTATGAATAAGAGGGTAAGTGAATATGCTCACTTATGGTCTATTTGGCGGTCAAGTTAGGTACTACTTATACAATAAGGAATTTCTAGATGACACAAAAATTTTATGCCTTCCATCGATTTATCCAAAAACGACACCAGACTCGGCTTTGTATCTCAAACGTGAGCACTACATTTCTCTTTTCGGAATGCGGGGAGTTTGGTGCCATGCATTGTCTAACTTCAATGATCAACTTCATCTTCAACTGATGGCTACGATATGGCAATGAAGCTCATTGCCATTAAAACTATGGACACGAATTTACAATGGTTCCAATTTCGGAACTCGATTCGATATTGGGAAGTTTTGAAGCAAAATTGCTCCAAGACATTTCCAAGTCCACAGATTTGGTCTCGGGCGAAATCGAATGTCTATGGATTGTTTAAATGTCTAGAATGTCACAGAACAACTGCTTGGTAGACAGTGATATATTCCCAATAGAAATGCCAATCTTAACATTCGATATCGAATTAGATTATCCTAGAACAACTGCTTAATAGCATGATGACTGAAAAATCCTTCTGAGATTAACGAAAACGTTTCCATAAACGCGCCTTGGTAAAAAATCTTTAGACTAGGAACTACACAGGTGTAGGACTAGGACAGTTAGTGTTAGTGACAGTAGTTAGTGACACACCAAACTAACCAATTACTTATTAATAAATCTTATTTCCGTTTGTTACAGATCTCAAATTAACTAAATCAACATGTCTGAAGAGGTGAGTGACATAAAACATCAGCTTGTAACATAGTGACCAACTACTGTACATTTGCAAAAAGCGACGTCATCTTTTTATCACCCTTTAATATCTCAAGAAAAATATTATTTGCTAATGTAAAGTTCTAAGCTGTCTATATAAGAAGGTAATGTCTACAGCCATGTATGAAGACTCATTCATATCACAAATGATTAAATGTTCCACAAAAATCTGTTTTTGTATAACAATTCGCTGAATTGATGAAGAAGGAAAAACAAGGAGGTTATTGTTCAATTGACAGAAAGTCGAAATACCCGCAAAAATATTTAAAATTGTTTTGGTTTGATTGGTCTTAGAGAGAGATGACTTGGCTGACTCAGTAATATAAAAAAATTGCGTCAGTGACACAGTATCTACAATACTTATTGCAAGGAAAGTTAATATTGCAGGGAAGATATTTTAAAACAAAAAACAATCCTTAATTCTTTAGTCGACGAATCCGGCCTATTATTGCGATCCATACATTGACGCATAACACAATTCCAAATTTTTGTTATATGTGATGGGATAGATTATGTAGGTAATAGAACTATTTTCTATTGTAGCAATTCCAGACTGTCGCCGAGTCCGTAAGGAATTGGAAGACGAAGCCCTCTGACAATGAAAACCTTGCTTTATACTCTCTGTATAAGCAGGCTGCCTTCGGCGACGTCAACATTTGTAAGTATACTCCTTATCCAAATAATTCCTATTCGTATATCTCCTAAGGTTTCACATCAACATCATGCGTTCATGAATCTGTTTTTCATCACATCGCATTTCAGGGAAGGATTTCGCCAGTTTTGGGATTCTCACACCAATGGCGCTGCTGGGCTGACCGTCACTAGTCTATGCTGCTACGCTCTTAGTTCTGAGATTTTATATACTGTCTGCAACTATCGAACATTCATTCTTGCATCTTTGATCTCCTATCAAAATCTTAACGGTGTTGCTGTAATATGTTTTGAGTAACTGGGTATGACCCAGCAATTTCAACATTTTTTCTTTTAGGCCGCTTTTCCTATATTTTATTGGTTAAATATGGAACTGTGAAATATCCCTTCATCTTTTCCTATTTCACATTTCTTTTTATCTACCTAGTCTTTAGTCCAAGCGATATGTCAGTATTGATTACGACTGAGGTTGTATAATGTGTTGAATGATCCTGCGTGTATCACAGGAGGTTTAACGAAGAAATATTTATCTAAATCTATTTAGCTTTATCGTTTATAATATCTTGGCCTCCTCCATAATCTTGGATACATAATATAACTTTCTTTAATTTGGTGTCCATAACAATGAGCTAGTCTTGTAGGCCTTCATGTCGTCGTACGACTGCTTCTTCTGGATACACTGAAGGGTTATTTAACTTGTAATCAAGAAACGACACTTTAAGTTAGGTACCTACTTCTGTTTTGTTTGCCCTACCTTTTCTGAAATTTCAGTCTACGCACAATAAAATTAAAGTTCATAGTCGTTTGGGATCTCACCATGAAATCCGGTGCGAATTGTGCCCTGCTCATTCCATCCATAGATAGCTGATCCAGATTTCCCTTTTTTTAGCTTCTATGTGCTTTTATTTAGCTTGCAATGGTCGTATTTAAGTAAGAACATTCGCACTAAGAAGTTCGATTCTTATTCATCATCCGAACAGCCAAGGCATGGAACTCCCTTCCGGCGTCAGTCTTTCCTGAATCCTACAACCTTGGGATCTTCAAGAGCAGAATGAATAGGCTTTTACTGGGATCGCGTGCTTCATCTTCGACCACATCGTCACTTTCCATCAGGTGAGATTGTGGTCAAAAGCGAAATTTTTAAAACATGTATTTTTCCATGTTAGCATTCTGTATTTATGATACTAGTGGTGATCTCAATGTTGGTCCATGAAGTCTGTTAGTCAGGGTGTTAATCCCCTCCTGCGTCATTTGGTGTACCTAGCAGTGTTGGAATTATCTAATCTGTTTCAGTAGGTAACATATTATGTCATGTAAAATCATGTTTGATAATGATAAACAACATCCTTGTTAGGACATTGAGTCATGTACTTAATAGAATCAGAGTAAGCAAGCATTATAAGTTCTTGTGGTCATTTGGCACGGAATTCTAAGAAATTGGAGCTGAATCTGTTAAAGTACCAAGTCTTGATTAAAATTACTTGTCTAAGGGCCGTATTAATAAATCGATGTTGAGATTGAAATCGCGAATCAGTTTCGGTTGGAGGTAGGGCATTTTAAATGTCTGCCTGGCTAGCTACCACCATCTTACCTAAATCTGCCGCCAAGCAGCAACGTGAATATCATTGTTGTGTTCCGGTTGTCTGAGGATAGCCAGTCCCGCAGGTCTCATCTTCACTTCATATCAGGTGTGATTGAGGTCACCTGCTAACCCGTTGTGAATAAAAAAAGTCTCAATACTATTTTTATTGATACTAAGTATTTTAATATGCAACAGATTCTCAAGCGTCAACTTAAGGTAATATCAATCTTGAGAACGGTTTATTAATACGGTGAATAAGAGAAAACGACTGACTTGGCTTTACTTATCTATTTTGTTTAATTTGTAGACGCAAAATAGGTACAGTCTTGGGCATAATAATTCATATAGGGCTGGTTTTAACCCCCACGAAAAACGACGAGTGCCATGTGTTTGACGGTGTTGTGTATGTGTGTGTGTGTGATGTCTTTATCCAGACATCGGTCATCCAAAATCGGTTAAGCCGTTTTGAAGAAATTTAGCTTTTAACACAGTTTTTTTGGTGTATTTCGAGGGATTTCGATTTTTTAAACTTAAAACTCGGATATCGTAGGAGCTGTAGTCACCATGCTACCATTAATTATGTAAGTTAGCCCTGTATGATTACGAACCCGACTGCATTACCTATTATGTATTTTGTGCCCTAGACCGACCCCAAAGAAAAGTACTCATTACACTCACTCAGGCCATATTGTTGAAATGTTTAGATTATTAAGTGGTCTCATCCAGCACCGAGTAGTGAGTGATATAAGCATTTAGTTCTCTTATATAAATGGCAATTTTCTTTGCATTCTCAGCGGAACCCAGCGGTGTAGTGGAGAAGGCAAAGTTCAAGGCCTGGACCGAACGCAAGGGAATCTCCAAGGACGACGCCAGAAAACAGTACATCGATATGGCTCAGAAGTTACAGCCGAAGTACGCATAAATTAACGCTATTTAGGTTAAGTTATTCTTAATTTATTATTTTAAATAATTAAATTTAAAAAATTACAAAATTTTCATTCAGTTTCAAACCTTACTAAGTAATAAACTCTAAACTACTTCTCAATATTCTGATGTGTAATTAATTTTGGAGCGATTTTCGGACCTATGACGAATAACTTACCATTTATAAACAGTTTGATGTATTAGATGTGACTAACTAAATAATAAGACTAATATTTTAGTTTTTGTTTTATTTAAATCCTATTTCGACCACAGACGTATAATAGCAGGCATATCATAGAATATATAACCTGGCTGAGCTCTTATTATCGAGGCAAAAGTCGACGCGTCCCATGCAGCTTTTGTAAAATTGCAGGTTTCCAAACAAAATACTAATCAGACATTAGTTAAAGTATTATTCGTAATCTGATGAGCCAAATATTTAGAACCCATTTCTAGACATTTCCTCATGTAAGGATACCTTTTCAACTTCCTTTAATCATAGCCGTGATTTTTTGCACATGGATAGAGTACCTGTCAGTGATAGAATAAAAATGTTCTCTTTCGGTAAGATTCGATAGCTTGCTTATGTATGATATAGGTATTTAGTAATAAAACATAGACTATTAGATTAAAATTACCACTGTGAATTTCATTGCATCGGGGCATATACTACTTAGAACGCCTGTAACCATTTTTTTTAGATCGTTTAATAACTCTTTATACCTATTTATGAAAAATTTCACCGAGAGTAAACATCACGACTGAATAAACTATTTTTAGAAAATATAAAGTAGCCAATAATTAATAATTTAGAAAATTGTTTTAGGAGACCTTAGCAACTTCTACAACGCAATGAAGTTCACGTGGTAACTTTAATTTAATATTGCAGGTTTTAGAACTAAATATCTATATTATATTTAGCAAGCTACATAATGGTGTCGATTCGGATGTAGGTACACCAACTAAATTAAACTAAAACCAGTTTTGGAGTGGTGCCGTTGCATCGTACTGTTCCAGGGAGAAAGAGCCAGTACTAAGTACTTTAAAACTGGTTTTAGTTTAGTTTAGTTGGTCCGAATCCGAATCGACACCAATGGTTATATAACATTTTTATTCTATTGCTAATGGGTACTCTAACCTTGTACAAAAAATCAGGAACTTTAAGATTATAGGCAGTTAACCACAAAAATTACGTATTTTTACTGGATTACGTGGATAATTCCTTTGTATGGAAACGCGCCACTCTTTGTTATACGCTACGTACGTTATGTACGGTCTGCTACTATTTATACGTCAGTGGTTGCGACCCCTAAAACTACGCGTGAAGACCAGCCTTAAAGCCTTTCTCCAGCCATAAATAAATGAATCATTTACACTGCTGTGTATCCGATTCTTGACTGGAATCGGTACTTACGCATAATATGTCACCGTCACCGTACACCGCAGTGTATGTGATATTTAGGCCCATATTAATAAACCGTTCTCAAGATTGAGAACAGTCTTGTGACTGGTCTCAAGTAAACGTGTTGATTAATAAACCTAACTTGAGACCTGAGACGCACATGCATACTCAAGCAGTACCTACTCACTTGAGAGGTGCGCGTATTAAAAAACGAAATCATTCATTCGCCGCTGAGGCGAATACTTAAGCACTTCTTAAGTATTCGCCTCAGCTGAGTAGACCTCAAGATTGGTTTATAAATTAGCATGGAACTTGAGATAGCGTCAACTTCTTAAGACGCATCTCGGGTGATACAGCCTCAAGACCTGTATTGAGATTGGTTTCAGTTCCTGCCGGAGAAATCCGCCCGGAAGTTTGGGTACCTACGTGTATTTACGCTAATCCAGGAATTCAGGGATCGGTAGAAGGACAATTAGCACCCACATAGCGACAGATGTACAAGGCTGAGCAAATAGCACGTAGAGCTAATGGCCGTTGAGAAACAAAAGTTTTAAAGAGACCACCCATTAGCAAGCGCAGCAATTGACGTCGACACATTAAGATGGATGAATGATTGGTTAGGTCGCTTCCAATCGGTCTCTCTAAAAAGGAGAGCCCTATTTTCAACAGTGAATGTCCTGCGGCTGATATCTTGCTGATGATTTGATTTAATTGATACGATCCGAGTTATATAATGGCGTGTTTATTTGCACTATTTCGACAAGGGTTAATAGGTAGGACCAGTCTATCTCCAGTTTGTGAATGAAGCCGTTCAGGGGGATGTGGGCCGTATGCGTTCTCAAGATTAAGATTAAGTCTCACTCTCAATAGGTACTATTTACATTTGATACCGTTTAAATCTACAACAATATCTCAAGTGTCCACTTAAGATTATCTAAATTTTCATTGGCTGAGAGTGTAGGTACATTATTGGTTTACAAGCACCTCATACAAAGTCAAAGTCAAAAATGCTTTATTTTGTAGGTACACAGAGTACACTTAAAATAGTCAATTTTACATTTTTTAAGCTACTGCTTGTTCAAAATGCAATTTTCCCCTGAGAAGAACAAGCAAGAAACTCGAAGGGTTGCTCTTTTAAAATCAGGCTTTGATTTTACATAAAGGTTTTTATATTACAAAAAGGTTTTTATATTTCATTATTAATCGTGAAATAGCCTGGCATGCGAACAATCTGATTATGTCCAGGGATGATTATCATCTAAATAGTCTGATATTTTATAATATGCTTTGTTAATTAGTTTCTGTTTTATAGTATCTTTAAATTTATCGAGAGGAAGATTTTGTATATCAACTGGGACCTTATTGAAAAAGGGACCTTATACAAAAAGTAAACATAAGTAGGTACCTATACTGCTTGCTAGAGGGAGAGGGCTTCTTGTAGCCGAAAGGGACACCTGTCGCAACAAGGGTATCTTGTTTTTCAAGGTGTCTCGGTCGGCCTCTTAATTCACATTTCGGTCTGCGCTATGTCACTATTCCTCTTCTTCTTTTTTCATACTATTGGCAAACGTCAGCCTATTCGGGTGACACAGTGCCTTACGAAAAGTATTGGCGGCTTCTTGTGGAAGTATGTGTACGTAAGTTCAGTCATACACACACTTTTCTTCACTTGTACAAAATCATTGACTTTTGATGTACAATTAGTTTGCCTTTATTAGAAAACTGGCAAATATACATACATACACAAATACAGGAAATATAAAGAAAAACGCAACTTCACTCAGAATTCTCGCCAAAAATCATTAGTGACGTCAGTCTTGCCCGCCTGCGCCAGCTTCCGTTGATTTTCTTCAAATCCAGCATTCGTGATTCGGACCCAAAGACCTACTAAACCAATTACTAAACAGACATAGCTCAATGTTCGGAATCGGACCGCAACTGCTCTCAAGCAAGTGACAGTTAGGGATGGGCAAGTTAGAAAAATATATCGTATCGATTTTAGCAAACAGTATTGATAATGGTGTCGATTCGGATGTACACCAACTAAACTAAACTAAAACCAGTTTTAAAGTAGTACTGTCTCTTTCTCCCTGGAAACATATTCTGGGCGGCGGCATTATTACTGTTGTTAGGTTAGGTTAGTCAATGGTCAAGTAACCAGATAATAAGGAATAAAATGAAAAAAAAAATCTTATTGTTTACACAACTTCTACTTCTTTATTATGGTACGCACATTTACCTTTTATACAATTTGTCTATGAGAATTCTGAAAATAATATGCACCGTTAGCAGTTAATTCATCTATATCCGGTATGTGAGTGGAAAAAAATATCTCGATACTTGAATTCGAAAGTCTACAAATGAATGCACGACGAATGAATTCACCGCCTCCGTGGCTCAATGTAAACAACAAGGTTTACGATTCGGAGGTCGCGGGTTCTATCCCCAGCGGGGTACAAGTTTAGTAGTCGGTTTGGTTGGTGGTAGTGAATTTTAAACGTGCGCTACCATCAACTTATCTAAATCTGCCGCCAAACAGCAATGTTAATAGCAAAAATTACCAGTGATGACTTATGACACTGTAACTTATGGGCCTCATAAGAAAGTTCAAGGTCACGCAAGAACTATGGAGAGGGCAATGGTCGGCTTTTCGCAGGGTTGAAGAAAGCGTCCGTAGGCGAGTGAAAGTCACTGACATAGTTCAGCGTCCACTGCTGAACATAGGCCTCATAAGATTTCAGAGAAACCAGTTGGAAGCGTCTTGCATCCAGCGATTACCCGCGACCTTGTCTTCCGTCCACCTTGTGAGTGGACATCCTACGCTGCGCTTGCCGGTGCGTGGTTTCCACTCGAGAACTTTAATGCACCACCGGCCATCAGTTCCTCGAGCTATATGCCCTGACCACTGCCACTTCAACTTGCTAATCCGGTGGTTGCAATATTGTTTCGTATTTTTTTCATTGTCAAAATATTTCATTAAAAATAATAATATGACTTATTTAAAGCGAAGAACCTGTATCAGCGTTTTTATTTATATTTTGCGGGACATGGCATTGTGGAGACCGCAACAACAATCGATGGACTATCTGGAATCATTACCAATAATCATTTGTCGAATCTTAAAATATCGAATATCGATATTAATAAATAAAATGTCGTTCCTTCCACAGTTGACTGACAGACAGGACAGTCAATCAAAATTATTTTTCTAAATTTTCCAAGTGATATTTTGTAAATTCGTATTTCGTAATTAGAAGAAATTACAGTGCTTAGGTATACTTATTTTAATCAAGGATTGATTTTGATAGCGATAAAGTTACATGGTTGCATGTAATTTGCTGATAAACACTTTTCATCGAAGTTTATCGAATTGTAGTTTCACTTCACTCGCATACTTTTTTTATTTTAGTACGCGGCGAGAAATCGTGTGGAGTGGTTGTATCGACTTTTATAGTAAGTTTGTGACGTGTAAATTGCCTTGTTAATCTTATTATCAATGATATAACAAATAATAATATCCCGTCGATATTATAGGGACTCGTAATTTAGCGTAGCATATGATTTTGTGTAGAATGGCATATCATAGGTTATGTTCTGTCCGATAACCCCGGCAATAAATACTATCATCAATCATAGACGCCGGCCGCATAGTTTTTCGCTTCATATATCGTTTATTTATCAAATACAATGTAATTCTAGTGTGAATTTTAGACATTCTGTATGTTTTTAGGTTACCTAAATTTGGTGATTCACGCATCATGTCTCTGCAAGAGGTAAGCCATTTTTTATCGCTTTATAATTGATTAAACGGTGCAAAGTACGAAGTAGGTAAGTATGTAGATGTATCTTCGCTGTTTTTTACTTATCGTCTGGCTAGTAGAGTCAGTTATCCGGTAGCTAATTATTTTCATTCATGTGCGAATAATTCGGGTTTTATGAGGTAGGTAGTAGGTATGTATCAAAAGAAAGTTATGAAAGTTAATCGGATGTGGTCTGTTAACTAGGAAGATTATAAGCCTGATCTTCACAATCACTGCATTTTCTGTGGGTCGGGTAGCATAGAAATCAGTTGCTATAAACAGTGGCATATTTGCAAATACCTGTGTTTTGCTTACCTCTTTTTTTAAACTAATAAAGAAACCTGAACAAGTAAAATGGTCGACAGATCAGTGAGCTATTAGCAATCACATGATGCTCAATTGAAAGGAATGAGATTTATCATTTGTATGTAGGTAGGTACTGGAGATAAGACACTGTTCTTGAAATCATCACTTTTAATAATCACATTTTACATTTGTAAAAGGCAACTTTCTCCTGAGAAAAACAAGAAAGAAACTCAATACATTGCTTTTTTCAAAGGTTTTTATATTACAAAACAAGCAATTTAAGTAGGTATATCCTTATTAGTTATGAAAAAGTATCATCCAAATAGTCTGAAATTTCATAATATTATGCTTTCTCAATAAATTAGTTTAATAGTATTTTAAAACTCCTAAGTGAGTCCTCTAAATTAATGATATTTGTTGTGCTAATTAATTTTATGGCTCCTATGGGTTACAGACAGAGGTCACAGGCCTCATTCTCCCCTGAGAATAGATAAGACCCGTCTTATCTAAGTCTGCCACTAAATTGTAATGTTGGTTAGGTTAGAGAGGGCACTGCAGCAAGAGAAAGACTAATTAATATTCGCACTTAAATCCTTCTTTTATGGATGTTTGAGATAAGATCCAGCGTCAGACTTTCCTGAATCCTACAACCTTGGGATCTTCAAGAGCAGAGTGAATAGGCATTTATTGGGATCGCTTGCTTCATCTTCGACCACATTGTCACTTTCCATCAGGTTAAATTGTGGTCAAACGCGAATCCAGTCAATCATAACAAAAAAGATCTAATCACACCTCCACCTTCATTGTAGTTGCACATAAAAGAAAACAAATTTTATTTTAATTCATAGTGTGCTGATTAGCAAGTAAAAGAAAAATAATTTCAAGAATAACCGTTTCTTTCTTCAGATTATTATTTCTTTGATTATTGCTTTCATGTAAATTAATATGATGAAATGCAGTTGCTTCACTTGGTCTCTCTTAAAATTTAGGCTAGAGTATCCTTTCTTGACTATGGGCACACAAATATGTACGACCTACAGTTATGTATGTGTCATTTCATACAGAAAACATAACCATAAACTATTTTTATCATGGTTAATGAAGGCAACCTAGAACTCACATATAAAACATAGAAGAGGACTCAACATGAGAGGATTACTTTAGTACAAGCTTTTACAAAGAGTATTTGGTACAGAACCAACCAATCCTATTTGGGTTCCTTGAATTAACTCTGCCTGCCTACCTAGGGGGTTTTGATCTCAAGCTTTATACTGGTACACATACCAAATAATAAATTTCACCGTTTTACACTTTTTCTTGGAGTGTGATCGGAGTATGCATGAATTTGCATGTATAATTAATTATTGCCAGAAACTTGACTGAAATTTCACAGTTCATACAATTAAAATTAATGTGGGTCTGCATGTTTTTATTTTCTCTACACCACGATAGACATAATTGTAATGGAAATTTCTCGTTCATCATTTTAATTGGTTACATATACTGGCTGCAGAAATGTGAAAATTTCATTAAAATCGGTATAGTACTGTTTGAGTTACTAACTAGTTTCTGAACCCAGGTATGCAGGTTGTATAGAGATTTATTTGGTAGGTCGATTTTTTTTGATGACCAGTGTATTATAAATGCCAAGTTTATTTAACACTTTATTGCATATATGTATAAGTTGTATACATTGAACAAACATAGGACAGAAATTACAATACACAAAAGGCAAGTTTGTGTGTGTTTGTGTATGTATGTGTTTGTGTATGTGTGTGTGTATGTATGTATGTATGTATGTGAGTGTGTATGTATGTGTGTATATTTGTATGTATATATGTATGTTAGTTTGATACCTCTTCACGCCTTAACGGCTGGACGGATTTGGATGTAATATGTAATATAAAATGTAATATTATTGTAAAGATGGAAACTAATTGAAAAGATGTGTTGTTGCTGAGTTTATAGTCGCTTCTTCTCCCTAACCATAACTGCTTGTGAAGCGATGTAGTTTAAAAAAAAATAACATGTTGACTTTCAATAAGTGATATTTTTGTATCCTACATTGAATAAAATATTTTTGATTTTGATTTTGATGAAATTTGGTCGGGAGCCAGATTATGACCTGGATTAACTATTATAGGCGAAATTTTTTGATGAAATTTTCCACGCGAACGAATTCGCGGCAACAGCTAGTATTCTAAATTGCACACCAACATCAGTAGATATCGCAGTTTATAATTTGGAATAAGGTATGTCTCAATTGTTAGGCCTTATCAGTATGAGTTAATACAGCTCTCTAGTTACAAGGATATGCATTCTTTCTCAATACAAAAGATTCTATTCAGCCATTGATCATAATATCCATTAGCACAATTAAAAGAATTATACTGACAGTGTTAATTAGAAAGAGAGAGCATTTACGTGAGCATTACAGTACATCAAGGGCTTTATTACACTATCGTATTTTCTAATTGGGAAATATCTATAATCTCTGTAAGTTCAAACTTCAAACTTCAAGCATTTATTCAACGTAAGATACATGATATCATTTGTTGAATGTCAATTTAAATCTACTGGAAATAAAAAAAAGTTTATTGCATTTATCTGTCAGTCGGTATATCCAAGCTACTACCGCTTCGGGAAGGGAATTCATCTGTGGGAATAGAAGCGGCGCAAGAAACCCACAGGATCATTGTTGTCCTTTTTTTTTTTAAATAAAGTATATAACTGAACTGAACTTTTTTTAAATAAAGAACAGTTAGATTCCGATTTAGTGGATTGGAGCGACCAATTCGGCATACATTAATAAATAAATAAATATCTTTGCACATACACACAGCGCCATCTAGTTCCACACTAAACAACTAGGCTTGTATTATAAATACCAGATGGTTGATAAACTACACAAATATTTTTTTTTTGTAAATAAATACATATCTAAATGAAAAACATCCGTAACTCGGGAACACAATGTCTGTATTCATCATACAAACATATGTCCCTAGCGGGACTCGAACCCGCGACCTTTTGGTTTAGCAGCAGAGTTTCTAACCACTACACCAAACTGGTCGTCAACATTGCTGGGAGGCTTGGTTCTGTTAATTCAAATATCCTCACTTCAACCAGCAATGTATGCGGAATTAGTCTCTGCATTTATAATGATCTAATAAGCGCTTGATAACTTCCGATTTCCTAATTAGTGTTCCATAACATCCCTTCTCCAAAGCAGAGCGGAGAATGTAGACATTTCCATAGGCTGATTCTTCTCCGTTCCGTTGGAAACCCACCCTTAGTGGATGAAATTGTAGGGATTGGCCCTACAATTTATTTAAAATAGCATCCACAACAAAGCATTATAGAACTATGGGTTTACGTGTTAATAACCCCTTATTTAAGTCTGTCTACGTCACATTCTGAATGTATTATCATTAAATTAACACTTAAGCCCTGACCTCTGAACAGTGTTAATACACTGAGCCAATGCTATTTAATACTAAGTATAATTAATCCTAATTCTGTCCCCTTTGATATGACAGTGAGTTGTATCATAGTCTACCAATACTTTGGTCAAGTGTGACTCGCATTGCACAGACCTTTGCATTGTAGGAAAATAGTGTTTTCGAGATTTAGCGCGCGAGTCTTTCTATAACTGTCTAAACTTTGGATTATGACCTTTCTGACCATATTCATAGCAGGATGTTTTTTTTTATGAACAACGCGTTGGTACGTATTCATCACACAAACATTTGCCCCTTGCGGGACTTGAACCCGCAACCGTTGGTTTCAATGACACATACCATATTTTTAATTGTTACTACCTAATCTTATAAATAACGTATAACATATGAAATTAGTTACCCTAGCCACAGATTAGATAATAGTTTCATTGCGGGCCAAGGGAATAAAGTAGGGGTTTATGACGCAGTGTTTGGGACACGCCTAAAAAGTTTCCATTGTATAATAAAACGTAGGTATTAATAGTTATTTTTGTGACGTCAATGAATCTACCCCACGGAGTAACAAGAAAGAGGAGACGGTGTGATCGATTGTGGTCCGTAATTTCAAACGAGTTCGGGACGTCATTATACCGGATGAGATTGTTTATTGTAAGCAAAAAAATAGGGCATATTAGGTAAGTGAAAAAGAAGTTGAATGAATGTCAAAATCAAAAAGAAAGAAAGAAATCTTCTTAATAAATGAAAAGGAACACTAAACTTTTTTATCGATTGAAAATTGTGAATCCCTTAATATGCGTGTTGAAATAATTTTCCAGGCGTGACATAGTAAGAATGTGACATAGATGAAGAAGTAATTGTATAATTCAATGGGTAACATACGCAGGCCATAGGGTGGGGTATCGTTAAATTCGCCTTATTTTCAGTTGTTGGCGTGACAATACAAACACTGGTCATTAAAAAAATCGACCCATCAAATACAACTCTGTACAACTTCCTGCATGTCTGGTTTTAGAAACTAGTTAGTCAGTCGAACAGTACTATACCGATTTTAATGGAATTTTCACTCTTCTATTGTGTCACCAATTAGCATGGTTTACGAGAAATTTCCAGTACAGCAATTTTAATTGTATGAACAGTGAAATTTCACTATTTAATCGAGGTTCGAGGAGGAGGAGAATCGAGGTACTGTTCGAGTAAATTGGCTCTCCTGGTAAACGTAATATTGGTAGATCTTATCTGTGGATACAATTTGGTCTATGATCTATCTATAGCTACTTTACTACAATGTTTTATTTATACTATATATTTATATGTTTTGCATTTATACTGCACTTGATACCTGTGTCCCATCTGGTTAAGTCTTTCCTGTGGTTGTTCCTAAGCTATTAATGGATCTGTTATCAGCAAATGTTCCGATCCTCGTGTTTTCTGTCGTTGGTATGCCGGCTGTATACATAGACTAAAAATAACATCGGATCAAGGTCACTACCCTGGGGTACGCTAGATTTGATATGTAGCTTGGACTTTTTGTCGGCCATCTTGACCTCGAAGCATTTGCCTCACAAGTATGATTTCAATAACATATAGACGTTGCCAGGAATGCTGTCCTTTGTGACACAACCCTCGATGCCAGACCCTGTCTTTAGCTTATGTCGAGGAAGACAGCTGAGCAATCACCCACTCACTCCTTACACTATAACTGCTATAAGCTAGGATCGATAGATCTGGGTAGACGATAAATAAATAAATAAATAAATAATAAATATCCTTAGACATACACACAGCGCCATCTAGTTCCACAGTAAGCAACTATAAGCTTGTGTTGAGGATACCAGATGGTTGGTATACTACATAAATATATTTCTTTTTTGTAAATAAATACTTATTATAAATGTAAACATCCATAACTCGGGTACACAATCATGTCCGTATTCATCACACAAAGATATGCCCCTAGCGGGATTCGAACCCGCAACCTTTTGGTATAGTGGTCAGAGTTGCTAACCACTACACCAAAGACGATGCCCTACGTGATTCTATTGCTACCTTGGATTCCAGACTAATTAAAGAAAGAAATAGTGTTTAGTAGGTATAATAAGGTTCCCACAAGGCAGCTGAGCAGTAAATTTCATTTCTAGTGCATGTGAATGGTATTAACTATACAGGGCGTCCCAAAGTTATGGGACATGAAGGGGAAGTACCTTAAATATTGTAGATAGTGAATTTTGCTCAAAGAAGACTTTATGTTATTTTTAAAAGTTAGTAATTCTGCATTCATAGATTTTCTAAAAATTACTTGCTTCGGCTGGGAATCGAACCGACTTAAATGTGAAAAAAAAAACACCCTACTTTTATGATGCCAATCGAAAGAATAGCTAAAAAATAATAACTCTGCCTAAGTAACATAGTATTTTAAAAGAAAGGAACAACATAAAATGATTGAGTCAAATTTCAAGAAAGTTATTTATTGCTAAAGTGATTTCTTCTTTTGGGGATACGTGAAAGATATGCTATACAAAAAGCGATACGAGAACGTAGGCGAGTTGCAAACAGAATTGTGCCATATCACATCGAGTGTTCACCATAAAATGATTAGAAAATCAACAGGCAGCGGGCTCATTAAAAGATTGGCGATTTGCGTAAGACAAGAGGGATCACATTTTGAGCATTTAATTAATTAATTTACAAAAAAATACCTACTTAATTGACTACGGCAGTTTCATGTATGTTTTTTATTTGATTAAAATGATTAATTTCACGTTGTTCCTTTCTTTTAAAATACTATGTTACTTAGGCAGAGTTATTATTTTTTAGCTATTCTTTCGATTGGCATCATAAAAGTAGGGTGTTTTTTTTTTCACATTTGAGTCGGTTCGATTCCCAGCCGAAGCAAATAATTTTTAGAAAATCTATGAATGCAGAATTACTAACTTTTAAAAATAACATAAAGTCTTCTTTGAGCAAAATTCACTATCTACGATATTTAAGGTACTTCCCCTTCATGTCCCATAACTTTGGGACGCCCTGTATACTTGATCTGTAATTGTGCAATTTGCTCCGAAGCCAAACTTGAAAATACGCTTTGAAAATATGACTCCACTTCTACCTATCAAATATTGGAAGTAAATTTTAACCTATCTCAAATATAATTATCGTATTCAAATGAAACTTGGTATATATGTGTAGTTCGTATGACAATACTATAATTTGGTATCTTGGAGTTGATCTGATGATGGAGCCACGAGGTGGATGATGGAACTCTTCTTCTTTTTCCTCTGCCTCTTACTAGTAAACACCTCGAGTTTGGGCTTATATGATTATTTTGGACGAGTCCAATATCAGAGCTAGGAGGTGCTTGTGCATATTATTTTATTGTTCGATGGTTTATCAAAATAATAAACCCGATTTAAATAATGTATTTATATAATAACTACTTGTTCGGAATGTTCAATGATTTCACAAATTATATAAAATTTTCCTCACAATGCCACTGAACGAGAATAGCTTTTAATCAGACAATGAACAATACCTATTCAAATTACCTCGGTTTTTATGAAATATTAGAATAATCAGACTCGCATTATGAACATAAATTATATTAAGTATTGCCAGTTGATATCTAACTAGCGGCACGCATGATCTTAGTTTAATCGCGAACTTTCTCAGGATAAAAATGTGCCTATGCCCTTCTCTGGGTCCAAGGCTACCTCTCTGTCAAATTTCAATATTTTCAGTTCGCAGCAGTGTAGGAACGAAAGACGGACATATAAACAGACCTTCTCTTATATAATATTAGTATGGATGGCTTAATAATATCATCTTTATATCCTTTGTTGTGGTTTTATTCATTTAATGTTGAAAGTGTTACAAAATAAAATAAAGTCACACCTGTTTACCGTGGGGTAGGCAAAGACCACAGACTTCCACTTGCTACAATGGATCCTGATAGACCTCTTTTGCTTCATTCACTCTCATAAAGTTGTTCATACATGCTCGTCGGATTAAGGTATTTGACGACATGTTTTTATTTAGTTTTGGTAGGAGGCCGAGATAACTTAAAAGTGTGCCACAGATCCTTATTGAGGGGATTGGTCATCATATCTCAAACAGACCGCGTTATCTATAATTTTAACAACGCTTCGCGCTTACGATTTTTTTCAATAACAAGTCCCGTTTCACTAGTCTAATTTGCTTTAGTAACTGACTAAATAGTCATATTATTATTTGGCCATCAAGCGAAGACTGAGACGAACTTGGAATCGCGTTCACACAGAATGTTATTGAGGGGTTTGGCTATGTTATCTCAAACTAACGATGAAGTAAACAATACTGATGTTTGTCAGGTGACTGGTGGAATGGTCTTAATTGGCGGACACCCAAATACTTCACATTAATAGCTTATAAGTCCACCACTGGATATAACAACCGCCACAACTTCCTAGCGTTCAAGCGCTTCTGCCATACCTACTATTGTCACTTTTACTGCTACTTCTGCTCCCCAACATCAACGCTCACTGCGGTCTGGCGCTGTCCGTGGTGTATCAAATTAGGGAGTCGTCCTTCCCTTAGCTCTCTCCCCTGTAGGGTTAGCTTCTTTGGCTTTTTGCGTCACATTCGCTACATACACTCCCATTTTCTGAGGGTGAAGTGGATCTTTCTTTCTTCCCTACTTTTTCACCCTTATAGTCTGGGGTCCAAGGTAGCAATAGAGTCACGTAGGGCACCGTCTACCTTCTGTAGGCGCCGTGCAGAGTACCACTGCTGATCCTGGGTTACAGGAGTTACAGTGGAAGGAGTGGGATCTTCTGCTGCCTCTCCTATGGAGCGATTTATCTTAATCGACACGGTTAGGTTTTAAAAAAATGCTATGGTAATCGAAACCGCGATTGTCTAAGACTTAGATAAATATTCATAGCAATTGTTTATTTCCAGCAATTCGACAAAGCCGCCGCTGATGTTAAGAAGCTGAAGACCCTCCCCAGTGATAGTGATCTGCTTGAGCTGTACGCCCTCTTCAAACAGGCCACCGTGGGAGACGCAGACCCAGCCAGTAAGATACCAGTTTATTTTATCATATACCATATTGCGTGTTTTATATTTGTCGACATTTGATTTCCCCCTGTTAATCACAATCCTATATAATGCCAAATTCCTAAAATTGCAGAATCCTTGAATTCTCAAAATGTCACAAATTACAACATCACGCCAGTTATCCAAACTCCCATAATTCCAGATGCACATAATATATATACAATGGTAGACTACTACTACAAAAAAACTTGTCAAGTGCGTGTCTGACTCACGTATCAAACTTCAAGCATTTATTTCAACATAAGATACATGATATCATTTGTTGAATGTCAATTTAAATGTACTGGAAATAAAAAAAGTTTATTGCATTATTCTGTCAGTCGGTATGTCCAAGCTACTACCGCTTCGGAAAGGGAAATCATCTGTGGGAAAAGAAGCGGCGCAAGAAACCCACAGGATTATTGTTGTCTTTTTTTTTCTTAAATAAAGTATTATAACTAATACAATTTTATAATTTTGAGGAGCTGGTCGAAGTACACCAAGCGTGTTTATCATTCAGGTAGTCACTAATTTTATAATAACCCTTTCTTGCTAATGTTATTTTGACATAATTAATTTCTTTGAACCTGTCCCGGAGAGAGTCATGTCGACGCAGATTATAAATTGCTCGTATTGCTCTCTTTTGTAAAATAAAAATATGTTCTATGTCAGCTGCTCGTCCCCAAAGCGAAGTACCGTAAGACATAATACTGTGGAAATAACTAAAATAAACCAATCTTGCAGTAGCCACATCAGTTAGCTATCTGATCTTCCAGACGACATATGCTGCGGAGCTCAAATATTCTAGATGTGGTCCCCACTGAAGCTTGGAGTATTTAACAACTAGGTATTTGTTAGCGACGCCTTCCTATACTACAATATGTTTGAAAGTTTTTAAGCCCCCCCTTTTCCCGTCTTCCGCTTTAGCATTGGGGAGTTAAATTGAACGTCTGTATGTGTAGACTACAATTTATTAAAGCAATAAACGGGTTATTGAACTACATATTCATACAGTCATCAGCATTACAACCGTACAATGCCATTGGAAGTTGACCGCGCGACGCTGTCCGAATTGTGAACGAAGTGAGACCTGCCTTATTAAATTACTTTTATTTCAGATATTAAACTGACATAGGAAATGATAATACTTTATTGTTTTAAATGTGGTGGATACAGGTCGTGTTTCTATTTCTAAATAATGTTCAATCTTAACCATTACTGGTATACAATAATAATAGGAAACGAAAATTATTTACTCTAGCACGCAATATTATAAAATTAAATAAGTATTTTTGTGTCATTTTGAAATTAATATAAACAATAATAAAAATAAAAATTGTGTCACTATTAAATTTGGAAATATTAAATTTCTACATAATAATATTATTATTGTCATACATATCACCATGTCACTTATAACTAATTAACATTTAATTAATAAACTCTTTAATCGAATAGAAGCATTTGCTTCCGAGCCAAGCCTTAATACGTTTTCGGAATAATTTTCGTGGGAGTTTTTGTAAATCTTGCGGTAAGGCATTAAATGCACGTACATACATAGCAGCTGAACTTTTTATCTGGGTATCTCGTACTTCTGGAGCATACATCTCGATTTTTTATAAACAAACAATTATGAATTGTTAACTTAAGTTAAAAACTATCGTATTCATAACAATCGACGGTGTTCCTCATAAGTAAATCTAACTAATATTATAAACTAACTTTCCGTCTGCTTTGAATAACTTTATATCGGATATGTTTAATTTGTATATCCCGCAGGAACTATTCACTTTATCGGGATAAAAGTATCCTATGTTTTAATCCAGGGTATGTTCTACCTATATATGTATAGTTCATCAGTTTCGCCGTGATTGCGCAACACACATCCAAACTTTCGCATTTATAATATTAGACTGGCTTTCCGCCCGCGGTTTCGTCTGTGTGGAATAACTTTATCGCGGAAATTTCTTTATCCCACGGGAACTACTCACTTCATCGGGATAAAAAATATCCGTCTTAATCCAGGGTATATTCTATCCATATACCAAATTTCACCCAAATCCGTTCATTCGTTTCGCCGTGATTGAGCCACAAACAAACATCCGAACTTTCGCATCTAATATTTTAGATGCGAAAGTTTGGATGTTTGTCTTTTTTATCCCGATTCCCGAGATCCCGCGGGATAAGCAAATTAAACATATCCGCGACAAAAATTCCACGCAGACTAAGCCGCGAAAGGATTGCTAATAAATAATATTATTATAAATATGAAACCTTGTGTGTGTGTATGTTTGCTACCTCTTCACGCCTAAACGGTTGGACGGGTTTGGATGAAATTTGGTTTGTAGACAGATTAGGACCCGGATTAACATATAGGCAATTTTTTAACTGAACCGATTTTGATGAAATGTTTAACGCGAACGAATGTAACAATCGGACTGAACGATCAAAAAAATCGTAACATTATAGCTACCCAGAGCAGGTCGATCGACTGAGGTACACGGTCGAAGTACAATTCTTTTTTTAAATCATGTTATTGCTATTATCCTGAATAAATAAAAAAGATTAATGCTCTTATAATAATCGTCTTTGTGTGCTGATGTACTCGTGTATGTACGTAATATAATAACGTCTACAAAGTTATGAAAGGAAACCTTTATAAAGTGTATGATACTGGTGGTATCATAGGCAAGGTCCGTTGGATACCTAAGTCTTCATGATTAGATACCTTACCTGTTTAAACCTATCTTTTAATCTTCAATTTGAAATTAATTAAGCATACTTATTTGATAATAAAAATATGATAGTACGAAATGTATTGCATTATCAGGTTAGGCTTATCGTTGCGACCTTAATACAATGTAGTTTTAGGTATTAATTGTACACAAATAAGTTATTTTGCATCAATAAAGTCTTACAGCATAATTACAATGTATGATGTGTATTTGAATAAAATGTGTCCAATCCAGTGTCTAAATTAGGTAAAATTGTTTCACCTATAGATTAGACCCTAGTGTCTCCCCTACCTTACTGTTAAGGCAATAGTCTTACAGCATAATTACAATGTATGATGTGTATTTGAATAAAATGTATCCAATCAAGTGTCTAAATTAGGTAACATTGTTTTACCTATAGTTTAGACACTAGTGTCTCCCCTACTTTACTGTTAAGGCAATAAAGTCTTACAGCATAATTACAATGTATGATGTGTATTTGAATAAAATGTATCCAATCCAGTGTCTAAATTAGGTAAAATTGTTTTACCTATAGTTTAGACCCTAGTGTCTCCCCTACCTTACTGTTAAGGCAATAAAGTCTTACAGCATAATTACAATGTATGATGTGTATTTGAATAAAATGTATCCAATCCAGTGTCTAAATTAGGTAAAATTGTTTTACCTATAGTTTAGACCCTAGTGTCTCCCCTACCTTACTGTTAAGGCAATAAAGTCTTACAGCATAATTACAATGTATGATGTGTATTTGAATAAAATGTGTCCAATCCAGTGTGTGCACGACCTCCTTTGTTGAAAGGATGGGCCGCGATACCACATACGGAGTATTATTTGGTTTCAAAAATTGTAGTAAGGTGCAAAGATGTTACTGCGGTGGAACGCTTCATCGGAATGGTCGTTCGCTCGATGCGGCCCGCTATTTATGCCCCCGTTGTCTGGCTGTAGTGGAGAGGGCGCACGGTAGCGCGAGCGGGACGGATGTAGCCTGACTGTCGGCGCGTCAGAGGGAGAGGGCCACATCGAGGAACGAGCTGTCCTTATCTTTATTTTTCTAATTACAAATTACATAAAAAAATGGTACAAAATACTTAATCTAGATTATTAATTCAATGTAATTATATCGGTTCGATGCTATCTCGCACATATCTCCCGCCGTACAACACCGCCGGTCGTTGTACTACACCGCCGGTGCGAGTTGGTCTGTAGGTGGTAGCACGACGAGTTTCTTCGTTGGACGCCGGAGCACACCGCCTCGGGTACGCACGTCGACCACTCGTACCACGCCGTCTTGCCCAGGGTGGAGTGCGGTGACCAGTCCTCGTGGCCAGGTATTACGAGGTAGGTTGCCGTCTACGACGAGTACGAGGTCGCCGAGCTGTATTGGCTTGCCGCGGCCGTGCGGCTCCCGCCGGTTCTGCAGCTCGGGCAGGTATTCTCGGAGCCAGCGCATCCAGAAGTGGTCTGCTAGTCGCTGTGCCTGTCGCCACTTTGCTCGGCTGGCTAGGTCGGTATCGGTGAACGTGCCTGGAACGGGCGCACGTGCAGAGCCTCCCAGGAGAAAGTGGTTGGGTGTCAGGGCATCTTCGTCGGTGGCTTCGGTGGATACGTGGGTGAGGGGCCGGCTGTTCACGACGTACTCAGCCTCTGCCAGTAAGGTACTAAGGCACTCTTCGGAAGGGTGTCGCTCGTGTAGCACGCGACTCAGTGCCGTCTTCACCGACTTCACCAGCCGCTCCCAGCAGCCCCCCATAAACGGGGCAGATGGGCAAACGAACTTCCAACGTATATGGCGCTTTACAGCTTCTTCCTGTAGGGCTTCGCGCAGCTCTCGATCGGCTCCATGCATGTTGGTACCATTGTCTGAGTACAGCTCGGTGGGGCAGCCACGCCGCGCGATGAAACGACGCAGCGTCATTATGGCGGAGTCGCTGCTCAGGCTCGCTGCCACTTCCAGATGCACCGCTCGGGTTGTCAAACAGGTGTAGAGGGCTACGTATCGTTTCTCGTGCCGACGGCCGACTGTCACGGATAGTGGACCAAAGTAATCGAGCCCCACGAAGGTAAATGGACGATGGTGGTGGCCCAGTCGGCTATGCGGATGGTCGCCGGTAGGGGGCGTGGCAGGTCGGGCGCGGCGTATGCGACAGGGTAGACATCGTTGCACTATCTGTTTTGCGGTCGGTCTCAAACGAAGCACCCAATAATACTGTCGAACTTCGTTTACGATGATCTCGGTGGTACCGTGTGCGAGCCGAGTGTGTACCCATTCTAGGTACAGTCGGGTGTAGGGATGGTCGCCGTCGAGTATGGCGGGCTCCCTCTGTTCGGCGGTTAGTTCGGCGCCTGCGCTCACACGGGATTTGAGGCGTATAGTTGAGGTGTCGTCGAATTTCACAGATAGCTGTTTCAGTCGGCTGTCTTTCGGTGGGCTACGGCTGGCTCGCAGTGCAGTGATGTCGGTTGCGAAGGAATGTTGTTGCGAGGCACGCACCCACAGCTGTTCGGCTTGTTGCAGGTACTCGATGTCTAAGTGTACGTACTTAGGTGGCGCTGCATTATCGTGAGTATGCAGAGGGACGCGGGGGGCGGCGGCGACATTCATAGTTCTTCTTGCCGCCGCGGTGTGTCGCCACTGCGGGTCTGTTTCTCTGCGGCGGGCCGTGCGACTGTAGTTTGTTGTTTGTTTGTCTGTCTTCACTCGCGTTATGAACTGCAGAACACGCGCCGTTGCGCGTATAAGTCGTTGCCATGATGAAAAGCGTGCGACGTCGGGTAGTGATTCGATGAGTGCGGGTTCGATGCTCGTTGTTGCGTGTACTCTTTCTTCGCCTGTCTGGACTACGGTGGTGATGGCGGCTTCTTGCGGCCATTGTGACTCGGGCTCGTATAGGAATGACGGGCCGGTGAACCAACGGTGAGTACTTGAGAAATCGGCCGGCACACCGCGGGTGGCGTCATCGGCGACGTTGTCTCGGCTCGGCACCCATCGCCACTCGTTCGTTGTGGTTTCTTCTTCGATTTCAGCCACTCGGTGAGCGACGAACGCCTTGAAACTGCGGGGTCCGGCACGTAGCCATGCTAGCACCGTTTTCGAGTCGCTCCAGTAGTGACGGTTGGTGGCGGTGAACTGGTATTCTTCTGCGACGGTCTTCGATAAGCGGCATCCTAATACCGCCGCTTGGAGTTCGAGGCGTGGGATGGAAGTGACTTTCAATGGTGTCACTCTCGCCTTGGCTGTTGCTAGGGACACATGCACGTGGCCGTTAGGGTCGACCACGCGCCAATACACCGCGGCCGCGTATGCTGTCTCGCTCGCGTCGACGAAGGTGTGTAGTTGGCGGTCGTTGCCTTCTGTGAGATACGGGTGGCAGCGCGGCACGTTCACTTCTTTCAGCTTCTTTAGCTCGGTGATCCAGTTATGCCATTTTTCTTTCTCGGTTTCAGGTAGTGGTTCGTCCCATGTAGTGCCCGTTCGCCATGTGTCTTGAAGAATTTGTTTCGCCTGGATGGTGATGGGCGAAGCGAGGCCGAGCGGGTCGAATAGCGACATAACTGTTTTCAAAGCTTCTCTTTTCGTGGGTATTCGTAGGCCATCGACTATTTCCGAGTTGGCGCGTGCAAAATTCAAGTTGAAGCCGAGCGTGTCTGTGTGGGGCCGCCATACTAAGCCCAATATCTTTTCTTCGGCGACGTCAGTAAGTATTACGTCGCTGCTGTCGATAGTGGGCGATTTGTCGGTAGATATCGCTGCAATTAATTCAGGTCGGTTCGATGTCCACTTGTGGAGATTGAAGTTGGCAGCGCGGTGTACCGTCCGGACTTCCATAGCTGTTTTCACCGCCTCTTCTATCGTAGGGAAGCTCTGCAGGTAGTCATCGACATAATGATTTTTTATAATTGCCTCGGCGGCTTCGGGGTACCGCTCTCGGTGTAACTCGGCGTTATAATTTTTGATATAGAGCGCGATACAAGGTGAACAGGCTGCGCCGAAGATGACCGACTTCATTCGGTATTGCTGTGGTTGGCCCTCCCGCCGTTGATCACGCCATAGGAAACGCTGTGCATCGCGATCTTGTGCTCGTATGCCGATTCTCAGGAACATTTCTTCAATGTCGGCTGCGACTGCGACCGGGTGTTGTCGAAATCGCATCAGTACCCCAGGTAAGGGTTGAAGTAGATCAGGGCCAGAATGAAGATGTTCGTTCAACGATGTGGCGGCGTAGCGGGCGGCAGCGTCGAATACTAGACGTACTTTGCCCGGCTTAGCTGGGTGTGATACTGCGAAGTGAGGCAGATACCACGTTCGGCCGGGCGTCGTCTGTGTCGGTGCCAGTTCTGCGTAACCCTTCGTTATGAGAGCTTGAATGTTTGCTTCGTATTGCGTACGTAGGCGGGGTTCTCGGTCGATCTTTTTTTCGGTAATAGTTAGCCGCTTGAGTGCGCTTTCATAATTGTTCGGTAGCTCGGTGTCTGACTTCCACAATAGGCTGGTTTCGTATCCGCCCTCTTCTCGTTTCGTAGTGTTATTCTGTAATAACTGCAGCGCTTGTTGGTCAGGGTCGGCACGCGTGGTTCTCGGTTGTATGCAGAGAGACTCGAGAGAGAAGAACTGTTTCATCTCATCATGGAAGCGGTCATCAGCTGGTTGTTGGAGATCGGTTATGTGCGCGACGTAATCAACCCGGTGGCCGAGGGTACGGGTCGTGATGCCATGTAGCACCCACCCAAGTGGAGTGAGAGAGGCGGCGGGTTGCATGGCGTTGCCTCGGCGGACCTCGGTTGCCAGTAGGAGAGGCCAGTTATCTTGACCAATCAGTAGTGTAGGTCTTGCGTCGGCGTACTGTAACTGTGTACATATGTCTCGGAGGTACGGCGCGTCGGTTACAACGGAAGAGTCAATCGTTTGTGGTGAGAAGTTGAGATGGTCGATAGTTCTCGCTCGCACGTCGTATGTTTTCTCTGTCGCCCCTTGAAGTTGTAGTGTGACACGTCGCGATAGCTTCTCTTGGTTTGCGCCCGATATCGTCTCGATTGATAGCGGGTCGACGGGGCCGTCGACGCCTACTTTAGTTGCGGTGTAGGCGTCCACCAATGTAACGGTTGACCCGTCGTCAAGCAGCGCGTAGGTATCGACGTAGCCGGTGGGGCCGGAGACTCGCACGGGTAGTATCTTCAGGTAGGTATTTGTTGGTTGGCGAGTGCGAGTGGAGGTTACTTTTTCTTTGTTTTCGGTAGGTGGCGCTCGCGTAGCTTCGAAGTGAAGTAGGTAGTGATGCGTTTTGATACAGCCTTGTTCGTTGCATGCACGGGTTTTGCAGCGATGCTTGAAGGTCTTCAGTTGGAGGCAGCGGAAGCAGAGGCGTTTGCTGCGTGCTAATGCCCATCGCTCATCGTTGTCAGCATTCTTGAAAGTTTCGCAATCGGTGATGGAGTGTGCGTCACGGTTGCAGACTAAACAAGTGGAGTGCTTAGTCCGCTGGTCGGAGGTAACGTGAACGCGCTGTGCGAAGCGTGGACGGTGAGCTGAGTCATCGGCAGTGATGTTTTCAGGCGGTGCAAATTCTCTACAGTTCTCTGCTTCTCCCATAATGAAGTCGCTGAACATTGTGAGGCTGGCCTTCTTCTCTTCGGTAAGTTTTCGGTGATCGTACCAGCGGTAGCGGAGCGCCGGTGTGAGCTTGTCTACGAGACACTTGAGTACTTTAGGGTGGT
The DNA here is from genome assembly GCA_949316235.1 of Oegoconia quadripuncta. Taxonomy (NCBI): domain Eukaryota; kingdom Metazoa; phylum Arthropoda; class Insecta; order Lepidoptera; family Autostichidae; genus Oegoconia; species Oegoconia quadripuncta. The sequence goes on from OX438752.1 coordinate 4,471,979, forward strand.
AGTAGTAAGCTTCTTCGCCTAGTGCTCGTAGTGTAGCGACAATGTTCTGTATTCGGTTCGCGAAGAGGCACACATCGCGCGCTGCGTCGGTAGGTCGGTGGATTGCTTCTAATTTCTCGAACTCGAGTTGGGCGATGGTTTCTGGCCGTCCGAAGCGGTTCTCCAGCGCGCGGATGACGTCGTCGGGTTTGGTGCCGGCAACTAACAGACTGGATACTTCTTCCTTAGCCTTCCCCCTTAATGCATGGCGTAGTCTGCCTGTGTTCTCGGTTGCGGTAAAGTGTGGTGAAGATTCTTTGAAGGCGTTGATGAAATTCAGCCACTCGGTGTGCGCCCCATTGAAGAAAGGTAAATCGGTTATTTTCTTTATTACGGAGACAGGTGCTTGCTGCGGTGAGAGTGCCTGAGCTGTAGCTAGTAGTGCTGACGTCAATTCGGAGATGTCTAGGAGCTTCGGTTGTGTGTGGTTCTGCGATGGCTGTGGATTCGGTTGCTCGGGCAGCGGTGTTGTGATCGGTAGAGGGTAGCAACCTGTTGTATTCAATTTCGGATCGTCGAGTGTGGTTGCTGCCGTCGGTAATGGGCAGCCCTGCGCCGTTTGCGGAATCTGATCGGCGACTGGTGCTGCTCCGGTCGGTGGGTCTCTCAGATGAGGGTTGGCAGCGTCCATCCATTCTTCGACACGTGCTCGTGAAGCCCCGGCTGCGTCAAGCTCGAAGATGTGAGAATCGGTATCGGATTCTTCGGCTTTGATGCGGGCGAGACGGGCTTCCGCCAATTCTAACTTGAGCTTGGTCACTTCTTCCAGAGCTTCGGTGAGGCGCCGCGCGCGTACTGATTTCGGAGTGGAAACGCGCGACGGATCTCTTCGCATAGAGTGAACGGGCTGTGCTTCTTGATGCGGCGTCGGTGAGCGTCGTGGCTGCTCGTGCACCACCCGGATGGTGGGTGGATGCACCGGTGCGGAGATTCCGGTTTGTGATCGCGTTACTGGCATCTTCGGTAATTCTTGGATCCGGCTCAAAGGACCAATATTATGTGCACGACCTCCTTTGTTGAAAGGATGGGCCGCGATACCACATACGGAGTATTATTTGGTTTCAAAAATTGTAGTAAGGTGCAAAGATGTTACTGCGGTGGAACGCTTCATCGGAATGGTCGTTCGCTCGATGCGGCCCGCTATTTATGCCCCCGTTGTCTGGCTGTAGTGGAGAGGGCGCACGGTAGCGCGAGCGGGACGGATGTAGCCTGACTGTCGGCGCGTCAGAGGGAGAGGGCCACATCGAGGAACGAGCTGTCCTTATCTTTATTTTTCTAATTACAAATTACATAAAAAAATGGTACAAAATACTTAATCTAGATTATTAATTCAATGTAATTATATCGGTTCGATGCTATCTCGCACACAGTGTCTAAATTTGGTAAAATTGTTTTACCTATAGTTTAGACCCTAATGTCTCTCTTACCTTACTGTTAAGGTAATAAAGTCTTACAGCATAATTACAATGTACTTATGATGTGTATTTGAATAAATTGTGTCCAATCCAGTGTCTAAATTAGGTAAAATTGTTTTACCTATAGTTTAGACCCTAGTGTCTCCCCTACCTTACTGTTAAGGGTGATCAAAGCACCAAAATAAATATATAACTGACAGCATATCATACCAGTAACCTGCGTGTGTCGCGCACGACGTAGAGTGAGAGTGGGATAGTTGTATATTTCGTCCAAGCGAATGAGCGGGGCAAATATTATCTCGCGCGATATAAACGTTTATCGCGCCTGTCATGGTACGGAGGCTAATTGCGTCGAGGATTAAAAATGAGGCGAAAGAATTAATCCTCAAAAAATTGGTAAAGCAAACGTAACTAAATGGTTCGACAATCGATTTTCGTTTCGGCGTCCGGCTGTTTCAAGTTTCTAATGCGTTTTTGTTCAAGCAATAATACGAAAGAATACGGTTTCCAGATCAGAAGCTTCACCATATTTGCATGAGACCACTCTGGCGATATACCCACCCTTTCTAGTCAAAAATTTTTAAAATCAGTTCTCAAACATCTGGTATCTACAACACAAGCTTATAGTTGCTTACTGTGGAACTAGATGGCGCTGTGTGTAAGTCTAAATATTTATTTATTTATTATTATTAAATATACTTAGGAGATAATTCGCGTAACATAAAGTCGATTGATAATGGGAGGAATTTTCATGATGGAATCGAAGTGTGTTACATATTTTTTTTTTTTCGTTTTTTTTTAAGATTATCTGGATTGGAGTATTGTTTGGTTATTTTGAATACTTAATATCATTTTTATTTATGTATTGTTTTCATCGATCGCCGGGCAGTCTTTTTAGGTGTTCTATATCATTTAGCATTTAAACAACTGATACCTATTGTTACAAAGGTCAAGGTGTACTCGTAGTTGTTTCCACTGTTTGGTGACGAAAGGCAAACATTAATAGTAAACCATAGTAGGTAACTGGTTTTCATATAAACTACAACTTTATAATTACGCGATATTTTCTGTAAAAAAGGCTTCGCCTGCGTGTAATAGCTTTATCTATGAATTTTGTTTATCCCGCGGGAACTACTCACTTTATCGGGATAAAAAATATCCTAAGTCTTAATCCAGGGTATTTTCTACCTCTATACAGAATTTCATCCAGTCCGTTAATCCATTTCGCCGTGTACAACCAAGCATCCGAACTCTCGCATTTATATAGTTTAAATTTTTGGAATTGTTACGTCAGTTGCGACACCGACATAATTATCTTTTAGGCTTTCCGAGTGCTGGGGACCAATCGCGCTATTTTACAACGGTTTTACCGTATGAGCGGAACGTTTTTGGTTTTGGTTTAGCTGAAGTAAAAATTGGTATTGTGCTTTTTTTGTGAACGATTATATCGTTGACGTTACTAAAGTAAAACCAAACCCAAAATGTTTAGTGCTAACTACGAGTATCTCGGTTAATTTCCGTTCAAACGATTGGCGCTATACGAAATGTGCTTAACGTAACTTTTTTGGTTTGGCTTTAGTAATACCAGGCCCACGGCCTGCACTCAAATCGGACCACGCATTATTGAAATACATCCGAACAAAGACCGGGGACACACGCATACAACGCCCTCAAAACACATAACAAACATCGATTTTCGTCAGGGGCTAAAAGTCACCTTGAAGGCAAAAATAAACCACGAAACTTTCTTCAAAAAGAAATCTTTATTTATCCAATGAGGGCGCCACTGGACGCAACTGTTAATTAAAATAAAATTTGGCAAAAGCCACATCACTCGTCATATCTCGAGGATTACTAAGTATTTTTTTATTTATTTAATAAATACAGTTATAAATGTTACTAAGATACACGGTGTTTTGCGGAGGACAAGCCTTGAGGAGCGTTTGTTGTGTAAATTGTGTAGGTTTACCGTAAAACAATCCGGCGAAGGCGGATGTGTCGACTTATGTTTAATAAATACTTATGTCTATATGACTATCTACGAATGGTCACTTTAACAAGTGGATATAATAATATACTTCATTTCAAAGTAAAAAATATTTTTACTGAAACGCTCGTGCGACTTGATCAGTTATTTTCTATGTTTACTGTCGTAATTATTATTATTTCTAATATTTAAAAAAATATCTTTCGAAGTCGGCGTCAGTGTTCAATTCAAATCCATATTCATCACAAAAAAGAAAACACAAGCATACATAGAATCGAGAACCACAGTATTGTGATGAATGGGTAGGGACTCAGCAGTGTTGCTGATTTTCAGTCCCCCCCTGCAGAGTAGTTGCTGCCACCAAAGAAAGTATAGGCGACTTTCCAATGGCTAACAATTTTTTATTTTTGTTTTTATGCTTAGGCGTGGCTCTGGACAATGTAGAAATTAAATTAAAATGTAAGAAATAAGAATAAAATCGTTGTAAACATTGACGCTGACTTCGAAAAATATTAAAGGGCGTTTCAGTAAAATATTTTTTTTACTTTTTAGTGGCTGAAGTTGGTTTTGTTTTTTATTCAAAAGTTTTATTTTTTTGCTTTTTAGTATTTTAGCGTCTTTGCCAATCGTCCTGATCATCTTGTGATGTACCCTTCTAGTTCCTACAGTTTAGTTGGGATATACCAGTTTGACCTGATGATCTTCGATTCGTCATATTTCTTGGCAATCACACCGATCTTCTCTACATTTATTCCATATAAATCCAAACTGCATATTATATAGACTGCGAAAAACTAGGCAATCGTCTAAATATGTCAAGCTATTCCGCTGCTATTTACCTGAATTACAGAAAAACTACCGAACCGATTGTACTGGAATTATAATGGGACGAACTTGAGGGTAACCTCTTTCATTTACAAAAAGAATCGCGCAAATTAGCCGCCAAATCTCGGAATTATCGGTGAACATACATACAGCCGAACATAGACCTCCTCCTTTTTTTATGTTTAGCTGGACCACAATCTCACCTGATGAAAAGTGAGGATATGGTCGAAGATGAAACACGTGATTTCAGTAGATGCCTATTCACCCTGCTCTTGAAGATCCCAAGGTTGTAGGATTCAGGAAATACTGATGTCCGAAGGGAGTTGCATGCCTTGGCGTTCGCATTATGAATGAAGAGTCACCGCTTTGTAAGAATGTTCGGTAGGGTTCGAATTTTAAATTGAAGTCGGTTAAAAAACCGCCAATATGCAAGTTGCACCGTAGTCTGTACTAGCCGCATCAATCAATCCTCGCTCATTCCACCAACCGCAATAATAACTTTGTGTTACACAATTTTGTCTTTTGCGGTCGGTTAAATTAATTAATAAAATTAAGGTATGCCTTATTAATTTTGGAGTTTTACATAATAACGAAGTAGAAACAAATTAATTGGTTTTGTTTTTGTACTTAGGTACAGTTGTTATGCGAGTCATACATAATCGAAGTAAGATTTTAGGAGTTCATTGATATTTAAATTTATTTTATGCGTTAGTTGTAATTATGCAATTAGTTTTGAGCAAATGTGTTTTCACAGAGTTATTTGTAGGTACAATGGATTATTTAGGTAATTGATAAATTAAGATTTCTTATAAATCAAAATAATCGCTCTGACCTGCACTCGAGCATCGTAATTAATACCCAAATAGCTTTTACGTGCGCTATTTTCCAGAATACACGATAAAAAAAACGTGGCCCTTTTTAACAATAATTTGAAATCTTGAAAATAACCGTAATTAAAGCTATTTATATATTATTAATTAGGCTTCTCGATTGCACGTCATAGCGATTTTTTTTTTAATTTGTATTTCAAAGAAATCTTAATTTATCCAATTGCCACTGGATGGAATAAACCTTTTTAATCGATCTGTTAAAAATTACATACTGAAAACTTGGACAACCAGATTGACATCATCAAATAACTCCAAACAACTGTATTAAAAGCTAAATATGTTCCAAACGGTTTAACCGATTTTCATCAAACATGGCCAAATGTTCCTTCGTTTAGTCTTTAATAAAAAAGAAAAACTGCACGCAAATCGGACCACGCATTATTGAAATACATCCGGACAAAGACCTCACACGCATACAACGCCCTCAAAACACATCAAACATCGATTTTCGTCAGGGGGTTAAAAGTTACCTAGAAGAGGTTAGATTTGTCGACAAAATCTAGCCCATACCTAAGTACTTATGTAATATTTTAGGTAACTGAAATTGAAAGAATTAGATTCAAAAGAGACAATTTGAAATAGTTGTTAAATTATTAAATCGACAAAGAAAAATAAGAATGAAATATACTGGATATTATAATATACCGGTTCATGTCCACGCATTCTTATCATCCAGTTAGTCAGAAATTTTATAATAGCCTTTGGCACATATGATTGTTTTAAATTTATTTAAAGGCAAATTTTGAATGTCCACCGGAACCTAATAAAAGCGTATACATTGTCCCTTGAAGAACTTAGTGACTTTGCGTAAGCGACTGCTATGGACAGCAAGTTTATTTTCAATGTTGTATTTACAATACAACACAACAAGTTTATAAAACTATAACACACAATTGAAAATATATAAGAGCTTGGTGCCTACTTTGCTCAGCAACTGGTTTATGCATTCATCGGGGCAATAGCGCTAGCGTACTAGGTATTATGCCTCACGGTAGCGAGTTGGACGGCGTATTTTTTCTATAAGATATATTTTCAATTGGGTTTTATGGAGTGGAGAGAGGAGAGGAAATATTTCTGCATTCCCGAAAAATAGTGACAAGCATAATTTAAAGAGATATAAGGAGAAATTGGCTACCCCTATGGTCTATACTAAGCAAAGTTAACACATCATTTATGGGAGTTATTATCATTAATGTAACAGAGAAAAAATTTAAAGATCATGTCAAAACAGCACTAGCAAAAAAAGGTTATTACAAAATTAGTGACTATCTGAATGATAAACATGCTTGGTGCACTTCGACCAGCTACTAAAATTATAAAATTGTGTTAGCTGTATAATTTTATTTTAAAAAAAGGACAACTATGGTCCTGTGGGTTTCTTGCACCGCTTCTTTTCCCAGAGATGATTTCCCTTTCCGAAGCGGTAGTAGCTTGGACATACTGACTGACATAAATGCAATAAGCCCTTTTATTTCCAGTAGATTTAAATTGACATTCAATAAATGATATCATGTAACTTACGTTGAAATAAATGTTTGAAATTTGAAGTACTCAGTTTGGTTGGTGTTATAGGGCGGTTTACATGTCCGCCTGGCTAGCTACTACCATCTTATCTAAATCTGTCGCGAAGTAGCATTATTGTGTTCCGGTTGTTAGAGATAAGACATCCAGTATCCCAACTAATTTCGGGGTTCCGATTGAGCGCGCTTCCACTTTCGGCCTCACTTTCACCTCCAGGCACAATAATACTAATAACGTTTCTCAACAAATTATGAATATTTTGTAAGGTACTCTTTGCCTATTGTTGAATTCAGTATAATGTCTGCTGCTTTAGGGTAGAGATCATGCGGCCGTGGGGAGGCAGGCGCGTTAGCTCTTCAAAGAGCTGACGTCGTGTCTGGTTGAAGTATCGGGTGATCAGAGGGCTGGAAGGTCCTTGGGATAGCGTTTATATGCTGGCTGGCTTTATGGCTAGACTTATGTCCGGCCATAGAATGTGGCAACGTCGCCCGCCTTCTGGGCACCGTGGCTCACATGTGTTCTAACCATGACGTGAATGTACGTTCCTGGACCCCGATTTCACTGTCGATAGATATCCATAGGTTTGTCATTTTTGCACACCCTTATTAGTATGAAAGAGAGAACTAATGTACTACTCTGTGTAAAAAGTATCGGGAATATGTCAATAAAAAGACCCGCGTAAAAGAGGTCGTTCTAATTTTTTTACTGCATGTTGGTAGCACTGTACTGATTTAGCGCGCAAAATTTGAGCGGGATCTGTCATTTAATTTGTTTTAAACTACACTTTTTGTTGGTCATAGTTTTGAGTCCTCGGCGATTTTTACAATGGAAAATATTGTTGAACAAAGAGTGTGCCTTAAATTTTGTGTTTCAAATGATATTTCATGTGGTGAATCACTAAAAATGTTGCGAAATACCTACGGCGAATCGTGTATATCGAAAACAAGGGCTTATGAATGGTATAAGGCTTTTAAAGAAGGCCGAGTAGTAGTAGTAGACTTGCCTCGTTCTGGTAGACCTTCAACCGCTACGACCAAAGAAAACATCGACAGAATCAAGAAGCTAGTGCTCGAAAATCGACGTATGAGTCTGAGAGAGTTGGCTAGTGAGGTGAACATATCTGTATCGGCCGTTCTGTAGACCTTGGGAGGCAGTATCAAACACTTGGCAATGTTGGCCTACTGTAGCTGGAATCTTCCGCACCCAAAAAAACAAAGTTAAGCAAAGCTCACTTACTTGGTACCGCGCGCCTGCTGTTCATGCAAGAACTACGCAGCAGCAACAGATATCATCACAGCATCCAGAAGCATTCACTGAAGATCCAAAGTGTATCACCGTCCCAGGAGCACTTGGTAAAGGACAGCTAGTCACATATACAGCAAAGCCACAGTCTAACAGTTAAATTTAACGGCACAAACACGAGCACAGGAATAATTACCAGTTCAAGAACTGTTCTGATTCATAAATACGAATAATAAGAAGTTATCGCCGGCCGGCATTGATGTACAACGCGAACACAAACAGCGCCAGAGCAAGACTCCTTTTACAATGCCGCCAACATAATAATAAAAACTTCAAAATGCATGTCACTCTCGGATGCAGCACAGGTGGCAGCCTTGATCCTTTTCGCTGCGTCCGATTGGCGCGTAATATGAGCTGTATGCCCCTTCTTTGTATTTGGGAAAGAATCATCCAGACTACAGTTTAATTGGCCAAGACAACGCCCCCGGGTTGAAAGGATGCTTTCAAATATTAATCAAAACTAAAACTAACAAAGGCCAAAATCTTTAGGCTTACTAATACTAAATGTAAGTAAATCAAACTAACTCCTAAATTATATTAAACTTAAGATAATTATTAAAACATACCGAAGTCTATTGAGTAGGCAAGGGACATAAACGTATTACAGGTCGCATAAACGTACCAGAACTTGTTCTAACCGCAACTACGCGAGTACGCCTGTCTTTACCTGGATAGGTTTCATTTACAACACCCAACGGCCAATGTAATGGCGGCGTATTGTTTTTCATAATAAGCACAACAGTACCTTTCTCAATAGGACTTGAATCAATTAACCACTTTTCTCTAACCTGAAGGGTATGCAAATATTCTTGGCTCCAACGACGCCAATACGATTGAACTAATCTATCAAGAAGTAAGTATCGCGGCAATAAATGATTACGCTCCTCAGTCACCGGAGCTGATGGAAGCGAACGTAAAGGAACCGTATGAAGAAAATGCGCGGGAGTTAGAGCGGCTGGTTCTGCCGGATCTGGGCTCAGCGCTTGACCTAAGGGCCTGGAATTCAAGACAGCTTCGATCTGACATAACACGGTAAGTAACTCTTCATAGGTTAGTATTTGGGTACCAATAACCCGAAACAAATGAGTCTTAAATGCCTTAACTGCAGATTCCCAGCCTCCACCAAAATGGGGAGCATTGGGCGGGATCATTTCCCATGCCATACGTTGGTTAGCTAACTCATTACTCCAATGCTCGGAAAATGATGGAGAGTTCAAAAACGAGTGTAATTCGTCTAGGTAAGTACGAGCCCCAACGAAATTGGTACCGTGGTCGGAGTATAGCTTCTCAACGGGACCTCTACGAGAAAGAAATCTTTTTAAGGCATTAAGGAAGGCGTCAGTAGTTAGATCTGGGGCAACCTCTATGTGGACAGCCCTGGTAGTCAGACAAATAAAGACACAGAGATAAGTCTTTTGACCCTTTATGCCCCTCCGACGCGTCAGTGTCACGTTTATAGGCCCGCCGTAATCCACTCCAGTATGTGCGAAAGGTTTCGACATTTGAAGCCTACATTCTGGCAAGCTGGCCATTATAGGAGGAGTACAAGTTTTAGGACGCGCTCTAAAACAAACATTGCATGAATGTACTCGTGATCTAACTATGTCACGTCCCGACAGTATCCAAAAACGTTGCCTAAGGATCGAAAGAAGCAAATGAGGACCAGTGTGACAATTTTGTCGGTGGGTAAAGTCTATAATTAAATTGGTGATGTGATCCTTTTTTGGTAGTAATATTGGGTGTTTGTGATCAAATGTAAGATTGGTATTATCTAATCTACCTCCAACTCGTAAAACACCATCAACAAGTATAGGTCGCAGCTTTTGAATTGATCTCTGACACTGCTCTCCAGACTTCACAGCAATTGTAGCCTTCGCGAAATGAACTGATTGCAGAGAACTGATCACAGCCGTTTCTGCTAGAGTCAAATCTTGACCTGTTGGAAACCCTCGAGATTTAATTTTTCTCGCAAAGCGCAAAACATGTACCGCAATACGCAGTAGCCTGGACCAAGTTGATATTCGTTGCGCTAACTCATATAATATCGGCAGCTCGGATTGTACTGCAGGAACAGATATTGTCTTAGATTCAGGAATATCTATAGAATGGTCATTAAGCATTGCTCTGAAAGGCTGAATCGGCCAAACTGAAAAATCCTGCCTTAGCCAAGAAGGCCCTGAAAACCATAAAGGGTGGTCCTTTAGCTGAGCAGGGGTCAGGCCTCTTGACAAGCAATCACTAGGATTGTCTTTTCCTGGAATGTGATAAAAATGTGACGCATCCAGATTCTCATGAATTTGAGCAATACGATTGGCTACAAAAGCTTTCCAGCGATGAGGACTGGAGTGAATCCTATGCAAGGTCACTGTCGAGTCCGAAAAGGCGAAAACTCGTTCTATTTTATAACGACCTTTGTAGGTATCGAGAATAGTTCTCACTAGCCTAGAAAGTAGAACGGCTGCACATAATTCGAGCCGAGCCAAAGCAACTGATTTTAGCGGGGCAACTCGCGACTTCGCGCATAGCAGGTTAACAGTTACACGGTCTGCCGTCTGAGTATGCGAGTAAACCACTGCGCCATAAGCTCTTTCGCTGGCATCTGCAAAGGCTAGTAAAGACACGACGGAGCCGTTAACAACGCCAGCGTGACGTGGAATACGTATTTGCTCTAAGAGTGGTAGCTCCCTTTGAAATATTTGCCATCTATCGATAACAGATTGCGGTGGAGTCTCATCCCAGTCTATCTTGAGTAACCACAGCTCCTGAATTAACAGCTTTGCGTATAAAATAACGGGCGCTGCAAAACCTAGCACGTCCCATAACCTAGCAATAGCAGATAAGATACTCCGCTTAGTGCAGGTTCCGGCACAAGGTGTAATATCGAATGAAAGGGAATCCGTTTGCGGTTCCCATTTGACGCCTAATATTTTTTGACTCGCTTCATCATCGAACGATACCACTTGAGGATGTAAATGGGTCTCGGGGAGTTCAGCAAGTAAATCAAGAGAGTTACTGGACCACTTTAGAAGATCGAATCCACCGGATTTAAACATGCCGATTAACTGCTGAGCATTGTCAGATGCAACTTTCACAGATATTTCACTTGAAACGATGTCATCCATGTACAGATCTCTTTCTATTATAGTAGCCGCCAATGGAAAATTTTGACGCTCATCTTCACCAAGTTGTCTCATCGTGCGTAATGCTAAAAATGGGCTGACCGAAAGACCGAAACAAACTCTGTTGAACTCGAACATTTGCAATTTGTCGCTCGGATCAAACCTGTAAAGCATTCGTAAGTATTTGAAATAAGGTGATTGAACCTTGATTTGCAAGTACATTTGTTTAACATCGGCACAGAATGCCACTGAAAAAAGTCGAAAATTTAATAAGATTTTAAAAATATCACCCTGTAAATTGGGACCTGTATGTAAAATTTTATTAAGGGATAAACCAGTATCCGTATGAGCGCTTGCATCTAGCACCATGCGAAGCTTGGTTGTCACCTTATCATTCCGGATAACCCCGTGATGGGGAATCACGTATCCGTCATCCTTAACGACGTCGACAGGACGCATATAATCATTCTCCAGGTAATCTTTTACAACATTGTCGTAAGCACTTCGCAACCCTGGCGTTGCTTTAAATCTCCGTTCAAGGGCACAATACCTCTTCTCTGCAACATGCAAGGAACTGCCTAATCCACTCGGGTTAGCCTTAAAAGGCAGCGCGACTGAATACCTACCAGTCGAATCCCGAGAAGTAGTGCGCTTATAGAACTGTTCACACTCTTGTTCTTCACGGCTTAGCTGAGAAGCAGCACTTGACGGGACCTCTTCGAGCTCCCAGAACCTTTTAACTAGGTTATCTAATGGGAGACTAGTAGTAGCACAGAATACTACGCTTCGGGTACGAGCGGGTTTGGTAAGTGCTGGAGCTTCGCCCATGATTACAAAACCGAGAGTAGTCTGAATCGCATCAGGTTGACCAGGAGGACCCTGAATACGACCGGTAAGTAACAGACGTGAAAATAGTTGTGCACCAAGTAACATTTCGATATCATCAGGTACATCGAAGGCATCATCAGCAAGAGGAATGGCACTCAAGTAAGTTAATATGGACCTATCAATAGTGGCCGTAGGTAATTTGTCAACAATACGATCGACCACTAATGGACGAATTTTGTATAACAATTCGTTATTAAAACGTGACGTGAACTCGAGCTCGGTCTCGCCCTTAACAGGGTTCGAACCACCACCGAAACCGTGCACTAATATAGAAGAAGCTGTAGAGCGCGGTGAAAGAGACAATCGCTTACAACACCGCTCAGTAATGAAATGATTTTGAGAACCATTATCAATAAGACAACGAACTAGCTGTGATTTACCCTGCGAATCCACCACTTGAACGCGCGCAGTGGCTAATAGTACCGAAGTAGGTATAATATTATAACGAGTAGAGTCGTGCGCTGTCGCATTCTGCATTGAACACAATGAAACTCCACCGTCAGAAGAAACACCACCTCCGACATTGCCATAAGGCGTCACTTCTGTTTGCATTTCAGATATATCATCGAAGCACTGTTCAATTTGCTCATCAGTAGACACCGGCAACGAAGTACTCGACCGACTGTTGGGAAAATGTAAAAGGGTGTGATGTGTTTTCGATTGACACATATTACAGCCACCTTTAACACTACAAGATGAGGATTTGTGTGCAAAACTCAAACAGTTTATGCAACCATTAATCTTCTTTATTGCATTGTAACGCTCCTTTGCAGAGAGTTTTAAAAAATCCGAACAACGACCTATCTGCGAATGATCAGAGCCGCCGCACAACGGACACTGATTGTGGTTACTAGAAGTAAATAACACACGTGATTTTTGAATTAGGGCGGGCCGATAATTCACTGGCACTGGTATTTTTTGTGAGGACACATTTTTGACACTCGAAGTAGAATGACTCAAACTGGTCCGCTCCAATATTTTAGCTTGATCTCTGACAAACTTGGCAAAACTGTCATAAGAAGGCAACACCTGATCATGCACAGAGTTTTCAAATAATCTCGCGGTTTCAATATCAACCTTTTTAAGAGCAAGATGTAAATAAATAAAGTCTAATTTATTTTTAATATCAAGTTTCTCAAAAGCCGCAATGGATACTGTAAATTTATCAATAAACGAATTTAATCCATCCACCGATGCAGTTTGAATTTTCTTTATATTTAAAATTTCCTCCATATAGGCCGTGCCCAACGCACGTACATCTTGGTACTTATCAATCAAAGCGGAATAGATAATATCATAATTATCACCCGTGGGAGAAATTCCAGAAATTGATTCTAACGCTTTGCCCGACAATTGCCCACACAGATAGTACACCTTTTCAGATTTAGACAACTCCCCGTTGTTGTGCACTGTGTGATTATAACACTCAATAAACATTGGCCATGATTTAGGATTGCCATCAAATTTAGGTAGCACTATGGGTGGTAATTTCACATTAGGCTTGCATTGTTTTTGGAATGATAATAATTCCAAACTACATTTTTTATTAATGCTGTTAACTTTGCCCTGAATGAGAGCATATAAAGTTTCAAATGAGTCCCACGCCTGGAAACTAGGTACATACTCAGGGTTGCTTTCCATTTTTAGCATATTTAATTCTTCCAATTGAGCCATAAATTCCGAACGCAACTTTTCTAAATTACTGGTAGAATCCAAAAATAACTGTTCATTTTGTGGAGAAAGCGACTTAGAGTCATCATAAATTCTTTGTAGTTTAGCAAAATATGAACTTAGTCTGGACTCCTCGAGTTTTATTTTTAGAGCCATTCTGTTGTCTTTACTCATTTTTTTAAATTAAAAGATTCTACAAAACAATGAGAAAAAATAATAATAATTAAATTCACTTTACAATATTAAAAGTTTAATCCTTACGATTTATCTAAGATTTATCGCCGACCGCCATCTACTAGAAGATAGAAGCAACAAAAGCTCACCATTCACTACCAACTAACGCCCTCTATCATCGAGTAGCTGAACGATCAATATCGACTTGCCCAAAAATTGCAAATAAAACACCGCAAAATACAATGAGATTCAAAAGCAAAACCTTATGTTATTCGATATTATTTTCCGAAAAATAAAGGAGCAAATACTGGTACGTTCATACGGCGGAAATATTATCGTTTCATTTACGGTATCTGTTCATTGAAAATGGACTTGCCCAACGGAACTATTTTAAATACTAAGTAACTATACTAAGTAATTTATTAATACCAATAAAAACGAATGTATTTATCGATGGAAACTAAAGGTAGTCTACGTATAATTAATTATTTATGTATTTGTAGCGTAAAATCAATATTTTTCGATATGAATTATACAAATTACTTTTGCAAAACTTTAGGTACAGCTAACAGTTCAATGACCTATGTGTTTCGACAAAAATTAGATAGTTTAACCACTAGTTACAATAACATTCGGCTCAAAGGACCAAAATGATGTATCGGCCGTTCTGTAGACCTTGGGAGGCAGTATCAAACACTTGGCAATGTTGGCCTACTGTAGCTGGAATCTTCCGCACCCAAAAAAACAAAGTTAAGCAAAGCTCACTTACTTGGTACCGCGCGCCTGCTGTTCATGCAAGAACTACGCAGCAGCAACAGATAACATCACAGCATCCAGAAGCATTCACTGAAGATCCAAAGTGTATCACCGTCCCAGGAGCACTTGGTAAAGGACAGCTAGTCACATATACAGCAAAGCCACAGTCTAACAGTTAAATTTAACGGCACAAACACGAGCACAGGAATAATTACCAGTTCAAGAACTGTTCTGATTCATAAATACGAATAATAAGAAGTTATCGCCGGCCGGCATTGATGTACAACGCGAACACAAACAGCGCCAGAGCAAGACTCCTTTTACAATGCCGCCAACATAATAATAAAAACTTCAAAATGCATGTCACTCTCGGATGCAGCACAGGTGGCAGCCTTGATCCTTTTCGCTGCGTCCGATTGGCGCGTAATATGAGCTGTATGCCCCTTCTTTGTATTTGGGAAAGAATCATCCAGACTACAGTTTAATTGGCCAAGACAATATCTTTTAAGTCCGTCCACAACATTCTCATTGACATTTTAGGCATGAAACGCGTCGCCGCTCGACTAGTTCCAAAAGAGCTCAATTTTGTTCAAAAAGCGCAGCGAAAGCATGTCGCTGAAGACATGGTTTCCCGAGCTTCTACGGATCCGACCTTTATGAAACGTATAATAACTGGCGACGAGACATGGGTTTATGAGTAAGACATGCAAACAAGCCAACAGTCTTCAGAATGGCGTCTCGAAAACGAGCCGAAACCCAAAAAACCGCGGCAAAGTCGCTCCAAAATCAAGGTGATGCTGACAGTTTTTTTTGACT
This sequence comes from Oegoconia quadripuncta, assembly GCA_949316235.1. Taxonomy (NCBI): domain Eukaryota; kingdom Metazoa; phylum Arthropoda; class Insecta; order Lepidoptera; family Autostichidae; genus Oegoconia; species Oegoconia quadripuncta. The sequence continues at coordinate 4,487,382 of OX438752.1, forward strand.
ACCGTGGTGTGGTTCACTCCGAATTCCTTCCAGAGGGAGAAACAGTGAATAAAGAATATTATTTAGGCGTCATGAAGCGTTTGCGTGAGAGTATCCGCCGAAAACGTCCAGATTTGTGGCAACACAACTCATGGATGCTGCACCATGATAATGCACCATCACACACAGCCATTATAGTGAAAGAGTTTTTAGCGAAAAATTCAACAAAAGTTCTCGACCAAGCACCGTATTCACCTGATATGGCTCCGTCTGACTTTTTTTTTATTTCCCAAGTTAAAATTACCACTTCGAGGAAAACGTTTTGAGTCGATAGAAGCCATAAAAGAAAATTCGCTGAATGAGCTAAAGGCCATACCGCAAATAGCCTATGAAAAATGTATGGAAGACTGGGTGAAGCGGTGGAGATGTTGTATTGCAAGCGATGGGGCCTACTTTGAAGGCGATAAAATAAATTTAGATGAATAATTTGTATTTTTTGTTTTATTGACAAATTCCCGATACTTAGTACACTGAATGTATATCGACAGTGAAAAGTCGAGCGTGTTAGAATCGGGGCCCCGGACATTTTTGTTTGTTCTTTCTTTATTGTTAATATATGCTGTAACTAGGATAAAAGAATATATCGAAAAACTGCATGATATCCTGAGAAAACGAACGTTTGTATTATGCCGGCCGTGACGAATACCAATCGCCCCCGTGGTCAATGATTTCAATATGTTTTTTTGTAAATTGGTGTCTTTATGTCCCTTTTTACTTTCCAGACAGACCCGGCATGCTGGACCTGAAGGGCAGAGCCAAATTCGATTCGTGGAGCAAGAGGAATGGACTGTCGAAAGAGGAAGCGCAGAAGGCCTACATTGCGAAAGCAGAAAGCCTTATCTCTTCCATTGGTCTTCAGTAATACGCATTAATATTCAGGTCCGCTGTTTTCTCTTTCACTCTCACAAATGTATTGTTTGTGAGAATGAAATAGTAACAACGCAATGGCCAAAGACAAAGAGGGTTTGCGGAGAGTAGAACTATGAATTAAAATTTGAAAAATAATTAACAAAATTGACTTCAACGGGTTTCTTGTGTGTCGTTTTCTATCTCAGGAGAGTAACATAGATTTGGAGGAATTACTACTATCGGGAGGGATACCCACCAAAACCCCGCGGTGACCTTCCTCGGCGGTAGGGAAGAACTGGGAACGCATAGCTGCTCCAGGTCCCCCCCCCTGCCCTCCCTCCCCTCACAAGGGGAGGCCCGTTCCCGCAGGGCGCTGTCGGGCCTCACACCGCGATCAGCGAGCGATATGAGGCGCGATAGAGCCCGTTGCGACGACATCCACCCGGTAGCAACGGGGGGCGTCATCCTCTCCCGGGTCGCGTCCGACGACTACATCGCCCCGAGAGGAAGTCGCCCGCGACCCTCTGGCGAGGTGCAGGGGGGCTAGCCGCATCAGTAGTAAGCCTAAGTAACAGTACAAGAACCGATTCATATATGTCGGAGTTGCGCGGTAACATTAGAATACCTACATGTCGATCGAGCTTCTTGTAGAAGTCAGTATAAAAACATCGATATCAAGTTATACATGGTATGGCCCTCTATTTATCATTGGTCATTGACAGTCCGGACCGCACAATTAGACGCGGCATTTGCCCGCCATTTTTCTCAACGCGCGCAATTGCCGTGTCTTGAAAATAACATATTTGCAACGGCAAATAGAACGATGAAATCACGCTCTGATTGTCGATGGCAAATTTGTTCTTTTTTTTTTAATGAGCGGATAGTGCAGGGTGCTGTTTCGTACAGAAATTTACATGACGATAGGAATAACACGTGTTTAGATTAGATAGGTGTGTTTGATTGACATGTGTATGTCATTGGAGATTGTTTGGTCAATGTCTAAAACGAACTACGATCCTTTTAATTGTTATTTATTGTTTTGTTTGATATCATCACATTTGTACAAGTGTATACGTTTTACGAAATCAATTAAAATCATGGCTATAAATTGTAAAAATCCTTTTCGAAAATGGCCGTCCGTCTCATTAAAAATAGCTTATATGGTATAGGTATTTAGGTATACTTTCGGGTGTAAAACATCACATAATGTAAGGATAACGTTTTTATTGATATTTTTTTTCAAATCACAAATCCGGGGTGCTCTAAAACTAACCTAATTTATTGTTTATGAACGTTGCATTTTTCTTTGTTAACTATGTTTTGTACCTACAATACCTCACAGTGAAATAAATCCTTTGGGTACAGACTGATTATTTTTATTTTTATCCATTTAACCGCCTCCGCGGCTTAATGTAAACAACATTGAGTTTACGATTCGAAGGTCGCGGTTCGATCCCCAGCGGGGTATATATTTAGTACTCGGTTTGGTTGGTGGTAAATGTCCGCCTGGCTAGCTACCATGTTAATAGCATTGTGTTCCGGCTGTCAGAGATAAGATAGCCAGTCCCCCAAATAAGATGGGGTTTCCGGGTCAGTACGCTACCACCTTCGGCCTCATCTTCACTTAACATCGTGTGTGTGATTGAGGTCATGAGGTCAAGTGCTAACCCGTTGGGCAAAAAAAAGATTTCTACTATAAAAATAGAATCCCTTCCCGTGGGTGTCGTGAAAGGCGACTAAGGGACTAACCACCAAAAATCAACCTATGGATTTGCATGTTTTAACGGCGATGGGCTAACACGTGTGCATTTCTGTATATTTCGTAATGAAACATTTAGTGTCTGGAACACGCAATCACTGGTTGGGATATATCTGACCACCCCAATCTGGATAAACATCGTGACGTTATCTATGTCTAGTTTTTCAATTTGTTATATCAAATCATAAAACCATGTCAAATAATGCATTCTTTTATTTGAAGTCTCATGGATGGAACCAATCAATTCTTATGCCAAAAAACCATTTTCATATAAAGTACACTAAACAGAAAAATTAATTAGATAAAGTTGTTGATGTAGTGTGTATTCCATTCGCTAGTCGCTCGGCTGGCGCGCAATTTTCCTAAATCAGGCTCATTGAATGTTGACTGCTTAAAAAACTTATGCTAAAAATTAAGTTGATTCCGTAAATAGTAAAATAAAATTGAAATTCCACAATTTAGACTTAGCAAGGTTAGCACATCCTTTGTGGGACACAGCATACGCTTTTACAATAAAATACCAGAACATGTATTGAGTTTAACAGAGCAGAAATTTAAACGCCACATTAAAGAAACTCTGTGTAAGAAGGGTTATTACAGGATAGATGATTATTTAGGCGATAAGGAGGTCTGGTGTTAGCTGGTCGTTATGTTAATTGCTATTGTTTTGTAATATGTAATATTAAAATGTAATATTATTGTAAAGATGGAAACAAATTGAAAAGATGTGTTGTTGCGGAGTTTCTTGTCGCTTCTTCTCCCTAACTATAACACCTTGCGAAGCGATGTAGTTTTAAAAAAAATAATAACATATTGACTTTCAATAAGTGATATTTTTGTATCCTACATTGAATAAAATATTTTTGATTTGATTTGATTTTGGTTCAAGACAATCTAGTTCAATTATATTAGGTAATAGTGAGTCCAATACATTGTTTTTATTATTGTTATGCAATTTAAGGTCTTAGCATACGTGACGGGTAATTTCTCGGACGGAACGGAGACGGGACGGGTATAGTTCCTAACGTGAAAGTGGTTTTACACATACGTACAGTGACGGTGTTCAACGATAGTCGTGCTAGTGCTGCAACCATATTTCAGCACAAAATGTTCGATTTTACTTTTGAAGAACTAGCAATGGTTGCCGTAGCATTAGATGAAGAAGATGCCATAACGATGTTTTTTCTATTGCCGTCCCGTTCCGCCCGTGTTTCTCGCCACGTGTATTTTATTGCTATGTTTTCAAATGCAACGATGTCAAAAAATCGTCCCGTTCCGTCCGGCACGAGAATAAACACGTCACGTATGTTATGTAAGACCTTAATCATTCTGCACGTAGTATTGGCGGTTCAGCTGCTATGGAGCTACTGCAGTGCCAGTAGACATACATTTAAATGTGGGCCGATCCCGGCGGCACTGCAATGCCGGGCCGACCCGCGACGGGAGTGGAGCGAGCCCCGAACATCCCGTCTGGTCACAAAAATCAGTTTAATATACTGGTCCCTCAGTGAGGGAACTTTCAGATATTAAGCTGAAAAGAACAGATACTACACTTTGATCTTAGCCAAAAGGCCGAGAAGCGATACAGAAATAAATGCATTGGGGAAGGTCATCAAACGTTAGAAAATCTTAACACCGCGATGTAGAAATTAGTGACTGCTAACACAGCGACATCTAGCGAAATAATTACGAACACAATGTAAGAGCTAAACAGTACGGACAACGACCGCGGCGCGACTTACTATACAATTAAATCTACTACGAGTTTATTACCCGAATCAGGTAATGTTACAGAGGATCATCCCAGACAGAGTAGGTACCTTTTATACCGGATTTGTTTTTTTACCGTAAGGAAAAAAATAGGGCATATTAGCTAAGTGAAATAGAAGATATTGGCGTAGATAGTGCGGCCGGAGATTGATATGCGGCTGGTGTGATTTGTAGGGTCTATCATTCGAAATTAATCTTATTCCGCAATCGCTATTTTCATCTTCGGAATACTAAGCGTGGGGAGGGATTCCACCTGTATGTAGTTAACATAACGAACATTCGCACTAAGAAGTTCAACTCTTCATTCATAATGCGAACAGCCAAGGCATGGAATTCCCTTCCAGCGTGAGTCTTTCCTTAATCCTACAACCAGCAGGGTGAGTAGGCATCTACTGAGATCGCGTGCTCAATCTTCGGCCACTTTCCATCAGGTGAGACAGTGGTCAAACGCGTATCCAGTCAAGCATAAAGAAATTGGGAGTTCAGCCAAATATGTTTAGATTATAGTAAATTATAAAAGAAAGTACGTTATTACAATGTCATGGGTTGTGTGCTATTTTATTACGGACTAAACAATGTCGCAAAATTAAATTCTATGTATGAACATTCCCGATGGCGCGCGGGGGCTCGGGCGCATTGCCGCATGCCGTGGGGAAGCCGCGAGGAGCAATCGGCGCACTGGCGTGTGGCGAGGCCGCGAGGGGGCTCGGGCGCACAGCCGTGGGGAAGCCGCGAGGAGCGGTCGGCGCACTGGCGTGTGGCGAGGCCGCGAGGGGGCTCGGGCGCACTGCCGTGGGGACGCCGCGAGGAGCGGTCGGCGCACTGGCGTGTGGCGAGGCCGGTAGGGGGCTCGGGCGCACAGCCGTGGTGAAGCCCTCTCGGCGACTCTCAGCACATCCGTAACGTTGTTTTTCTGAGCCGAACGCCAGTGCGCCGAAGCCGCGTGGTCGCCTCGGGTGAGCACACGTGGCTAATGTCTAATTTTGTGTTAGCAGTCACCGTGTTAGTAAGTCCATTAATCTATTAGAAACTCCTTTGTCAAATTGTGGTCTACCTAACCCATTTATCAAACTTGTAAGGGTAGGTACGGCCATATTTTGGACAAAGGCGGCTTGCCTTAGGGTTAATGATTCCAACTACCAGGGACTTGGGCTAGGTTTTTTTTGTGACGTTATTGAAATTTGTTTTCCTTCATTCCCACAGCCTGTGAAAAGTTACTACTGAACATAAGTCTTTTCCATCGACCGATATACATCAATTTCCATGGGAGGTATTGCCCTAAGCGCTACTCTGTACAGATGGACGTTTGCAGATTATATGCTGCTACTGCTGCCCATTGCTGTTCTATGCTGTTATGCTCAGGGTCGTTTAGTCATCACCCAGTACCCACGAGAAGAGAACGTTAAAACTGGAAACTGCTGGAAACCATATGGCACTGCACATTATATAAGTATATCTTCATTATATTATCTAATATTTTTGATAATCAGTTAGACTGAAACAATGTTTGTCAATAAGGTTTCAACAATTTGTTATACCCAATTTTTAGCGGTAAGTTAGCTTTAGAAAAATTATAAATATTTTATTCCTATTATAGGCGACAGATATATAAGTTTGTAGGTAGGTAGGTGGGGTAGTAATAGACGAATAATATAAGGGTAGTAAGTAAATACGAATATGTTTTTTAAAATGGCGTACGAAAATATTTCTTCAGAAACGCCTGCAAGTTCGAAGCAGCTACTGTGTCTAGCTAAAGAAATTGCTTTAATGTTACAAAAGTTTAGTTGGTGGTAGAGCCTTTTAGATGTCCGCCTGGCTGGCTACCACCATCTTAGCTAAATCTATCGTCAAGCAGCAATGTTAACATTGCTTAGGCGTACGAAAATATTTCTTCAGAAACGCCTGCAAGTTCGAACCAGCTACTGTGTCTAGCTAAAGAAATTGCTTTAATGTTACAAAAGTTTAGTTGGTGGTAGAGCAGTAACTTATTAGTAATCTGTGGTAGAGCCTTTTAAATGTCCGCCTGGCTGGCTACCACCATCTTAGCTAAATCTATCATCAAGCAGCAATGTTAACATTGTTGTGTTCCGGTTGTCAGACATAAGATAGCCAGTCCCCCAAATGTGTTGGGGTTTCCGGGTCAGTACGCCTTTCGTTGTACACGTGTCCGTAACTTTAGGTGGACATCGAGGATATTCCACAGCAGATTCTTGTGAGATATCAACCGATCTGGGACAAATTTGATCGGCGTGCCGACGCTTGTTACTCTCGGTGTCCACTCGGTGTACTTACAACATATGAATATCTATGTGTTCGCCTAGATATTACGGCTGGTTTCCACTGTAATTCATTTCTAGTACGAATATAGACTCCATCTCCGGCATTGTAATTCGGTGTTTGATCTTCAGAATTTATATTAGCCTTAATTTGCTTATACTGTAGCGACCTTTTCATATTAGGACGAGCATTATCAAGGATGCATGTCAACCTACGCCCAAACATCATCTCGGACGGAGGCTTACCCGTACTATTGTGTGGTGTGTTGCGATAGGTGAATAGGAAGCGCTGCAGACGCTTGTATAAATTGACTCCATCATCCTCACTCGAGTACATCCTTGTCTTAAATGTACGTACCAGACGCTCAGCAAGTCCGTTGGTTTGAGGGTGATACGGTGAAGATGTGATATGTTGAATGCCTTTGTTTTTGCAGTAAGTTTTAAATTCTTGTGAAGTAAATTGGGGTCCATTTTCAGAAACTATTAACTGTGGAAGTCCAAATGTTGTAAAAATATCATCAAGGTTCTCACAAAGCTTAGCTGTCGGTGCCGTTTTATTCCACACGAATAGAGGTATTGAGCAACCAATCGCGTACGCATCGAGGAAACTAAGACCTGCGGAAAGCAAATACTCAGTAATAGACCGCGAGGCCTTAGCTATTTTCTTCGGTGTCAGGAAGTTTGACCAATATCTGCGAGGTACTAAATTCATCTTGGTAACTGACCATAAGCCGTTAATTCATCTGTTAGGCACTAATCGCAATTTGCCAAAACTGGTCAATAACCGATTGGTAAGATGGGCACTCTTGATAGGCAGTTATGATTATGAAATTGCATATACGAAGGGGGAGAACAATATACTAGCGGACTGTCTATCTCGAATGCCTAACCCACAGGAACAGCCTTGTAAAGATGAAATGTTCATTCACAAGATTGACGCTCGTTTGTACAACGATAAAGCACTCACACAGGATGTCATATATGAGTTAACAAAAAAAGATCATGTGTTAAAGGATGTTTCTAGACATATCAAGACTAATTGGCGTGAACATCAATATTCTAACGATCTGAAACCGTACTATAGGAAACGCAGTGAACTGTCTTTAGAAGAGAACATTGTCATGTGGCAAGGTAGGATTGTAATGCCTGATGATTTCAGATATAAGACGTTGAAGTACCTTCACATGGGACACCCAGGCACATCTGCCATGAGAGCTCTTGCTCGTTTCTACGTATGGTGGCCGTCAATGGAAGACGATATTGAGTCTTATGTAAAACGCTGTCGTAAATGTCAAGAAAACAGACCAAATAACCCGGACTTACCAGTTTTCTCGTGGTCAGTGCCAGACAAAGTCTGGGAGAGACTCCACGTAGATTTTGCAGGGCCATTTGTCACCTTCGACCTCATCTTCACTTAACATCAGGTGTGATTGAGGTCAAGTACCAACCCGTTATGCATAAAAAAAAGTCGGCACAAAAAAATACGTATCTGTATTTTAATTTATAAGTACAAAAAAATTATCACACTTCACTTAAATTTAAATCTTAATAAATCGCTTCAGTTTAAATAGCCAATAATTCCACAAGCCACAGCAGGCCCTGAAGTGCCAGTGAGAGCACTATCTTCTGTGCCAGCCCTACCATAGTCATCCTCTGCTTTCGAAATAGCCAAAGATCTGCCAACTATGGATCGTGGGCCTGCCAGAGATATGAGATGGTCGACAATCTTGAGGTTTAAGGTTCCTTCTTCCGCCTTGATGTTACCGAGGTCGCCGACGTGACGGATGTGATCACGTGGCCCGCCATGACGACCCTGTCAACATAGGCTGCATAAGGAAGTGCCTTGGTCATTGTCTTTGGGTTTTTACTTGAGAGATGTGTTATCTGGCTTTTTGGCGGGATCTCGGCGAGTGAAGTTGCATTTTTCTTTATAATTATTATAATTTGTGCACTCTAACTTTTGAAGCTTAATAATGGCAGAATATTGTGCAGCAAACGTTAGTGATGGTGTACAAGTGAAAGGAAGTGTAAATTAAAGTGCGTAACGAAGCTTTCGGGTTCCCACAAGAAGCCGCCAAAATCTTTTGTAAAGCATTCTGCCACTTTACTGAAGAATGACTAGACTGTATACGAGGAATTACTTGTTTTGCCTGAGACTGACTTATAAACTGAAGAAATAAGAGAAATAAAATTTTTCACTCGAAACTGGCAGTAATGTTCCTCGACAGTGAGGTTGACTGGTTGCCATCCTCAAAAATAAGAAGAAGAAGAAGATGTGTTATCTGTATTAGGTATATATTATTATACTTTAATTACTGATCAACGTCTTGTCCTCCAAAATATCTGCACTGCTTATGCTAATGTTGCGCAGTTTCTTGTCGCTTTTTCTCCCTAACCATAACACCTTGTGAAGCGATGTAGTTTAAAAAAAAATAACATGTTGACTTTCAATAAGTGATATTTTTGTATCCTACATTGAATAAAATATTGGTCTCTATGAAATTGGAGTTTTTTTTCCTCGTTAATCATATGTACCAATTCCTGCGATTTTCAAAGCTATATCCAAATTTGTTTTTATTTGGAAAATGGAATATTATTTCAAGGTTTCACATGAAATATTTTTAATTTCTGGGCTAAATAACATAATATAAACAATTTGAACAGAGCCCTTTTCATGTGCTTCCCATAATCATTTCTTAGATTCGCTGAAACTTTTATAAAGCGGTTACTTTTAAAAATTAACATACAAATAATACACACAAAGTTTAGCTAAATTTGGATTTGTCGTTCCCAAAAAAAAAAATCAAAAATGTTTGTATGGAGAAAACATCTCTATGGTATCTCCGAGGTATGGGCTCTATACTCGTCCCTTACCTACCTGCCCTTAGTCCATCCGCCATTTTGCGGGAGCCGCCGCCCGTGTGCGGTTTTCTCTTCGTAAGTTCTTATGTGTTATTGTATTGTTTGTATATGGAATTTCTAAGTACGTTCGTTAAACCCTTCATTAGCCTGCCCCTAGCGATACTTTCTCGTGCTGACACAAATGTCAATAAAGACACAAAGAATAACACTTCACTGCCCCGCAAGCGTGTAACCCAAAGGTGACACGTAACTTTGTCACGTCCTTTTTCAAGATGCGTAGTCATCCCCGGGTCTTCTGATTTAATAAACTCTTTCACTAGTTTGTTGCGGGATTGCTCCGCTGCAGATTAGCTCTCGCATAAGGGACAGATAAGTACGCGGGGTTGAATCTGCGTTACGGGAAAAGGCCCTAAAGATATATACGTTGCGGGCGACATGCAAAAGGATAAGGCAGGTCCGACAATTTGGTAAACATCGCTAGAACAGAGATCTTTGGGGAGGCCTTTCAGTGGACGTCTTTCGGCTGATATGATGATACATACCCTCTAGATATAGCTGTCACAGTGTCTCACCACTACACAATCATCGTCAGTCCGAAAACATCCGCCTTCCCTCGTGTATGAGGGAGTATAGTACACCACGCTGGCCCAATGCGGGTTGGGGACTTCACATGCCTTTGAATTTTTATTTCTCAGGCATGCAGATTTCCTCACGATGTTTTCCTTCGCCGCTTAAGAGCAGACGGATAAATGCACATAAGTAATTAAATTGACTTAATTGATTGAATTGATTAAAAAGTCATAATTTATTTTTATCTTTATCTTTATCTTTATGTTTGTGTGATGAATACGGACATTGTGTACCCGAGTTATGGATGTTTTCATTTATAATAAGTATTTATTTATAAAAAAAATATGTTTTTATGTAGTATACCAACCATCTGGTATCCACAACACAAGCCTATAGTTGCTTAGTGTGGAACTAGATGGCGCTGTGTGTATGTCTAAAAAAAATGATACTTACGTAATACGCAATGAAATGTGGACCAATGTCCTTGCAGTTGTCGTGAACGTTCCCGGATTGGTGTACATGCACCCCGTGCAGTCCAGAGGTCAAGCCCGTGATATTGCCTTCGACAGTCACCGGGCCGTTCGGCACTATCTGGGTGAACACCAGCTCGCCACCCACTCCTGATTCCTCGTCAGGCTGAAGGTGGACTATAGCTTGCAGGCCTGGCGCTGAACGTGGTGCCTGGAAATAGTGTGATAAGTTGTTATAAATCTGTATAGGTACCTACCTTTTAAATTTGTGGGATACAACCTTCCAATCTATTTCCGTAGTGTTCCGGTAAGATCATAGTCCGAGGGGAGAGAGAGAGTGGTGAGGAGCATGACGTCAACTCGACAAATCTTCTAGAACTTCAAGGATTACAAAAAATAGTAAATGCCTTGCAATGAAATCAAAAACATTCATTGTATTTAAAATTATATAATAAGTAATAATTTTAAATGCAAATGTGACAATGCCCTGTGACGGAATAGAAACAACTCATCTCTTCCCGTGGGTATCGTAAAATATGACTAAGGGCGTTTATACCAAAAAATAAATAAAGACCGGTGTGCGTGTTTCAACGGCACTCTCACCACCGTTGATGTTGTTTCTCAAACGCTTTTGTATGGGATATCTCTGACCATCCAATTTGGGATCTGGAAGTTGGGGTCGTGAAGTTATGTACTTTCCATTTTAGATAGAGTCCATAATCGTAGTTGACTAGGTACAGATTCGCACTGTTTCAGTGGATTTCAATTGTAGTCTTTTTTTTTAATGCACAACGGCTTCGCAATTGACCGAAAATGTGGGTGGACGCGTACTGACCGGGAAACGCCAAATTATTTGTGGAACTGGCTATCTTATCTTTGACAACCGGAACACACTGTGCTATAAAATAATAATATGGTTATGTACTAATATATAATTGTGTTATAAGGTTTCTATGCTATATGGTGACAGAGTCGACGTTGCACCCATGAGATAGAAAAAAACCACATTGAAGTGGAGTATGTTATTACTTTTTTCAATTCTGATGTTCGGTGAAGGTAGTGCCGGAAGATGGATTGGCTATCTTATCTCAGACAATCAAAAGATAACAATGTTATCAATTGTTGCTTGACAACAGAATTTAGATAAGATGCTAGCCAGGTGGACATTTAAAATGCCATACCTCCAACCAAACCCAGTACCAAACATGTACCCCGCTGGCGATCGAACCCGCGGCCTCCGATTCGTAAACCGTATGTTGTTTTCACTGAGCCATGGAGGCGGTTAAGCTTATATTCGAATGTCAGACTCATCCAATTGGAAGATACTCAAATCGTGATTATCTTGTGTCTAACGTCAATTGGCAGCCATGCTTGGCAATTAGGGGTCCTTGGTGAGGCTCCATAAGACTGTAGACGTCAGTTATCATCATTATTGGCACGCGAGGATGGTAAAAAATTAAACACAGCAAGAGATAAAAGCTATATTGTTGACTTTAATGATTCACTAACATCTCTTTTATTTGCTGTATGTTTGATTTAATTAGAGACACGATAAATAGAGTTGTAATTTATAGTTACAACCAGCTGTTGCCTGCGGCTTCGTTCGCGTCTGACATTTATTACCCTTTGCCGTCCAGTGGCGCCAAAATTGGCAAAATTTAGATTAAAAAAAATACAGAATAGGTATATCAGAAACATTGCTGTGACCTGCTCTCGTGAGGCCTAAAAGTTAATTCAAAATCAAAATCAAAAATATTTTATCAATGTAGGATACAAAAATATCACTTATAGAAAGTCAACATGTTATTTTTTTTTTAAACTACATCGCTTCACAAGGTGTTATGGTTAGGGAGAAGAAGCGACAAGAGACTCCGCAACAACACATCTTTTCAATTAGTTTCCATCTTTACAATAATATTACATTTTATATTACATATTACAAAACAATAGCAATTAACATAACGACCAGCTAACACCAGACCTCCTTATCGCCTAAATAATCATCTATCCTGTAATAACCCTTCTTACACAGAGTTTCTTTAATGTGGCGTTTAAATTTTTGCTCTGTTAAACTCAATACATGTTCTGGTATTTCATTTATTAATATAAATGATATCCATGGGTAAATAGAAGTATGGGCGACTGCCCTAGCAATGTATAAACATTATACTTAGTAACATATAATGCTGAATATTATATTCTCGGGAGTCAGACTAATGAATGAGCAGTAATTGTACTTGTTAAAATTTTTTCAGATGTATTTATTTATAATTTACGAATAGTGTTGCCATCCGTCCGGGTAAAGTCGAAACTTTTGGCTTTGACGTCTTGTCCGGCTAAATTTAACTTTTTATTTTCTTACTTTGACAAAAAAATATTAAATAAGTTGACCTAATCTAAGTTTCTGCTAAATGTAAATAAACTAAATGCTAATACAGATTAAAATTTTCTTTTTTTTTATTCCTGGTAAGGCATTGGTGTGCCACTTAAAAATTAAAAACTAAGGAAAAAAAGGAGTTTTCATATTGGGAAACAATTTGGAAGACAAGAGGAAAAGATCAGGATCGTGGTAAATAACAGATAAATAAAAATAAGAGGCAAAGGAAAGTTATAGTAATACGTTGTTATAAAAATGTATTTTATTCATATTTTAGTTACAGCCTTTTTTAGCGCCCGGCCTTAGGATCCAAAATTTCTCGGCTTTTTTAGGGGCAAAATCCGCATAACTTATTTTTGGAGATGGCAACGCCACTTATTTATGACTTAGGCACGTAATAGTGTCATACTAATGATTGACTCATTACCTTAGAGACAAACTACGACCAATTATAGTATCCGTTGAAATTATTCGCGCTTGTAAGTGGCCACCTCAAATTAGCAGGACGTCATGCATCGCTAACGCAGGGGCACAGTTGCTAGTTGCATGTTGTCGCACGACTTGCCGCGAAAGACGGTGTCATGCCCCCGGCAAAACTAATTCACATGAATAAACAACAATGAGAAACATGCCTGATGACGTCCTTTTGGTTTTTAATTTACCTGAAATTTATGCCGTATGGTGAGTTTTTCAAATGGCCGTGCATGGCCTACTAATTCACATGATAAAACAACAATGAGAATCATGCCCGATGAATTCATTTTGGTTTTTAATTTACCTGAAATTTATGGCGTATGCAGGTGAGTTTTTCAAATGGCCGTGCATGGCCTACTAATTCACATGATAAAACAACAATAAGAAACATGCCTGATGACGTCATTTTGGTTTTTAATTTACCTGAAATTTATGCCGTATACAGGTGAGTTTTTCAAATGGCCGTGCATGGCCTACTAATTCACATGATAAAACAACAATAAGAAACATGCCTGATGACGTCATTTTGGTTTTTAATTTACCTGAAATTTATGCCGTATACAGGTGAGTTTTTCAAATGGCCGTGCATGGCCTACTAATTCACATGATAAAACAACAATGAGAAACATGCCTGATGACGTCATTTTGGTTTTTAATTTACCTGAAATTTATGCCGCATACAAGTGAGTTTTTCAAGTGGCCGTGCATGGCCTACTAATTCACATGATAAAACAACAATGAGAAACATGCCTGATGACGTCATTTTGGTTTTTAATTTACCTGAAATTGATGCCGTATATACAGGTGAGTTTTGCAAATGGCCGTGCATGGCCTACTAATTCACATGATAAAACAACAATGAGAAACATCCCTGATGACGTCATTTTGGTTTTTAATTTACCTGAAATTTATGCCGCATACAAGTGAGTTTTTCAAATGGCCGTGCATGGCCTACTAATTCACATGATAAAACAACAATGAGAAACATGCCTGATGACGTCATTTTGGTTTTTAATTTACCTGAAATTGATGCCGTATATACAGGTGAGTTTTGCAAATGGCCGTGCATGGCCTACTAATTCACATGATAAAACAACAATGAGAAACATGCCTGATGACGTCATTTTGGTTTTTAATTTACCTGAAATTTATGCCGCATACAGGTGAGTTTTTCAAATGGCCGTGCATGGCCTACTAATTCACATGATAAAACAACAATGAGAAACATGCCTGATGACGTCATTTTGGTTTTTAATTTACCTGAAATTTATGCCGTATACAGGTGAGTTTTTCAAATGGGCGTGCATGGCCAAATCCTTAACTATGAGGAATAGCTAAACTTCTGAAAGGTTCTCGGGCCCGATTTTAAAACTGCATCATTGGATGAATTGAACCCGTTGATTTTCAAAAAATAAAACACACACTGTATTATTGCTCTATTCGATAGTGGTGTCTATTCGGATGTACACCAACTAAACTAAACTAAAACCAGTTTTAGAGTAGTACTGTCTCTTTCTCCCTGGCACAGTACGATGCGACGGCATCACTCCAAAACTGGTTTTAGTTTCGTTTAGTTGGTGTACATCCGAATCGACACCAATGTCGCTAATAAAGAACGAATTCTGGGAAGTAATAACTACGGTAAACTCTTTGTACCCGACTGCGCGATGTATTGGAAGGATAATGTATTTATGACACGCACACAATTTATAACCGCCTCCGTGGCTCAATGTAAACAACATTGGGTTTACGATTCGGAGATCGCGGGTTCGATCCCCAGCGGGGTACTTGTTTAAGTACTCGGTTTGGTTGGTGGTAGAGCATTTTAAATGTCCGCCTGGCTAGCTACCACCATCTTTTCTAAATCTGCCGCTAAGTAGCAATGTTAATAGCATTGTTGTGTTCCGGTTGTCAGAGATAAGATAGCCAGTCCCCCAAATGTGTTGGGGTTTCCGGGTCAGTACGCTTCCATCTTCGACCTCATCTTCACTTAACATCAGGTGTGATTGAGGTTAAGTACAAACCCGTCGTGCATAAAAAAAAAAACCCTACACTTTTAGACACCTACATGCTCACTTATGCGTGCACACGCATTCGCACAACATCCTTTCTTTTTTGTTTCGTTTTTTTGTATAGGGGAAGGTAAGTACTGTCGCCTGAAATACAGGTTGCCCTAGCTTAGGAATCAGGGCTGCTACTGATTTGTTACATGCTTATAGGTCAAATAAAAGATTTTAGTGACGAAATTTCGTCATACATTGCTGGTAGGCTGCCGTATGCCGAATTAGACTCTGCATTTAGAATGGTGTAATAGGCCCTTTACCGTGAAACGTACCGTATTGTGATTTTTTTTTATTCTCTATGTATTATTATTGCCTCAATTTGTCCTTATCATTCAAAACTTGTGTGAAAAAACTGCGTCAAATTGATGACTATCATTCTTTTCACGACCGTTGACAGATTATTTATTAGTTATTACTGAGTGTTCAAGCCCCTTCCGTTGAGGAAGTTATCTTTTTAAGTGATAGGTGAACATCGTTCACGATCATTTAATAAGTGGGTACCTTGATGGCTGATGAGGTCACAGGTAGATTTAAACGTCCCTGATTAATGAGAGTAGGTAGTTTTATGTTTAAAAACGTTCGCATAAGAAATAGAACCAACATGCTAGGGTTTGTACTTGACCTCAATCACACCTGATGTTAAGTGAAGATGAGGACGAAGGTTTGAAGGTTTGACCCGGAAATCTAAATTGTATTTTAAAATCTGAAAACTTGGTGATCTATAGATCATATTCCATTATTTCCAGGATTATAATCCAGGTTTATCCTTTTTCAGACACCAGACTCTCCCAAACAAGTCACTTTTTTATGATGAAATTGGAACAATGTTATTAACATTGTAGTTTGGCGGCAGATTTAGATAATATCGTGAAGATCGTGATAGCTAGTCAGGCGTACATTTAAAATGCCCTACCACCACCACAAACATCGAACCTGCGACTTCCGATTCGTAAACCCTATGTTGTGTTATATGTTGGATGTACAGCGGCACACACATAATATTTGACGTTGCTGTACTTCTTATTATGGTTTTAGTTTGATTTTTCATATTTAAGATTTATGTGTATAGAGATATATAGGTACCTACACTCTAATGTCCATGACGTCATGTTCCTTGGCCGAAGCGTCCTTACTACATCGTGTCGCGAGCTCGTGATACTCCATCATGCTTATCCGATGATGCAGAAGCAGTCACACGATGCTGTATACATTGTCAGGTCACGGCTATCGTGTTTTATTACGACTCTATATTACCATTAAATATACAACATCTTAGAAACAGGTGTGGCCATTTTTTACGGAGTGATTCTAACCAACAATTATAATATAAAAACTTTAATTTGTTTATATTTGTAACCACCGACAAAAACGAGGGGTATAATGTGTTTGACGGCGTTGTGTTTGTGTCCAGTCTTTGTCCGGATGTATCTAAGTAATGCTTGGTCCGATTTGTTTAAGTAATGGGTTTGGTTGGTGGATAACCTCACGATGTTTTCCTTCGCCTTTCAAGAGCAGTCGGATAAAAAAAAAAACTCATTGGTACATGGTCTCCCTAGGAATCGAACTCGGAGCTCGTAAATTGGGAGAACGCGTCGTGACCGCTGAGCCAGCGATTCTCCACGTTTTTTTATATAAATCAGAATTTGTGTCATGTTTTTACTGTTTTACATCTGGTAACCGCTTCCGTGGCTCAATGTAAACAACATTGGGTTTACGATTCGGAGGTCGCGATTCGATCCCCAGCGGGGTACATGTTTAAGTACTCGGTTTGGTTGGTGGTAGGACATTTAAATGTCCGCCTGGCTAGCTACCATCATCTTATCTAAATCTGCCGCCAAACAGCAATGTTGATAGCATTGCTGTGTTCCGGTTGTCAGAGATGAGATAGCCAGTCGCCCAAATATAATGGTATGTCTGGGTCAGTACGCTTCCACCTTCCACCCCATCTTCACTTAACATCAGGTGTGATTGAGGTCATATACAATGCAGGTGTGGGCAGTAGCGTTATTGGTGCTGAGCACTTAAATCTGCGATCTCCAACCAGCCTGCTCAGCGTGGGGATTAGGGCAAATCCTCCCATGAACAGCTATGCAAAACGGGCAATGAAAGATGCTTATGTAACTTTAACCAGTTGATGCTGATGAGAATTTCCTTCACTCTTGTTCAATAAAAGTTATATAAGTAATATAATTAAATTAAATTAAAAATGTTTATTTCTTTTTCTACATACACATTAAATTCATAATGTTGAGACTTCCTTGTAAGTATAGGTAATATCTGTGGCAGGAAGCCTCGCTCCTCCATAACGAACTTTTATTTAAATGAGAGATAATTACAAAAGAAGTATAAGTTATAAAGAAACATGTCCTTGTTGGTGAAATGTGTGTGCATGAGTTAGCATGTGTGTGTGTGTGTGTATATATGTGGGTGCGTGTGTGCGTGTGTGAAATAGAAGGGGCGCGTGTGTTAGCTTGTATCTGTGCACGCCCTTCGACATAGTCTTGCGTTCATGGAGCCGATTCTCAGTTCATGCGGGATATCTCTAATTCGAGATAATGTCTAATCGTGGAATGTGGATTAAAAATGTCACAAAAATATCTATGATACGAAAGAAACGTATTCTCGCGGTCGCTAGAGATAAAATGTCACGAACTATTGGGATGTCGATCTAAGTTACGTTCCGTTTTATCGATTGTGTTTAGTCGTAATCGAGATCAACGAATCCAGCCTTATATAATAGGTTCTGAAATATAAGACTTAACCGACTTCATTTCAGAGTATAAATAAACTACAAGGTATTGCTTTATTATTGAAATCTAACGAAAAAGATTCCACAGAATGACTGGTTTGTTAAACAAATCCGCGTAAAACGTAACTCAAGCAAGTGTCAATCTGACATAACCAAGTCCTTCGACAATCGGATTTTTTTTTTAAAAGCATTATCCCGCATTTCATATGGGTCTTGGCGCCATAGGCGTTGTCTACGAGGAAACTCTGCCAAGATTCGAGCTTCTTCTACGACATCACCAATAAATGAAGATATAAAATTGTCAACTCCTATTACTTCGTCACCTAACATTGTCGAATTTGTCGATTTAAGAGCTAAATAAATGGCACTTAGACGATAAATCACACAAAAACCCAACACTTTTCCAATACCAAACTGGCAGAAAGAAATGTCACTACGATACCTACGATTTAACGATTAGAGATCCAATGTCGACTGATATTTACCACTCGTTGTAAGTCGAGCGCTGGGAATAGACAATTCTCTAACGTGACATTTTGAGAATACGAAAATTCTGTTTCATTCGACATTCGCCATTTTATTTCGAGATATGTCGAATGCGACATAATGTCTATTGCGCGAGAATCGCCCCCCAGGAGCCTGATTCTCACATACTCGAGATTTCAATGTCGAACGACATTAATAGGTTTGTCACTTTTACACACGTATATAAGTGTGAAAGAGATAGACATGCCAATGTCTATCGATAGACAAATGTCGAGTGTGCGAGAATAGGGGTCCTGGGCCCTGATTCTCACATACTCGAGATTTCAATGTCGAACGACATCAATAGGTTTGTCACTTTTACACACGTATATAAGTGTGAAAGAGATAGACATGCCAATGTCTATCGATAGACAAATGTCGAGTGTGCGAGAATAGGGGTCCTGGACCCCGATTCTCGTGCGTTCGAGATTTCACTGTCGATAGACATTGGTATAACTATCTCTTTCGAACTAATAAGGGCGTGCAAAAGTGACAAACCTATGGATGTCTATCGACTGTAAACGTCGATCGTGCGAGAAAATCGCTTTTGCACATGCATGTAAGTGTGGAAGAAATAGACATACCAATGTCTATCGGCAGTGATATGTCGAATGCGCGAGAATTGGGGTCCTGGACCCCTATTCTCGCACACTCGACATTTGTCTATCGATAGACATTGGCATGTCTATCTCTTTCACACTTATATACGTGTGTAAAAGTGACAAACCTATTGATGTCGTTCGACATTGAAATCTCGAGTATGTGAGAATCAGGCCCCAAGACCCCAATTCTCGCACACTCGACATTTGTCTATCGATAGACATTGGCATGTCTATCTCTTTCACACTTATATACGTGTGTAAAAGTGACAAGCCTATTGATGTCGTTCGACATTGAAATCTCGAGTATGTGAGAATCAGGGAGCAGGAGCCTGATTCTCACATACTCGAGATTTCAATGTCGAACGACATCCATAGGTTTGTCACTTTTGCACGCCCTTATTAGTACGAAAGAGATAGTTATACCAATGTCTATCGACAGTGAAATCTCGAACGCACGAGAATCGGGGTCCTGGGCCCTGATTCTCGCGCATTCGACATTTCAATGTCGAACGACATCCATAGGTTTGTCACTTTTGCACGCCCTTATTAGTTCGAAAGAGATAGTTATACCAATGTCTATCGACAGTGAAATCTCGAACGCATGAGAATCGGGGTCCAGCGAGCCGATTCTCAGTTCATGCGAGATATCTCTAATTCGAGATAATGTCTAATCGTGGAATGTCGATTAAAAATGTCACAAAAATGTCTATGATACGAAAGAAACGTATTCTCGCGGTCGCTAGAGATAAAATGTCACGAACTATTGGGATGTGGATCTAAGTTACGTTCCGTTTTATCGATTGTGTTTAGTCGTAATCGAGATCAACGAATCCAGCCTTATAATAGGTTCTGAAATATAAGACTTAACCGACTTCATTTCAGAGTATAAATAAACTACAAGGTATTGCTTTATTATTGAAATCTAACGAAAAAGATTCCACAGAATGACTGGTTTATTAAACAAATCCGCGTAAAACGTAACTCAAGCAAGTGTCAATCTGACATAACCAAGTCCTTCGACAATCGGATTTTTTTTTTAAAAGCATTATCCCGCAATTCATATGGGTCCTGGCGCCATAGGCGTTGTCTACGAGGAAACTCTGCCAAGATTCGAGCTTCTTCTACGACATCACCAATAAATGAAGATATAAAATTATCAACTCCTATTACTTCGTCACGTTACATTGTCGAATTTGTCGATTTAAGAGCTAAATAAATGGCACTTAGACGATAAATCACACAAAAACACAAACACTTTTCCAATACCTATAAAATAAAAAATAGTGCAGACGTAGTAAAGACTACTTGGAAAATTATAAATAGCGAAACTGGAAAAGTCAAGCCTCGCAACATCGATATTAGACTAAAAATTAATGATCAAATTTTAATAACACATTTAGAAGTTGCAGAAGCTTTTGAAAAATTCTTTACCAATATTCCAATTTCGACTACAAATTCTCTTAATTCATGTCCTACACTCGCTGAATCGCTACTTAAACAAAATGTGGAGATTTGTAATTCTCATTTTAAATTTCATCACATAAGTCCTGTAGACATTATAAAAGCATTTAGATCTCTAGACAAGAAAAAGACTGTCGACCTTTACGGTTTATCAGTAAAAATTATTAGTGCCATAATTGATTGTGTGTCACCACACTTAGCTTGTATTTTTAATAAATGTATTGATGATGGCATATTTCCTGATTTGATGAAACAGAGTAAAGTTATACCTTTATTTAAAGCCGGTGGTACAACAGACCCCTCTAATTTTAGACCTATATCAATACTACCGACTCTCAGTAAAATCTTTGAAAAAATCATATTAATTCAGTTATCGGCTTATTTTTATAGTAACGATTTGTTGTCACATAAACAATTCGGTTTTACTAGGGGCCGCTCGACAACCGACGCAGGTGTCGAGCTCTTACAACATATTTTTGAAGCTTGGGAAGATTCTCGGGATGCAATAGGAGTATTCTGCGACTTGTCCAAGGCATTTGATTGCGTTCATCATGACACCTTAATCAGGAAATTACGTCATTATGGTGTAACAGGCCGTGCTATTGACCTTTTGATTTCTTATATGAGTGGCAGAGTTCAGAGGGTTAATATCAGTGGCAACACATCGTCAGGGTCCACAGTCTGCATGGGCGTCCCACAGGGTTCCATACTCGGGCCATTTTTATTTTTAGTTTATATAAATGACTTGCCTAACCTTGTAAAGGATAATAAACATGAAATAGTATTGTTTGCAGATGATACCTCCGTATTATTTAAAGTAAATAGACAAAAATTAAGCTATGACGATGTGAACAATGCTATTTCTGAAGTAGTAGAATGGTTTACGGCAAATAATTTGTTACTTAATGAGAAAAAAACTAAATGTGTGAAATTTGTACTACCCAATGTCAGGGTGGTGCCCACAAATATAATGATAAAAAATGCCACTTTAGATCTCGTAGATTCTACTGTATTTTTGGGCATTACTTTAGACGCCAAAATGCAATGGGGTCCTCATATACATAAATTGGCGAAAAGGCTCAGCTCTGCAGCGTACGCAGTCAAAAAAATTCGACAAATATCAGACGTAAATACTGCTAGATTAGTATATTTTAGTTATTTCCACAGCTTGATGTCTTACGGTATCTTGCTGTGGGGAAACGCCGCGGATATAAATACAATCTTTGTTTTACAAAAACGAGCCGTTCGCGCAATTTATCAATTGAGACCTGCAGTGTCACTTAGAGATAGGTTTAAAGTGTATAACATTCTAACCTTTTCGTCACAGTACATTTTTGAAAATCTAATGTATGTCAAAAAAAATATAACATCATTTAGGAAAAATAGTGATAAACATGATGTCAATACAAGAAATAAAGATAAACTTGCAGGTCACATAAGTCGCCTCCGCAAAGTCAGTAATTCATTCAAAGGGTTATGTATACGCTTTTTCAATAAGGTTCCAGTTGATATACAAAATCTTCCTCTCAATAAATTTAAAGATACTGTAAAACAGAAACTTATTGAGAAAGCATATTATAAAATATCAGACTATTTAGATGATAATCATCCCTGGACATAATCAGATCGTTCGCATGCCAGGCTATTTCACAATTAATAATGAAATTTAAAAACCTGTTTGTAATATAAAAACCTTTATGTAAAATCAAAGCCTGATTTTAAAAGAGCAACCCTTCGAGTTTCTTGCTTGTTCTTCTCAGGGGAAAATTGCATTTTGAACAAGCAGTAGCTTAAAAAATTTAAATTTACTATGTAAAATTGACTATTTTAAGTGTACTCTGTGTACCTACAAAATAAAGCATTTTTGACTTTGATTTTGACTTTGACCAAACTGGCAGAAAGAAATGTCACTACGATACCTACGATTTGACGATTAGAGATCCAATGTCGACTGATATTTACCACTCGTTGTAAGTCGAGCGCTGGGAATAGACAATTCTCTAACGTGACATTTTGAGAATACGAAAATTCTGTTTCATTCGACATTCGCCATTTTATTTCGAGATATGTCGAATACGACATAATGTCTATTGCGCGAGAATCGCCCCCCGGACGGAGTGTGTTTTGTTTCGACTTAACTTTACTATCGCGTTCATGTTTACGTGAAGATTTATATGGAGAAATGTGCAGCGCCCCTAGCGGATAGTTTGCAAAACGATTTTTTTCATAGGGACTTTTTTCGTAAACGCGAACGCGATGGTAAAGATAAAATCGAGACAAAACTTACATTTCGCACACAGATAATATTACGAGTATATCTTAACAATTAAGTTGGTACTTACGCCTGCCAAGTCGATTTGCTTTTGCGCGCGGTCCCCTGATAGAGGATACACTGGTCTGCCTAGCTCCTGCAACGAAACCCGTCAATATTTGAGGTCCTAATGGACAAATGAGAAAATTTTAGAACGGAAAGATTTAGATCAATGTAAGAAAGGTAGAGTCATGAATATATTTACTATAGTTTTGTAATAAATATCGGATTCCAATGATTAATCGAAACATGAAGTACAATATGTGAAGGTGATTATTTTTTTTGTAAGTATTGTTATGAGCGTCAAGCCCCCTTAAAAGTTGCCAGCTGAAAATCAGCTCTATGTTCATGCCACAGCCCTACATGTTAAAAAACTGGGGGACTGGCTATCTTATCTCTGACAACCGGAACACAACAATGCTATTAACATTGTAGTTTGGCGGCAGATTTAGATAAGATCGTGAAGATCGTGGTAGCTAGCCAGGCGGACATTTAAAATGCCCTACCACCAACCAAACCGAGTACTTAAACTTGTACCCCGCTGGGGATCGAACCCGCGACCTCTGAATCGTAAACCCAATGTTGTTTACATTGAGCCACGGAGGCGGTTAAAATGAAGGAAACATTTCCATGTACATGGACGTTGTAAGCTGAATAAACGCTTTTATTTAAGGTTTATTAATGAGGAAAAAATACGGTACAACTTACGAACGAAATAAATACAATTCGGATTTGGAATTTGGCACGTGACATTGCATTTTTTTTTATTATATTTCCTATATTTGGTATACTTTGAATTTTAGTGTGTAAGAAAAGCAAAATATTGTGCAACAAACGTCAGGACACGAAGTATTATAAAAGTGTATGAAGCTACAGATATGAAGAAGGCTAATAGTAGCACAGAGATAGAGACACGTTTATGATGAATAGAATATTGAAGAGGAAAATACAGTAATTCAAGTTAATGTGATTGGGAGATTAAATTATAAGGATATTTTTTTTTTTTTTTTTTTTTATTGAAAACTGAATATTTTCAAATAACCAACGATAAGTATTTATAAAGGAAAAAAATATATGTACTGGATATATGTATACCTAGATAGTAAAGCGAAGTTGGAGAATATATTGAAGAAACAGCAATATAACAAAATATCGAAAGAAAACAGTTACAGCAGAATTAATTAAAGAAAGAAGAAAGAAATAATTAAAATAAACAAGAAACGACAAGTCAATCTGATTACGTAGATATGGTTAAAATAAATAAATAAAATAAATATTTCAGACACTTACACCAATCATCTAGTCCCAAACTAAGCAAAGCTTGAGCTATGGATACTAGATAACGGATAAACATACATAAATATTTATATAAACATCCATGACTCGGAAATAAATGTTCGTATTCATCACACAAACATTTACCCCTCGCGGGATTCGAACCTGCAACCGTTGGTTTCGCTTGCAGGGTCACTATCCTCTACATCAACGGTACTGTACACTATTAGATTCGTATAAAAACTAGTTGCATTTATATGTCAGTTCATAGAACTATTTAAAATGAAAGCGAACACTTCTATAGGACTTCCACAGACTATCGACCGCGTCGTGTTGAGTTCAAAAAACTTGAGCAAAAACCTTTGACAGTTACTGGTGCCAATTCGCTTGAGACACGTTTATGTTCATTGAGATAGTCCTACTTACTAATTACGTATCTCTTTATCATTTTATCATGAACTTAAAACTGAGTTTAGGCTAGTCTATCCCGTTTTTATTACTAGCACACAAAGGACGACCATGTTTGTCACTTCGTTCAGAAAATAACCTATAAAGGTGATAAAATACCTATAAAGGTATTTTAATAATTTTTTAATTGACATCGCTACACAATGCTGTAAGGACGCTTGTGAGTTTTTAAGATTGTGTCAAGTGAATAGACTAGATACTTACAACTTGGTAACAAAACAAGGATTACAACAGTAGTATGTTTTAGAAGTACAAATAGTTCGTGGCTCTCAAATGACCGAAAAATCTCGTTGTGAAGAATATTCTTTTTTTTTATCAAATTGAATGACACTGCATTATAAGTAATTGGTCAATTATAGAAAAAAGAAAATTGACTCACATACAAATACGGCTCCATAAACACTTCGTACACATTGCTCTGGTAGTCTTCGATCGCTGGTAGAGCCTTTATGATCAGATTCCTGCCATATCCAGGGATACCCTGCAAAGTTTTCCCGTTCAATGCAGCGAGCAACCAAAGGAATTGCCCGAAAAACACATGCAGCCGAAGATTCATTGTTAAGAAAAATAAAAAGAAAGAAAAAAACGATGCACGCGGAATTTAAAAATGGAACGTAATGGCGCTCGGCGTGCTGACTTCGCGAGCGGCTGCGTCCCAATGATTTTGGAATCGGTTAATAATTTTTTGCGGGATGGCGAGACGATGGCTTGTCATTACTCGATCCTCGTGTTATGCCAAGGCTCTGTAATCGAGAAGCGTGACGTAACTATAATTTAGACACGGCATTGTCCATTAGTGGTAGGGAGGTAATCAGATGTAGGAAACGTACGAGTCGTGGGACTCACTTTGCATAATTGCGTTGATTGATTGTTTAGGATCATCTTTACGACGGATAGAAACAAAACAGAATAGAAAAATGATTCAAATAAACACCACATACTAATCAAAGATATTTTAAAGTGTAGATAATTTATGATCCTAGTAATGGAGCTCGTAATCACTGCCTAATTTAGAATTCTGACAGTTCTACGCTAACTGATTATACGCCCCCCCGACCTGGTATGTGCTTGTGTCTACATAGCCCACAATTGTACCTTATATTAGATTTTTATATTTTGCAGTTTCACCTACATTAAATAACAAGTTATATTCCCGCGGTAAAAGGTTTTCCCTCAGGATGCAGTCGTCTATCTCTTTGCCTTATCGAAATCTGTTCCGGAGCTGTAAAAATAAATGTAAATAATAAATATCTTTGCATATACACAGTTGCTTAGTGTGAATTAGATGGCACTATCTAATTCCACACTAAGCAACTAGAGTTATATTATGAATAGATGATTGATAAACTACACAAATACAATTTTTTTTGCAAATAAATACATGTAAATGGAAAACATCCATAATTCGGGAACACGTCTGTATTCATCAACAAACATAAGTCCCTAGCGCGCTTCGAATCCGCAACCTTTCGCATTCATATATTTTTTTTATTTAATTAGATCTTAATTCATTAATCAACTACGTATTGCAGTTATATATTATCATTTTTATTAATTTTCAATGAAGCCGTTTCAATTCTTGCCTTCCGATTTAAAAAAAAAATCTCTCAGACGTAAAATTTTTTATAGACAAAATTAATTGATACCTTATCCTTTACCCACTGTTATTTTTATTATATACAAATTAATTCAATAGGTCATGAACTATTAGAAGTATCAAATTCAACAAAAAAAATCTCTTGTTCACGCGCAGTTTCTCAATAAATATTATTGAGGTAATAAGCAATTTGTCTAAACTGTTTTTTTTAAGTCAAAATCCGGTTTTAAACAAGCGAGATTGATTGAGGTCCACCACAGATTCAAAATGTCTAATCCCGCCTGATATCAATAGAAATATTATACTGCAAATAGGTCAGCTTGGGTCTATGGAGGAGCCTTTTTGGCGGGAATTCGGCGAGTGAAGTTGCATTTTTCTTTATAATTCTTATAATTTGTGCATTCTAACTTTTGAAGCTTAATAATTAGGCAGAATTGTGCAGCAAGCGTTAGTGATGGTGTACAAGTGAAGGAAAGTGTAAATTAAGTGCGTAACTGAACTGAGCTTTCGGGTTCCCACAAGAAGCCGCCAAAATCTTTTGTAAAGCATTCTGCCATTTTACTGAAGAATGACTTGACCGTGACTAGACTCTGTATACGCCAAGTATACGACGAATTACTGTTTTGACTGAGACTGACTTACAAACTCAAGAAATAAGAGAAATAAGACATGGCTGTTACGGGCTAGATCCCTTTGCCTTCTCCTAGAGGAGAGAATAAAACGAAAAAAAAAAGGTCTATAGAGCAGGTCAATGTTCTAAGTAGATGATAAGTGGCTGATATGATGGTCGTGGATGATTCTTTTGAGCTGATACTCATTGGTGGGTTTGGATTATTGGAGTTGAAATTCGAAATTTTAAACTGACTGACTGACTGATGAACTGAGGGATCCTTTTTTCGGCACATTGATTTCCAGATTTAACTCAGTCTCACCGTCAGTTTAATCATTCTTACATCTCAATAGTTTTTTAGTTTTAAGGCCCTTGTACTACCTGTTTCTCTCAATAAATAAGTTGGTGTGGTGATCCATGTTCTGTTTTGACCCGGGCCTGACCTGTCCCGCCCCTTCTGTAGATATACACCTTGTGACTCGACCCAGCTGGGCATAGGTGGGCTGAGAAGGTCACAAGGTCAACTTGGCCTTACATGTAATAACTGCCTCTGGCTGCTCAACGTAGTTTACGATTCGGAGGTCGAGGGTTCGATCCCCAGTTCGACGGGTATAATGTGTTTGACGGCGTTGTGTTTGTGTCCAGTCTTTGTCCGGATGTATCTAAGTAATGCGTGGTCCGATTTAAATACTCGGTTTGGTTGGTGGTAGGGCATTTTAAATGTCCGCCTGGCTTACCACCATCTTATCGAAGTCTGTCGTCAAACAGCAATGTTAAAAGCCTTGTTGTGTTCCGGTCGACAAAGGTCAGATAGCCAGTAGGTAGGTACCACAAACAAGATGGGGTTTCCGGGTCAGTACGCTTCAACCTTCAGCCTCATGTTCACTTAACATCAGGTGTGATTGCAAGTGCTAACCCGTAAAGATTTAAAAAATATTAGTATTATAAAATGAAAAGACTTCGCAGGAGAAGAAGCGCAAATATGATACTTAGGGTAAGTATTGTACATACAAAGTCTATTATAAAATCACTGACTATTTGAATGATAAGTGAGCATGGACATACCTGTCTAATTATTCATATAATTATCAAATCACAAATCTGTTTAAAAGAGCAACCCTAGAGTTTCTTGCTCGTTCTTCTCTGGGAGTCGGTTTTGTGAATGAGCAGTAAATTTAAATGTATCATATTAATAGTGTCGTTTTCAAGTGATAATTTTATCCTATGGAATAAAATATTTTGATTTGAATTTGAAAGGTCACCTCCTCCCCACTTGAAGTACCTTACTCCAGTAACCTGTAAAACAGTCGCCTGCTTAATACTACTCAATAAAACAAACTCGCCTTGACATTTTAATTCTATTCAGACGTATTGAAAACAGAAACTGGTGTATCCATGTATGACGTCGTGGTTTGTTGCGTTCTGATTTAGTGTTGGGGTCACCCGGGCTCGGGCATGCGTTTCTCGGCGAATTGATGGGGCAAGGGGGGCGCTGGTTCCCCCTGTAGCTGTGATAGGGCGCAGCGCACCGCCGAGAGCATCTCTGGGGTGGACTTACGCCCCCCTGGTGCGTGAGGCCTGTGGGGCCGCGCGACACGGTCTTGTGTTGCTGTGGCTTCTGAAAATAAGAGAGCTTCATCATGAATAGAATAGCTGTCCTTGTCTATTATAGTTTAATAACAGTAAACCTAACATTTTTTAAATCATAATGTTGAGAGCTTATTCTATTATAAGCGAAAATGGGGTTGTTTTGATAAACAACCCATAATTCTATAAAAGCAATCGAGTGACAGGTATACGTTTCACGTGGGGATCGCACCGCATTACATCCGCGATCGTCGAGTCAAAAGTCTCCCACGAGACCTAATCCACCACCACTCTGAGTCCGCTGCCCATAGACAGACACAAATAGCCGTCGACGGCAAAAAAGGCAATAGACGGCAAACATGATACCATGCCAGGATGGCCACCAAACGCCCTGTCCATAGGCGGTGGACAGCGATAAGAAACCGCCGAAGGGGTCAAAAACCAGTACGTGCCTCCGTCCGTCCCCGTAGGGGAGCGTGAGAAGATTTCCCGCGTGTATACGTTTGTCTCTTTTGGTGGCTTTCCTTGGAGCAGCATCGTGTTCGACGTGCCCTAATTTCGTAGGAGATTGGTTCTGTTACGGGAATCCCAAAAACACACTTTTTAAAAAATTGATTTTATATTGGCTAAATTTGGGCCAAGGAAAATACACACGAAATTCAACCGCGCGTGACGGGTGCTGGGACTGGACCAAAGAGTATAGTAACTATTTACCGAGAAAGAGTGGCAACTCAGTGGTAAAATTTGCATGTATAGACAGTGCTGCTGCCAGCGATTGGTTGAGGAATTAAATCTATCTATACATACCTACGTACACTGATTATACAGGGCGTCCCAAAGTTATGGGACATGAAGGGGAAGTACCTTAAATATCGTAGATAGTGAATTTTGCTCAAAGAAGACTTTATGTTATTTTTAAAAGTTAGTAATTCTGCATTCATAGATTTTCTAAAAATTATTTGCTTCGGCTGGGAATCGAACCGACTCAAATGTGAAAAAAAAAACACCCTACTTTTATGATGCCAATCGAAAGAATAGCTAAAAAATAATAACTCTGCCTAAGTAACATAGTATTTTAAAAGAAAGGAACAACGTGAAATTAATCATTTTAATCAAATAAAAAACATACATGAAACTGCCGTAGTCAATTAAGTAGGTATTTTTTTGTAAATTAATTAATTAAATGCTCAAAATGTGATCCCTCTTGTCTTACGCAAATCGCCAATCTTTTAATGAGCCCGCTGCCTGTTGATTTTCTAATCATTTTATGGTGAACACTCGATGTGATATGGCACAATTCTGTTTGCAACTCGCCTACGTTCTCGTATCGCTTTTTGTATAGCATATCTTTCACGTATCCCCAAAAGAAGAAATCACTTTAGCAATAAATAACTTTCTTGAAATTTGACTCAATCATTTTATGTTGTTCCTTTCTTTTAAAATACTATGTTACTTAGGCAGAGTTATTATTTTTTAGCTATTCTTTCGATTGGCATCATAAAAGTAGGGTGTTTTTTTTTCACATTTAAGTCGGTTCGATTCCCAGCCGAAGCAAGTAATTTTTAGAAAATCTATGAATGCAGAATTACTAACTTTTAAAAATAACATAAAGTCTTCTTTGAGCAAAATTCACTATCTACAATATTTAAGGTACTTCCCCTTCATGTCCCATAACTTTGGGACGCCCTGTATAGGTAGAAACTGGGTTTAGAAATAGGTATTGTTGTTTATGAGGAAATTTTTATTTCTCATAACTAATTTCTTTAAATTAGCTATGAAAAACAAGTATAACAAAAACAAACAACAAATTAACAAAAATCTGAACTTTTACAAAAACTTTCAAACGGAAATCGACGTTGACTGACAGCTCGACATGACACCACCCACCGGTAAGATGGCGGCTGCTGCCACAGAACACTAATAACGGTTAGTTCGTCAACCGCAGTTCAGAGGTCGCAGTCTGCTATGAAAATTGATGACATTTGAAGTGTGCCCCCCCTGGACTGGACTGACTGCCCGGTGCATGACACCTGATCTGAATACTTTATTTAGCAGATTCTAGGATTTTGGGAAGAGGTCAGCCTCATCCCTTACGTGCTTAGTGTATAACAGTTCGCATATTGTTTCATGTTGATTTATTACCTCGTTCCATTTCTGATTGTACTTACTTTGAAATAATAAGAAGTTGAATTATATTTTGGTTTGTTTACATTTTTTTTTAAAGTTTAACGGATTGTGTTTCTAACACGGTAGTGACTGTGTCGCTCTATCATTTAGTTAATAATTCATCATCCCTTAAGTTTAGACCTACAATTACTAATTTGTATGGTGCCCTAGCTGAATCCGATAGTTGAGATGCTAAAGCACTAGGTATTGCACCTATCCACAACCCATAACATAGGCCCATGTTAATAAACCAATCTCAATACAAGTCTTGAGGCTGTATCAACCGAGATGCGTCTAACGCAGTTGACGCTATCGCAAGCTCCGTGCTAATTTATAAAGCAATCTTGAGGTCTACTCAGCTGAGTTCACTTCTCAAGTATAAATGATAGTCTTGAGATTCATTTATAAATACGCGCACCTCTCAAGTAAGTACTGCTTGAGTATGCACGTGCTTTTCAGGTCTCAAGTTCGGTTTATTAATCAACACGTTTACTTGAGATCGGTCACAAGACTGTTCTCAATCTTGAGAATGGTTTATTAGTAATACGGGTCATAGATACGTCCACTATTAGTCTTCTGAGGGATTCGTTACGGACACACTCCATTAGTATGTGGTAAATATCCTCCACGACATCACATTCTGCGCAATTAGGAGATGAGGCTTTCCCCGAATAAACGTGAATTTATTCAATGGAATGTATCCTGAACGAATTCTCATAGCTATCATTCGTACTTGACCTCAATCACACCTGATGTTAAGTGAAGATGAGATCGAAGGTGGAAGCGTACTGATCCGGAAACCCCAACACATTTGGGGGACTGCCTATCTTATCACTGACAACCGGAACACAACAATGCCATTAACATTGTTGACGGCAGATTTAGATAAGATGGTGGTAGCTAGCCAGGGGGACATTTAAAATGTCCTACCACCAACCAAACCGAGTACTTAAACATATACCCCGCTGGGGATCGAACCCGCGACCTCCGATTCATATACCCAATGTTGAATGGTCGAATATATCTTAGCATTTAAGAAAAATGAGCCTGCCAATACAAACAGAAATACAGGTTTTTTTTGATGTTCTGGCCAGCATCAATAAGTATGTAAGTCTGCGACAAAGCAGCGATTTTGATATAGCATTGTTGTGACCGACTGTATGCAATAAGATAGTCAGTCCAGCAAATAAATGGGGGGTTCTGAGTGAGCGCGCTTCCACCTTCGGACTCATCTTGACTTAACATCAGGTGTGATTACGAGAGCTAAAAAAGGTGAAAAGTCATTTACCCATAAAAAGGCTTTAACTTTCATAGATGTTTTAAGATATGTCTGATCACCTTCCATTAAGATAATATTAAAAAATAAATATCAGTGGTACTAAATCTGCTTACTGAACTCACGATTGACTCTAGGCCGCTCCCTCTCCCCCACTCGGTCTCGCTTCTCACAGCAGGTGCAGAATATGCAGGGGGCTCCCGGGACCCCGCAGCACAGCACACCCCACAGCCATCTGTTCAGTACGGTGCTGGCCCTGGACCAAGCGCTTGGCCTGTCTTCGTGGAGGTTGAACACGAAGTCCCTGTTCATAACCCTGGATAGTGGACTACATCATCGGCTTGTTGTGGTGTAGACAGTGTCAATGTGGCAGGTGACAAGAGTTAATGGCGGCGGTGTTTAGTTGGCCATGATTGGGAAAGAGTATGAATGCCATGTTATTTTTTATGCCGCGTTCAGACAAACGACGGCAAACACGGAAGTGACATACTTGGTAGGTTCGTTCGCGATTTTGTTGAAGGCCTAGCCTTAGGGTTGCCAACTTTTTTTCAGAATTATAAGGACGAGCGATCTAAGGAAATTTTACCTTTAAGCCCCATGCAAAATAATATGATTTTTTAAAACTAGGTATACATTAACGGATTACAAGCTCACTAGCTTGATTCACAGATTGAGGCTTCTTATTTTAATATTTTTAAATACAAAAAATTATAATAATAATTATAATCAGTGCCTGTGTAATGTAGGCACTTCATTGCTTGAAGATGACAACACGAATGAATCATGGAACTATAACAATCTTAGCATGAAATAGAAAAATTGCCAATAACAAAAAAACCAGAGGGTTGACAGGAAAACTCCAATCTATGAGGAAAACTTGTAGCGCTTGTAAACAAGAACAGTGACATCTATGGGCAGTGTTGAATAACTAAATAGTATCTAGTGTCGCCATGGATGGTTAAAGTATTCGTAGTGGTTCTAACCACTTTCCATAGATGTCTCTGTAATAGAATAGTCAATATTACAGTGTTATTCCTCTATGATATTACGATGAATGAAACGTGAAATGAAGCGGTCTCTTCTTCTGTACAAATGTTAGATACTGTGGTACAATAATTTATAACATAACAAAGAAAGAAGCATATTTGCTCGGTCATTTTCGACTACTAACACTATAGTAATAATGCTTTTTAAACCCGTAACCCGTAAAAGTCGTTTCAGAATAACCGTATCATATGCTGCAGTGAGGTCAACAAATACGACGCCAGTTACTTTACCCAGTTCATATCCGTCCTCTATATGTTGGGTGAGGTTCAGGGTCTGATTACAGCAGGATTTAGTAGACCTGAATCCAGCTTGTTTTCGGATAAGCTTTGGGTCCACGAGACTTACTAATCGGTTTAGCAACATTCGTTCTAGGAGTTTGTACGTGTGGCGAAAGTTTTTTGGATCATCAGCTGATGTACCAGGTTTGATTATGGCCGTCACTTTAGCTTTGCTCCAGACTCGTGGGATCTTGGCTGTTGCCAGGCAGATATTGTAGAGTCCGAGTAACCATGATGTTGTTTACTTAATATTACAAAGCACTTAGTCGATGTCACTGGTGACACGAGAGCTGGCTGTTTCCTCGCTCAACGCTCAAGTATCTAACATCGAGCGAGGAAACGCTGCCAGCGTTTTGGTGACCTTACCATGCGGTCCCAATTTTTTACATTTGTTCTAGTTCATATTTAAATTCCATATGTTTGTTTGTTACTGTTTTCAAATAAATCTTTCCCTCATACAGAGTGTTACCGGCATGCAGGCATTTATTAAAACTGGAGATACCTACTTCAATATATCAGTAATTGTTCTGATGGGTATGGAATGGATTGTGATCTTAAACCAATCCACAGTATTTTTTTTTAATTTCACATGAATTCAGTATATAAAGCGATATTGGTGTCGATTCGAATGTACACCAACTAAACTAAAACCAGTTTTAAAGTAATACTGTCTCTTTCTCCCTGGAACAGTACGATGCGACGGCACCACTCCAAAACTGGTTTTAGTTTAGTTGGTGTACATCCGAATCGACACCATTATCGTTATTCTGTCGCTATTCTGTAATTATTTCTTAGTATCAGGTCGAAAAGGACGGTGCTATACAAAAGACAGAGAAATTATTTTGAAGTTCGTGAGACTATTATTTACTCTTTATAAGAAGATTAAGTCTACGATTGATTTGATTGTTCTGAAATTTAAGTCAGTTTGTATCAAGAAATGGCCGCATGCCGGAAACACACTGTACATAAATTATAGCGAATAGGTACTTGCACCTTAAATATTTTCCATTTAAAATTCCTCATATTCATCACGTTCCCATGTAGAGTCCGTCATCCGTGATATTCAATAATATTATGGTTGAACTTGTACAGTCGCCAATTAAAGTCTTTGCGTTTACTATTCGAGACAACACGCTCTCACAGTGGCCATTGACTTTTGTTGCTAACTGTATAGGTACACAACATGCGCAAACGCATGGCACTGTTTGAACTAAGTAGAACGCTCGCGCAGTGCTCTTTTGATATCCGACGCGAACGTTCGAAAGCCTACTTTCGGAAAGTTTATGTATAGTTTCTTATTATATACAAGTGTATGTACTTAGTGTTAGTGTATTATAATTAGTGATTAGTGAGAGCAAAGGCTTTGGTATGTATTTTTGTTATTATTTTAAAATATGGTGACTAATGGTTATGTAAATATAATGATATCACTAGCAGAAATTAATTGGGTTTTATTCACGTGTAGTCGAGCGGAAGACATGCGTAACGCAGGTAATTCTTATTATGCGGTGTTAGGTTTTGAATTGTTAAAGGTGTATGCACTTGAGATGTATGCCACCGTACAAATGATTATTGTAACACACTTTTTACACGTAAGTGCGTATATACAGTATGATAGAATAAGTGCATATCACTTATCTGTAAGGAAAAGTAAAACTTTTCATTGCTATTGAAATTGTCATCTCAAAAAGATACTGAATATTTTTCCTACTCTCATGCGTTTCACATTCCTAATCATAATCGCATTTTATTTTTAATATATTTTACACAGAGATAATTAATTTTAAATAGAAAATACAACAAGGGCACAAAATACTTTTAAAATATTCTGGCGCACATCACGGCTGTACACGTAATAGCAATAAACCTTCGGTCTTGTGTCCCGGAACGTGTTAAGTAGTATCTCAATAAGTCAAACTCAAATTGTCATTCTGTTATGTAGGAACTAAAGCTATATTACTTAATAAATATGGTTTCTTAAACTGCAGTGCTTCATAGTTTTCCCTAACTAGGTATATAGGGAAAAGAAGCGACAAGAAACGCCATAACAATATATATTTTAAATAGGTAGCCAACTTCACAAGTTAACATAAGAAGTATTATTACATATTATAAAACAAAAACGAGATTACACATGAAATCTGGAACAACAGGATCTCCTTATCTCCCAAATAATCATCTAATCTTGTAATAACCCTTTTTACACAGAGTTCCTTTTATGTGACATATTAAACTTTTCTGTTAAACACAATACAGCGCGAGAGTAATTCATAACATTATAATAGTATTTAAAATCTTCACTTGATTGAGGTCAAGTACGAACCCGTCGTGCATAAAAAAAAAAAAAAAAAAAAAAAAACCGCCTCCGTGGCTCAATGTAAACAACATTGGGTTTACGATTCGGACGTCGCGGGTTCGATCCCCAGCGGGGTACATATTTTAGTACTCGGTTTGGTTGGTGGTAGGACATTTTAAATGCCCGCCTGGCTAGCTACCTCCATCTTATCTAAATCTGCCGCTAAACCGCAATGTTAATAGCATTGTTGTGTTCCTGTTGTCAGATATAAGATAGCCAGTCCCCCAAATGTGTTGGGATTTCCGGGTCAGTACGCTTCCACCTTCGACCTTATCTTCACTTAACATCAGGTGTGATTGAGGTCATGTACCAACCCGTAATGCATAAAAAAAAACTCAAAAACCCGACAGCAAAGATGTCCTATGACCCTCTATCGAAATTTCAAAGTGGGTCAAACCGCTTTAACTACAGGATACCTGCTACATAGAAATCTACATACGGCTGTTTCAAGATTAGTAAACAGTTTGTCTCACTATAATGTAGAGCTATACCTTGAATATTGGATCTAATGAGAAGAACAAATTGGATCTAATGAGAAGAACAAATTCCACTACATCCACCAATGATCTGACCAATGGATCTATACTGAGAAAGAAAGTTCTCAGTAGACCCATTCTTAAGTACTCATTAATTGTGGTCCAATGGGCGTCCGTGTTCTCACCTTAGGCTCCACTGAAAACCAGCGTTGTAGTCGCTTTTCTCCTCTCGACTACAACAACAATTCAATAACCGCATCCGTGGCTCAATGTAAACAACATTGGGTTTACGTTTCGGAGGTCGCGGGTTCGATCCCCAGCGGGGTATATGCTTTAGTACTCGGCTTGGCCGGTGGTGGCATATTAAATGTCCGCCTGGCTAGTTACCACCATCTTATCTAAATCTGCCGCTAAACAGCAATGTTAATAGCATTGTTGTGTTCCGGTTGTCAGAGATAACATAGCCAGTCCCCCAAATAAGATGGGGTTTCATATATATATGTATAACAGTATATACAATTCATATACAAAATATGTTCTTAATCTTATCTTAAAAACTATACCCAATGAGAAAAAACTCTGCTAGATCAGTTATGGATCTGGCGAAATGGGTCGAGATTGAAGGAACATATCGTGTGCGATCACTAATGGTTTCCACCCTGTATAAGTTGTTTAAATACATAACAGGTATATTAGAAATAAAACCGGTTTAGGTTCGCAAAACCTACGAGGGGCCCCGCCATGTGCCAGCCCTCCTTTCGATAGATATATCGCAACCGCCTCCGTGGCTCAATGTAAACAACATTGGGTTTATGATTCGGAGGTCGCGGGTTCGATCCCCAGCGGGGTACATGTTTAAGTACTCAGTTTGATTGGTGGTAGGGCATTTTAAATGTCCGGCTAGCTACCACCATCTTATCTAAATCTGACGCCAAGCAGCTATGTTAATAGCATTGTTGTGTTCCGGTTGTCAGAGATACGATAGCCAGTCCCCCAAATGTGTTGGGGTTTCCGGGTCAGTACGCTTCCACCTTCGACCTCATTTTCACTTAACATCAAGTGTAATTGAAGACAAGTAGATACCAACCCGTTGTGCATAAAAAAAAGGAGTACATGATGTGAGAATACACAAAGTGGAATTGAACTATTTTGACAATGTCATTATGCTGAAAACTGCTTTATAGGAAAAAAATTGTGCGACCATTCTGGAGTCACACGTTGCTGGAATTCTCATCCTCATACGCAGAGGCTGCTTGACCTATGATTATAACAACAGAAATTTCGTCTTAAAGTTCATATGTTTTTTTTATCTATGCTAGTCGCCTGTACCTAACCATAAATAAATAATAAATAAATAAATACCCTTAGACACACACACACACACATTGATAAGGGCCAGCACACTTTGTGACAGATGTAGACAAGATTTTACAGTTCTAAGTCTTAGAACTCGGTTGTGTGAATGCAGTATCTGAAAACTATTCGGCAAAGCGGTAGTGACTTTTGGCGGCTTCTTATGGGAACACAAATGCTCGGTTATACACTCATCATCATCTATCAGCCACAGGACTTCCACTGCTGAACAAAGGCCTCCCATATAGAATTCCAGAGTGCGGCCTGCATCCAGTGATTTCCCGTGACCTTTGACATTGTCTGTCCATACCTTGTGAGTTTACGTCCCACGCTGCGCTTGCCGGTGCGTGGTCTCCACTCGAGAACTTTAATGCTCTACCAGCCATCAGTTCTTCGAGCTCTGTCCTGCCTACTGCCAATTCAACTTGGTAATCTGCTGGGCTGCCAGTGAGCTTCGTTCGTCTATGAATCTCTTAATTCCTGACTCGATCACGTAGTGCAATGACGAGCATCGCCAACTCTATCGTTCGTTGCGTGACCTTGAGCTTTCTTATGAGGCCCATAGTGAGACACCCGGGTTCAGTGCCATAAGGTATATTAGGTTCTTACCTCTGAAATTGGCGTTTTGTATGAAGAATTTCATTAAGACTGTTTTCTCCATACAAACATTTTTGTTTTTTTTTTGGGAACGGCAAATTAAAATTTAGGTAAACTTTGTGTGTATTATCGGATAACATTAAGTTAAGTATAGGCACCGTTAATTTTTAAAAGTAACCGCTAATCTAAGAAATGAATGATTATGGGAAGCACATGAATAGAGCTGTGTTCAATTTTTTTTTATTATGTGATTTAGCCCAGAAATTAAAAAATGTTTCATGTGAAACCTTGAAATAATATTCCATTTTCCAAATAAAAAACAAATTTGGATATAGTTTGAAAATCGCAGGAATTGGTACATATGATAAAAGAACATATCAAAATCTATAATGCTGTACCTGACGACATAAAACTATTACCCAAAGATTTATTTAAATGTAGATTAAGAGCATGGTTACAACAGAAAAATTGCTATTCAATAAACAGTATTTTGACTTTAAGAAACGTATGACATGTAAATTTTAACATCTATGAAATTAAAAATCGTGAGAATGACATTTGAATTATATAAATACTATTTACCGACTGACCCGAATGTAATATTTGTACGTATGACTTGTTTGACGTTAAATCGAATTTAATTGACAACTTGCATAAATTATTTAGATATTATTATATTTTACTAACTTATAAATTTTGTTTTTGGAAATAATTATTAAAAATGTATATTTGCATGCCACATAAGGTAAAATATGCGAACTTTATATAGTAATGTATTGTTACCATCTTGTTCACCATATTTTCAGCAAATAAATGATTATTATGAAGAAAAAAAACTCCAATTTCAAAATCCAATATATATGATATCACTGGTTATACTCGTACACAAGATTTCTTCAAACACAGTTCAAGAACGCTGCCCATCCGAGTTGGATTCGTAGATTGGCCTCTCTCTCGAAGTGCTGCCTCAGCTAAATAAACAACATAGGGTTTACGCTGGTCGCGGGTTCGATTCCCAGTTCGGTTTAGTTGGTGGTAGGGCGATTTTAAATGTCTGCATGGCTAGCTACCACCATGTTATCTAAATCTGCCGCCAAACAGCAATGTTAATAGCATTGTTGTGTTCCGGTAGTAGCCAGTGCTACAAATAGGATGGGGTTTCCGGGTCAGTAAGCTTCCACCTTCGGCCTTATCTTCATTTAACATTAGGTGTGATTGAGGTCAGGTGCTAACCCATTGTGCCTAAAAAAGTGTATACACTTCTTAATGTGTGATAGTGAAGACTAACCACACTCGAGCGCATTTCAAGCTTAACAAATTGTAATTCGAAGTGCACTCAGCCGTACGACGACCGTTAACACTTCCAGGGGGTCAACTGCCAATTTTATAACGGTTTTTCCGTACGAACGGAACGCTTTTGGTATGAATTTGGTTTATGTGTAAAAAATTGCAACGCGCTATTCTTTCTGAACGATTAATTCTTTAACGTTGCCGAAGTACCTATAACCAAACAGTAGGCTAATTTCCGCTCAAATGATTAACGCGATACGAAATTAAAAAAAAGTGGTCATGTGCGTTTCGGGCCACGCGCAGTGTTTGGTTCCGTACTTGTCCTTAGAATAAAATTGTGTGTAGAAGAGGGCTTTTAGTTTTTCGACAATTACTCATTAATACTTACCTGTAACAGTTTTTATTTTAACTTCATTCTATGTAGGGAGGGACGACGACACTAGACTCTAACAAGAAACAGCAGGAACCCTAACTCAAGCATCTGTTTAAGATAATATCTAATAAATGCGTACTAACTCGTATAAGCACTGTGCGGTGTCGTATTCTCCAATCTTCGAAGTGATCTGGTTTTCCAACTGACATGTTTACTCGTAATGTGCTACATAAATAACTTACTCAGCACTAACACACAATACTCTACCTTGCAACATTATTGATGAGAATTGACTAAAAAGTGGCCTTTGTAATTGTAATATTAAACCTGGTTTTTGCGAAAATATATAAAACTAGCTGTTGTCTGCGACTTCGTTCGCGTGGGATATTTCATCATAATCAGTTCAGTAGAAAATTTATGTGTTAATCCAGGTCCTAATTTAAATTCCTGGTTGTATGTTGTTTCCAAATGTAAACAACATAAGGTTAACGAATCGGAGGTCGCGGGTTCAATCCCCAGCGGGGTACATGTTTAGTACTCGGTTTGGTTGGTGGTAGAGTATTTTAAATGTCCGCCTGGATAGCTACCACTATGTTATCTAAGTCTGCCGCTTGTTGTGTTCCGGTTGTGAGAGATAAAATAGCCAGTCCTCGAAATAAGATGACCGACCATCTTGCAGTTTACAACCAAATTTCATCCAAATCGCCCGGCCGTTTAGGCGTGAAAAGGTAACACACATTGTTTGGATTATGGGATATCTAATATCACCCCATTTGGGATTATAGTCATGACTTTGTATATAATAGAGAATTAACTTGATTTGACGACCGATTGGTGTAGTGGATAGTGACCCTGTCAGCGAAACCAACGGTTGGGGGTTCGAGTCACGCGACGGCTAAGTGTTTGTGTGATGAATACGAACATTTATTCTCGAGTCATAAATAATAAAAATAAAATATCTTCAGACATACACACAGCGGCATCTAGTTCCACAGTAAGCAACTATAGGCTTGTGTTGTGGATACCAGATGGTTGATATACTACATAAATACATTTTTTTTTGTAAATAAATACTTATTATAAATGAAAACATCCATAACTCGGGTACAAATGTCCGCATTTATCAAACAAACATATGCCCCTAGCGGGATTCGAACCCGCAACCTTTTGGTATAGTGGTCAGAGTTGCTAACCACTACACCAAACAGGTCGTCAAGTTATGGATGTTTATATAAAATATTTATGTATGTTTATCCGTTATCTAGTATCCATAGTACAAGCTTTGCTTAGTTTGGGACTAGATGATTGGTGTAAGTGTCCGAAATATTTATTTTATTTATTATTATATAATATCACCCCATTTGGGATTATATTGGTGACTTTATTATATAATAGAGATTTCTTTCTAAGTTATCTAAGCCTCACTTGAGTAGGTTGGTTTGTAAGGCAACTTAATTTTTTCCCACGACATATACAGGGCGTCCCAAAGTTATGGGACATGAAGGGGAAGTACCTTAAATATCGTAGATAGTGAATTTTGCTCAAAGAAGACTTTATGTTATTTTTAAAAGTTAGTAATTCTGCATTCATAGATTTTCTAAAAATTACTTGCTTCGGCTGGGAATCGAACCGACTTAAATGTGAAAAAAAAAACACCCTACTTTTATGATGCCAATCGAAAGAATAGCTAAAAAATAATAACTCTGCCTAAGTAACATAGTATTTTAAAAGAAAGGAACAACGTGAAATTAATCATTTTAATCAAATAAAAAACATACATGAAACTGCCGTAGTCAATTAAGTAGGTATTTTTTTGTAAATTAATTAATTAAATGCTCAAAATGTGATCCCTCTTGTTATCATTTCATCTACACGTGCACTTATAATAAGGAAAACTATGTTAGTACCTATTTTATGAAGTGGGTACTTATTTACGAATAATCAATGCTATCTTTGGAATGATAATATCGCTACTTTTCGAACGTCGTCGGCAATAAATAACTTTCTTGAAATTTGACTCAATCATTTTATGTTGTTCCTTTCTTTTAAAATACTATGTTACTTAGGCAGAGTTATTATTTTTTAGCTATTCTTTCGATTGGCATCATAAAAGTAGGGTGTTTTTTTTTTCACATTTAAGTCGGTTCGATTCCCAGCCGAAGCAAGTAATTTTTAGAAAATCTATGAATGCAGAATTACTAACTTTTAAAAATAACATAAAGTCTTCTTTGAGCAAAATTCACTATCTACAATATTTAAGGTACTTCCCCTTCATGTCCCATAACTTTGGGACGCCCTGTATAGTACGTCAATCAAGATGACCTAGATGGTCTATTTATTTCACATATATTTCGTGTTAGATGGAAAGGCTATCTAAATAACTTTATTAAACTTAATATCTATGTCAAGTGTAACTCCTATAATAATATGAATGTCGGGCTGTAATCGTGGTGATTACTGATCTATTTATGGGTCTGCGCATGGCCACAAATACGGCAAAGATGAGGTCGCAGTACCTATTCAAAAAAACTGGTATTGCGTCTGGAGCTAAGTGTTCTTTACTTTGGCGTCCGAAATTTTTCAAAGACACACGAGTTTTATTCTCTGACATTTAATTTTTTTGTTTATGCACAACGGGTTCGTACTTGACCTCAATCACACTGATGTTAAGTGAAGATGAGGTCGAAGGTGGAAGCGTATTGACCCGGAAACCCCAATACATTTGGGGACTGGCTATCTTATGTAGTACTTAAACATGTACCCCGCTGGGGATCGAACCCGTGACCTCCGAATCGTAAACCCAACGTTGTTTACATTGAGCCACGGAGGCGGTTAACTCTTTTCAGTATTGTGTTTTGTAAAATATATATTCTCCTTTTATGCAATTATGTGTATTTGTATTGTATCGTATCGTATCGTATCGTCTCGTGTCGTGTCGTCTCGTGTCGTGTCGTCTCGTGTCGTGTCGTCTCGTGTC
This sequence comes from Oegoconia quadripuncta, assembly GCA_949316235.1. Taxonomy (NCBI): domain Eukaryota; kingdom Metazoa; phylum Arthropoda; class Insecta; order Lepidoptera; family Autostichidae; genus Oegoconia; species Oegoconia quadripuncta. The sequence continues at coordinate 4,530,265 of OX438752.1, forward strand.
GTGTCGTGTCGTGTCGTGTCGTGTCGTATCGTATCGTATTGTATTGTGATTTTGAAAAATGCCATAAAAGTGAAAACTGATATTTTTGTCGTCAGTTCAAAAATCTAAACCTTATCATTCATTTGTTTTTATTTAATTGCTTTACTTCGACTTCTATGATATTATGTATAAGTGCTTACTTAAAGTCCGAAATTTATTATTACAAATGTAGTGTACCACGGGTAAAAAAAGACTTCCCGTGGCGTGGTACTTACTGGATCGCTTAGTAGTTTTCCGGGTTTTTTTTACCCGTAGTACTACTACTGGATTAACCCTGGTAGTAAAGATTATTGCGCACCTTGGTAGAGGCCTGTGTCACAGTGAGCGAGCAGAACCTGCGTGGGATAATAAAGTTTGTCCAAATGTACTTAGACTGTATGTAATGCATAGTATATTTACTATATTTCGTGTAGTAGTAAACCACCTACTTTAATTAGCCGGCTAAACCGGTCTATGTCAGTATACCAACGTACATTGACCTGTCACGTTTCCCTCTACCTTCAATATAGTGAGTAAAGTGGATAATTGCTACGACCGGCCACGGATCTATTTACAATGGTCAGTCACTTTCAACTACTCGTACCTTTGATTTTAATAATTAAGCGGCTTTTACGCTAGATACAGCTAGTTGGCAAAGAATATACAAGGTCTTTTATTTGTCGAATTATACATGGAGGTTTTACTTACAAAATATAATTTAAATATATTATTTCAAATATTCTCCGATATAAGTGATAATTATGCACAATAGAGAAAAAGGAGATATTTGCGAGAAATAAAAATATATATTAGGGCCGATCCATAGAACACGTGACTGTGGTCCAAAGTATACCAAATAACAATTATGTTTAATAAAAAAAAGTATTATTATTAAAATGCCAAAAATTTGCAAAATAACCGACTTCAGTAAGGTTCTCTATGATCTAGAATCTATCATCAGGTCACAACTAAATTTACTTGGGACCACCCTCGTGATAAATCCTATCAAACAACACAACAAACATCAAAATCGGTCAACTATTGAGAAAAATAAGAATGAACATACATATAGACGAACAATAAAAAATACATATAGACGAACTAGAACCTATCCCTTTTTTGGAGGCGGTTAAAAAGTTATTATTTTAGTAGAGTCAATAGGTAAGGGTTTTTTTTAATTTACAATAGTCATTATTAATATTAGACCGATTAAGGCGTCTCTCTATTATCAATCCAACTATTTCAGATTTTTTTTAAAAACGTAATGTGTAGCTGGCTGGTTCTTATTTCAATAATTTGGAATACCCATCTTAATATCAGTTCAGCGAATCGATCAAGCCTTAAAATAACATTCTGTGATTAGGATGTAAAGATATTCAGGGCGCTAAGCTCTACATCTGAGGGCGAAGTGTGAATTTTTTTTTCGACTTTACTGTTCTGCCGCGTTCACGTTTACGTGACGATTTGTATAAAGAAATGTGCAGCGCCTCTAGCGGATAGTTTGCAAAACGATTTTTTTATAGATACTTATTACGTAAACGCGAACGCGATGGTAAAGTTAAAAACGAGACAAAACTCGCATTTCGCACACAGATCTCATAACTTTTTAGGAGTGAAAAAACGATTTCGTGTCTTGGCTACATATGTTTACATTAAATTTTATTGATTGGATGGCATTTAAAATGTTTAGCGAAAGCCTATTAAATTAAATTCATATTATACGCTGTATGTAGCGCTGTCTTAGCTTAACAATACGGTATAGTACTTGAAGAGTAGTTGACAATATGTCGGAATCATTCGCTAACAGACGCCTCAGAGGTGAGTTGTGTTTACATTTGATTATGCAATAAAGATACAATACAATAATTTGTTTTGCTAGTTCAGTCGACGATTTAAGATAAAATTTATTATAAAAAACAAGTTTAGATTGCAGTACTTAAATAACTTATATGAGTTATTTACTTAAGCTTATTGTCGTTTGAATTTACTGATTGATAGACAAACAAAGTTTCCAATGTATATATAATATAACGGTAATATCTACTTTTAAGTATTTTTTTAAATAAAAGATTCTTTAGCTGTGACCTTTTTTGGCTTGATTTTCAAAGAAGCAAAAGTATATTGTCATATAACAGATTAGGAAAGTGGTTATAATAGATTGGTAGGAGTTCAAACAAAGTCTCCGATGGACCACCCACATATAGCGATTAAAGCGCATTACACAAGGTGCAGATATGTACATTATCTATCCATGGAAAGCGATACTAATGAGATAGGTTTATGTCCAGGTGGGACTTCCATAGACGTAAGTTAGTGGTAACTACTGTAAATTGAAGTGTAATGCTTGAAGTTTAAAGTCTATTGTGAATTGTTTCATTTGGAAAGAATATGGATTTTTGATATTAAACTTGATTTTAAACCTGAACGCTTGTAACAATGGAGATGTTTTGTTCGACACAGGTAGATAATGTGTTCTTGTTTGTTTATATTTTTTCTTGGCCGAAGTCTACCTTGAACTTATTATGACACTTACAGGGCTTTCCAAGTTATTTTTGTAACTACTGTAATGTATAACAGGTTTATACTTACTGCTCAGTTAATCGATGGTTTTCTTTACGAGACCAAAAAAAAAAATCAAAAATGTTTATTTTCATTTACTTTGATACCTAACATTTTTAGTGTTGGGGTTTTCTTTTAAGTATATTTATATTTATTTTATACTTGTGTTGGAAAACCCCGCAACCATAACAAAAAAAACCATAACAAAAAAAAAAGATAATTAAAATATAACCCATTAACTTACGATTAAAAGTATGTATGTTTATGTATTTAAATGGATGTGTGTATGTAAATAATGAGTTGATTAATGGCAAACCTTCTTGAGGAGATCATCTTGTTAACTTTTTTAATTATGTTGTTAATTCATCTCATTAAGGAGTATTACATATTATTATTTTTCCTTGATTTTTGGTCGTGATTCTTTCTCCAGAATGTAATAGGTACATATAGATCTAGTATGGTATCTCGATTTTTTTATGGACAGGTAAAGAGCTAACCTCATTCTCCGGAATCAATCTTGCTTATCCGCAACAACCCAATTTATTTAGAGCACTGGGGGACTTATGTCAAAGAGCGGAAACACAACAATGCTATTAACACTTAGGCCCGTATTAAAAAACCATTCACAAGATTGAGAACAGTCTTGCGACCGGTCTCAAGTAAACGTGTTAATTAATAAACCTAACTTGAGACCTGAAACGCACGTGAATACTCAAGCAGTACTCACTTGAGAGGTGCGCGTATTAATAAACTAAACTCAAGACTATCATGCATTCGCCGCTGAGGCGAATACTTGAGAAGTGATCTGAGCTGAGGAGACCTCAAGATTGGTTTATAAATTACCACGGAGCTTGAGTAGCGTCAACTGCTTAAGACGCATCTCTGTTGATACAGCCTCAAGACTTGTATTGAGATTGATTTATTAATACGGGCCTTAGATATGGCAGACTTGATATGTAGTAGAGTTAGCGGCAGACTTAGCTAGGCGGATATTAAAAAATGCCCTACTTGATAGTAGTTTGCCTATTCAGTTTGTTGATACTAAACTGAGTAGGCAGAAGACGCCAGAAATCGTACCTTGAAATTAAGGATTTTGCCTTTCTACATTCCCATATTCTGACTAGGTACTTCGAAAATTTTATCAGTCCTCTACACTAATCATATCAACAAATTTAAACTAACTAAATCCCAAATCCATAAGCACTACACCATTTATGAGAATTCCAATCTCAAAAATTCGATATTTCACATGATATGTTCCTGTGTTTTTTACAAGTGGCCATTTGGAGGCTCCACTGAAAACCAGCGTTGTAGTGAACGGCTACAACCCATGCTGAGTTGGAGACCTTTTTGAGTCCACCTTGCGACACCGACAATTAGATGGCAAACACAATGTTATTTTTTGCATGTGTCTCGACTGTGTAATTATTTGTACCTGATTGTTTGTGTCATGAGATGGGTTTAAATAAATTTTTCTTTCTTTCTTTACATTCATTGATATCATTGATTTAGTTTTAAGAACTCAGGATTTCCTATTGTATGTTTCAGTTAGACCAACGACAATGTTCAAATCATCAGTCCTTGTTTTGACGGCGGCAGCTATGGTGGCAGCTCACCACGGCCTTGTAAGTTGTAAATTGGTCTGATTAAACCGCCTCCGTGGGTCAATGTAAACAACATTGGGTTTACGATTCGGATGTCGCGGGTTCGATCCCCAGCGGGGTACATGTTTAAGTACTCGGTTTGGTTGGTGGTAGGGCATTTTAAATGTCCGCCTGGCTAGCTACCACCATCTTATCTAAATCTGCCGCCAAGCAGCAATGTTAATTGTTGTGTTCCGGTTGTCAGAGATAAGATAGTCAGTCTCACAAATGTGTTGGGGTTTCCGGGTCAGTACGCTTCCACCTTCCACCTCATCTTTTAACATCAGGTGTGATTGAGGTCAAGTACGAATCCGTACTGCATAAAAAAAAGGCTTCTAGAATGCAGGTTAGGGCGATTTTTTTTATTTATTCTGTATTTAAAAAGGAATGTTAATTCATCCAATGAGGGCGCCACTGAACAAGAACAAGAAATTATGAAAACTATGGAGCTTCAGATGTTTAACTCCAAAATGGTTGGGTTGGTCTTGCACTTGGTAGTAGGAAACTTCTTTTATAGGATCAGATACCGTCTACCTTGGTACCGGTTTATAGGAATTATTAGGGAGTGGAGGCGAGCTATTGTCCCTTGTTCGAAACGAACGGGCTTCCTTATCTCTGACAGCGGGGGCCTGTTCGCGCCCTCTCTCTCTCATCGTAATGGCCTATTAGGCATTTGTTTTTACCAAATTATAATAAAGCCGTTTAAATCTTCTAATGAACACCTTCCTCAAAGGCCGGCAACGCATCTGTGACCCTTTTGGTGTTGCGGGTGTCCATGGGCGACGGTGATTGCTTTCCATCAGGTGACCCGCATGCTCGTTTGCCGCCGTCTTATATAAAAAAAAAATATTATTTTATGTTCAGTCCCGAACATCCCTCTTTTTCATCGTTTATAGCTAAACCGCCTAAAAGTTCAATGTAAACAATACAAAGTTTAACAAAACGGAGGTACAGGGTTCGATTGCCAGGGGAGTACATGTTTAGTACCCGGTTTGGTGGTAGTACATTTTAAATGTCCGCCTTGCTAACTACCACCGCTATCTAAAGTCTGTCATCAAGCAACAATTGATAACATTGCTGTTTTGGTTGTTTGAGATAAGATAGCCATTCCATCTTTGGGCTCTATCTTTACTTAACATCATAAATAACAAGAAGAGACAAAATACTCCACTTCAATGTTTTTTTATTTAACTACTAGGTATACCAAATTTCAATTGGCTGTAAAATCAACAGACAACATTAAAAATATACATATACTATGCGAAAAATCGAGAACGTCCTTCTTTTTTATCGGTAAAAATTCCACCTTGCTCTTCATGACCTTCGTGTCTAAATACTTAAATTTTTCTATTGTCAATCATTCATGAGTCGAATTATAAATAACACAATAGTCGAATTATAAATAATACAAAACTATTGTTAGCGACGTGATGGTATAAATAAATATATACACCGGTCTGTATCAATTCGACGCGGGTTGCGAATTAGTATCACTATTACATTGTTGTGTTGTTTCTACGAGAAAAACTCGTGAGTCATCGATGACTTGACAACTAACAGATGAAACGAATCCAATCGGGAAAATGCAAAATTTCAAGAGCATAGTACCTATTTCAATTATTCAAATAAGGCCAACTGGTTGGTACACTCTGTGCATCTAGGTAGTAATACAAGCCTAGTTGCTTAAAGTGTAACTAGATGGCGCTGTGTGTCCAACAATGTTTATTTAGTACGTACTAGCTTTCCGCCCGCGGCTTCGCCTGCGTGGAGTAAATTCATCGCGGCTATATTTAATTTGTTATGCCGCGGGAACTACTCACTTTATCGGGATATAATCATCATTCAGAGTATGTTCTACTTAGATTCCAAATGTCATCTAAATTCGTTCACCTGATTCGCTTTGCTTGAGAAACAAATTAGGTTAGATTAGCACAAGAATAAATAATTTGTAGATAGATATAGCTCATCTCCACCCAGTTAGTTCCCCTCTAACCCTACACCCAGCATGGTTACTTTTCGAAACTCTGACTTACAGTACAAAGAAAGAAGACTATAATAAATAATAATAATAATTAATATCCTTGGACATACACACAGCGCCATCTAGTTCCACAGTAAGCAACTATAGGCTTGTGTTGTGGGTACCAGATGGTTGATATACTACATAAATACTTATTATATATGTTAAAACATCCATAACTATCCGTATTCATCCGTATTCATCACACAAACATGTGGCCCTGGCGGGATTCGAACCCGCGACCTGTTGGTATAGTGGTCAGAGTTTTTAACCACTACATCAAACAGGTCGTCAAAGGCTGTTGTCTACTTCTGCTGCTAATCATTAATATTAGTGTGTGTACTGGATCTCTATTTTAGGAGGCATTTCTTGTGACTTGCCAAGGCACATGTGGGGTTATGTATTGAGATCGATAGAGTCGATTTCATCTATATTTCCAGTATAAGCAGGTCTCACTGCGTAAATGTTTTAGGTAGTGTTGCGAGTCCAGCTTACACTAGGAGCCGGAACAAGTGTCATGGGCGGTAGTTTTCACTAGGTAAACTACTGTTGACATTTTCCAGGCTACTCCAATTTTATTCAAGCAATTTTCCATTCCAGGTACCACTCCGCGCCATAGCCCACATTACCAGTCCTTCAGGTCAAGCTATCCAGGGCAACATCACGTTCACCCAGCAGCAGGATGGGAAAGTTCTCGTCCAAGGTTCCATAAACGGCCTACCAGCTGGCGAGTACGGATTCCATGTGCATGAGAAAGGAGATATCACCGGAGGGTGCATGTCTACTGGAGGACATTTCAATCCTGAACACGTGAGTTTTGTGGCAACGACTTCGTATCTACAGCTCCGTACCATGACGCTACTTATTATAGGCACGTAAATTTGTTGCAAAGGCCTATGTCTAGCAGTCGATGGAGGTTGATGATAATGTGAAGGAATGCTCTAATTCTATGACGGGAGTCACAAGAAACTTATTCCCTGGATCAGTTAAGCTTCCCTGACCTTAGGGGCTATAATGTACGTATCATGTCACGTCGTAGTTTTAAACTGGCAAGACCCGCCTCTCTAAGAACTATAAGGTTTGCCGCATAGCCACAAGTGACCAGGCATATAGCAAGTGTATGAAAAATGTAGCCCGTCGTAGTCACTAGCGGCCGCGATATGGACGCTGCATTATTGTCGTATCAAGGGTATCAGATCCGCCAATGCGGATAGGTGGATTAGTGTCAGTTAAGTCGCACGTACAACTCCGCAATACTCGTATGAATGTCATCAGTGGTTACCCATCCACAGACAGAAAACGAATAGCATACGCAACCATTTCTTTGCTTTTTATTTTAATTTCAGCATATTGATCAACTGCCCTTTTCCCTGATGTTGTTATAGAAAGAGCACGGTCACCCCACGGACACGAACCGTCACGTTGGTGACCTCGGCAACGTAGTCTTCGATGAAAACCATGCCAGCACCCTCAATTTTGTCGACTCGCAGCTATCACTGGTTGGACCCCACAACATTCTGGGCAGAGCTGTAGTATTGCATGAGAAGGAAGACGATTTCGGACGTTCCAACCACCCTGATTCGAAGAAGACTGGAAACGCAGGCGGAAGAGTCGCTTGTGGAGTCATCGGAATTCTGTAGGCATTTTGTTGTGATCGGACATTTGCTTAGGCTTTAGACACGAATCCATAGATATTAGTATATTATTTATTATACGTAAACTGAGTTCATCTCCTATATAAAATTAAGCTGAATGAGGCTTGAGCTCAAAGAGTCCTATAAAAACTTTCTATCAGAAAATAGTGACACACATTTTCTATTTGTTAATATTATTAAAAATTGTTATTGCATTCGAAGATCTTATTACAATCTGCATTATTGAGGTTCTACGTAAATGTCAAGAGCAATACTTGTCCGCTTGCACTTTAAAATTTAGCTCCACAGAGCGACTTTACAATATTTTAATGCGTTACAAAAATGTTCCACATCTTCTGTAACGCTTTCTTTTGTATTTTTTTTATTTTGAATTAAGTACACTTATGATAACACCTATCATTTACCTTACTTCAGGCCTGTAAGACTTGTTTAAAACGTTTATACTCGTATCTTACAGACTTGAAGCAGGGCCGGAGTTTTCTTATATGTTTTTTTTATAGCAGCTTCAAGATTATCTAGTAAATGTTGAGACGATACTTCAATGATGTTTTTACTTTCGTTTGCAATCGTCCTTGTCAACTTAAGTTAATCATTATACCTACGAGGTTACTATATGGTATTGCAACATTCTACATCGAACAATGACTCGTATGACTGGTTCAATGTACATTGAACGTTGTTGTTCCTCTGACAACTGCCCGAACTCGTTTTGGATCTTTCCCAATGCGTTTCGCAATGTCCATGGTATTAAGCTGTAGTTCCACACTACTTACTTTTATATTGCCAAAGTGAATAAATTTGTCTTTTCGATACCTGTTTTTCTTTAGCATGTTAGTAAACTATCACAATGGCTTCTTGATGCTGTTCATAGGAGAGATTGGGTATCACCAACACCCTGGTTGGTTCGATATTTTTAAGACTACTGTCCTAAGGTTGGTATTCGACATAACTAATTGTATTATATACGTGATATATTTCATCTATGTAACGCTAGCCGCGTGGCCAAGGCCGATCTACATAAATAATAAATAAGAGGTATTTTTTCATCACTCAAAACAGAAAACAAAAGCATACATAGAATCGAGAATCACTTGAAAACGTTACATTTTTTATCTTAATATTAAAATGATTGACATTATTGCTCATTCGCAAAGCAGATTCCCCAGAGAAGAACGAACAAGAAACTCAAGGGTTGCTCTTTGAAATAAGTTTGGGTTACAATTATATTATATTGTATAATTAATTAGGCTAAATATCGCCGAGCGGTCTATGTCCATGCTTGCTTATCATCCAGATATTCAGGAATTTTATAATAGCCTTTAGTAAATAATGTCTGTTTTATGATGGTCTTGAATTTATTTAAAGGTAAATTTTGAATGTCCACTGGAACCTTATTATAAAAGCGTATACATTGCCCTTTAAATGACTTAGTGACTTTGTGTAAACGGCTGGCATGAACAGCAAGTTTATTTTTATATCTGGTATTAACATTATTGTATTTGTATTGTATTGTATTGTAACATTATGTATATCACTATTTTTCTTAAACGATTCTATATTTTTTCTTACATATATTAAGTTTTCGTAAATATATTGCGATGCTAATGTTAGTATTTAATTTATATTGCTAATGTTAATATTAAATTAAATATTTATAAATATTTAATTTAATTAGACTTGCCCAAACTCTACCTTGAATAGCAAAAATGCTGTAACGTCAACGCATATTTACTACACTTCTTCTACAAAGGAATCGAGCATCTGAAATTTATATATTTTGAATTTTGGTGTATAACTTTATACAAAGGGTAAAAGTGTATTATTGAAGGGAAGTATGTATTCGACTGAGTTTCGTGTTCTCACAAAAAACCACCAAAATCTCAGTAAAGCACTATCGTCTAGGTCTATGAAAGTATTTATAATTCCTTTTCTCGGTGGAGTTAACTAGGACAATACTCGATACTGACCAAATTATAAAATTTCAATTTTTTATTTTCATTTATTTTTATTTATTTTATTTTTATTTATTTGCTTTTAGGAAAACTTACAGCTAATACATAAGATATCATATGAACATTGTATATGAAAATGCCAATTACAAGTTCCCACATGTAAATTAGGAAAGTTAATAAGAAGAGAAAAAGAAAAAGAAAAAACATTAAATAAATAACGATAGTAGGTACAGTCAGCCACAATAACAACGGTTCAACTTACGTGTCACCCTCCACGCAGTCATAAAAATCTTTTGTGAGTTTACGTCTCACTGTTAAAGTACTCGTGCAAATAGGTCAATGTCAAGGTCATTGCGTATGCTGTTGAAGCTGTTGCTAGCGCTAGTTCTGACTATCTAGATGATAAGAATCCGTGGACATGAACCGCTCGGCTATATCCAGTATATTTTATTCTTATGTTTCTTTGTCGAATCATAAATTTTACAATTATTTCAAATTGTATTTGTATTGACTTATTTAAAAAGAGCAACCCCGGAGTTTCTTGCTCGTTCTTCTCTGGGGAGATTGCCTAGTGAATGAGCGATAACTGTATGTCATGACGATTTCAAATGTTATTCTTGTAACTTACGAAATAAAACATTTTTTGATTGATTGATTGATTGACCGGAAAGTAGCTCGAATTGGCTGACAATTGCTATTATTAGGAAGTGAGTAACTCCTGCAATCAGACTGCCCAACTCAGTTGCTTTGGGAATTGTTTATGACGTCAATGCTCTGTCCGGTCTTGTCATATCATAACACAATGACAAGGACGAACAGTGCTTTACTATATAGCTTTGAGATAGGCAGTAGAACCCCTGATAGTTGCAGGTGGACGCTTGGGATCTTGAAGAGCAGGGTGAATAGGCATTTACGAGACACCTGCTCATCTTCGACCTCATAATCACTTTGATCCAGATGTTGTGGTTAAACGCGTACCGATCCTGGCTATCTTAAAGATGTTCCTTAATTTCTTTCTTTACAACTACACAAGTAAGAAGATAGAAAGCCACTTGCACGAATCTTTTTACCCGACTACTTGTATCCTGTTGCTATGGTCAGAATGAGCTCGCCCAGTGCTCGGTGCTGGAAAGGGCATTAAGCCGCCAGTAACAGTCATAGTCAAGTAACAGAACAAAGTCTTGAGCCTGAGGTTCTATTACATAATCTCATCGCTATCGTCATCGGTTACGTTCTGACATGTGATTGGTCGGCTCACCGCTCGCTCGGCAATTTGACGGTTTCTCATTGGTCAACTAAATCGATGACGATACCGATGGAGTTAAGTAATCTAAGGGCTGATTTACACGCGGACAATGACAAGTGCAAGTGCAGTGGTGAATGCCTATATTATACATATATATAATATACATCATCATCAGTCCGAAAACATCCCACTGCAGGGATATAGACCTTCCCTCATATTCAGGGAGTGTGGGGCCATAGTCCGCCACGCTGGCCCAATGTGGGTTGAGGTCTTCACATGCCATAGAGTTTTTATATCTCAGGCATGCAGGTTTCCTCATGAAGTTTTCCTTCATCGTTCAAGAGCAGTCGGATAAATGGACAGAGGTAATTAAATTAAATTTAAAAACTCATTGGTACATGGCCTGCCTGGGGATCGAACCTGGACCTCCCCAAATTGGGAGACTGTGGCCTCCACTGAGCCACCGACGTTCGGTCTATACAACTGTTACTATCTACTGTACTAAACACTGTCCGGTGTAAATCGAGCGTCTGGATGTTAGACAGACAGGTATTGACCACGTCGTCGTCAAGATTTTATTTCAAAAACTTGTCAATTATCTCATTAAGTTTAATCGACTAAAGTCTTTTGTATCAGACAGTGACGTGGCTGGTTGGATAAGCAACTGCAGAGAAAGACATACATTCACGTAGGTGTAGGCAGAGACCACAGACTTCCACTAGCTACGCTCCTGACACACCTCTTTTCTTCATTCACTCTCATTAGGTTGTTCACACATGCTCGTCGGTTTAGGGTACTCTTCACTTGGCCTTTCTTTAACATGTCCCTAATTTGATTATGGTACGTTCGCCGTGGTCTTCCCCTACTAACACTACCATCCAGATTTTCTTCGTATATCTCTTTCGTTAGTCTTCTTTCATTCATCTTCTCCACATATTCAAACCATCTCAGCATACCTTTTTCAATCTTTGTCACTACGTCTTCTTACACACTGCTTAACTCCCTAATTGCACTATTTCTGATTCTATCTTTCTAATTCTTCGCCATGTTTGTGGAAATCGGTTAAGGTGTTTCGAAGATATTTATCTTTTATCACAGTTTCATTGGTCCAAGTGGAAGACATAATCATTCCTCAGGTTTGTTTCCTCAGGGGTTTCAATATATCGTTATTTGAGGTGTATGCGTGGAGTATGCGTCCAGAATGGTAGCGGTATTTAAAGAGTTAGTACCCCAGGAGGGTACCAGTATGCTGGAGAATCCCTCATCGCTCAGGTTGCCCTATACTTATTCTGTAGTGGACACCTTCCTCAAAGGCCGGCAACGCATCTGTGACCCTTTTGGTGTTGCGGCGGCGGTGATTGCTTTCCATCAGGTGGGGTCACCTGATGGAAAGCCATCACCGCCGCCACAACACCAAAAACATGCGGGTGCATGCTCGTTTGCCGCCCTCTCATATAAAAAAAAAAAAAAAAAAAGTAAAACTTGGTAAAAATGCAAAATATATTAAACTAGCTTTCCGCTCGCGACTGCATCCGCATGGACGATTTTGATTTAGTCAAAATCGGTTCAGCAAAAAAATTGCCTATATGTTAATCCAGGTTCTAATCTGTCTACCAACCAAAATCCAGCCGCTTAGGCGTGAAGATGTACATACATACATAAGTGTACTAAGTATCGGGAATTTGTCAATAAAACAAAAAATACAAATTATTCATCTAAATTTATTTTATCGCCTTCAAAGTAGGCCCCATCGCTTGCAATACAACATCTCCACCGCTTCACCCAGTCTTCCATACATTTTTCATAGGCTATTTGCGGTATGGCCTTTAGCTCATTCAGCGAATTTTCTTTTATGGCTTCTATCGACTCAAAACGTTTTCCTCGAAGTGGTAATTTTAACTTGGGAAATAAAAAAAGTCAGACGGAGCCATATCAGGTGAATACGGTGCTTGGTCGAGAACTTTTGTTGAATTTTTCGCTAAAAACTCTTTCACTATAATGGCTGTGTGTGATGGTGCATTATCATGGTGCAGCATCCATGAGTTGTGTTGCCACAAATCTGGACGTTTTCGGCGGATACTCTCACGCAAACGCTTCATGACGCCTAAATAATATTCTTTATTCACTGTTTCTCCCTCTGGAAGGAATTCGGAGTGAACCACACCACGGTAGTCAAAAAAAACTGTCAGCATCACCTTGATTTTGGAGCGACTTTGCCGCGGTTTTTTGGGTTTCGGCTCGTTTTCGAGACGCCATTCTGAAGACTGTTGGCTTGTTTGCATGTCGTACTCATAAACCCATGTCTCGTCGCCAGTTATTATACGTTTCATAAAGGTCGGATCCGTAGAAGCTCGGGAAACCATGTCTTCAGCGACATGCTTTCGCTGCGCTTTTTGAACAAAATTGAGCTCTTTTGGAACTAGTCGAGCGGCGACGCGTTTCATGCCTAAAATGTCAATGAGAATGTTGTGGACGGACTTAAAAGATATGTTCACCTCACTAGCCAACTCTCTCAGACTCATACGTCGATTTTCGAGCACTAGCTTCTTGATTCTGTCGATGTTTTCTTTGGTCGTAGCGGTTGAAGGTCTACCAGAACGAGGCAAGTCTACTACTACTTCTCGGCCTTCTTTAAAAGCCTTATACCATTCATAAGCCCTTGTTTTCGATATACACGATTCGCCGTAGGTATTTCGCAACATTTTTAGTGATTCACCACATGAAATATCATTTGAAACACAAAATTTAAGGCACACTCTTTGTTCAACAATATTTTCCATTGTAAAAATCGCCGAGGACTCAAAACTATGACCAACAAAAAGTGTAGTTTAAAACAAATTAAATGACAGATCCCGCTCAAATTTTGCGCGCTAAATCAGTACAGTGCTACCAACATGCAGTAAAAAAATTAGAACGACCTCTTTTACGCGGGTCTTTTTATTGACATATTCCCGATACTTTTTACACAGAGTAGTACATACATACACACAAACTTTCGCATTTATAATAATTATTATAAATTATATTATAAGTTGGGTTTTCATCAAAATCGGTTCAGCAAAAAAATTGCCTATATGTTAATCCAAGTCCTAATCTGTCTACCAACCAAATATCATCCAAATCCATCCAGCTGCTTAGGCGTGAAGAGGTAACAAACAATCATACAGACATTTTTAATATTAGTTGGGATATTAGTTGGGATTGGGATGTAGTGTACATAGAGTTCACATTGTGTCAGTTCAGTATGAGCCAGGTGGCCTACGTTTAGGTGGCCCAGGTCATGCCTGTCGGAATAGATTAATATTCAGTCATAATATAATAGTCAGGGATAGGTTAAGCAAGGGATGGATGAGGATTGATCATTGCGTATCTCAGTTTCTTACGGGTCACGGTAATTTCATAGCAAAATTGTACTCAATGGCATTGGTGGAATCACCGGAATGTGATTGCGGCTGGGGTGAACAGACGGCTCACCACATTCTGTGGGAATGCAATAATTGGAGTCTGGAACGCAAACTCATGCTTGACAATCTAAATTCGGATATCCGGCCAGTATATTACGGCGACCTAGTACAAAACCGCCACAACTTCCGAGCGTTCAAGCGCATTTGCCATACCTACTATTGGCACTTTTACCTACGGTAGCCTCCTGGCTACCGCACCATCAACGCTCACTGCGATCTGGCGCTGTCCGTGGTGTATTAAATTAGGGAGTCGAGCTTCACTTGACTCTCTCCCCCATAGGGTTAGCAGCTTTGGCTTTTTGCGTCACATTAGCAACACTCCCATTTGCTGGAGGGGAAGGTGGGACTTTCTTTCTTTCCTACTTTTCACCCTTAAATTCTTTCTTTAATTATTCTGGGGTCCAAGGTAGCAATAGAGTCACGTAGGGCACCGTCTACCTTCAGTAGGCGCCGTGCAGAGTACCATTGCTGATCCTGGCTTACAGGAGTTACAGTGGGAGGAGAGCGGAGGTGGGATCTGTCGGAATAGATTGAATAGGTATTGTCAAGACCAAACCGGTCATAATGTGGCTCACTTGGGTAACAATGTGAGTCATAGAAAAACAATTTAACACGCCTGAAATGAGCTAACGGCTCATTAGCTTTATATAACACAAGTATATTTTTAGTTCTTTGAATATGTGATTCGATTTGTGGTGAAACATTTTCAAAGCGTGGCAGGAGGGAAACGATCTTTCGTTTCACTAAGCTGAAAAGAATTAATTTTTATTAATGCATAAGATGCATATTCATGAATATACCGTATGGTATGTTGAAGAGAATGAACTGAAACAAATAAAGAGAACAATATAGACATTAGTTGACAGAGCTATTTTAAAACTATTTTTCATTACTCATACTCGGAAAGTAGGTGAAGTTTCCAAAAGAGCGGGTTGAAAGTAATCATTTCAGCCCTAGGGAGAATCGTTTTCAACTGACAGCTGTCAAATTAAAGAAAATACTAGTTCTACTTTCAAAATTCTATTGAACCATGTTCCATCTTTCTCTACAGACATGACTACAGCGCCATGTAAAATTGAAATAACCAAAAGATATGTATTAAATTAAAGAATATATTTTTTAAATGTGTTTATTATAATTTAGTTTCAACTATTTTCTTAAAATAACATAGATTTCGACAAAATATTTACCATTTTTCCAATGATGAAAATGAAGAATAATGGCTGAATAGCTACAAAAAAAA
This sequence comes from Oegoconia quadripuncta, assembly GCA_949316235.1. Lineage (NCBI taxonomy): Eukaryota > Metazoa > Arthropoda > Insecta > Lepidoptera > Autostichidae > Oegoconia > Oegoconia quadripuncta. The sequence continues at coordinate 4,546,065 of OX438752.1, forward strand.
AACAAAACTAAATAGGCAATCTGATCTTCATTTGTTTTTCGAGTTGTAGAGCTTTGTTTATATTTCCGTATACCAGAGATTTATAATAATTCATGTTTTATTTTTACTTTGCTTGTATTCGTAACGAAAAGTTCCGAGATGGGGTTTGGCGACCGAGCGTATAGCGAAGTTACTTTCAGCCCTAGGGGTATTAAATGCTTGTACTACAGCTTCATTATGTTTCACTACTTAGCTAGTGATCTAAAAGAGTAATACACAAGGTTATTTATTGTATACCTGAAACCTAAAATTAGTTTAGTCAGAAGCACAGATTCCGGTTATAAAACAATGGGGTTATATATATTTTAAATTACTACTCTAATTAAAGAATGAAAAACACCCTACAAGGGAAAACCTAACATCAACTGAATTCTCAATAATTCTTTATTTTTCTAGCCATAGTGATTACAAATATGATCAAATTGGGGTTTGTCGGCTTTTTAGTATACAAAATATAATATTCGGTTGTCAGAGATAAGGCTATCTTTCTGGAAAATAAATATTTACACATGTAAATATATCACTTCTTCTTCTTCTTTATATCATTACAAAGTTGAAATCAATATTCTATGTAAATCAAACTTACATAAATTCGAGGGGTGGTAAAGGCATAGATATGAAATGTAGAACAAAAATGTAGCACACTTTTAAACAATTGAAATATAAATAAATTATTAATGTGAAATAGTTTTTGTAGAGTCATCTATTCCATCGACCTAAATAATTTATCCCTAGTCGTTTTTGAATTTTGGGAATAAGGTAACAATCTTACTGATTCCTCTTTCCTTATAGGGATCCAGTCTACGGCTGGGAAGCGAACGGCGCCGGCGCACACCTAGCGACTGCGTTACTGCCCTTCGCTGCTGCCATACTAGTGATGTACTAACTCCAACGGAACTAGTTTAAGTATTTAAGATTATAGTCCGTTCAATTTGTGCCACCAAAAGAAAGATCTAAATATAAGTAGACACTTAAAATAAAATGTACAGACGAATCTCCCTAAAAGTATTATATGGACCGTATGGACCGAAGCACTCTAGCACCATCTATTAGAAAGTATTCATACAACATCAACACTCAAACCAGATCCAAAATAATATTATGTCACATATAAATGAGTAAGAAAATTTCGTCAGCTCTGCTAATTGTTATCGTGGTCTAGTGGCAGGCGACACGAGTGCTTAGGTAACGTCTTTCGAAAATACGTGGTTTTCGAATCCGGCTAAGACAATTTTTATTAGTTTTTTTTTCTATTTGGAATTATTTTTTTCTTTTTATAAAGGAAAATAAAACGTAAACACTTCATTAAAATAATAAAAAGGTAAGGAAAATAAGAAAAGTAAAAATTTTTGGAGGTAACACTTTAGCCCGTGTGATACTTTTAGGATGATTGGTGTGTACTTTAATTTACGTCTCATTTTCTTAACAATGTGTGGTTTGAATATTGCTACTAGTTTTTCTGTATCCATAAAATTCCGAATTACTACGGTATTTTGGGTAAATTCTCAGATATTATTATACGAGTATTGACAACGACAAATGGTTGCTCCAGTGGTATCAACTTCTATTCCATCAGAATGTGAATAAATATGTATTAATACAATAGCTTCATTACATTCTGCTGCAGGGTATCTATTGTTATCTGAGATTCAAATGCAATTCAATGGATTTAATTTAAATTAATGTCACTAGATGGCGTTGCTTTCAATTATTTGAACAAAAATTTATACGAGGAAAATCCTTTATTCAGTAAACGTTTATTGGCGTAATAAAATTATAGTTCAAATATATTGAAAAAGCGCCATCTATTGAGTCTAATTTGAATAACATACACCAGTGTCAAACCCTCAATTGATTAGAAATTGTACCGTTTGGATAAACGATTTGATTTTCGTGGTTTTTAATTTATTAAAATATAAAACAAATATTATTGTTTCTGAGGTGCCAGCAAAATATTCCAATATGGAGAATGTGGAGTCTGTGGTCGGTTCAGCGGTGACGACTTATTTTAAACTTTTGAATCTGAAAAATTTGAATCAAGTACTTAAACTTTATTGCACTAAATTTAAGAAAGCACTTGACAAATATTTAAAATTGTACAATCAGGCGTTCTTATCGTTATTAATTTCTACTAGATAACCTTTGGGTGCCTCCGTATTTATTACCCGTTATTACAACAACATGATCGACATAGATCGACCGTCGATCATTTTGTGCTATTACACCAAACCGAGCATTGATTGCACATTGAGTAATGCGGAATACCGATCAAGATATTTATCAATGTCGATCGTTTTCTTTTCTTCACTCATAGATCCGTCGATATATGTATAACAATGATCTATTGTCACTAGATGTATTTTATAAGACGCAATCATCGACCATTCTGATACGACTAAGTATTAACAAACCGATCTTAAGATTGAGATCGAGTCTCATTATTAATACTTGTCTTGTGTCAATTAAAGTACAACCCAATTAAAGATCTTTTAATAAAAAGCTTAATAAATAAGACACCCCTTTGAAGTTACATGCAAAATTACACTCACAGTGATTGTTTTATAACACAAAAATTATCAATGGATACACAAGATATCTGTTTTTTTTATTACTGTGAAATAAGGCTACATTGTGTAAGAATAACACCAAGCAGAATGATTGTTGCGTCGAATATTTTTGCATGTGTTTCTGTAATATGCAAATAAACGCTTTATCTATCTATCTATCTATCTTTTTCCACATTATAAACTATAATGTACAGTCGCAGAATGAAAAGGTTCGTCAGTTTTCAAATACTTTAATTTGACACTTAGCAAGCACGTGTTATCTTTCTAAACTAAGTAACACACCACACATAGAAAATTATGCTTTACTCTGTGACGACAGAATTCATATTTAGCCGAACTAGTGTTCCTTGACTATGAATAGTTGAGTTTATATTAATTTGACCTGCCATTATGTCCTGATGAAGGTAGTAATAAAACCTATACGCTTACGTTGATTGTAACTAAATGCCATTTATGCTAAATGGCATTTATACTTACACTTCATTGCACAAAATTTAAGAAAACACTTGACAAATATTTTAAAATTGTACAATCAGGCGGTCTTATCGCTATTAATTTTTACCACATAACCTTTGGGTGCCTGCATATTTATTAACCGTTATTACAACAACATGATCGACATAGATCGACGGTCGATCATTCTGTCACGTTATATTGTTCCAGAGAGAAAAAGACAGACCTACTTTAAAATTGGTTTTAGTTTAGTTTGCGTACAATCGAATCGACACCAATATCTACTGTCAGTCATCTTCTTAATATATGTCACAATGCGGCACAAACGTCATGTTAGATAACCCTCAGTGTTATCGAATGTCAAATCAACAAATTACCTACACGCAAAAGTCAACTTTAAGATGACGAACCTTTTCCTTCCGCGACTGTACCTACTTAATCAGCCCACTGTATAATTAAATAATTAAAAAAATACTTCTATTTAGGTTTATATTTTATGATGTTATCTCTTTAGGAAACTGATCTGCATCACAGATCTGACATTCCTGAATCTATGGGATGGAAATTCAGTGCATGAATTTATGTGGTAGAAGTACAGACAGATGTAAATTTTGTATTTAACGGTAATAAAACAAGTGTGAAAATAAATTATGATATAACTTAAAAATATTTTTTTTTAATCTTTCATTAAAACCCCTTCGAAAGATTTAGTTTAGATTAGTTACTAACAGGAAACCAGAATCAATCAATAGACCATGACAGCGGCGTCAGAATCCGATGCTGATAATACGCTGTGGAGAACACCAACACCACGATTCACGATTTAATCCCAGGCTTCCTATCACAAAATTAAAGTTTAGTAAACACTACAAAAACTATGATATTGTCGAAATCCACCAAAACATGTGTGAAAAGCTACATATCTTTCAGCTATTATCATCCAATATGTATATGTCAAAAAAATATATAGCTTAATTTAGGAAAAATAGTGATAAACATGATATCAATACAAGAAATAAAGATAAACTTGCAGGTCACATAAGTCGGCCCGGAAAGCCAGTAATTCATTCAAAGGGTTATGTATACGCATTTTTAATAAGGTTCCTGTTGATATACAAAATCTTCCTTTCAATTTAAAGATACTATAAAACAGAAACTTATTGAGAAAGCATATTATAAAATATCAGATTATTTAGATGATAAACATTCATGGACATGAATAGCCCGTTCGCATAACCAGGCTATTTCACATTTAATAATACAAAATAATAATTAATAATTTTGTAACATAAAAACTTTTTTTTTAAAAAGAGGGACCTGGGGAGTTTCTTGCTTATTCTTGTCAGTCGAAAATTGTCTTTTGAACAAGCAGTAGCTTAAAAAATGTGAAATCTGACTATTTTAGGTGTACCTTCTGTACCTACAAAATAAAGCATTTTTTTATTTTGATTTTGATTGATATCTTTGGAACTGCCCGATTTTCATCAAACAGAAGAACCTGTCCTCTAGTTCAGTCTTTCATGTAAAAATCGAACTCAAATCGGACCGCGCATTAGGTACTGAGATACGTCCGAGTAAAGACAGGACACATAACACTGCTAAAGACAACACCTGTCGTTTTTCGTCGGCGGTTAAAGAAACGAGCATTGAACATAAAAGGGATAATAGATAATCGATAAGAATACCTAATAATTACGATATGCTGTACTTTAATAATTCAGTACACCAGGTGACGATTCTCAAACTATACTCGGCATTGCTACTCGCGGCAGTCAATGTCAGTGGGTTAACCACTGTAGGTCTTATATATCGTATAAAAAAATATTGTCCCAAAATGATGAAACAATTGGTCGCGTTCAGTAAGGGCTGTGCAAAGATTCTGTTGTTGATACTCAACGGATTCTGTATTGTAAGTGATTTCTCGTTATTCTACTTTTTTTTAATTTCCGACCAAATTCGGCGGGTATTTTTTTTTAATGCACGACGGGTTTCTATTTAACAATTGATGTTAAGTGAAGATGAGGTCGAAGGCTGAAGCGTACTGACCCGGAGACCCCAACACATTTGGGGGACTGGCTATCTAATCTCTGACAACCGGAACACTACAAAGCTATTAAATATTATAAAAAATTAAACTACCTATGCCAATAACTTCTATTTCACTTACCTTATATGGCTTATTTTTTTTCTTAACGTAAAAAAATCTCATCTGTATAATATGGTGTATTTTGGTGTTTTGGGAAAATGGTTTTATTAGCATTTTCTTAAAATATTTTAACCTATCTCATGACATAAACAATCAGGTACAACAGCAAGGTCAGGTACGTCGAGACACATACTCGTACGAAAAGTAAACATTGTGTTTGTCGTCTAATTGTCGATGTCGCAAGGTGGAGTCAAAACGGTCTCCAACTCAGCATGGGTTGTAGCCGTTCACTACAACTCATTGGAGCCTGCCAATGACGCACGGGTACTGGTCAACAAATACACGTATTTATAGTCATTATAATTTATAGAAGTAATCAGCAAGATGTGTTTACATGAGAGGATACATACGTGTACCTACTTCGTGTTTTTTATGCACAATGGCTTAGCACTTGACCTCAATCGCACATTATGTTAAGTGAAGATGAGGTCGAAAGTGGAAGCGTACTGACCCGAATACCCCATTTTATTTGGGGGACTGGCTATCTCATCTCTGGCAACCGGAACACAACAATGCTATTAACATTACAGACTTAAAGAAGATAGTGGTAGCTAGCCAGGTGGATATTTAAAATGCCCTTCCACCAACCAAACCGAGTAGGTACTAAACATGTATCCCGCTGGGGATCGAACCCGCGACCTCCGATTCGTAAACCCTGTATTGTTCACATCGAGCCATGGAGGCGGTTCATGTGAGAAATCAGTGATATTTTTTAAATATTGCCCTCTATCGAATTTTACCGGTACTATTTAGAAGTACTGTGGTTGTCGAATGATGGCTAATCGACGTAATAGTTCACCTAAAAAGCGTATAGATGGCAGTGTAAAGTGTTTGGTCATTGGGGTAGACTGTTGACTGGAAACCAACGTTCCTCGCTCTTCTTCTTTTTTTTTTTTAATAAAAATAGTTCATTTTGTTCCCAAAGTTTGTTTACAACACCCCAACTTGTTTTCAATGCGTAAAGGAATTAAAAAATAACTTATTCTCTCTTTTGAAAGTAAAAACACATAGAAATAACGACAAATGCCACTAAAAATTACGGTGTATACTGTTTAAGATAATACAATACAAATACACTTTATTGCACAACAGAAATGAAAATACAGTTTCAGAAAAGTGGTAAGAATAGAATGTACAATTTGGCGACCTTATCACTAAAAGCGATCTCTTCCAGGCAACCTTTGGGTATAAGGACAGTAGGTATATTTAAAATAAGTAGATGGTGCGGTATTAAATAGGGATGCATTAAATACGGATAATGTACATTACGAGTGTATATGTATGATTGTATATATGTGCGTGTGTGTGTGTCTATGTACGAGCGCATGCATGCAAAGTGTACGGGTGAGTATCAAGGTAGATAATGCGGTCGATTCGGATGTACACCAACTAAACTAAACTAAACTAAACTAAAACCAGTTTTAGAGTAGTGCTGTCTCTTTCTCCCTGGAACAGTACGATGCGACGGCACCACTCCAAAACTGGTTTTAGTTTAGTTTAGTTGGTGTACATCCGAATCGACACCAATGTAAAGTTATGTACTATATATTATACTTTTATGTTTGGTTTATTTTATATAAATGTTTAAATTTTATTTTGTGTATTATTTTAATCGATACTATTGTCTTTTACAAATTTCTAGCTAATCGCCCTCTGCACTTTTGGGTTCGCTGTGGTCGACACCCGTGTCCTGAAACAGTATGGCAGCGAGCAGGCAGCAGGCACCTTCGCTGGCGACATGGTCATCATTGCAGCAAGCCTACTACTCCTCTTTATTGCGGTCTTCGGCTGTGTGGGGGCTGTAAGAGAGAACGTTAAGATGCTGTATTTGGTACGGAGCAATGTATAAATCTTTTGAAGCGTTGGGTAGGGTACCTAGTTCAGTGCGTCCCTCAAGTAATGACTTTTGGGATGAAATGACTTGATGCTTAAAGTCGAGAGCTCTGTGGCGAGTATTGGGGGTGGCCTATGTTCAACAGTGGACTAATGTGAGCTGATCATAATTCTTTTTTTTTTATACACAACGGGTTTTTGTACTTGACCTCAATCACACCTGATGTTAAGTGAAGATGAGGTCGAAGGTGGAAGCGTACTGACCCGGAAACCCCAACACATTTGGGGGACTGGCTATCTTATCTCTGACAACCGGAACACAACAATGCTATTAACATCGCTGCTTGGCGGCAGATTTTTAGATAAGATGGTGGTAGCTAGCCAGGCGGACATTTAAAATGCCCTACCACCAACCAAACCGAGTACTTAAACATGTACCCCGCTGGGGATCGAACCCGCGACCTCTGAATCGTAAACCCAATGTTGTTTACATTGAGCCAAGGAGGCGGAGGTATAATGGTGATGAGGTGGACGTGGCGTGCACAGGTTTTATCACAGGGTAGGCAAAATGATAAAATTTGCTATAATACTACTACAAAATAATAACTTAGGTACTTAGCAATCTTCGCAATTGTTTAGAATATTTTTATGTTCACATAGTATGAATCAGCTGTCTTGACAATACATGCATGCAACCTTGCATTTTCGTTGGGTAGGCAATGTCTTTCTGCTGTGTGGAGGGCGCACTTTGAGGTGGTCAATCTTGTTGTCCATTTTTTTTAGATTTTTGGTCTAATTTCGTCTTATCATCAGATACAGGACGCCTACTGCTTAATATTGGCCTCCTCAATGGATTTCCAGGGTGACCGATTGGAATACCAAATCCTTCCCGCGTGTCTAGGACATCCACATGGGTGTACGTCACACGCAGCACTTGCAAATGCAAGCTTTTCCCTCTAGAAATTATTCTTCTTTTATCTTCAATTTAAGAGCTATGCTCTTGTCGGTGGAGTAATGACCACGTCTCTCTACTTTCCTCCCTCGATTTAACCTCTTGGTATGACACGACATTCACTTTTCTTTCACTTGGTCAAAATAACTGCGCCTAGGTCTTCCCCTTCCTCTCTTTCCCTTAATTATGTTCTTCAAAAAATCATCATCGTGTCATAGCAAGTGACCTACTATCATCTTTCCTCTTCGGTTCTCAACTATGGCTAACAGGCATCTCTTCTCCTTTACCATCATTAACACCTCTTCATTTGTTCTCTTCTCTGTCCAGCTTATTCTCTCCATTCGTCTCCGGCCTCTCGAATGCCTCTAACCTTTCCCTATTCACAGCTGTATAAAGCTATACTCCATACATAGCATTTTATTAGCCGCTTTCTAGCTTTTTTGCTTATTTCAGCTTTAAATAGATGTTTTTTTGTTATTAAAAGCCCTTTTTGCCATCGCTATCCTTATGACTACGTCTGGAGAAACGGGTCAACTCGTTTAAATATCTAGAAATTGTTTTGTGGAACTTAAAAACATTTCTTTATTTCGTATCACTAATACCTGTTTGGTGTAGTGGTTAGCAACTCCGACCACTATACCAAAAGGTTGCGGGTTCGAATCCCGCTAGGGGCATCTGTTTGTGTAATGAATAGATACGGACATGTGTACCCGAGTTATGGATGTTTTAATTTATAATAAGTATTTATTTACAAAAAAATATGTATTTATGTAGTATAAAAACCATCTGGTATCCACAACACAAGCCTATAGTTGCTTACTGTGGAACTAGATGGCGCTGTGTGTATGTCTAAGGATATTTATTTATTTATTATTTATGGTAAAAAGGGCAACATGGAGTCTGCAAAATAGAAAATATGCTGTCGGGTTTTTTTTTTTAAATAGTTAATTGATTATTCTTCTCTGAAGAGTCAAGAAGTTGAAGGAACAGTACATTGAAGTGATAGGTACCTTTCTGTCTTCCTTTGAACATTGAGTTTTGATCACCAAGTGTTTCTCAATGCAGTACGTGGGTTTCCTGATGATCCTGGTGGTACTAGAGCTGCTGACCGCTGTGTTCGTGGCGGTGCAGCGGTACGGCCTCGAGTTCATGGTCACCGAATCGCTGCGGGACAACTTCTTCATCAACGCCACCGGCGATGACCTGCAACTCCATAATAAGATGTGGAACGAGTTGCAGACGAAGGTTAATGATTACAAGAGAACATATTTCTACTACTAGGTTTCCGCCCGCGGCTTCGCCTGCGTTGAATAGCTTTATCGCGGACATTTGTTTATCCCGCGGGAACTATTCACTTTATCGGGATAAAAAGTATCCTATGTTTTAATCCAGGGTATGGTCTACCTATATACCAAATTTCATCCAAATCCGTTCATCAGTTTCGCCGTGATTGAGCAACAAACAAACAAACAAATAAACAAACCAACATCCATACTTGCGCATTTAGGGTGAGGTCAAACGAGCGTAATTTTGCGAGTCGTGAGTCGCAGAATTTCGGTAGCAGAAATTCTGCTGCATTCGGTTTCATACAAAAAGACAGTTGGTGCCACACGACGACGCAAAATGAGTTGTCTGCCGACTCAATGCGCGTAAACTCGACCGATTTTTTTCCCAATTTTTCTGGCGTCATCATCGGAATATGATTCGTAAATACACAATATTTTTAATGGATCCATCGTACTCGTCGACACGAACACCCCGTACCAACGCTCAATACTGAATAAATTAAATTCGTCTTGCAGCTCAACAAAAATTCTGTTGAACGTAAAATCAGTGACCGAAAATACGCGACTCACAACTCACAAAATAACGCTCGTTTGGTAGCGGCCTTATATTATTAGTTAGAGTTAGATTAATCAATAAAATGAACTGGCTAAGTGCGAGTTGGGCGAGTATCGAGCAATGAGCGATCGGTCTATGAATAAAACGAAAGTCGCGACACCAGCGCCCTCTACTAAAGATTCAACCAAATATGTCTAAACCGCAAAACACTGTTTGTCAAACGGCTTCCTTTCGCCCGCGGCTTCGTCTGCGTGGAATAATATGGCGGATATGTTTATATGACGGTAGCTACTCACTTTATCGAGATAAAAATAGTATACCAAATTTCATTTTCGTTCATCAGTTTCGCCGTGATTGGGCAACAAACAAAAATTCAAACTTTCGCATTTCTAGTATAGTCCAGTAAGGATACACTTTTAAGTTCCTACTTTTAAAGGCCGTGATTTTTTGCACATGGATAGAGTACTTGTCAGTGATAGAATAAAAAAATTCTAACAAATCGGTAGCTTGCTTTAGTTATAATATTTAGTAAATATAAATACATATTTAGTAATAAAACATAGACTATATGATTAAAATTACGACTGAATTACATTGCGTCGCAGAATATACTTAGAACCCCTGTAACTATTTTCAAAAAAATCGAGCAATAACTTCTTTACAATTATGAAAAATTTCACCGTGGGCAAATATAAAATAAAAAAATAAATAAATATTTCGGACACTTACACCAATCATCTAGTTACCAAACTAAGCGAAGCTTGTGCTATGGAAACTAGATAACGGATAAATATACATAAATATTTATATAAACATCCATGACTCGGGAATAAATGTTTGTATTCATCACACAAACATTTACCCCTCGCGGGATTCGAACCCGCAACCGTTGGTTTCGCTGACAGGGTCACTATCCACTACACCAATCGGTCGTCAATCTCACACATTGACAAATAGTCAATATCACGATTTATTAAACTGTTTTTAGAAAATATAAAGTAGCTATTGATTAATTTTTTAGAAAATCTTAGCATCTCTACAACTCATTGAAGTGCACAGTGGTAACTTTGATTTAATATTGTAGATTTTATAACTAAATACTTACACTATAACTAAAGCAAACTCCTGATCCGTTAGAAAATATTTTTTACAACATCACTGATAGGTACTCTGTCTATGTACCAAAAATCAGGGCCTTTAAATATGCACCCCTAAATATGCATATCTTGACTGGACTAGTATTAGTTAGATTAAATTAGACTAGTTAGATTAGTCAGATGTAACTGTATGCTAATTATAAAATGAAAATTACCTATTAAAAGACCAATCAGCAGTAGCTAGTCCTTAGTCAAAAAAATAAAAAGAAATACCGATAGGTGATCATTAAATAATCAGTGATAGAGAAGTGTTAAAAACTTTACAAAAATTTTGACATGACATATGGGATTAAACGGCTCCTCTATATGATATATAAAAATTGTTGTAACCTTTCTAGATTGTAAATGACTGATTGAAAAGAGACAAACCCTCTGAGTTTCTCGCTAGCTCTTCTCAGTAGTGGTCGCATTCCGAGCTAGTGGTAGTTTAAAAAACAAGTGACGTTCATAAGTGCATATTGTATTGCCTACATGAATAAATGGTTTTCATTTCATTATAATATTTAAAATCAATTAATCAATCAATCAAATACTCTTTATTGTACAATTAACAAAAACTACACAAAGATTTCAGCGTATATAATTAATCGCACAAAAAGGCTCGTGCTTTAATAGGCTCTCACATTGTAAAGCCGCACGATGAAAGATTTTTTTAAATTTTCATTGATAATAACTCACCTAAATCGAAATTTTACTTTTTTCCCGACTATGCTAGAAAAGAGGGTACCTAATACTTTTCGGCGGTTTGTATTCATGTAGATATTGAAGTGTGAAGTGTCGTTAGATTCGTTTTGAACCCTAAATGGTCATAGAAGACATGTTTTGTTCAAAATCCAACATGGCGCCCGGAAAATATAAACAAGTACTTGTTAATTTTGGTTTTTATATACCTGCTTGTGTTGGATATTAATTATTTAGGCCACTATTTAATTTTTGTAACACTATACCAAATTTCAATTGTCAATGTCAGTAAATAAGAAATGGAGAAACAGATTGCTAGACGGTCGGTCACAGAGGCCCGTATTAATAAACTATTGACAAGATTGAGAACAGTATTGTGATCGGTCTCAAGTAAAGGTGTTGATTAATAAACCTAACTTGAGACCTGAAACGCTCGTGAATACTCAAGCAGTACTCACTTGAGAGGTGCGCCGAGTTTCACGTATTAATGAACGAATCTCAAGACTATCATTCATTCGCCGCTGAGGCGAATACTTGGAAAGTGATCTCAGCTGAGTAGACCTCAAGATTGGTTTATAAATTAGCACGGAGCTTGAGATAGCGTCAACTTCTTAAGACGCATCTCGGGTGCAGCCTCAAGACTTGTATTGAGATTGGTTTATTAATACGGGCCTGAGACGATTTCCTAAATGATTCCATTTTTGGTTCGGGTCATTAATTAAAATAGATAGTGGGATCGACGTCTGCACATCTAGACCTGATCTAGTGACTTTTCATTCTCGTTTCAGTACGAATGCTGTGGGCTGAATGGTCCGGAGGACTACCAAGCTACACAGAAAGAGATCAGCCAGTCTTGCTGTCCAAGATCCTACCGCGCCAGATCTGCGCACGCGCAGAAGGAGTTGTACCGCATGTGTATTGAGTGAGCTAACCATGTATTTCTTACAGTCCACTGACCCTTTCAAACAAGGAAACGCATATTCTCTCCCTCCGACTTCTACCGACTACAGAAAAAACACCTTTCTGTGGCGTGCGAGCAACAATTTTAATAAATTGTCTAAGAAGTTCGATGTAGATGTTTTTAACATTAGTTTTAGGTCAGCGAGGCGTCAATTAAATCAATCCTACAACCTTAGGATCTTCAAGAGCAGAGTGAATAGGCATTTACTGGGATCGCGTGCTTCATCTTCGACCACATCGTCACTTTCCATCAGGTGAGATTGTGGTCAAACGCAAATCCAGTCAATCATAAAAAAAGAAACAAAAAAAAATTGAGCCACAGGAGTAGCGGTTGCGTGTTAAACGGACATGCCTTGTAACCTCGTAAAGTCGTGCGTTATTTTGAGGACGCAACAGTTTAAAATCGAAGGTCCTCTGAAAAGAACTTTTTATACGCCGTCAGTTCCAGCAATTCAAGCGAGCATTTGAATGTGTTAGATACTGTCATGTGTCATACTCATTGGAACTTATTTGTTAAGCGTTAAAAGTGCGCATGGGGGTCTTTCCATCTTACAAGTCACTTATGTCGCCCAGTTTGGCGCTATATATCAAACAAACAAACATACGAAATATTCTTTATTGTACAACAATAAGAAGCATAACACAACGATAAATAAAAAAAAGGGGATAGTACAATTTGGCGGCCTTATCATTAAAAGCGATCTCTTCCAGGCAACCTTTGGGTTAGGAAGCATTACGCACATGATATATGGATAGCGTGCGCGGTAAACTAATTTTAATAAAATAAATAAATACATACGTTAATTGAATACATACAAACATACATACATAATATATGTATATAAAAAAATAATACACATAATATATACCTATATTTAAATATATTTATACAAATTAAATAGAATAGTACGTAACTAAGCACACAGTAATTAATGCTAGTATGGAACGGAACTCAGTAAATGAAACGAAATCTCATCAGTCTCATCATATCATTCAGTTTATTCCAAATATTTTACTCCACAGGACAACGTCGTATTACAGCATTGGATGTGAGGATGCTATACTGAACGTGATCCGCGCTGACGCTGATTATTTGCTCGGAGTCGCTGTCATGAGTTTTTGGTTTGAGGTTGGTATAGATTGCTTCATATTACAGCTTACTTAATATCTTATTAAATGTGGGAGTAAAGTAGAAATCTTAGAAAATAGAGAAGAATTTCATAGCGTTTATGAGTATGCACAAGAATAGCCATCTAATCAGAGCTTTGGTAAACATCTCCACCGTAAGAAATAAATGGTAGTGCAATGGTAATAGCAGAAGAAAGGAGAATATAGAAGACTTCTGAGTGATTGGAAAGAAAAAAGCAGGAACCACCATCGATGGAATAGCCTATGGCCTTCAGCGACCCTCGGTCTGCGTTCACTATATTGTGATGCTCCATAAAGACCCGAAAGACAAGGCCAAATACACTATATTAGTGTAAGGGTAATGGCAGAAGAAAAGGGAATATAGGAAATTTCTGAGAGATCTGTAAGAGAAAAGCAGGAGTTAGCATCGATGGAATAGCCTATGGTCTTCTGCGACCCTCGTTCTGCGTTCATTATATTGTGATGCTCCATAACGACACGAAAGACGAGGACAAATACACTTTTCATTTATAATAAGTAGTTATTATATGATTTGCTCTCCCAATCGCCATTGGGAGCTGGGAAGTAGGAACCAGCAGCAAAGTACTACTATTTATCCTGGCTGATGAAAAGTTAGTGAAAATGAAAATTTTCAGCTGGTGCCCTGCGAGAGAAAGCGAGGGTTAGGTACCAGTGCAAAGTGTGTATTCTATAAAGATCATGTTGTACGGTGGTGTACAATAATTGTATGGATCATGATGATACACGTTTAAAATAATGAATGGGCAGGTTCATTAAATATTAATTGTTATTGATTCCAGGCGGCCGGCATGCTCCTCGCGATGTGGGTGGCCAACAACTTGAAGAATAGCGTACACGTATACAAAGATACTGTCAAATATTAGATAATTAAAGTTTAAATTGCTCTCGTACCAAATAAAATATTATTTTCATACGATTTGTTTTCTTGCTGGTAATTCGAGGGCTGAACCAGAAGAGGCTGCTCGGTGACGCCCATCATAAATATAAAGTCTTCTTCCGGTATGTTTTTCAGATGGTATCCTCCAAAACTGATGGAGCCCGTCGTATTTCGATCAGACAAAGAAATCTACGTTTTGCAATCGACTCTGAAAGACTTCCAGTTTGTTTTATATCGAACAAAGGTCCAGATTAAATACATATAAGATCTAAATCATAGTGACATGATATCAGTATAAGCTGAGAATTCCATTCTCGAAGATGTTGACGACTACGTCTACATAGGAGAATCAAAATCAAAAAATACTTTATTTTGTAGGTACACAGGGTAGACACTTAAAATAGTCAGATTTTACATTTTTTAAGCTACTGCTTGTTCAAAAGGCAATTTTCTCCTGAGAAGAACAAGCAAGAAACTCGAGAGGTTGCTCTTTAAAAAAAAAATATTAATTATTATTTTATTTTATAATATTTAATTATTAATTGTGGAACAGCCTGGTTATGCGAACGGGCTGTTAATGTCCATATCATCTAAATAATCTGATATTTTGTAATATGCTTTCCTAATAAGTTTCTGTTTTATAGTATCTTTAAATTTATTGAAAGATCATAATAGACGAAGAAGAAAGAAGAAGAATAGAAGAAGAGATCATAATAGGTTCAACTTCGAGAAAGAGATCAATCGTCGAATAAAACTCGAATGAAGAGCTTCGGGAAACTGCTTAATGTATCTCCTGTAAGTCAGGATCAACAGTGGTACTCTGCACGGCGCCTACTGAAGGTAGACGGTGCCCTACATGTCTCTATTGCTACATTGGACCCCAGACTAATTAAAGAAAGAATTTAAGGGTGAAAAGTAGGAAAGAAAGAAAAAGTAAGTGAAGTACCTAAGTGCAGTCGAATGTCTTTTATGAATTATTTATAGCACACAATAGTGGTCCCTGACTATAAGAAAGCTCAAGGTCGCACACTGAGCCATGGCCAGGTGATGTTTGCTGCTTCACGAGATCCGCGAAGTGGCAGTGAGTAGTGTACGTACAAAGCGTCTAGTAGATGAAGAACTCATGGCGTAGTGGCTCGCTATTCGTTGGCGCGATCAGCCCTTGGGTGGGTGACCACTGGTGGCATTTTAGTAGAGTGTTTTCGTGTTTCGGAGGGCACGTTAAATAGTCGGTACCGGTTGTTTCCAATTGAAAGCAGTCATGGCCTATCGGGGCGGTTTAAAATATAATTATGGCCATATCCCCTCTCAGTGAGAGGAGACTCTGCCCGAACAGAGGGGACCAGTAAGGCTGTGGATGATGATGAGATAGCCGTTGAGGCATAAACATTCTAGATTAGAGATCACGTACAAGCCGGTTCGAAGTAGGATGTCTATCCGTAATGTGACCAGATAACCAGATTAATGTCGCAGGACGCCGTTCTCTTCAGTTTGCTTTCGACGGTCGGGCTGTTTATATATAGGGCACGTATGTTCAGCATAATGTCCTGTGGGTGAATAATAACTGAAGTATGCACAGAAAAATATTAGGTAGGTAGTGTGTCCTGGAAATCTAATCTTTTGTTGACTGTCCACTCCTATCAACAACAAACTCTCGTTCGAAATGTCAAGGACAATAGAACAAAGTTCTACAACAAGGTTCCTATAAAATCTCTATTTGGTTCATATTTGGACTGCGCAAGTATGACCACGTCTCCGAATACAGGAGTCAACTAAACTGGCTTTCAATTCGTCGACGCAAAGACCTCCTATATTCTGTGCTGTTCGATCCCAGAACCCCTTTTTATCTCAAAGCGTGCTTTTAATTTCTTTCCTCCACCCACAATGGCCGCGTTCGTACGACGGACAATTTATGACTTTACGTTCCACCGAACACCTCAAAATATTCTATAGCCAATCATTTACACTTTAAACCATTCGTCTTTGGAACTCCCTACCCGAGTCCATCAGACGAGCTCAAACTTTGTAGCCTTCAAATTCGCCGTTAAAGAGCATTTCCTGGCGATTTAATCTGTGCTCCTTTCTTATCTTCTTTCTATTTTTTTTTATGCACGACGGATTCGTACTTGACCTCAATCACATCTGATGTTAAGTGAAGATGAGGTCGAAGGTGGAAGCGTACTGACCCGGAAACCCCAACACATTTGGGGGACTGGGTATCTTATCTCTGACAACCGGAACACAACAATGCTAGTAACATTGCTGCTTGGCGGCAGATTCAGATAAGATGGTGGTAGCTAGCCAGGCGGACATTTAAAATGCCCTACCACCAACCAAACCGAGTACTTAAAACATGTACCCCGCTGGGGATCGAACCCGCGACCTCCGAATCGTAAACCCAATGTTGTTTACATTGAGCCACGGAGGCGGTTAATGCTTTACTATGCTTTACCACAATCCTGTTGTCGCTTATTATTATTATTATTTTTTATATCAATAAATATTTATTTAGTAGAAATATAAGTTATTGGCATAGCTAGTTTAATATTTTTTTTTTCAAAAACGACTGCGCCGGCCGATTTTTGATATGCGACTGGCGTGATTTGTTTAAGGTTCCTATCATGGGAAATTTATTTGAACCCCATATTTTCTCCAAGTTTTCTTTATTTATTTATTTTAATGATGTAATTATGTGGAGTAGGCTACAGACGCGACCGTAAAATGACACAATAACGCTATATTCGATAATGGTTTTGAAAAAAAAAAAAAAACTACCTATGCCAATACGTTCTATTTCACAATATGCCCTATTTTTTTCCTTACGGTAAAAAAATCATCCGGTATATTGCTTTCGTTAATCTGCTTTCATGGAAGGGTTGGTAAAGGGCGACCAAGAAGGACGTACGTCAATCAAGTGACTGACGTCCTCACAAAACCACTAGCCGACGAAGAGTGGAAGATGCAAAAGTAGTATGTCAGGATCGTTGCAAGTGGAAATCAATAGTCCCTGCCTACCCCAACAAGAAACAGTCGTGAGCATATGTATATATGTATTGTCATCTCTTACAATAATACTATTTTAGGTATTACGTGGTTGTATTCAAAGCGTGCCATGGATGAGGTACATTGACAGCAAGTAATAAGGCTAATATTAAAGCCTGTAACTGCGAGGCTCGTCGCGGGTAGGGTTGCCAGATGAGAACTTGAAAAAGGAGGGCATGTTGGTCAAAAAAGGATAATTTTCTGTAAAAAAGGAGGACATTTAACAATTATACGATTTTTTAAAACTATATTACTTTATTTTATTCATATTTAGCTGAACTGCCAATTTTTGCGAGAAGTTCTTGATTTTTTAACAAATAATCATGAAAATCTTCACATGTCATGGTTTTGCAGTTGTATATTGAGTAAGAATTATGGATTTCACTGACGGCACACTTAATCTGTATTGATCAGTGAAAAAACTCTTTCATCTGTAGGTAAGGGAGGACGGGAGGACAAATCATGGAAAAGGAGGACATGTCCTCCTTTTGGATACCATCTGGCAACCCTAGTCGCGGGTCACGCGTGTCACGCGGGCGGATCGCGCGCGACGTACTGCTACGGCCCCCATCGCGGTTGTTTGCGGGTCTCCGCTACGGACTGAACCCGTCGCTAGCTAGTTAAATTTTGATGTGTGCATGGTGTCGATGGCCATGGAGAACTTAATATATTATTTTGTATGCATCATCCCAGCAGACTTGCATGTAATTTTTAATAAAATATTTTTCTGTGCCAATATTTGTCTATAAATATTTTTTTTTGTAAATGTAGTCTAATTTACATGCAAATCGGAGACCGTGGCGCTGCTGGGACGATGCACATTAACCGCAAAAAAAAATAAAACCTAATTTTCTAAATTTATGTAACCAGTGTGTATAGGATTTGGAAAGATCAAACCTGTAACATAATTAGTTATATGCTGTTTTTAACCTGAATAATTCTCATGTTTTAATATGTTTTAGGGGAAAAAAATATTGCATTCTATAAACTCAAACTCAAAAAAGTTTTATTTCGGTATAGAAATAATATTTGAAAACGTCATGGCATACAATTATCGCTCATTCACAAGGCAAGACTCTCCAGACAAGAACGAGCAAGAAACTCAGGGGTTGTTCTTGTCACGTTAAAAAGGAATTTTATGAAAAAAGCGGGTCAGTAGCTCCCATTTATCTCTGTGGTAGTTATAAGTTTGCCTCGTACAGGGTCCTCTTGCTATGTTGTTCGATTTCCTGGTAGATGTGTTCGGGGAGCGAGCTCTCCAATGAAACAAGGTTAGTTAATTTACCATTAAATGTTTATTATTTAGGTTCTTAAAAAGTTAAATGCCGATGGAATCAAGGAATTCCAAAATTCGGCGATCTGCCAGCACTGGCTGATACATCTGTCTTCGTAGGTTTTGTATACTCTTTGTACATACTTTGCATATTTTGTATTTTGTATGCCATAAGCTTACGCGCCTCTTTGGTTAACGGACGCGTTAAAAAATAAAGCGTTCGAAGTTTGAATTTCGTTCCGCTCCCGCGCCCGCGGTTTTTTACGATTCAGTTCTTTTGTTTTGAGTGTGAATTTTTAATTTAAACACAGAATTAATACAGTACTAAGTGAAAAAGACTTTAGAGAATTTCGTAAAAATGGTGGTGTGCGGGATGAGCTGCATCAAATACCTTTTGGCTGTCTTCAATGGAGTGTTTCTGGCAAGTTTCTGAACTGGCGTTAAGTTTTTAAGATTGATTTACAAATATTACACCAGTTTGGGTCACGCTATTTTGAGGAATAGCTGACTATTTCTATCATTCTGTGTATATACGAAAAGTTGTCGCAGGAACGCGTGCCATACGATTGCTTATTTTGGTACGATTGGCGTGATTTGAATTTAAGTTTCGAACAATTCTTTAATTTTTCCCTCTAATAAGGCTATATATACTCGTATATATTTGGTTTTCGAACATTAACTTTTTAATTGGTTAGTTTATGTAAACAGAGGAACTTAAGCTGCAAGTCTTTATTGCATGAGACAAATGGCACATATCAAAGTAGGCCGAGTGTACCTACTACGTAAGGCATGCGACGTTGGAACTTGACCTCAATCACACCTGATGTTAAGTGAAGATGAGGTCGAAGGTGGAAGCGTACTGACCCGGAAACCTCAACACATTTGGGCGACTGGCTATCTTATCTCTGACAACCGGAACACAACAATGCTATTAACATTGCTGCTGGCAGATTTAGATAAGATGGTGGTAGCTAGCCAGGCGGACATTTAAAATGCCCTACCACCAACCAAACCGAGTACAAACATGTACCCCGCTGGGGATCGAACCCGCGACCTCAGATTCGTAAACGATATGTTGTACCTAGAGATACATAGTGTTTATTAGATTGGGCAGAAAATAGTGTACACAACAATTGAAAATTATTTTATGAAAAAAAAAAATAATAATAATATATTATAAATAAATATGAAATGAAAAAAAAATGAAAATGATTTATTGCGTAACATTAATTCACGACAGTAATTAGTTGTTGAGGACCCCTATTAAGTAAATAAATACCTGTAACAGGAGTCCCCGCTCTTCGTTACAAGTTCATTAGGAAAGTAAAACACAATTTTTACAATTAAAATATAAGGTGTGTGTGTGCGTGTGTGCGTGTGCGCGCGTGCGCGTGTGCGCGTGTGCGCGCGTGCGCGTGTGCGCGTGTGCGCGTGCGCGTACATATATTATAGTACGAAGTATAAACAAGTATATACATTATCAATACTCATATTATGATAAATAATTAAATAATTACTTTAATTTAATACTGAGGACAAATCATAAAGACAAATAATGCTCTATTAACTCTTTTCTTGAAAATTTCTAACGATGGACTTGCGCGGATTGCATGCGGTAGTGCGTTCCATAGTCTCACTGACCGAATCGTGAACGAATCACTATAACGTGTTGTATGTATGTATGTATGTCCGTTTCTTTGGCGCATCCTGTAGCCTAATTCGGCTTGACCGGTTTCGAAGTGCATGTCGTCAGATTCGTTTTGATACCGAGTGTCATAGTGTGAGTGTCATTATAAATACACTTTATAGTAAAAACCCAACATGGCATCCGCTAAATATAAAATATATCGGCTTTTTTGGCCTTTAAATATTTAAATAGTTTTTTGCCGTAATGCTTTTGGTGGGATCATTTTATACAAGGGAATGACGTCACTAAAATTCCCGCAACTACCGGTTTGCTGATCAATTATGGCTCATAAAATACACGACGCTCATTAATAAACATATTTAATGTCACGCATGATGAACACAGTCTAAAAAAAATACATGAAAGATAAATATTAGGTCCTTACCTTATTTCATTAAGACTGTTTTCTCCATACAAACATTTTTGTTTTATTTTTTTGGGAACGGCAAGTCCAAATTTAGCTAAACTTTGTGTGTATTATCGGATAACATTAAGTTAAGTATAGGCAGCGTTAATTTTTAAAAGTAACCGCTTTATAAAAGTTTCAGCGAATCTAAGAAATGATTGTGGGAAGCACATGAAAAGAGCTCTGTTCAAATTTTTTTTTTTTATGAGATTTAGCCGAGAAATTAAAAAATATTTCATGTGAAACCTTGAAAAAATATTCCATTTTCCAAATAAAAAACAAATTTGGATATAGGTAGCTTTGAAAATCGCTGGAATTGGTACATATGATTAACGAAATTCCAATTTCATAGATAAAGACCCAATATTAATCGAAAACAAGGGCTTATGAATGGTATAAGGCTTTTAAAGAAGGCCGAGAAGTAGTAGTAGACTTGCCTCGTTCTGGTAGACCTTCAACCGCTACGACCAAAGAAAACATCGACAGAATCAAGAAGCTAGTGCTCGAAAATCGACGTATGAGTCTGAGAGAGTTGGCTAGTGAGGTGAACATATCTTTTAAGTCCGTCCACAACATTCTCATTGACATTTTAGGCATGAAACGCGTCGCCGCTCGACTAGTTCCAAAAGAGCTCAATTTTGTTCAAAAAGCGCAGCGAAAGCATGTCGCTGAAGACATGGTTTCCCGAGCTTCTACGGATCCGACCTTTATGAAACGTATAATAACTGGCGACGAGACATGGGTTTATGAGTACGACATGCAAACAAGCCAACAGTCTTCAGAATGGCGTCTCGAAAACGAGCCGAAACCCAAAAAACCGCGGCAAAGTCGCTCCAAAATCAAGGTGATGCTGACAGTTTTTTTTGACTACCGTGGTGTGGTTCACTCCGAATTCCTTCAAGAGGGAGAAACAGTGAATAAAGAATATTATTTAGGCGTCATGAAGCGTTTGCGTGAGAGTATCCGCCGAAAAC
Source organism: Oegoconia quadripuncta (assembly GCA_949316235.1). Lineage (NCBI taxonomy): Eukaryota > Metazoa > Arthropoda > Insecta > Lepidoptera > Autostichidae > Oegoconia > Oegoconia quadripuncta. The sequence goes on from OX438752.1 coordinate 4,568,184, forward strand.
GTCCAGATTTGTGGCAACACAACTCATGGATGCTGCACCATGATAATGCACCATCACACACAGCCATTATAGTGAAAGAGTTTTTAGCGAAAAATTCAACAAAAGTTCTCGACCAAGCACCGTATTCACCTGATATGGCTCCGTCTGACTTTTTTTTATTTCCCAAGTTAAAATTACCACTTCGAGGAAAACGTTTTGAGTCGATAGAAGCCATAAAAGAAAATTCGCTGAATGAGCTAAAGGCCATACCGCAAATAGCCTATGAAAAATGTATGGAAGACTGGGTGAAGCGGTGGAGATGTTGTATTGCAAGCGATGGGGCCTACTTTGAAGGCGATAAAATAAATTTAGATGAATAATTTGTATTTTTTGTTTTATTGACAAATTCCCGATACTTAGTACACTGAATGTATGTATGTTTGTTACCTCTTCACGCCTGAACGGCAGGATGGATTTGGATGAAATTTGGTTAGTAGACAGATTAATACGAAAATTAGAAAAATGAATGAATTATGAGTTTTTTTTTATTATTTTTATTGACATTAGGCGAACGAAGTTGCGGGCTGTTGCTAGTCATTAATAAACAGAGAGACATTAGAGACAGATTTAAAGAGTATAATATTCTAACCTTTTCGTCACAGTACATTTTTGAAAATCTAATACATGTCAAAAAAAATATAGCATCATTTAGGAAAAATAGTGATAAACATGATGTCAATACAAGAAATAAAGATAAACTTGCAGGTCACATAAGTCGCCTCCACAAAGTCAGTAATTCATTCAAAGGGTTATGTAGGGCGGCAAACGAGCATGCGGGTCACCTGATGGAAAGCAATCACCGCCGGCCATGGACACCCGCAACACCAAAAGGGTCACAGATGCTTTGCCGGCCTTAAAAGCCTTAAAAGTGAGCATATTGGCGTCGCGTGTTGCGGGAATCCTCATTCCTCATACACAGAGACTGCAAATGATTAGTATTACAAAATGGAAGCCATTATCCGTTATGAACTTATGAGGCTGCTATTTTTACTAATGGAAAAAATTATTTATTTAAAAACAATAACAAATAAAGAGATGGAATTTAAATATAAACTAGAACAGATGTAAAAAATTAGGGTAGCGAGGCAAGGTACCCAAAACGCTGGCAGCATTTTTTTTTTTATGATTGACTGTATTCGCCTTTGACCACAATCTTACCTGATGGAAAGTGACGATGTGGTCGGAGATGAAGCACGCGATCTCAGTAAATGCCTATTCACTCTGTTCTTGAAGATTTGATTTCCTCGTTGGATGCAGATACTTAAGCGTTGAACGAGGAAACAACTAGCTCTCTGGTCAACAGTGACATCCACTAAGCGCTTTGAAATATTAATTGATATCTATCCCAAAAAAATGTGCATAATAAATAAATCCCATACCTAAATAGTTCTACAAAAGCAACGGAGTTATTATGTATTTGTGAAAAAGTAGCAGCGCAAACGGACTTATTGTCGGTCAGCCAGATCCAGTATGAAATGTAAGGGTATTCTATGCAATAACACACACGGAGAACAAAAAAGTATGAAGGAAAAATTCGACGTCTGCTCAGCTCCTTCTCAGAACTTCGCGCAGCTGGTATATAGTGTTTAATATAGATTTTTATTTGTTTAAAAGTTGTAATAAATAATAAAGTCCTATAAACTATGCTATGAAGCTTACGTTTACGCTATAAAGTTGTTTTCCTAACTGTATCTTTGCGCAAGTTTGCGGTTTGCGTGGGAGAGACCAATTTGGTAGAGATAATATTAATTGGTAAATGTCTAGGCACGGTGCACTGCGTTGTATTGTCTCTATTGCACTACATGTATATGTCTCTATTGTACTGTATGTAATAGCGAAATGCTGCGATTATTCTTAGGTTTACAAAAAAAAATTGATAGATTTGAATGGTGTTGTGGGAGCAGAGTGAACCAGAGAGCGAATTCTATATCGCGGTAACGAAGTTTTCTCGAGGCAATGTGTACAGTTAACACTGTGCATTTTATTTTCCGCGGACTACGAACTCTACTTTTTTGTACAGACTCTACAAATTAACACTAAAACGCGTTAGTCGCGACATACACACACCACTCTACAATTGCCAATTATAAGCAGGCAAGTGACCTTACAATATGCAGACCAGCATCAAGAACTCCACGACGCAGAAGCTCTGGCCAGCACGAGATAGATCGCCGCCCAACTTGCCTGGCTGAATAAATACTTGGATCACCGTCGCTGCCGCGTTTCACTTCTCTGCAACATCAACTACTACCAACATACAACTTCGGTCCGGACCACGCACCAGACCATACACAATGTATACAGGCAGAACGCCATTAATAAATGTTGGACCTCGGGCCCCAAGCAATACCAACAGCCCGGTGGAAGATCTTCCCTTTCCCTCCACACATATTAATCTCCCACATTGGTGACCTCGACATCTGAACAGTGTCAACTAACACGCCCCAGCAAGAGCCAGATCAAGAATAAGCAGAGATAAAATTTTAAGCAAACGAGTGCGAAAGCAATAGGGCCTGGTAAGTGACACATCGGTAGCGCTCCCCAACAGTGTCAAAACGACTGCAATTCCATTCTTTATGGTACCGATTTCATGAAGTATCTTCTGACTGCATCATCAGCTCTGTCACATCATGTACAATTACACATACACAATAGTATTTAATCACGGAACTTTTACCGTTAAGCGTTAATTAATGTCACAGAGAAAAAAATTTAAAAATTTTTGTTACCTTTCGGCCAACAATGCTACCTCCTCCTGCTATTTATGAAAGCAAGTCTAGCAGGTCGATGAGAGTATTAACCAGCACTGTAAAGCTAGTATATTAGTTGTCCAGATTAGAGTTTATTATTGATACTTCGCTCATGATTGCCAACTCAAGTTCTTTTCTCTTTGTGCCTCTCCTTCTTTACAGTTACATCTGCCCACCGGAAAGCAGGAGGAGTTGCGTAGTCCAAAACTTACATATAACTTCTTCCTTTTCCAGATCTTCGGGATCGTGATCATAGCGACAGCATGCATCGACATGGGTATAATCACAGGGATTTCCGGGACGGACTCTTCAGGACACGAGATCGACGCAGTCCTTATTGCAGTCGGGGTTCTCGCCATAATCGTGGCGGCGTTTGGATACTTCGGAGCGAGGAAAGAGAGCCCTAAGTGGCTCTATATTGTGAGTATCAACTGCTAATTGAATTATAGACTTTGAGTGAAATGTAAATAAGGCACCTAAGTACATAGAAGAATGAAGCAATTGGTATAGAACTGACTCCTATGGGTTTACTGCCTTCTTATACCGGTGAGTTTTTTTATCGTAAGCAAAAAAATAGGGCATATTAGGTAAGTGCAAGAGAAGGTATTGGCATAGGTAGTTTTTTTTTATTGTTTCGAAACCATTATCGAATAAAGCATTGTGTCATTTGACGATCGCATTTGTAGCCTAATCCACATAATTACATCACAAAATTAAAAACTTATAATAACTTGGAGAAAATATGAGTTCCAGATAAATTTCGCATGATAGGAAGCCCTACGAATCCCACCAGCCGCATTATCAATCACCACCCGGAGCGTAACCGATGATGGTTAAAAAAAAAATTAAACTACCTATGCCAATACCTTCTATTTCACTTACCTAATGTGCGACATTTTTCCTACGGTAAAAAAACGGTTCTCCGCCTTTTCGCCGAAAATTGTTTGGCCGATTATCACTTGCCAACAAACCTTTCGCAGAAATTTATTTCGTCGAATAATCATTTGCCAACTTATCATATAATTTTGTGTTATTTCCCACCCTCACATTTACCAACTGTACGTTTGGTCTGCTTTATATAATGACACGTTTCAAAATGTCATTTTACAAGTAGCAGGATGTTTTAGTTAGCGTAATATTTCATTAGTTGTTTATTGTTTACCAAATGTTGAATTAAATAGGGTTTCATTTCTCTATGTATACATGTCAACTTAACAGAAGGGCATGGCGGCAGCGAGGTGGGCAGCAAAGCGAGCTTCCAACGTAACCCACAGATGTCGGAGTGCCCCGAACTCCCGTGCTCGCTACGCTCGCACCCGCATTATAAACATTTTGTATAGTACTTACCTACATTCATCTAAATTATTGTTATTCCTTTTTAGGAGACAGTTTAGATCATTCAGTATGAAAAGGGAACTGTTACACTGACTAAACGTTATTCGTCTAATAGTTGTGTGGCTTAATGAAATATTTGAGAAATGATAAATATCCCAAGCGTTCTGTATCCTTATAATAATCCAAAAATTTGCTAATCGTTAGTTGTCAAAGTGAAACATCGGTGAAACGTTGGTTGGCAAGTGATAATCGACCAAACAATTTTCGGCGAAAAGGCAGGATAACGTAAAAAAACTCACCGGTAAAGCAGTGTCAGTAGTAGTAGTAATTAGTAGTTCCATTGGATATTTTATGATGTTATTGCAAATTGTACACTCAAACCGGTACTTACGGACTACGGCTTAAGACTCCATGGCCATACTTTAAACCGTACCATGAACTAACTGCCTTTTGACGTGTTTGTCCACTGCCTCACCTTAGCTTCTCTAAAGGGTAACATCACTTTTCATATAAGAATTTGTCACAACCAAGCAGGTTGACGATCGTAGATTAAGATCCCTAAGGGGAGCTCCATGCCAATGACGCTGTTGCCCAAAAAAAGAACTCCTCAAGTCTAATAATGTTTCACATTTCAGTTCACCGGTTTACTGATCGTCATCATACTCCTCGAGCTGTCTGTTGGCATCGCTGCAGCAGTCCTGCGCTCGAAGATCGAAGGTACCTTGAAGTCCCAGCTCCGAGCTACTTTTATCAAGAACAATTCGACTCGTGAGGAGGACTCTTCCTACAAGGACATCTGGGATCGCACTCAGAACACAGTAAGTAACATTACACCTTAATAATGGAAGCTCTGCCATATTTTTATCTCCTGCAGCTTAGAGCTACTCCCTATCAACGCTCACTGCGATCTAGCTTTATCCGTAGTGCTTTTACATCACATTAATTGAAGTTCCATTTGCTAGAGAGTAGGGCTTTCCTACTTTTTCTCCATTAAATTTGTTTTATTATTTAAATTAGGCCGAATTCGAACAAAAAATTTTCGGCTACCCATACAGAGTAAACCATTCTGAAACCACCTTTAATATAATAATAATAATAATAATATAATAATAACACGAATTGAAGTGGAGAAAATAAATTAATTTGTAATTTAATTTGACCCTAATATCTGTGAATAATTTCTTCTAAACACAGATAACTTGGTGCCGATTGTAATGTGACTTCTCTAAAGTAAATTTAAGGCTTGTTCTTCGTAAAATGTCCTTTGCAAAAAAAATTTTTAGTGAAAACGCCTGCATTTGTGATTGTGGAAAAAATACTTGGAAATCTATACGATATGCCCTGTATATCTATTATGGCCATAACACGAATGACGTAATTTTATTCGATAAAAAAAATTGCGAAGTGACTTCTCAAAAGTCAGCGAAAATGAAAAGTGTGCCTCAGTACTTGATATATCAAGATGAAATTATTCTTGAACATCCCTTACATAATTAGAAATGTAAAGTAGCTAGTGCTTTTAAGGGTTCCGTAGTCGAGAAGGAAAGTAATATAATGAAGTCAAAAGGGGTACTATCACAGCTACGTAGACTTTACAAGTTAATGAATAAGTCGAAAAACTTGTGAAATGTATTTTCCGTTGAAAATTGTTTTTCAAACAATAATAAGCTCCTTCTAAGCCCAAATATTGTTACTGGCAACTACGGAATCCTACACTGGGCGTGGCCCGACACGCACTTGGCTGGTTTGATTATTTCTGGAATAATAATACGCGTTAGCATCATTATACCTTCAACTTGCTTTATTTTAGTTTAAAGAAGTAACGTCAAAATCGACAATGGTGTCGATTCGGGTGTACACCAACTAAACTAAAATTGGAGTGGTGCCGTCGCATCGTACTGTTGCAGGGAGAAAGAGACAGTACTACTTTAAAACTGGTTTTAGTTTAGTTTAATTGGTGCACATCTGAATCGACACCACTATCTCATTTAAAAAACGATATCAAGTGACAGTTTTTTTATTCTATGAAAATAAATGCTTGTCATATTTAACCTACTCCTAAAAAGGAGTTCGTTCGTCAGTACGTATTTTTTTAATGTATCACCCATATTTTCGTCAAAATCAAAGATCGGCTTTGTTAGCCATCTTCGAGCGCACCAACGCCAAACCGATTAGGAGTCAAAGTGGTCGCCACGGTCGAAATCGGTCGGAGGCATCATAATTTTCGTCAATTGTTAATTGGAGATGATTGTGTTTTGGTATGGTTTATCGCCAGGGTGGATCCATATAAATTTGATTAAGATCTGATGATGCATTCCGGAAGAGAGAGTGGAATGTTATTGAAGTCGGAGATTTTGTCAATTTTTTTCGGTCAATTTTATTATACTCGTACATATAAAATATCAGATTATTTAGATGATAAACATTCATGGACATGAACAGCCCGTTCGCGTAACCAGGCTATTTCACAATTAATAATGAAATATTATAATATAAAATAATAATTAATAATTTCGTAATATAAAAACTTTTTTTTTAAAGAGCAACCTCTCGAGTTTCTTGCTTGTTCTTCTCAGGGGAAAATTGGCTTTTGAACAAGCAGTACCTTAAAAAATGTAAAATCTATTTTAAGTGTGCTCTGTGTACCTACAAAATAAAGCATTTTTTGATTTAGATTTTGAGTTTATAATAATAGGTAGTCGGCAAAGTTGGCGGCCTTTTTGTGGTATAAATAATAAACTTTTTTTTTTTCAGTTACATGAAATGTTTATAGTTATGAAGTAATGTCCATTTAATTCGACAATCTTTCGCCATTTTTCTGACAGAACCACTATTCCGTCAGTACAAGATTTTCGGGGTTTGAGCGAAAAACCGATTTAAATGATTTATACAGTCTTCCTTTGAATGCAATTTTAGTCCATTTAAAGAGTTTTGTAAAGCTCTTTACAAAACAAATGTATATTTCGCTCGAAATAAATGATATTCCGAAGGTGCTATATCTGGACTGTATGGAGGATCCAGTAAAACTTCCCAACCAAGGTCCGTCAATTTTTTTCTAGTCGACAAAGATGTATGCGTAAAGTTGTTCGTGATCAAGAGTGGCGTCACCAGTTATTTTTTATTTTTTTATATAAGAGGGCGGCAAACGAGTATGCGGGTCACCTGATGGAAAGCAATCACCGCCGCCCATGGGCACCCGCAACACCAATCACAGATGCGTTGCCGGCATTTGAGGAAGGTGTAGGCTCGTTTCTTGAAGGTTCCAATGTCGTACTCGTTCGGGAATACCACTGCATTACCATACCATAATGGAAATTACACGATGAATTTTTCCATTGAATGTATGAATGATGAATTCACCCTGTATTTATATCTGTATATTTTTTAAATATGTTTCCAGCTCAAATGCTGCGGTGTCAGCGGCCCTGACAACTACGACTCCTTCGAACCCCGCCTAAACCCACCCTTCAGCTGCTGCCCGCCGGACAACTCGGACCGCGCTCAAGAGATCAAACACTCCGAGTGCCTCTCCCTGGAGAAATACTACAAAGAAGGATGTGAGGATAAGCTGCTGATGAGTCTTCACAGAGTTGGGATGACTGTTATTAATTGCGGGATACTGTTTTGCTTTTTGGAGGTTAGTTTATACTTAAATATTTTAAACCATCGATGGAAGTCTTCAAAAAAGGGGTGATGACGATCTGGTGGGGTAGTAACCCCATGGTTATCGGCCGTGAAAACTTCATGATTTGTAGGATTAGAACAAACATTCATTATCATATCAGGACCACCATAGGCCTTCCCCATACATTTCGAGAGCGGACAGTTGGAAGAGGCGGGCATTTGCATTGTACGTTGGCGATTCTTGCCGGTGCATGGTCTCCACTGTAGACCCATTGTAATGCCTCAATCAATGAATTAGATTTAGAGGCATCACATACATAGGTACATAAGACGTCAAAAACTTTATCCCCAATGGAGTGGTCAGAGATATGCCAAACATTAACTTTTTTTTTTATATGAGAGGGCGGAAAACTTGTGCGGCTCCCTCGCCATCGGCATCGCCATCGGCAAGGGGTCACCTGATGGAAAGCAATCACCGCCGCCCATGGACACCGCAACACCAAAAGGGTCACGGATGCGTTGCCGGCCTTTGAGGAAGGTGTAGGCTCGTTTCTTGAAGGTTCCAATGTCGTATATCCGCGGTGCTCCTTTCCAAATATACAGAAATGCACACGTGAGCCCATACCCATTAAACCGCCTCAGTCGCGGGTTCGATCCCCAGCGGGGTACATGTTTAAGTACTCGGTTTGGTTGGTGGTAGGGCATTTTAAAATGTCTGCCTGGCTAGCTACCACCATCTTATCTAAATCTGCCGCCAAGCAGCAATGTTAATAGCATTGTTGTGTTCCGGTTGCCAGAGATAAGATAGCCAGTCCCCCAAATGTGTTGGGGTTTCTGGGTCAGTCGCTTCCACCTTCGACCTCATCTTCACTTAACATCAGGTGTGATTGAGGTAAAGTACGAACAACCAAATTTCATCCAAATCCGTCCAGCAGTATAGGCGTGAAGGGGTAACAAACATACATACATACATCAGACATACACACACACAAACTTTCGCATTCATAATATTAGTTGGGATTCTAAGATATGCTAGCTAGCATGGGCCCATATAAATTTGTTGAAGATCTGATGATGCACTCCGGAAGTGAAGAACGGAATCTTAGTGAAGTCGGTTGTGTTGCAAATTTTGTACCCGATTGCACCAGGAAGGAGGATAATGGTTTTCGGATGTATAATTGTGTATACTATGCTACCTCCTGTAGACTAAACGGCCTAACACACAATTGCACACAATAAACTGCTAAACCCCAAATTTACTAAGTTTCCTATTTCAATGCTCAGGTTGACTGGAAGAGATCTCTTAAAGAGATAAGTCCACCTTTGTACGTGACCTATTGTTTGTACTCTGTTATTGTAATATTTTGGTGCAATAAAGAATATACATATAACCGATCTTGAAGTGCAATGTGTCGTTAAATTGGTTTTCGTCCCTTACATTTTATGGCAAACCACCCGACAGGATAAAACACAAAATATGCTGTCGAGTTTTTTAAAATTATTAATGACTTATCATCTATTAAAATTATTCAAATCAACCTCATTTTGTCTTTCAGGTGGCAGGAATAGTACTCGCGCTGTGGCTGGCTCACACCATAAAAACCCAAAGGAAAAGCAGCGACGCAGCTTAAATTTCTTATAATAATAACATTTTTAACACGTTCCCTGTGCGTGAACGATGTGGGTCTTTCGAGGTTTATATGAGCCGTGAGTGCACCACATGTGGGTCACTCCCCCAAATCTTACACGTATGAGTTCAAGCATTCCAATTGCCTTACACGTGTGGGCTATGAAATTGTAAACAAAAAATTATGGGTGCCAGGAGGACATTGTGGTCAATGTTGTATGACAACATTGACCACAATGTCCTCCTAATCACAGCCTAAAAGAGAAAAACAGTAATAGAAACGTGGTCGCTCACAATTGGCCTCATAAGAAGGCTCAAGGTCACTACGGCTATGGAGAGAGTTATGCTCAGAGTCTCCTTGCTGGATCGAATCAGAAATGAGGAGATCAACAGAAGAACCAAGGTGACCGATATAACCCGAAGAATTGCCGATCAAAAAGGTACGAGCGACTGTTCAACTCGCTTCAATTATTATTCACTGAAACCTGACCCTATGACAAACTCAGGTTAGTTACAAACTTGTATCTACCCTCTAAATAATTAATGAGAATGTCTTCATACGCGCGTGCACCTATGTATGGCACTAAGTTCAAAACTCACATGTGTATGACCCACATGTGGGGCACTGAGATAAAAATGGAAAAACCGGAAAAGGAAATTCTTGAAAATATTTTTCTTGACATAATATTTCCGTATGTAAGTACTATATTCGAATGGGTTTACCAAGAAAAGTAATTGCACTTGAGTGGTCAATGTCTAATTTTCAGTTACACAGTCAACGTGTTAAGATGCACTTTAAATTTAGGTATTTTGTTTAGTTTCTACAGGGTGTGATAGTAATATTTAATGGCTATGTAAGTAATATTGAAACATTAGAATTAGTGTAGAAATTAGAGTACCCTTTATTTTAGAGGTAAACATTAGGCGACCTAATCTTTTTTAAATTCCAAAAATTATGACAAAATTCATTGTCACCCTTGTTCTTAATTTAATAAAGTATAATAGGTCTTTACCTATGAAATTGGAGATTTTTTCTTCGTTAGTCATATGTACCAACTCCTACGATTCTATAGCTATTTCCAAATTTGTTTTTTATTTAGAAAATGGAATATGATTTCAAAGTTTCACATGCAATTTCTTTTATGTCTGGGCTAAATCGCATAATAAAAAAAACTTGAACACAGCTCTTTTCATGTGCTTCCCAAATGTGTTCCCAAATTATTTCTTAGATTCTCAGCGAATCTTTTATAAAGCGGTTGCTTTTAAAACTTAACACTGTCTATACTTTACTTAATGTTATCTGATAACACACACAAAGTTTAGCTAAATTTGGATTTGCCGTTCCCAAAAAAAATTAAAAATGTTTGTATGGAGAAAACAGTCTTAATGAAATTCTTAATACAAAACGCCAATTTCATAGGTAAGGACCTAAGTTATTCTCTATCTAGAACATCAATGTGGTATATTATAAATTGTAACATAAAGAAATATATAGATAGCTATAGTCCTAAGTCCAGCTTGGTTGGTTTGTATAGTGGATTTCCATATCAATGCCATATGAAGGGAAACAGATATTGGAAATAGAATAGCTACAATACGGTAAATATATTTTTTTAATTTTTGACAGTAATTTCACGCCCTTCAAAGATTTCTTCAAGTATAACTGTGGTCACACATATAGTAATATTACCTAAGGAAGAATAAAATTACAATAGAAGTCACTTTTAAGATTACATGTATATCATAGTACACTGCATTATAATGTTTCTATCAAATTCATACATCAGGGCCAATCGCGCTAAGTTTGACTTTGAACGATAATACCAATGCTAAACCATAACCACAAACGTTACGTTAAGCACATTTCGTATCGCACTAATCATTTGAACGGAAACTAGCCTAGTATTTTTAATACTCGTGATAAGCTTCACATCAGCTAAACCAAAACCAACAATGCTCTGTTCGAATGGTAAAATCATTGCAAAATAGAGGGCTTGGTTCTCTGGATTATTCACTAGTGCCAACACTGTAAGTTGAAATAGCGAGGCCACCAGGGTCTAACAGTAGTTCATTGGTTGTGTTGTTGTTTTCTTCACTCCTCTCGTAGAAGGCAAAGGGAGCTAAGCCCATACAGCCATGTCTTATTTTTCTAATTTTTGAGTTTATAAGTCAAAGTATACAGAGTTTAGTCACGGTGAAGTAATTCTTCAGTAAAGTGGCAGAATGCTTTACAAAAGATTTTGACGGCTTCTTGTGGGAACCCGAAAGCTTCGTTACGCACTTTAATTTACACTTCCCTTCACTTGTACACCATCACTAACATTTGCTGCACAATATTCTGCCATTATTAAGCTTCAGAAGTCAGAATGCACAAATTATAAACAAAAATCCGGTATCCTGCTCATCGGCGAAACAATTGAAAGTGCTGTTTCATATAAACATTTTTCTGCACTTGTTTGGCTCACATGCTCAGGCAAGAATTTTTTGAGCTTTGAATGCATTATTAGCTTTTTTATAAACGACTGGACACGCGCACTTTTATAATATATAAAATTAAGTTTCCTTTGTGTAAAAGTCCTTACTTTACATTTAAAATATTCTGTTAAGCATTTAAAGTCAATAGAGTCAACGTTACATGGAACCTGGCTGGAATTTAATAATATATATTATAATACTTATAGTTAGTACTAGTGAGTATATTTAACTACCTACATCCCTATTTAGGACACGTTCAGAAAAAGAGAACCATTCCAGTCTATTTAAATTATTTGAAATATTCTATGAACTGCACAGATTATGTTACTGGTGCTATGGTCTAGCAAATATAATACAGAATTTTTTTTTATGAACCGTAGTTCTTATTTATAAATAAGTTTTTTAAACGTGGTTTATAATGTAATAGAAATATTATAATAAGTGCGAAAGTTAGTAATGTAATTAGCTATGTTGAACTGTACTAATGCATTAAACACATAAATTTTATTATGCAGGTAACTAGAAAAAGTACAGTTTAAATTGTATAATGATTGTTATTTAATAGTGACTTTCCACCTAATTATTTTTAAAAGAATTGTAATGAAAAAAGAAAATCTGTAAATGGTATCACTTTGGCTTATAGATTTTGTATAATATTTTTTATTATGATGCTGTTGATTCTGTATTATCAATAAACTAAAATAAAATAATTTTAATACAGAGCTTCCTATTAAAAATATTTTTATGCCTGGTGCAAGCTTCAAGCAATTCTATCAACTGAATTCTGCCCTGATACTATATTAATTATATTTGTTGACAGAAGGCACAAAGCGAACAAAAAAAATATTATTTTCCACAATTGGCATTAATGCCTAACATAATTAAAATTGTTTTGTTTGCCTTGCCTTTCAGCCATAGTCATACTGATGACGAGAATAAGACAAGCATTATGTAAATTGTTTTTTTACATACATTAGTGTGTCGAAATGCAGACAAATTTCACATATATACACTAATATTCAGTGATTGGGCGACAGAAGGAATTCACAAAAGCAGGAATAGACTATATGAACATTATGCTGAAAAATCATATAATAAAAATTATACCTTTGGTAGCTACGTTAGAAATTATTAAAAAAATTTTAAACGCATTTGTTCTGAGGCTAAATCTTTGTTTACCGTTAGTAAAATTAAAAAGAGATCTATTATTATTAAATCCGCTTGGAAAGTCATAAATAGTGAGACAAAAACAGTCCAAGATCGGAATTTAGAGTTCAATCAATCAATCAATCAAATACACTTTATTGTACAAAAAAATCTACAATGCACTTCATGAATAAAGCTTCAAAAAAATAATAATTGTACAACCAGGCGGTCTTATCGCTATTAAGCGATTTCTACCAGAGTTCAATTTGTAAATTAACGATAAAATTATCAGTAATGACTTACATGATGCCGAAGCATTTGAAAAGTTCTTTACCGACATTCCCATCTCGACTACTAAGTCTTTTTAATTCATCTCCCGCTCTGGCTGAATTCTTATCAAACAAAATGTAAAACCATGTAATAGACTTTAAATTTACTCATGTAAATAGTAATAGAGTACTGAAAGCCTTTAAATCACTGCAAATGAAAAAGACTGCTGACCTTCACGGCCTATCATATAAAATTATTAATTCCATAATAATTGTATTGCACTTGCATTGTGTATTAGTAATAGAAAATCTTTTGAAGCATCCAAGGAAAATATTGAATTAACGTGTCTAATCCTACAGATTTTAATGAATTGTTCTAAATGTATATTACTACGAATGTGTGCCTATGTACATTGCACAGTAATCTATTCCTCTTTTACAATGAGGCAATGACGAAAAATTACAACGAGTATTTTTTATAATCTGTCTCAAGGTTTTCCTGTCTTGCTCTTGTAGTTTAATAATTATATAGTATAGTATTAACATATAATTTACCATTGCCATCTAGTAAAAAAGGTCATTACCTCAAAAATTGCATCTCTCAGTGGTGACATCTGCACCAAAATGTACACACCCTAAAGTCTGTTTATTCCATGCATTTAATGCAAACAATTAGATTAGTTCTATTTAAGTATATTGTAAAGCTTCCTGTCCATAAAATTCTATTAAAAGTTATCAATACGTCGAAACAGAATCTTAAATAAAATATCAGTGTTGGGTAATTATGCCATTTTGATTTCATCAAGAAACTGTGTCTATGGGAGCTACAGTAATAATCGCTTGATTAATCTTAAATGCATGTTTATTATTTTAAAAACATATCCAGGATAAAGTTCCCTGAGGTCATCCGTGAATGGGGGAGAAGAGTGAAACTTTCATCTTCATTATCAAGTATAACTCCTCCGTGGCTCAATGTTAACAATTTACGAATCGGAGGTCGCGGGTTCGATCACCAGCGGGGTATATGTTTAGTACTCGGTTTGTTTGGTGGTAGGGCATTTTAAATGTCCGCCTGGCTAGCTACCACCATCTTATCTAAATCTGCCCACAAGCAGCAATGTTAATAGCATTGTTGTGTTCCGGTTGTCAGAAAATATTAGGGTTTTCGGGTCATCACGATTCCACCTTCGGCCTTATCTTCTTTTAACATCAGGCGTATGTTGGTAGGTAGGAGATATCCAAAGTTATAATATTACATCATTACGGGCAGGCACACGCCAATATTTTCATATCATCATCACCATCATATTTTATCAGCCACAGGACAAGCACTGCTGAGCATACACCTCCAGCATAGTTTCTGGAGCGGTGGTTGGAAGCGGCCTGTATCCAGCGACTTCCCGCGACATTCATCAAGTCGTACGTCCACCTTGTGAGTTGACTTCTTACGCTGCGCCTGCCGGTGCACGGTCTCCACTCGAGAGCTTTAATACTCGACCGACTATCAATCATCAATCTGCGTTCGCGTATGGATTTCTTCATTCCCGATTCGATCACGTAGTGAAACGCTGAGCTTTGCCTTGAGTTTTCTTATGAGGCCCATAATATTTTCATATTCAAAGTCTACAATCGCCAAAACTACATCCCACAACGAGCGCAAAATGAAAAATAATAAAACGAGATGTTCAAAATCGTTGCAGCTGTGAGAATAAATTTATTTAATGGTTATTGAACACATAGTTATTGACTAATATGATATAATTTTGTTGCTTCAAATCCATGTGAATTATGTCAAGCAACACTAGCACATACAACAAGAACAAAGAGCGTCACATTCTCATATTATTATAAAATTACATTATTTCAATTACATTTTCTCAAAGATAAACCTTTCTCTAAACTACAGTATTATAATAATGTATTTTGAAAATGTCCAAGAATTATGCGATAAAGTGTGGTGCGCCTACTTCTAATAAATAATGAATGGTTGATGCTACAAAAGTGTAGTGAACTTATAAAATACTTCTCCTTCTAAAATACTTAATATTAATACTTAATTATCAATTAAAATACAATTATGACAATAATAAAATGTAAGATCATACTTATTACCTACAAATGTCCATTCAGATACTTATATTTTTTCCAAACACAATTTAAACTTGAACCTTATTTTTTAAAACACACCTAAAACGTAAAACATGACTACTTTGGTCCCAATCGGCTCATTATAGCCACAGCTGCTTTGTTCCCACTAAGTAACTATAACTACTAAGTATCACAGTATACAGCTACGTTGAAACGTCATTTAATCATTTAATACTATGAGGGAAAACGTGACAAAAGAGGTTAAGAAGGCCATCACAAAAGCTCCAAATTTTTAGGCATACTACACACATATTCAAGTTCTTTTATGTGTTTGTCGTGTGTATCTGTGTGTACAGGCTTTATCCGGGTGTAGCTCAGTAATGCGTGGTCCGATTTGACAGCAGTTATTAGCCAAGTTTCATTAAAATCGGTTAAGCCGTTCCAAAGATCCAATAGCAGTGTCCAATGTAATATAATAGTTCCAACAAAGACGACCCGTCGACCACTACAGGTTGGAAATTCTGACTGATATACCAAAAGGTCGCGGGTTCGAGTCCCGCTAGGGGCATTTGTTTGTATGATGAATACAGACATGTGTTCCCGAGTTACGGATGTTTTCCAATATGTATTTATTTGCAAAAAAATATATATTTGTGTAGTTTATCAACCACCTGGTATCATAATACAAGCCTAGTTGCTTAGTGTGGAACTAGATGGCGCTGTGTGTATGTGCAAAGATAAAAAACGCAGATCCAAGCTCAGGCAATATAGATTTTTTTGAACACATCAGAATTTGTAGCGAAATGTATCTACTCGTACATTAGGTTATTTTGCACTGTGCAATAAAACATACCTACTGTCTAACAATAGTAGGTAGGTTTCTTTTTATCGGTGAGAAGTAAGGTAACCTGCTTTTGACAGAGTAATAAAACATAGACTATTAGATTAAAATTACCACTGTGAACTACATTGCGTGAACTACATGGCGCTGTGTGTATATAAATATCTGTTTATTTGTATCTGCAGTCATGAACTATTGCGATAAAGTTAATACAAAAGTGTGTTTGTTGACATAATAGTCGCTCGCTTTGAACAGCGCGTGTATTTAGTTTCATTTTAACAGGGAATATTTTCAAAAATGGGAATTGTGACAGATTGTGTAGGTACGTTGCCTGTTGCAGTGTAGGTATACTATTTCAGAGAATAACGTGCTTTCTTTCTTTGACGAGTTATGCCACTACGATTACTCTATAAAGGCTCAAGAACCTTCGATCGTACGATCGAAGTCAAGAACTTAAACTCTGTACTTACATCCTACTTATATTTATTTGTATAAAGGAGAAACCAGCGTTGTATGGATGCATATCAAAGTGTTTCATGTGTAGTATGCATGCAAGTACTATTTACTCATCAAGTTTTTTGAACCAGATACAGGGTGGAAAGTTGAGATGGAGCAAAAAGGGCAGCTATCAGCCGCCGTACCATGTAAAAATTGTAGCGTTCGATCGCAAAATTTGGTACTAAGTAAATTTTTACCTGATACGGTTGCAGAATATTGGAGCTTCAATAAACGATTATTATCTCCTATCTCCTAATACGAATTAGGAGATTAAGTTTAGAGTATTTAAATCTATATATTCACTGATTTTGAAAAAAAAAATATGCAGTTATGCATTCATTGACTTTGAAAACGGTTTTTCCCCAAATATCTCATTCGATCCTCTTTCTGGTAAGGAATATAAGTCACTATGGTATGGTGTCAACCGTAGATAAGAACTATGGGATAACACAAGGAAATTTCCTACATATTTAGCACGGAAGTAACTGTATGTGATCAAAAACACTCTCAATGAATAAATACTGGCAACTGCCAGTTGGGCGACAGAAAAATTAAAAAAAAACTACATAGGTGTTTTGAATTTCGACGGTAATATAATTTTATACGTTACTTGCCTGAATATACCATGAAGATAAAAAGATTCTAGTACACCTGCTCTAAAAATTTGTTTGCAGAACCAGGAGGAAATAGGGCCCCTTTTTGAATAATTGATGACATAAATTACGTAATTTTTCTTTCTATGAATAGATAATCTCTATTATGCTTTTCTTTTATCTTATGTAGAAATTCGTATGACTTTATTTTTTTTTTCCAAATCTCCAGTGAACTCATAACTTAAATGCTCCAAAAGTTAGGGATAGTCTTTTAAGCTCAATTTCTGGTAGGTACTACATTTCTGGTAGCTGCTCTTCTTGTAATATCTCCAATTTCCACCGCGTATAATTAAGAGCAAAAATACAAAATTTATGGCAACCCTGTGTGTCCACCCGTAAAAGTCAACGGATTGTATACGTCAGTATTTAAAATGCTAAAGTTACTCCTATATTATAAATAATGTAAAATACTATTGAAGGACAATAAAAATTATTAATTATTTTTATAAAATGTGCTAACACAGTATTTTCACTCAATTAGGTGCAAACGACTTTTACTAATATCAAAATGTTAACATGTCATTCAGAAGGTGTTCTATTAGATAATTTCATTGTTATCGTCATCGGTTTCGTTCTAACATAGGATTGGTTGACTCACCGCTCGCTCGGCAATTTGACGTTTTCAACGTAATCGACGTAACGTCCACGTATACGATTACCATACCGATGAAGTTTCATAATCTAAGGGCTGAGCTTTGGAGTCTTGCTGATAGTTTTTAGGGTTCAGTGCTCAAAGGATTCAATTGGACAAGGAGGAAATTGGTCAACAGCTTCAGTCTTAGGTAGCTAGTTGAAATTTTCATTAATTACTTATTACGCTGATAGAGATTGCGAATATTAAAAAAAAATAAGGAATTGACTCCATATCAGAAACCTTCAAAATCTTCAAACTTCTAGTTTACATACAGGGTGAAATTTATTTCGTGTAAATCCTGCTTAATGGTGACTCCAATCTTCGAATTCACCCTGTATAAAATGTCTGCAAGTAATTAAAGTCGATAAACTTACAAGTTAGTAAAACATTGTAGTTTAAGGTGAAAATAATTTTTTCCACCTGCAAACCGTTACGAGCAAAGACGCCTAAAGCAGCCAGTATATTCGTCAGACAAATTTTCGAAAATAACTTGCTGCATGCTATGATATCTCCAATATCTTGTCAATTGGTTATAAGTGTCCGAAACATTTATTTATGCATTTACCTCAGAAGTGTTTGTATTGTGCGGAGGACGAAACCTTTTGTGCGCGAATCCGACCCGCATTTGGCCAGCTTTTTTTCTTGCAGAACCAGATTGTTGCTCACACATACAATTAATTAAGAACCTAAAACAGCTAAGCTTCAGTAGAAAATCTTTCTGTTTCTTCCTATGAACATCTACCTCGTGGGAACTATGCGAAGGCAATTTAGTTTGCTAAAGTTTAAAATTAGATCTACAATACAATCTAAGTTTCAAAATGCGCCTGCAAATTTTGCTGCAGTTTCCGACGCTCGCATCGTATCGTCCTGGCCATCCACAGAGCTAAAATGATGCAGAGCACCTGAAATTAAGCAATCCTTTGATTAAACCACACCGAACATTCGCACTAACCCGTTTGACTATACGTTCATAATGCGAACAGTCAATGAAACTCCCTTCCAATCTGTATTTCAAAAACCCTCTAATCTTGGGATCATCAAGAGCAACATCGCATCGTCACTTTCTATAACGTCAAATTCTGGCCAAACGTCTATCTTGAAAACAATAATGAAGGAGCCTTACTGCTGATATTCATTCAAATTAGGGTTAATTTCAGCGTTGTTATCCTCCGAAGTCTTTCTCGTAAAGCACCCTCATTTAAAAAATCCACGAAGGGAATATGTCATTCAGACTGTAGGTACTAAATTTATTGCACTTTATATCTACTAAGTACATTTTCTGTGTAGTCACATAATCTGTGGACTAATAATTATACCAAATTCAAATACTCTATCCGGTTTTGTTTATTGTCGCGTTCGTCTGATGTAATATATTAGTGCCTAACATAATATAACGGGCAATAGTCGGTTAACAAGCAAATATACAGTAGAGTGCCCAACTAATATCTCATGCCAGAATTCTTTCCTTTAACTTTCCATCGACCTGACTATTTTCTATTTTATTTAAACCTGATTTATCAAAAGATCCTTGTGGATCTGAAATCATGAATTTCCGATATAAAGTTATAAACCTCATTTAAGTAGGTAGTCTTGACAAGTGGAACTTACCTCCAGCAGAGCAAAAATAACTCCAGTTGATATAAAGATGTTTCCCTTTAATGCTTTCTTCTGTCTCAAAGCTTCTTCGCAACCGCGCATATAATAGGTCCTATCAGCCAGGCAAGTAGAGTGGAGGTGCTTCCTGGCTCCTCCCTCGCGGAGAGGGTGGGCGCGGGCACAGCAAGCGGGGGGGACATCGCGGTGCAGAATTGAATAGTCCTGAGGGCCATCGACGCCGCAACATTGGTTCTGGAAAATCATTAATTAAATAAGACTTTCTTCATCAGATAAACATTTACCCAGAACAATTCTAACTTCATGGATTCAAACAACTTTCCAATTGCGAAGGCAGGGAAGAATATGATCGAAGACTTCAATCGAGTATCACAATAGGCGGGTTTTGAGATGAACATGGGCAAAACGGATATTATGGCGAAAGACCCGTATCCTGCCGACACCCACTGATGTTGGACACCCCAATGTCGAAGTTGTAGACGAGTATGTCTGTCTCGGATAAGAGATCCGATTAGGTAAGTCCAACTTTCAAGGAGGCTAGTCGTCGAATCCAACTCGGATGGGCAGCATTCCGGAAACAAGGCAACGTCTTCTCATCCAAAATACTTCAATGTTTAAAGATAAAGGCCAACCAATGTGTGTTACCACTCCCAGTGATGACTTGTACCACAGAAAGATCTATATGACTAAGGGCTGTGGACCTCATTAGAGAGGCCAAGGTCGCACAACGACCTACGGCGAGAGTGATACTACGACTTCGAAATGGAAATAAATAGATCCGGAGAACAGTGCTAATTCTCTCGTCGAGCGATTAGGACGTATGTTAATAAATCGTGTGTACCTATTAAGTTGTTTACGCGCAGTACGGATAGGTACTATTGTGTGTGGGCC
Source organism: Oegoconia quadripuncta (assembly GCA_949316235.1). Taxonomy (NCBI): domain Eukaryota; kingdom Metazoa; phylum Arthropoda; class Insecta; order Lepidoptera; family Autostichidae; genus Oegoconia; species Oegoconia quadripuncta. The sequence goes on from OX438752.1 coordinate 4,588,668, forward strand.
GACCGGTTCTAAACAATACGCCTCGCGTGGTTCGCAATAACTAATTAGAGTGCACTGCATTCAATAATGCACTTTAGAAATAATGAGTGAAGACATGATTCAGGACGACCAGGTCGTCCAGGAAAATGTGTTTATAGAAGAGAACGATAGTGTTTTTGAGGACTTAATACATTTAGATGGGGATGATAGCCAGAACGAGGGCATAGCCACTACGAATCCAGATTCGATTAGCAAGCGCGGGCGAGAGGAAGATGATGATGGAATCTGGAATGTGGTAGGGAATTCCCCTAAGAGACGCAACCGGGGTATTTTAGGAAGACTAAGGGTCGAAAAGATGGATATATCGATATCATCTAATGACAAACTGCCTAAACAATTTACATTAGCGAAATTGTTTAATACAATCGGCATTTGTGACATGCACCGCGTGAAATTTATCAATCCATATAAAATGATAGTCACCTTCGAGTCGGAAAAGAGCGCCGAAAAATTAATATCCTGTAAGGAATTATTGGTTCGTGGATGGAGAATGCAAAAAACATGGGAAGTCGGTATATCGTACGGCATTATAAGAGATGTGGATTTGGGTTTACCAGAATCTGAACTTTTGGAATGCATTACAACTGGGCCGGATGTGGAGTTAATCTCAGCTAAACGGCTGAACCGGAGGAGCGACGAAGAACCCGGATGGATTGAAAGTGAGACAATTCGCCTCAGTTTCAAGGGAGGTTGTCTACCACCGTATGTATACATATACAATACTAGGGTTAAGGTAGAACACTACGTCTTCCCGGTAACGCAATGCTCAAAGTGTTGGAGATACGGCCACACGGCCAAGGTATGCCCGTCTAATAGAGTTATCTGCCCTAAGTGCGCCAGTAAACACCAAAATTGCGACGCCACTTCCTTTAAATGCGTGAATTGTGGAGGTAATCACATGGCTCTAATCAAAAGTTGCCCTGTTTATTTAAAAGAAAAGAGGCTCAGGGAATTAATGTCGGAATTTAATTGCACGTACAGACGGGCTCTAACCTTATACGTCCCTCCTTCGTCACCGACCACAACCAAAAATATACCATCGAAACCTCTTAGTAATGTGCTACAGAATCCAACGTCATATGCGGCTGTTACGCGAGGCAATGTGGGCCACAGTCCAGTGGTTAGCATCCCATTGTTTTTAAGCGACAAACAAGAGAAGCCTAAGTCAAGGAAACGCAAAAAGAAGAGTCAACGATTTGTGTCCGATCAATCGGTTTGTGATTGGGAGGTATCTTCTCAGTCAGAGGGTGCTTCGGCAGAAAATAGTGAGTCCGAGGATCTAGGAGGAGCGCTTTCGGGTATCGTCCGTGATGGAGCTGGCGACGGCGACAATGCATGTGCCGATACGAGGGAAGATGTGGGTACGCGCGGGCCGCACCACAGCCCCACGAGGAAGAAAGCTAAGGATGCGTTATCGTTTCGCTTTCTATTACAAAAACTTGGACGCTGTCTATTTAGAGGAAAAGATAACTGGGTAGTTAAAATCCATAATGCTATTAAGATGTCCATTGAGTGGATAATATCCTTTGTAGTAGCAAATATTTCCGATCTGTCTATTTTTAAGAAGTTAGCTAGTATTATTCTCGGATCTGTTAATGGATAAAAGTCCTCGCAATAAAATTTGTAAAATTAATGTCATGCAATGGAACGCACAAAGCTTAAGGCCGAAATTGTGTGCATTTGAACAGCTATTGTTACAAGAAAAAATTCACATTGCCATAGTAAGTGAAACTTGGTTGGGTTTTGAAAGTGAGTTGAGAATTAGTGGCTACAATGTTTTTAGGACGGATCGTGGCGATAGTTACGGGGGAATAGCTATTTTTTCGCATAAATCTATAAAAACACAATTAATTCAGCTCTGTAATAGTAATTCTGATATACAGTGCCTCAAAATTACTGTTTTTAATTGTGACTACATTCAGAGTATTCTAGCTATTTACTGCCCACAATGGGTACATACTACCCGTAGGGATTGGGATGTCTTATTTTCTCAGGTCAACGACAGAGCTTTAATATTGGGCGACTTTAATGCGCACCACACTAACTGGTCTAATAAAATGGACTCCCGTGGCAGACAAATATATGAATCTCTCAATGAAAATAACATAGTTACTTTAAATGATGGCAGTCCTACTCGTATTAAATTAGTTAATAACGTCCTTCAGAATACATCCCCTGACATATCTATGTCCACTTCCGACATTTCCTACAAATTTAATTGGCAGGTAACGAACGAATCTTTAGGCAGCGATCATTTAATTATCAAAATTTCTTCAGCACTTTCACTTGATTCTAAGGTATCCAAAAGGAGAAATTTTAAGTTAGCGGACTGGTATAAGTATGAAAAATTTTTAGACGAACGTTTGATAAAAATTAATTGGCCCGTTGAACCCCAAACTGCTTATGACTTATTTTTGGATACTCTTAACAAAGCGGCAGATTCATCTATTCCAGTTACGAAATTTTCTTCAATTCCCCAAAGTAAATTCAAGCCCCGGTCTTATTGGAACCCGGATTTATCTAAATCAGTTGCTAAACGTAGGTTATCTCTTGCAAATTTTAGGCGTAACCCTACGCCCTCTAATTTAAAAATCCATAAGCAATGCATTCAGGAATCACAAAGACTTATAAGAAAAGCTAAGAACGAAGCGTGGCATAAGTTTTGTGATTCTATGAGTGAAGTATCATCCTCAGGGGACATGTGGCGTAGAATGAAATGGCTTAAGGGCTACAGACACCCACCGACTCATGTTGACTCATCTAGAGCGCGTCAACTACTGAATAATTTGTGCCCTCATTATGTTATACCTTCGCCACCTTCTTTTGTATCCTGCAATTCTACTTTGGAAATTCCCATCACCTCCCATGAATTAGAGATTTGTATCAAATCTAAAGATTCAGCTCCAGGTTGCGATGAAATTTCATTTTCAATGATAAAACACCTTCCATTAAAGGGTAAAGCTACACTTTTGCATTTATTTAATTGTTTCTTTTCCAAAGGTTTTGCGCCTCGACAATGGCGCGATATCTGTGTAGTCCCAATTCCAAAACCAGGCCGTGACCCTTCCTCTACATCATCTCTTCGCCCCATTTCTTTAATGTCTTGTATCTGCAAAATTTTCCATTCAATCATTAATAAAAGACTAGAATGGTTTTTTGAAAATCAACAAATTTTTTCGGAGGAAACCATAGGCTTTAGAAAGGCAAGGTCTTGTTTAGATAGCCTAAGCAGATTAGTGTCAAGAATTCAAAATGGATTTTCCAAAGACTGCGCGACAGTTGCTTGTTTCATTGATATTGACAATGCCTACAACAATGTAGATATCAAGACCTTACTTTCAATGTTGGATCATGTAGGGGTAGGCAAGAAAATATGTCGTTATTTGTGGAACTTTCTCAGTTCACGACGTCTAAAGATTAAAATTGATGACATGTTTATTACACGAGACACAGGTCGAGGATTAGCGCAAGGCGATCCCCTATCGCCTCTATTGTTTAACGTGGCTACATTAGATATCTGCAAATCCATTAGTAATATAGTAATATCACAGTACGCTGATGATTTTGTGCTTTATGTTTCGTGCCGTAATAATAATATGGAGTCCGCCAGCAATAGTTTACAGCTTTCTGTGAACGCAATGACACATCAACTGACACAATTAGGCCTAAGTGTTTCCCCCACAAAAAGTAAAATATGTGTTTTCAAAAAAAGTCCAAATAGAAATCCTGTAAACATCGCTATTGACGGTATACCCCTTGAAGAAGTTGTTAACATAAAATATTTGGGCTTATGGCTTGATAGGGGACTAAGATGGGGCAAACACATTAACGAAATACAGCAAAAAGTCTTAAAGTTTCTCAACATATTTAAAGTCTTGATGGGCCCAGGCTGGGGTGTTCATCCTAAACATTTAAGGCGATTGTACATTGCATTGATTAGGAGTCGTTTGGATTACGCTAGCTTTCTATATGATAACAGTAGCCGTTCGACCTTATTTAAAATTGACAAAATTCAAAATCAAGCTCTTCGTATAATAGGAGGTTTTATAAAAAGCACTCCTATCCATGCAATGGAGAGCGAACTTTGTCTACAACCGCTCCATATACGCAGGAAATACCTAGCTGGTAAATTTTGGTTAAAATCCAAATCATTTACGGACAATATTACAATTACGATATTAGATGAGTTGAGTAACCTGTGTCATTGTAGATACTGGAGACGTAAAAAGCTTCCACTATTAGTTGTGATACATCAAACTTTTGGAAATGTGGCGATACATTCAAGTAAACAATTAGAGATGTTCACGTTGAAGTCTTGGATGAGCTCTTACGATCTAACCGGTATAGTGAGACATAATATTGACTTTGTAAGCAATGCTAAGCGTCATTATAATGTAGATTTTCTTAGAGATAATTGTAACCAATTTATTGAAAGTACGTTCCGGGAACATTACAAAATCTATACAGACGGATCTAAAGATCATAAACATATGGGTGCTGCATTCTATGATCCCCAATCAGGCAACTTTCTAAAATTTAAAATTTCCTGGGATGTATCCATTATGTACTTGGAGATGATAGCAATTGCAGAGACGTTAGCCTATATAGAATCTATTGAGTCCGACAAGTTTGTTATTTTAACAGACTCTAAAAGTGCGCTCCAACATGTGGCTCGCTGCGCCTCTAGCATTAGAGGCACACCGATAGCCTATTCTATAATAGAAACCATCTGTAAATTGCGGTCAACTTCCAAAGAAGTAATACTTCAGTGGGTTCCGTCACATGTGGGTTTGGATGGAAATGAGAGGGTGGACTTATTAGCTAGACAAGCCTCAAGTGACGGCGTGCCATTATCCATATTCCCTTTCTACTCGGATCATATCCATCTTATAAAAGACTTGTGCTATAGTTCCTGGAAGGAGTACTTCGATGAGCGATCCAAGGAAAAGGGAATATGGTACAAAACTATTCAGAATGAGCCATGGAAATCTCCATGGTTTGATAATTGTTCCATTAACAGATCTAGCTTAGTTACAGCCTTTAGACTTCGTTCAGGACACGTTCCATTGAATAAGTTTGCGTTTTTAATGGGAAAAACATCTTCACCCGAATGTACAGAATGTGGTATGGTGGAGGATGCCTTCCACATAATGATGGAATGTGTCCGGAATGACGATCAAAGAGAGCAATTACTGTTGATTAGTGATAATTATAAATATGAGATCGGAGGTTGTAACAGCGTCCTTGCCTCTCCACTCTCAGAGCTGGCAAGGGCTCTTTACAAAGTTGTGCTGGTAGGTATACGCAGAAGATAGGTTAAGACCTATCCATCTGCTTGTACCCATACGTACCACATTTTATGTATTTTAAACGTTTTTTATGTTGTAGAAGCCTTTTGGTCATGGAACAATGGAGTGACATTGTCACGTAGTGACAAAACTCCTTAAAATTAGAGGAAAAAAAAAAAAAAAAAGATCCGGAGAAGAACGAAAGTCACCGATAGCCCAGCGGATTAGTAAGTTGAAAGAAAGAAAGAAACTGTTTATTCGCCACTTCGACACATATACAACAATTGTTAGGCAAATAAGATAACAACACTCAGGTAAGTGTCGCAGCAGCGAAAGAGAAACGACTCAGCTATATGCTGAGCTTATAAGAGCTCAGCGCTGGTTTACTGTCGTACCCAGTTGAAGTGGTGATAAGCCAGGGCACATAGCGCGTGGGGCTGAGGGCTGTTGGACCATAAAAGTTGGAGAGTGGTGACCACGCGCCGGCAAATACAGGTTACGACGTCCACCAACAAGATGACCTGATAACTGCTGCGGAAAAGCCGTTTGATAAAGGCAGCTTCCAACCGGAAGCACTGGAAATCTATTAGGCAAACCTATATTCCGCAGTGGATATCCTGTGGTTGACTTGCTGATGAATTCTCTCAATCGTGCAGCTAAGTAACGGTCGACAAGAAAGTTATGTAATACGGTTGTGAGTTGCATTTTCCTTTGTGATACCATAAATATCATGATTAATATCAGTACATTTTATTATCATCACCTCTGACTGCAGGTGATCCCAGAAAGCCTGATGCTTCACTGCCTCATCTTCCACTGTAGCGTTCCTATAGAATTGGATGCGCAGCTCGCTTCCACCCCCCACCCAGGCGCTCAGCACCGCACCACCCACACCCACTATCACCTCGACAGAAACCAGGAATATGAAGAAGCTGGCGTGCTGAAACAAAGATACAAAAACATTTGCCCACCATATATAAACTTTACTGTGAATTTCAGGTTGTCTACTTTAAATTCGTCTGCGAATGGACCGGGTCTTTTCTAATTGGCGATTTGCATTCCCTTTTACAATGGGCCTTACGATTATGTTCCCCGCCCCCCGAACTCCCTTCTTTTTGTATGACGTGTTTGTTACTCATTACATCGGTTTAACTTGAAATTAAGCTTTTTTTCCTCAACAACATGTTTTTCTCTTCCTTTCACACATATACCTTCCTCACGCAGTCTATACATTTGGGTATATTCTTCGGTCTTCCTCTGCCTATGTATCCCTCCACATTCATACTTAGCACTCGTCTTGTTACGTGCCCTTCTTCCCACCTCATAATGTATCCAAACCACACTAACCTATGTGAGTATATCAGAGGAAGTTTGAAAGTAAGATAAGATCAGGTATATAAGATCAGGAATGATCCTGATCTTATCCATTCTAGTCACACCACACATCCATCTTAGCATTCTCATCTCTGTCACATACATTAAAGATAAAATAAAATATGGTCAACATTAATTATAGCAATTAAAACCCGCACTGCGCCGGCCCCAAATAAATAGAGAACAGAGGGCGGAGTGTGAGTTTTGTTTCGACTTAACTAAAGTTAAACTAGTAAACTACCGCGTTCACGTTTACGTGAAGATTTGTATGGAGAAATGTGCAGCACCTCTAGCGGATAGTGTGCAAAACGATTTTTTTCGTAAACGCGAACGCGATGATAAAGTTAAAAACGAGACAAAACTTACACTTCGCACACAGAGCTAGAAGAGGACGATGATTTATTTTAGCAATGATATAAAATATTTGCTTGGACAAATGGAGCACAAAATGAAAACAGTTGGTTATGATACTTTTACAACAGAATTTGGTGAGCTTGCTTGAACAAATTTCAACCAGGAATTTCTTGTTAGTAGGTATTGGTAGTATTTCTCGTTTTAGCGTTTGAATACCAGCCCTATAAATGTATGTATACAGCATTGTAGTAAAAATAGGAAACCTTTGATCGACACACTTAAACTTCACTAAACCGATCTGAATCGCTTGCAAAAGAAACTAGAGATCAATACTTACCACGTAAAGTATTCTCACATGCTCCCTCAGCGCCCCAATACATCCCAGAATAGCGGTTACCACCAGCGCCAAGCCCAGCGTGAGGAGGAACGAGAGGACGCCTCTCGATAGAGCCGATTGTTGCTCAGGTCTGGACTTGCGGTCCCGCATATTCATCACACATATCGCCATCAAAATCAGACCGAAGAGCTGGAAAAAATTATTACTTTACTGACTATACTGTCCCATAATTTAACGTTTCAAACAAAGTTTTAGATTGACTAACTAGTAAAGATCTCTAATATCCCACGGGTATATTCCTAACCCAAAGAGGTTTCATATGGTTGAAGATATGTTTCTTTAATATAGATACTTCAACTGATGAATCGATTTAGTATCCTTCATGTTTCTTAGAAAAAAATTGTATCATTTTCAATTGCAACCACACGCAAATATTTGTGCCTAAAGAAAATACAGCAGTATCAGTTACTTTTTTAAGTATTTCCTTTCTAACTCCAGATTACAAAACCTGTCTCATAATTAGATATTTTAATGCATAATACCTGTTAGTTCCATCCGTCTATTTAACTTGTTACTAAAATTACCACTGAAAATATCAAACAAGTAAAACACGCTTAATTGCACAAAAGAAAAGATACATTACCAACGAAATCAAAATTCAATCTATAACATTTCATATTTTATGTCGACTTGTTTCCTAGACTATCGCGAACCAATCATTGAAGCGATTATATTTCCTTTTTGTTTTGGAAATGAATAGTTATTTACTCTGTTTATTTACTATAACAACAAAGGAGAAACTTTTTACAATAAGTTCTCTCAAAAAGCAATCCATTGACCTTCTTCCTATTTGCGTTTGTATAATTTATTTTCGAAAATATTGAAAAGCATCCATAATCACTATCCAATACGAGTAAGTCAGATACTAAACGAAAGTAATGTCCCAATCCCAACTAACTGACTCTTTCAACAGTGGAGAGTCAAAGATTATTAAAGTTAAATAGTTCCAAGGTCTTACAAAGTCTTACAACGTAATTTTATAACATAAACAACAAATCGATAAGTGAAAACGAACGCCACGTAGGTAACTAAAGATTATCGATCATAGACTGAAGTACATAAACAAAGAAATAATACAAAATTAAATTTTCACACAAAAACTACTCACGATGCAAATAATATTGAAGAGGGTTAAGAAGAACTTCATACACCGAATGCTTCGTGGCTTCATTTTCAAGTTATTGAAGGACGGTAAACTTTAAGGGTGGACAGTGGTGACCGTTTGTTGGAACGCGGTTAGGGGAAATGAAGTAGGCTTATGGGGTGTATCGATCATTGCATTTGACGAACGCTTGGTGATTGTTTATGGTCGGTTTACAGTGGAAGAATTAGCGGATTATAATCTACCATCCACAGGTACCTACCAATGCTTAAGTACCGACGTGCATAGTGACATGCCGCCGTCCTAGCAAAAAATCGCACGGGAAGATATTATGAACTTTTCCGTGCACCGGGGCATCCTTAAAGATCTCACAACTGGGTGGTTAACACGTTCCTGGACACAACCTGCCTCTCGCCGTTATAACAATAAACTTCTTTTGTGTCTGAGCTGTCTGAAAATATTAATCCCTGCCGGCGTGTCGTCAGTGTTCTTAGAATTTTACAAAATTTGGAATCATTAGCATTAGGGTCAATGTTATTTACTGGGATCACTTGCTACATTTTCGGCTATATCGTCACTTTCCACCATGTGAGATTGATCGTGAAACGTGTCTCGAGTTCCCCGTGAAAAAATAGAAAAATACAAATTTTGGCCAAGGAAAAGTGTCTTGGGATGTTATAAAGAATAATTTTTCAATTACACCATCCACTACTACTTTTGGAAACTATCTCATGTCCATCCTGGCAATTGGGGCATGGAAAATAATGCAAACCGTACGTAAAAACCTTAAGAGGCTTATTACAGCAATGGACCGCTCTAGGTGGTTGTGTGTGTCTATCTGAATATCGAAAATTATTATTCCAAAATAAGGAATATCTAAAGCAATCAACCAGTTCTTTGTCTTTACTGCCGCTTGTCGCCCTGCTACCCTCTCCGCCAATCACCCTACCTCAACATATAGAACGTGGGAACCCAGATGTCCACTTCCCCACATACCACGGCCTGTCTTGTACCTTGTCTTTGTTTCTAACAATTTCCAATAATATTCCCTTCTTCTTTCACTTTAAGTTCGTTTTTGATTAAATCGCTGTCATATCAATTTGTAGTTATTGTACTTTAGAACTCTGTATCAGTAATGTATTTTGCAATTCCAGTGATATGCGTCCTACGATATACAGTCTATTTTGTCTTGGCGTAAAATTGGCTCTATTATTAATCGGGGTCGACATTATTGCAATTATAGGGTAGTATCGATTTCTTTGTTGCCATCGAACCCCATTTGCAACTCGTACTGTATCGAAACTATTCAATAAGCTTATTGAATTACGACTATATCTACTTCGTTGCTGGTACAGTACGAATAAATAAATTGCCTTTGTGCGAAATGTGAACGTTGACAAAGGGATAGAGAAAGACTGAAGGCTTCTAAGATGTGAAGCTGGATGTCATTGTTAAGGATAAGCTGTTTTGGCTTAGATTAACAACGATAATATGAAAAGAGTAAACCTCCATTAGGGGAGGAATGTTCAAGTAAACTATTGTTTATAACCTATGTATCAGTACCTACTCAAAGAATTATAATAAGTTGTTAAACTGCCCCTTTTAAAACTGGTACTATTACCAACCAATTAAACCAAATTAATAACTGAAGTTTGTTTTCGAACTTTGTTCTATTGTCCTTGACATTTCGAACAAGAGGTTAGAAGGTGGACAGTCAACAAAAGATTAGGTTTCCAGGGCACATTACCTACCTAATGTTTTTCTTTGCATATTTCAGTTCTTCTTTACTTCAACATTATTATGTCACCCACAGGGCTTTATGCTAAACATACGTGCTCTATATTGTATACAGACCGTCCGTCGAAAGCAAACTGAAGAGAACGGCGTCCTGCGACATTAATCTGGTCATCTGGTCACATTGCGGGTGGGCGTACTACTTCGAGCTGGCCTGTACGTGATCTCTTCTCCACGTTTATGCCTCAACGGCTATCTCATCCTCATCCACAGCCTTACTTGGTGCCCACTATTCAGACAAAGCCTCCTCTCACTGCGAGAGGATATGGGCCATAATTACATTTTAAACCGCTCCGATAGGCCACCGACTTGGCTTAATGACTGCCTTCAATTGAAAACAACCGGTACCGACTACTTAACGTGCCCTCCGAAGCACGGAAGCACTCGTACCAAAATGCCACCAGTGGTCACCCACCCAAGGGCGGGCGAAAGCAGAGCAACTTTAGATAATATGAATATTCGAAAAATTTATTGCTGTTATACAACTGTTGTTGTCTGTAAAAAATGTGCTGATATTACATGATAAGCCATTGGATTTTTTAATGTAAGCCATGTATTCAAGTCCACCACATTGATGTTGTGTTATGGTGAGATTGTGGTCAAACGCGTATCCAGTTAATCATAAAAAAAAATTATAATTTACTCTGAAGGCCGCCGAGAGGCTGTCGTGCGCTCAAAAGCACTGACATACTCGTATGGAAATGCCACAAGTGCCTCAGACGTGGACTGGACGTGCCTAACGTTGCTTAACTTCGCTAATCGAAAACGAATAGCGAATGCGACTGCACCACGAGTGCTTCATCACTACCCACTGCCACTTGTTCTGTGCATCTCCTCATTCCAGATCCAATCTGGTTATGATGCACCAAACATCGCCTTCTGGCTATGATTCAATGTGCGACCTTGAGCTCTCTTATAGTCGGGGACCACTTTCGTGTGCTATAAATAATTCATAAAAGACTTTCGACTTTAAGCACTGAAGTATTTAACGAGTCAACATTACGCAGTTTCCCGAAGCTCTTCATTCGAGTTTTATTCGACGATTGATCTCTTTCTCGAAGTTGAACCTATTATGATCCCTTCTCTTATGTAGATGTACTCGTCAACACCTTCGAGAATAGAGTTCCTAAATGATACTGTTATCATGTCACTATGATTCTATTTAGTGTGTTATTTATTACATAATGTGATCAAGCGGACCTTTGTTCGATGTAAGACAAGCTGGAAGTCTTTCAAAGTCGAATGCAAAACGTAGATTTTTTGGTCTGGTCTTTAGGTGGTACGACGTGTTCCATCAATTTTGGAGGAAACACTCTGAAAAACATACCTGAAGAAAACTTTGATGGGGCGTCACTGAGCTGCCTCTTCTGGTTCAGTCCTCGAATTACCAGTAAGAAAAAATATTAATTAAGAGTGCAATTTAAACTTTCATAATCTAATATTCGACATTATCTTTGTATACGTGTACGCTATTCTTCAAGTTGTTGGCCACCCACATCGCGAGGAGCATGCCGGCCGCTTGCAATCAATAACGATTAATATTTAATGAATCTGCCAATCCCTACATACGTTACGGAAGAGTTACTCTAGTCCGCCAAGGATGGGACCTACATTATGTACCTATAACTGGCTTGACATTTGGGTGTGAACTCTGACAAACTAGCAGTGATCCACACTACTTGTGCTTATCCAGGAATCCAGAATTATGTAACGCAGACCCCAGATACACTACACACTACAGGATAGGTGATCATATCGAACGGAACTGACTTCCTCCCACTAACTTTTCATCAGATAGGATCAATAGTAGTACTCTGCTGCTGGTTCCTAGTTCCCAGCTCCCAATGACGATTGGGAGAGTAAATCATATGATAACTACTTATTATAAATGCAAAGTGTGTTTGCCTTCGTCTTTCATGTTGTTATTGAGCATCACAATGTATAGAACGCAGAATATGGGTCGCAGAAGACCATAGGCTCTTCCATCGATGTTTGTCATGATTCTCAGAAGTTTCTTATATTCCTTATATTGACGACCTGTTTGGTATAGTGGTTAGCAACTCTAGCCACTATACCAAAAGTGCGGGTTCGAATCCCGCTGGGGGCAGATGTTTGTGTGATGAATACGGACATGTGTTCCCGAGTTACGGATGTTTTTCATTATGTATTTATTTGCAAAAAAAAATGTATTTGTGTAGTATATCAACCATCTGGTATCCACAACAAAAGCCTATAATTGCTTAGTGTGGAACTAGATGGCGCTGTGTGTATGTCTAAGGATATTTTATTTATTTTTTATTTTATTCCCCTTTCTTCTGACATTACCCTTACACTAATATAGTGTATTTGGCCTTGTCTTTCGGGTTGATATCGAGCATCACAATATAGTGAACGCAGAGCGAGAGTTGCCGAAGACCATAGGCTATAACATCGATGCTGGCTCCTGCTTTTCTCTTAGTGATCCCTCAGAAATTTCCCTTTCTTCTGCCATTACCATTGCACTACCAGTTGTTTCTTATGTTTGAGATGTTTATCTAAGCTCTAATTAGATGACAATTATTCTGCATCGTCATAAATGCTTCTCTATTTTTTAAGATTACGACTTTACTCCCACATGCAATATGATAAGCCGTAATATGAAGCAATCTTTACCAACCATGACAGCTACTCGGAATCGGTTCAGTAGTTTGTTATCACGGTAAACAGCAGAATAGAATTTCAAATTTAGACGATTGTGTCGCTTTTGCACAAGTAATCTATGAGTAGATACAGTTAGGGTTTGTATGGAAAAAGTGTAGAGAAGGTCGGTGTCATTATTTTTTTTTAATGCACAACGGGTTGGTACGTGACCTCAATCACACCTGACGTTAAGTGAAGATGAGGTCGATGGTGGAAGCGTACTGTCCCCCAACACATTTGGGGGACTGGTTATCTTATCTCTGACAACTGAAACACAACAATGCTATTAACATTGCTGCTTGGCGGCAGATTTAGATAAGATGGTGGTAGCTCGCCAGGCGGACATTTAAAATGCCCTACCACCAACCAAACCGAGTACTTAAACATGTACCCCGCTGGGGATCGAACCCGCGAATCGTAAAGCGGTTATCAAGAAATATGACAAATCGAAGATCATCAGGTCGAGCTGGTAAACCCCAACTAACCTAATGTGTAGGAGCGGGAAGGGTCGCCATCGCATAAAAATGATCAGGGAAATTGGCAACCACGGGAAATAAGAAAAGGGAAAAATAAAAACTTTTTAACAGAAAAAAAACCGACTTCACTTAATCAGTGTAGTAAGAAATAATTTTATTGAAATGCTTGCGACTTTAAGTTTTCCATGGTACCACAAAATGCAATATATTCTTTTCGATTCGATATTTTGTAAATGTTTTTTTACTAATGTTTGAGGTCTGTACATCCTATTTATAAGTGTAGTCAAGTATCATTAGAAACGGTCCATTAATTTCGAAAAATTTGCACTTGAAAGCTTGTTTGAAATGCCGTTTGGGGAAAACCGTCTATAACTATATTTTTTTACTAACTTATTAGAGTTTACCTACTTTCATTACTTACAGACATTCTACATCTAAAGTATGCACTAGAAATACGAAGATTTTAAAAGATTTTCATATGGGGAATCCCTTGGGATTAAATTTTTTGTTTTTTTTTTTTATTATTAATCTATCGGCGTAATAATTAATCCAAGTAAATTTCAACTAGCTACCTAAGGCTGAAACAATTGACAAATATGACATCCTTTGAGCACGGAACCCTAAAAACTATCAGCCAGACTCGAATAGCTCAGATCTGTTAAAATGAAACTAAATACACGCGCTGTTCAAAGCGAGCGACTATTTGTATTAACTTTATCGCAATAGTTCATGACTGCAGACTCCAATAAATCAGTATCCTTGGACATACACACAGCGCCATCTAGTTACACACTAAGTAAGTCTTGTATTATGAATACCAAATTGCTGGTGACACTACACTAATACACGATTTTTTTAATAAGTAATCTGGGTCGTGATTTTTTCATAAATAAAACAATTATAATTTTACAAAGATTCCCGCCTTTTAACTCATTTACTTTTCTAAATACGCATATAACCTAATAGTACATACTCACCTCTTTGGTTGTTTAAAAGTTGTCACAGTCACAGGCATGGATGGATAATTCTAAATTCAAATAATATTGTATGTATTGTAATTTCCACAGTTGCCATTAAGTTAAAAAAGTGAAGTGAAGTAATTTCCACGGAGTTTCATACTTTGGAGATTTATTAATTCCAAATTCAAAATTACTTTGCTTTGTTATAAAACTAAATATCTTCGAAACGGCTTAACCGATTTCAATCACACATAGCTACTAAGAATGTAAAAATTGTAAATTTAGAAAACCTCTGAAAAACTATGATATCATCGAATTACATCACAAAAATTGTGTAAAAGCTAAATATTTTCGAAACTACTTAACCGATTTCAATCAAACATGTCTAAGAATGTAAAAAATTGAAAATTTAGAAAACCTTGGAAAGACTATGATATCATCAATTACATCACAAAAATTGTGTTAAAAGCTAAATATTTAAAAAAACGGCAAGAAATGGCTTAACCAATTTTTAACAAACATGGCTAAAAACCTGTCCCCTCGTTTAGTCATTTATATAAAAACATCGCACAGAGTGCGATTAGAAATCGGCCCACGCATTACTGAGATACGTCCAGACAAAGACTGGACATACACACAATGCTGTCAAACACAACACTCGTCGTTTTTCGTGGGGGGGTTAAAAAAATCATTGCATTTTTGAGAAAGTGTTTATCACAGGTCACAAGAGTCAGTCGGTATTTAATCACGAACACTATAATCAAAGTATTAATGCTGATAAAATAAAAGAAACTATTATACCTCGAAGTATTTTAAGACGTAGATTTCGCTAACTGGTCGATACCGTCATACTGAATCACAGACCAACCACCCCATGTGTACTGAATAAACTAAATACTGAAATGGCTTTTTGGCGGGAACTCGGCGAGTGAAGTAGCATTTTTCTTTATAAGTCTTAAAATTTGTGCATTCTAACTTTTGAAGCTTAATAATGGCAGAATATTGTGCAGCAAACGTTAGTGTTGGTGTACAGGTGAAGGGAAGTGTAAATAAAAGTGCGTAACGGAGCTTTCGGGTTCCCACAAGAAGCCGCCAAAATCTTTTGTAAAGCATTCTGCCACTTTACTGAAGAATGACTTGACCGTGACTAGACTCTGTATACGACGAATTACTTGTTTTGATTGAGACTGATCTATAAACTGAAGAAATAAGATAAATAAAAATTTTCACTCGAAACTGGCAGTAAATGTCCCTCGACAATGAGGTTGACGGTTGCCATCCTCAAAAATAAGAAGAAGAAGAAGAAATACTGAAATTCCTGATTTTTCTGTGTTTGTCATATAAGCTCTTACCTTTGACTTTGCTGCCATTCGATTATCCCGCGACATCGGCTTCATATTCTTCTTACCGATACAGAAACCTTTGTTTTGTAGTAGTAGGTAATTTTTATTGCATAGTGCAAAAGAACCAAATGTAGATCGCTACTTTCCGCTACAAATTCTGATGTGTTCAAAAAAGTCTAAATCTCTTGAGCTTGGAACTGGGTTTCGTTTTTATAAATAAATAACATTGCACATACACATAGCGCCATCTAGTTCCATACTAAGCAACTAGGATTGTATTATGGATACCAGATGGTTGATAAACACACACATAAAACAACTTGAATATGTGTAATAAATTAGCCTAAAAATTTGGAGCTTTTGTGATGGCTATAGTATTAAAAGATTAAATGACATTTCAACGTAGCTGTATACTGTGATACTTAGTAGTTATAATTACTTAGTGGGAACAAAGCATCTGTGGCTATAATGAGCCGATTGGGACCAAAGTAATAATGTTTTTACGTTTTGTGTGTAACAAAATAAGATTCAAGTTTACATAGTGTTTGGAAAAAGTATAATTATCTGAAGGGACATTTTGCATGTAAATAATTAGTATGATGTTATACCTAAGTAAATTTATTATTGTCGTAATTATATTTTAATTGATAATTAAGTAATTTATATTAAGTATTTTATAAGTTCACTACACTTTTGTAGTAGGTATTATCAATAATTCATTAGTTATTAGAAGTATAGGTGCACCACACTTTTTCGCATAATCATTGGACATTTTTAAAATGCATTATTATAATACTGTACTTTTATCTTTTTTTTCTTTTTTTTATGCACAACTTTATCTTTGAAATAATGTAATTTTATAATACCATAAAAATGTGACGCTCTTGGTTAACTTACGCGATTATTGAATATGTAATTTTATGTGCTAGTGTTGCTTGACGTAATTCCCATTGACTTCTTCTTTAATTTAAGAGCTATGCTCTTGTCGGTGGAGTAATGACCACGTCTCTCTACTTTCCGCCCTCGTTTTAACCGCTTGGTCAAAGTAATTACCCCTAGGTCTTCCCCTTCCTCTCTTTCCTTCGATCTGTCCCTCAATTATGTTCTTCAAAAAAATATCGTGTCGTATCAAGTGATCTATCATCTTTCCTGACTTGAGGTAAGAAAATTATATTATTAGTCAATAATTAAGTGTTCAATAACCAATAAATAAATTTATTCTCACAGGTACAACGCTTTTGCACCTCTTCTTTTATAATTTTTCATGTTGCGGGGTATAGCGTTGGCGATATTGAAATATTATGGGGCTTATAAGACAACTCAAGGTTAGATAACGAGCTATGGATAGGGCGATGCTCGGCGTTTCACTAAGTCATCAAATCGGGAATGAGGAAATCCGTAAGCAGTATCACATAGCCCAAGTGACAGTGGGCATGGTGCATAGCTCGAGGAACTGATAGCCGGCGGACCATTAACGTTGTCGAATAGAGACCACGCACGCAGGCGCAGCGTAGGAAGTCTAGTCATAAGGTGGAATCATATGGCATCAGGGAAGTTTATCTTGGATGAGTTTTTTTAAATTAAATAAATATATTTAAGATTAATCAAGCGATTATTACTATAGCTCCCGTGGACACTGTTTCTTGTATAGGATTCAATCGGATAAAATCAAAATTACATAATTACGCAACACTGATATTTTATTTAAGATTCTATTTCGACATATAGGTAACTTTTAATATAATTTTATGGAAAGGAAGTTTTACAATAGGTATACTTAGATAGAACTTATCTAATTGTTTGCATTGTATGCAAGGAATAAACAGTTAGACTTTAGGGTGTGTACATTTTGGTGCAGATGTCACCAATGAGCGAGGCAATCTTTTAAATAATGAACTATTTCATTGTTAAATTACTAGAGCAATACAGGAAAAACCTTGAGACAGATTATAAAAATACTCGTTGTTATTTTTCGCCATTGCTCCAAGGTCTTTAAAAGAGAATGTTTATGGTAAAAGAACAACGGATTAGTATACAGTGCACACAGGCACACACTCTTAGTAATATACTTTTTATAACAATTCATTATAATCTGTAGGTATAGACACGTTAGTTCAATTATCACTTAAGTATGGTGGGACAGAAGTATACTATATTATAGGAAACTGGTGATCACAATTAGGTATATAATTTTGTACTGTGGTTGTATATTATATATTTTACACACAAGTGGCTTAAAATTAAGATTATTTGGTTAATAAAATTAGTGACTAGTAAGCCTTTCAAACACTGGAAATACCACGTTTTGGGTTTTTTGTAATAACATCTATGTAATTTTGGGGAGATTTTTTATTTAGTAGTAAGCTTTACTAAAGAATAAATGATTTCATACTTCAAATTAGATAGAGAAATAGACATGGATTTAGTGAGCAGAGCTTATTCCTGTTTCAGTGTTTAGATAAGGCTTTGAGACTGAAACTACTTTCAAACTATATACATAAACAATAACAGTAGAAATAGGGTTTTTACTTATTACTAATCTAGCAGAACTATTTTAGATCTTGAAACTCAACCAAACACTTTATATTAGGCTAACTTTATAATTGCATTAAACATGACAAAATTTCCGAATTATGATATTACATACTTTTGTTCAAGTATATAATTTAACAAAGTACACTGAGCTTGATTATCAAATATCTTGTATAAATTAACTCCTGTTATTCGATAGTTGCAGTCACTTCAGATACGTTATTTTTATGACAATAAAACATAATATAGCCTTGCATTGCATAAATAATATCTGAAATAAGCAAGTTTCAACACGAAAACATTCATAACTTATCCATTACAAGATAAGTACGTAAATTTTACTGGTTTTACATTAGACAAATTTTTGGTGGATGTGTCACCATGTCATCCGCAATTTGTATTTCGTCCATTCATAATCGACATATTCAGTAATGGCAAACACTCGCTACTTTGTATAATTCAGAAGGCTCCATCAACAAGATACTTTGATATTATTTTCCTTGGATGCTACCAAAGATTTCCTATCACTAACACAGTTGATTGATAAATAAGCACGTAAAATTTATACGGGACTTTACAGATTTTAATATTCTAAACAAAAATTGTCTATTAATGAAGCTAGAAGAAACCAGAAGCACGACTCTTATTAGAAAAAAAAAAACTATACAAATAATGCCTAAAATTATTGATTCTGAGGTGTTTTATATTATTATATTTTTATACAAAGCATAAATTTCTATAATTAATTGGGTATTTATAATATTTTGTTGATTTAAATGAAATTAATTACATAACACAGTCAGTCAAAAATAGGAAGCTACGTATTGAAATTATAGGTAACTGTATTTTTTCTAATTGCCTGCATAATAAAATTTCTGAATCTAAAACATTACTACAGTTTAACACTAATATTCGTACTTATTATGAGATTGATATGACATTACAAAGCACGTTTTAACAAAACTTATTAATGAATAAGAACTAGGGTAAAAAGAAATACTATATTATATTTGCTAGAGCATAGCACCAGTAACATATTCAGTGCATTTCATAGAAAATTACAAATAATTTAAATCGAGTTTTACGCTGGCAATCTGGCATAGTTCTCTTTTTGTGAGCGTGTCCTAAATAGGGATGTAGGTACTTAAATATACTTACTAGTACTACCTACAAGTATTATAACATATATTATTAAACTCACAAGTCCAGCCTGGTTCCATGTAACGTTGACTCTACTGATTTTAAATGCTTAACAGAATATTTTAAATGTAAAGTAAGGACTATTACACAAAGGAAACTTAATTTGATATATTGAGTCTTTACCTATGAAATTGGAGATTTTTTTCTTCGTTAATCATATTATGTAACCAATTCCTCCGATTTTCAAAGCTATATCCAAATTAGTTTTTTATTTGGGAAATGGAATATTATTTCAAGGTTTCACATGAAATATTTTTTAATTTCTGGGCTAAATCATAATGGGCATAATAAACAAAAATTTAATAGAGCTCTTTTCAAGTGCTTCCCATAATCATTTCTTAGATTCGCTGAAACTTTTATAAAGCGGTTACTTTTAAAAATTAACGCTGCCTATACTTAACTTAATGTTATCCGATAATGCACACAAAGTTTAGCCAAATTTGGATTTGCCGTTCCCAAAAAAAAATCAAAAATGTTTGTATGGAGAAAACAGTCTTAATGAAATTCTTCATACAAAACGCCAATTTCATAAGTAAGGACCTATTATTATTAAAAGTGCGTATGTCCAGTCGTACATAAAAAAAGCTAATAATGCATTCAAAGTTGTAAAAAGTTTCTTGCCTGAGAGTAGAACTACCGCTAGACCCTGGTGGCCTCGCTATTTCAACTTACGGTAGTAACACTAGAAAATAATCGAGAGGACCAATCCTTCTATTTTGCAATGATTTTACCATTCGAGCAGAGCATTGTCGCTTTTGGTTTGGCTGATGTAAAGCTTATCACGAGTATTAAAAATACTAGGCTAGTTTCCGTTCAAATGATTAGTGCGATACGAAATGTGCTTAACGTAACGCTCGTGGTTATGGTTTAGCATTGGTATTATCGTTCAAAGTCAAACTTGGAGTGATTGGCTCTGATGTATGAATTTGATAGAAACATTATTACTGTGATATAAACGTAATGATGGCTTTTATTTTTGTTTTATTCTTTTTTAGGTAAGATTATTATTATGTGTGACCATAGTTATAATTAAACAAGGCTCTTTAAACGTTTAGATTCATAACTTGTCTTTTTAAAAATCTTTGAAGTTCGTGATAATACTGTCAAAAATAAAAAATATTTAGCAAATGTAAAGCTATTCTTTTTCTAAAATATCTGTTTTCTTTGATATGGACATCCATTATACAAACCAACCAGGCTGGACTTGTGATTGTAGCTATCTATACATTTCTATGTGTATATTATAATTTATAACATACCACATTGATGTTCTACACAGAGAATAATGTAATTTATTAAATTAAGAACAAGGGTGACAACGAATGTCGTCATAATTTTTGGAAATTAAAAAAAGATGACACCTTAAAATGCTTAACTCTAAAATAAAGGGTACTCTAATTTCTACGCTAATTGTGATGTTTCAATATTACATACATAGCCATTAAATATTACTATCACACCCTGTAGAAACTAAATAAAATAAATAACTAAACTTATGACTTATGAGTGCATCTTAAAAATGTTATTATATTAAGAAATTAATCTAGATCTCATTTAAGCTGTGTCCCTGCTTTTTCCTTGGGTTTTTATGGCGTGAGCCAGCCACAGCGCGAGTACTATTCCTGCCACCTGGAAGAAAAAATAAGGTTGATTTAAATAATTTAAATAGATGATAAGTATTTAAGAATTAAAAAAAACCGACAGCTTATTTTGTGTTTTGGATAAATGGCAAAACATGGCAACTGGTCGATGAGTTGATCCGAGTTATAATTTACGAGGGATATGTTATCATCATCACCAGCATCACTGTTGGATATAGGGCATTAAGTTTTCTTTTCTTAAGGCACGTCACTGAGCCTATATTCGGCTTTATGCGTATTCAGTGGATGCACCTTGCGAAATATACTCGGCTCTGTAAGAGCCTCCCAGCACATTCTATTCCTAATAACTCCTCAAAATATGGTAAACTCTGTACAGAACCATTTGGCCAAGGGTATGGACCTCGTGTCCACATAATCCAATTTAATTAATCACCAGGATGATAGATAACACATCTGACAATCCTGTCATAAAATGCCATAAAATGTATCCTATGACACTCTAGGGGCAAGACGCAATGTCAAAGTCAGAGTCAAAAAATATTTATTTCGTAGAATAAAGATTATCACTTGAAAACGTCACATTTTTTATCTTAATATTAAAATTATTGACATTATTGCTCATTCGCAAAGCAGATTCCCCAGAGAAGAACGAGCAAGAAACTCAAGGGTTGCTCTTTTAAATAAGTTTGGGTTACAATTATATTTCATTGTATAATTAGGCTGAATATCGCCGAGCGGTCTATGTCTATGCTTGCTTATCATCCAGATAGTCAGAAATTTTATAATAGCCTTTGGTAAATAATGTCTGTTTTATGATGGTTTTGAATTTATTTAAAGGTTAATTTTGAATGTCCACTGGAACCTTATTATAAAAGTGTATACATTGCCCCTTAAATGACTTAGTGACTTTGTGTAAACGGCTGGCATGAACAGCAAGTTTATTTTTATATCTGGTATTTACATTATGTATATCACTATTTTTCTTAAACGATTCTATATTTTTTCTTACATACAATCTAACGACACCTTGCACCTTCAAAATCGGTCAAGCAGTTTAGGCTACAGAAGGTAACATAGTATACACACCATACATCCGAAAACCATTAGCCTACTTCCTGGTGCAATCGGGTATAGTTCTCGAGGCGTAAGCTCAGCTTTGCATTTGTGTGAGTGACGTCAAGCTGCTAGCGGTACAAGAGGTGAAGTGCGGCATGTGCGCGGCAGGGAAGCGACGCGCAGCGGACACGCCGCGCCTCAGGCCGCGTTTAAACAATGCGCGGGACGCGCTGCGCCACAAGCCGTATCTCTATCTGTGTGCACTCACACAAATGCAAAGCTGATCTTACGCCTCGAGAACTGTAATAATTTGCAAAACAACCGTCTTCACTAAGATTCCGTTCTCTACTGCCGGGGTGCATCACCAGATTTTCAGCAAATTTATACGGGCCCATGCACCTAAGTAGCATAACAGCTTAGACTTACAATATATAATCTATCTATACGTGGATTTCTGTCAGATTAGTGGCCGTCTGATACCTAGGCCCGTATTAATAAACAGTTTTAAACAATCTTCACTATAAGATGCCTACGAAAACCTGTGCAGATTTGTGTGTAATGCGAATGAGGTCACTGACCCGCCACGTTATTAATTATTACAAAAGGTATGTAACTTAACTTAAATATCTAGATACATAAGATGATATGCGAAAGTTAGTAGACATGTGTCTCTCTATCGAAATTAAATTGGTTGGAAAGGCACTTCCTACATAGTTCCATCTATAAAGTACTTCTTCAATGCATTTAATCCCTTCTCATGCCATATACATTATAAAATTTAGGTAGTTGATTAAGTTGACGCTTGAGCATCTGTTGCATATTAAAACAGTATCACAAAAAAATTAATTGAGACGGAGACGCGATCTCAATCTCAAGATCGATATAGTGATACGGACCCTAGTCAGTGTTTCGAAGCCGACTCTGTAGATCACCGACGTTGCCTTCAATGGAAGACAAACAGGGCGACTCACAGAAGCACCCTTATGAAATTGGCACTAGTGGTCACCCATCCATGAAGTAACCACGCCAGAGTGTGCTTAACTTTGCTAATTGAAAGCGAATAGCGAATGCGACTTGTTGAAATGTTGTTTGCACAGTCTGATAATAACAGTAAAGGGTATGCTTGAAAGTCAATTATACCAATATTCACTGCAATAAATCTCAAGCTTAGGCACCAAATATAGCTATAAAATTGCTAGCTAGTTGACCTTAACAAGTTAAATCTGACCTAGGTATAAAGATCATCAGATTAGATATAGAAATAGCGTGCCTGGGTTTTGGAGAGCTACCACAATATCACGTTCACTGGTCGATGAGTTGATCCGAGTTATAATTTACGAGGGATATCTTGTTGTCATCATCATCAGCATCACTGTTGGATATAGCCGTTTCTTAAGGGACGTCACAGAGCCTATATTCGGCTTTATGCGTATTCAGTGGATGCACCTTGCGAAATATACTCGGCTCTGTAAGAGCCTCCCAACGCATTCTATTCCTAACAACTCCTTAAAATATGGTAAACTCTGTACAGAACCATTTGGCCAAGTGTATGGACCTCGTGTCCACATAATACAATTTAATTAATCCGCAGGATGATAGATAACATGACGATCAAAGGTTAATAATAATAATATATCGAGCAGTGAACAGAAGTCCACCTGAAGAATCAGGTTGTTGTGATAATTTACTAATTCTACAGATATGGATGGATGGATAGGAATTGATAATGGTATTGAGCTTAAGCAGTTTCCTGAGTGTTCCTGGTAAAGGCCCTTGGCTAGGTAACTGCATGGATAAGTCTTAATCAATTATACATTTTTTTATATTTATTTAATTTAGGGACTTGAGTCCTTCTAGACATGACCGTTCCATCGTACCCTGACCAAGATTTACTGATGAGAAGATTCAAACATATTATATAATAATCTGGCCGCTATTGATCTAGGTTTACCCAAAATTGATTGAGCCAAATCTACAGCGTATTGACTCAGCTTTAATTGTCTCATCAGATCAATCATACATGTCCCTACTGTTGGGGCAAAGCCTCCTCTCACTGGGAGAGCGAAGATATTGGTCCATTACAAGGATCCATTGCTGATTGGTGGATGTGTCAGACTAGTAGCTACCTGACAGTTAATGTTTGTAGGCCGCCTCTGTAGGCCACCGAATTGGTTTAACATCTGCCATGCTTTAACGTGAAAACAACTGAGACCGACTATTTAACGTGCCCTCCGAAGCACAAAAACATTCGTATTAAAATCCCACCAGTGGTCAGCCATTCAAGGAGTGACCGCGCCATAACTTCGAAATTCGATAACGCATAGCGATGAGTGCTTCACTGAGCTTGTTTAACTGAGCATTAAACACAATAAGCATTTTTCATTTTTTTATGTGGGTAGTTTATCCCTATCCGTCGTTAGATATGAAATCGAAGTGAGATTGCTTCATATGGTACCACTGCGGTACTGAAATCGATACTATTTTCACGCCAGTCCAATGGTGTTGTGACATGCACGAATAATTTATTATGTTTTGGGCTAAAAGTTTATGGGTCTCATGCCGTTTTTATTGCTGGAAAGAAACGAGCGCAGATTTAGGAATTTTGAATAATCAGATTAGACAGAAATTCTTCCAAGTTGCCGTATAGTATTTGTTTATAGAATAGTGCTGTGTGGTTTCAGCTGATAAAAAGAATATAATCAACCAGCTCTTCCCGTGGGTGCCGTAAAAGGCGACTATGGGATTTTCCACCAAAAAACGCGGTTCGACTCTTC
Organism: Oegoconia quadripuncta; assembly: GCA_949316235.1. Taxonomy (NCBI): domain Eukaryota; kingdom Metazoa; phylum Arthropoda; class Insecta; order Lepidoptera; family Autostichidae; genus Oegoconia; species Oegoconia quadripuncta. The sequence goes on from OX438752.1 coordinate 4,613,636, forward strand.
ATTCATAATGCGAACAGCCAAGGCATGGAACTCCCTTTCGGCGTCAGTCTTTCCTGAATCCTACAACCTTGGGATCTTCAAGATTAGGGTGAATAGGCATCTAGTGAGATCGTGTGCTTCAACTTCGGCCACATCTTCACTTTCTATCAGGTGAGATTATGGTCAAACGCATATCAGTTAACCATAAAAAGAATGTTTAATGGGTATGGACTCACCCCCTGTCACCTGTGCAGTTCTGTATATATTGAAAGGCGAACCGCGGATGTTGTTTCTAGCATTAAACTGTTAATGTTTGGCATATCACTGACCACCCCATTGTGGATAAAGTTTTTGACGTTTTATGTATGTATGTGATGCCTCTAAATCTAATTCTTTGTTTGAGGCATTATAATGGAGCCGGGAGTGGGGACCATGCACCGGCAAGCGTCGCGATGCCCTAATGATGACACTAGAAGCAGGCCTGTTCCAACCGTCCGCTCTCTAAATGTATGGGGGAGGGCTATGGTGGTCCTGATATGATAATGAATGTTTTGTTCTGATCCTATAAATCATGAAGTTTTCACGGCCGATAACCACGGGGTTACTACCCCACCAGATTGTCATCACCCCTTTTTTGAAGACCCCCATCGTTCGTTTAAAATATTCATAAACTAACCTCCAAAAAGCAAAACAATATCCCGCAAACAATAACAGTCATCCCAGCGCTGTGAAGAGTCGTTAGCACCTTATCCTCACATCCTTCTTTGTAGTATTTCTCCAGGGAGAGGCAGTCGGAGCGTTTGATCTCTTGAGCGCGGTCCGTGTTATCATTCGGGCAGCAACTGAAGGATGGGTTTAGGCGGGGTTCCGAGGAGCCGTAGTTGTCAGGGCCGGTGATGCCGCAGCATTCGAGCTGGAAAGAGATTTAAAAGAATATATCATTTAACTGCCAAAAATTGGCAACACAACTTCAAGTAAGCTCCACTCTCTATCTCGATTCATCATCAGATCTTAACTAAAATTTATATGGGACTACTCTGGTGATAGTCCCCTACCCGCATTGGGCCAGCGTGGTCGACTATGGCCCATACTCCCTCAGTATACGAGGGAAGGTCTATAATCCTGCAATAGGATGTTTACTTAAGATGACTCTGGTGATAAACCCGATCAATAAAATAAACAATCATCAATCGGTTAACAATTACGTGATACATAAATACATACTGAAGAACATAGTACCTCCTCCTTTTTAGAAGTAGGTTTAAAAATGACAAGCATTTATTTTCATAGAATAAAAAACTGTCACTTGATATTGTAATTGTTTTAATTTAAACGAAATGAGATTTTTTTAATGCACAACGGGTTGATACTTGACCTCAATCACACCTGATGTTAAGTGAAGATGAGGTGGAAGGTGGAAGCGTACTGACCCGAAAATCCCAACACATTTGGGGGACTGGCTATCTTATCTCTGACAACCGGAACACAACAATGCTACTAACATTGCTGCTTGGCGGCAGATTTAGATCTAGCTAGCTACCACCATCTTATCTAAATCTGCCGCCAAGCAGCAATGTTAGTAGCATTGTTGTGTTCCGGTTGTCAGAGATAAGATAGTCAGTCGCCGAAATGTGTTGGGGTTTCCGGGTCAGTACGCTTCCACTTTCGACCTCATCTTCACTTAACATCAGGTGTGATTGAGGCCAAGTATCAACCACCTTTAGTATGAAAGTCCAACAATTTTCGGCTGGTGACTCCCACTCCTTATTAAGAACCATAGCCGAATTCAGCCGAAAATTGTTGGACTTCCAGACTATTTTTAATATGGTCTTGAATCGTTTGTTTTCTTTAATATGTATACTTATATCCAATAAAATGTTAAATAAATAAATAAAGGTGGTTTAAGAATGGTTTACTTTGTATGGGTCATCGAAAATTTTTGGTTCGAATTCGGCTATGGTTCGTAGTAACAAAACACGAATGAAAAAATTTCACCATTTATTAGAATTAAATAAGGTAATAAAATTTTAAAACCTTGAACACGAATGCATGACTGCTGAATGCCATCTGTCATGGTGTTGTAAAGAAATCTAAAAATTGCGCTGGTTTTACTACAGTGTTTTATTATGTACAACGTGAATTTGTAGGAAACGCTCCAATAAAAACAGTTTGAGGTCGATGTACTGTTAGTCTTATTATGTAAGCTAAAGCCATGGATTTAGTCATAAATACACGAGTAGGTGTATTTCACATGTAGGCGGCTTTTGAGGCCAGCTGGGTGGGTACTACCCTCATATCTATTTTTACAAGCTTTTATTTAATTCATAATTCATATATTTATTGCATTACACATGTCATAGTTACAATACATAGGTAAGCATTAACATACACATGTACCTTGTCAGGCATGGCAATATGGAGGAAAGGGATATCTATGTTATTAATGTCGTTTCAATTACCAATAGTTATATTTTTATGAAGCTACATTTGCATGTTGCAAGTTCAAAGAAAGTGCTCCAATTCCACAGTCAATCAACAATAAACAAATAATAGCAAATTAAAAGTACACTCTATCCTATTTCAACGAATTTAATAAGATGTCAATAATATTAATAATGTCATGCATAATTCTATTTTAGAATGTCAATTAAATTAATAATATCATGCGTAGGTAAGTTTCCTCTATGTGTCTATTTCTATGTATGCAATTTAATCTTTAATTAATTTGAGAATATTATATAACACTGTCATTATCTTTGTTATATCATTCATATTAACTATTAAGTTTAGTTTGCAATGTTCGTATGTAAGTTGTCCGTGCCAAAATTCTCAAACCATATTTCAAACACTTCCTGGTATATGATGGAGATGGGCATTATATACAGGGCGTCCCAAAGTTATGGGACATGAAGGGGAAGTACCTTAAATATTGTAGATAGTGAATTTTGCTCAAAGAAGACTTTATGTTATTTTTAAGAGTTAGTAATTCTGCATTCATAGATTTTCTAAAAATTACTTGCTTCGGCTGGGAATCGAACCGACTTAAATGTGAAAAAAAAAACACCCTACTTTTATGATGCCAATCGAAAGAATAGCTAAAAAATAATAACTCTGCCTAAGTAACATAGTATTTTAAAAGAAAGGAACAACATAAAATGATTGAGTCAAATTTCAAGAAAGTTATTTATTGCCGACGACGTTCGAAAAGTAGCGATATTATCATTCCAAAGATAGCATTGATTATTCGTAAATAAGTACCCACTTCATAAAATAGGTACTAACATAGTTTTCCTTATTATAAGTGCACGTGTAGATGAAATGATAAAACTTGTATTTCAATACGTCCTCTGTAAGCTAGACAGAAGGCAAATTAAAAACAAAAATAAATAATTTATAATTTGAAAATGGAACAGTTTATGACAGCGTTTGTTTGAATGCATACTTTTTAAGATATTTTAAAAAGAAGTGATATTTTTAAATGTTGTTCTTAAATTTGAAAATGGAACAGTATGTGCGAGCGTTTGTTTTTCGGATATTGATCTGTTTAGTCTCAATTCACTTACACAAGTGTTATTGTGTTAATTTATTGCGAACATGGCATATCAAGTAAGTTTTGATCTAATGGAAGCATATTTTTTGAACGATAAAGATATCTCTAGAAGTTTGCGGTGGTATGGCGTAAAATATCCTGATAGACAAATACCGTCTCGTAAAGTTTTGAAAAGGCTTGTGAACAATTTGAAAACTCTGGGACGTTTCGATAAACGCCCAAGAGAACCACAGCAAGAAAACCATACGATCAACGACGAAGAACTTGGTATTTTAATTTACTTTTCGGCTTTTCCGAAAGCATCGGTGAGAGAAGGAGAACATGAAATTGGAGTTTCAAAAAGTAAAATACACCGTGTATTAAAAAAACACGGTTTTAAGAGTTATGTTGAAGGACGATTGGTTCAAAAATTACTTCCGGGCGATACAGAAAGGAGAAAAAATTTCTGTCTTGATATCCAGGCACGATTGCTCGAAGATCCAAATTTTTTGGATAATATTATTTGGACAGACGAATCTAACTTTAGCAATAACGGTATGTATAACCGCAACAATAATCGTATTTGGTCTAAAGAAAATCCCCTACGAGTGACTGAAACTAATAACCAAGTGCGTTTTTCACTCAACTGTTGGTGCGGACTTTTAAAAAACCGGGTTTTCTTAATCCATTTTTACCAAGGAACCTTGAACACAGAAAAGTATTTAGGAATACTTCAAATTTTAAGGGATAAGATAAGAAACCATTCCGCGGCGGAGCAAGAAAACTTAATTTTCCAACAAGATGGAGCTCCGGCTCATAATAGTCGGAGAGCAGCAGATTTTCTAAATGAATGTTTTCCTACATGGATTGGTACAAATGGACCGATTAGATGGCCGGCCAGATCCCCGGACCTCACACCATTAGATTTCTTCTTTTGGGGATACGTGAAAGATATGCTATACAAAAAGCGATACGAGAACGTAGGCGAGTTGCAAACAGAATTGTGCCATATCACATCGAGTGTTCACCATAAAATGATTAGAAAATCAACAGGCAGCGGGCTCATTAAAAGATTGGCGATTTGCGTAAGACAAGAGGGATCACATTTTGAGCATTTAATTAATTAATTTACAAAAAAATACCTACTTAATTGACTACGGCAGTTTCATGTATGTTTTTTATTTGATTAAAATGATTAATTTCACGTTGTTCCTTTCTTTTAAAATACTATGTTACTTAGGCAGAGTTATTATTTTTTAGCTATTCTTTCGATTGGCATCATAAAAGTAGGGTGTTTTTTTTTTCACATTTGAGTCGGTTCGATTCCCAGCCGAAGCAAATAATTTTTAGAAAATCTATGAATGCAGAATTACTAACTTTTAAAAATAACATAAAGTCTTCTTTGAGCAAAATTCACTATCTACGATATTTAAGGTACTTCCCCTTCATGTCCCATAACTTTGGGACGCCCTGTATATATATATATATATATATATATACATATATATATCTATATTGATCTGATCTGATGAAGTCTAGGGACTAGAACTCCCTGATGACAAATAGCAAGATAGTCGAATTTGGGCTAGTTTGTTTTTATTTTGGGCTAGTAAGCTTGTTTTGTTGCCATGAGCACTTTCCTGATGACGCCGGTCTGGAGATGGAACCAGCGGGAACGTTTTTGTACAAGTATAATATATGATAATCACGAGGGAGTATTATAAGCTTGTTTTTAAAAGAATATTATATGTAGAACTTCTTATTATTTAACTCAGTCTTTCTCAAGGTGCAAAAGCGCCTAGAGACTTTCAGGGTGGAAACAGCAAAGCCCAATGATGGGTGGTAGCGCAAAACCCGTCTACTTGATCTTCTACATCTATTATTTTTGTCTTCTCCAAATTTGTAGAGTTGGTGAAATCATTGCCCTGGATGGACTACGTGGAAGTAGACTTCGATTAATTTTCATTTCACAGGAATCTGAGCCTCATTGGTCCGCTAGCCCTGTTCCTTCAGAGTCTCCCATCGCATCATAACACCTTTACAAAACATGGCGAAAGGCTAAAATATCATTATATCAGCTACAACCAGGTGACCAGGAGTATTGGACCTGCAGTCCACATATCCTGTTATAAAATGCCGACTAACTACAAATCATATTATTTCTATTTCTGATTTTAAACTTGGTGCTTCCAAGCTATATGGCCGGTCAAAATACGAGTGATGGCTTGGCATTACTTCGTCCATATTGAATTAAATGAATAAGTTTTGTTGATGTAGAAAGAAAAGACATTGGCTCAGGCCTGCCTCCTTTGTCAGTAGAGTCATTGATGCGGTGCTTTCAATAAACCCGCTATCGCCAACACGCCTCGGGAGAGACTTATACCCAGCAGCATCCGTCTCCAGGCAGGATCTCCAGTAATACTCTGCACGGTGTATACTGAAGATAGACGGTCCCCTACTTGGTTCTTTTGCTACCTTGGATCACAAAGTAATCGAAGAACGAATTTAATGGTGAAAAAGTAGGAAAGCCCTACTCTCTAGCAAATGGAACTTCCATGTAAAAGCATTACGGATATAGCCAGATCGTTGATGAGGGTAGCTCTAAGCTGCAGGAGATAGAAATATGGCAGAGCTTCCCTCCAACAGTAGACTTATTTAGGCTGCTGGTGTAATATTACTTACTGTATTCTGAATGCGATCCCAGAAGTCCTTGTAGGAAGAGTCCTCCTCACGAGTCGACTTGTTCTTGATAAAAGAAGCTCGGAGCTGAGTCTTCATGGAACCTTCGATCTGCGGGCGCAGGGCTGCTGCAGCGATGCCAACAGACAGCTCGAGGAGTATGATGACGATCAGACAACCGGCAAACTGTAAGGTGAAACATTATTAGCCTCTACTATTTGCTACAGTCGTGGAAAATCTCCCTCTTTACTTAATTCAAAAATATATTAATAGTGCACCGGGAGAAAAGTCACTCCTGTGTGATAGTTAAGCCAAGCTAACCCGCAGAAAGAGGAGAATTGATTGAATAGGACAAAGGACATACTTAAAAAGAAGTTGTAGATAGTCATGAATGTGCATGTGGAGAGAGCAAGTACCACGCATATTTCTCGCGATTTCGCCTGAATAAGCATGATGGTTGATGGAGGTATGGGAGGTGGAGGGATTGTTATTACCACAGTGAACTTCGCTAGCTTTAAGATTCGACGCATGGCACGCTTGGCTGGAATTCGAGGGGACGACTGGTATCTCATGAAAGCATTGATTACCGAGGGTAAAGCAGCTCTTATATGCAAGTAATGTTAAGCCCCAGAGCGGGAAGAATTGACCCACAGGGATATGGACTCAAATACACAACTTGTAGAAAGTGATGAGAATATTGCGATTCGGCCCGAATAATCGAGATGGCTAAAGGGCAGTTGTGTCGTGGTAAAAAATTTTTTGGTATTTCAAATTCAAATGTGGTTTGTAGAAATTGCTAAAGCTAAGATACAACTACGGTGGTTACAGGAGAATTACACTGGCGCGTTGGAGAGACGGGATGTAATCGATTAGCTATGCGAGAGAATATTAAAAATTCGGACGTAATTACAAGTCCGGACAAAAGACCAGACCTGGTTACCAAATCCGCACAATCCGGACTAAATCCGTACGTATATCAAAACTTATTGATGTGGCCAAGGAAGGTGGAAGGAAATTTCTCTCGAGGGACTAAGTTGGAGAGCAGCGAAGGATTCTAAACTGGACTAGACAAAGTAAATAGTAGTATAGTATCTTTTAAGCGTCGGTGGCTCAGTGGAGGAGACATAGTCTCCGAATTTGGGAGGTCCAAGCCCGATCCCCAGACAGGCCATGTACCAATCAGTTTTTAAATTTAATTTAATTATTTATATGCATTTATCCGACTGTTCTTAAACGGTGAAGGAAAACAACGTGCGGAAACTACATGCCTGAGAAATAAGAAAAAAAATCGAAGGCATGTGAAGTCCCCAACCCGCACTGGGCCAGCGTGGCGGACTATGGCCCATACTCCTTTAATATTAGGGAAGGTGATCCCTGCAGTGGGATATTTACGGACTGATGATGATGATGATCTGTTAATCACATTTTATCATGCTTACAAGTAATCGGTCAAAAAAAAAAACCGATGTCGACTGATGGCACTGAAATATGATCACTGTGGGCCTCATAAGAAAAAAGTAGAGGGCGATGAGTGGCGTTTCACTGCAAGATAGAATCAGAAATGAACAAATCCGTGGGCGAACGAAAGGCACTGACATAGCCCAGCGGATTAGGTAGTTGAAATGGCAGTGGGCAGGGCATATAGCTCGAAGATATCTATATCGAAGATTTATGTATCAATGCAAAATTAATGTATTGCCTTTTTGTACAATAAAGCGTTTACAAACAAACAAAGCTATATAGCCGCCGGACGCGACCCGGGAGAGGATGACACCCCCCGGAGCGACCGGGGGGGTGTCGTCGCATCGGGCCCTGTCGCGCCTCATGCCGCCCGCTGATCGCGGTGTGAGGCTCGACAGCGCCCCCCGTGGAGTGCGCGCCAGCCGCCCTCCGGGAACGGGCCTCCCCTTGTGAGGGGAGGCGGGGCGGGGGTGGACCTGGAGCCGCTTATGCGTTCCCAGGTCCTCCCTACTGCCGAGGATGGTCGCCGGGGGGTTTTAGTGGGTAGGACCGCTCCGATCTGGAGCGGTCCCACAAATCACCGCCGCTGATCCCCGTCGGCGGCGGGTTGAACGCGTAAACTCGAACTCGAACTCGAAGAACTGATAGTCGGTGGGGCACTAAATTTGTCGAGTGGAGACCACGCACGCAAGGTCGCGGGAAATCGCTGTATGCAGGCCGCTACAACGCGTCGCTTTGGAATTCTATGGGGGACGCTTATGTTCATCAGTGGACGTCATATGGCTGAAATAATGATGAATGACAATAGCACTCTTGTTATAATTGAAAGAGATCGTATAACGTTCAAGTTTGGTAGATACTGGTGAGTTTAATGCTTGTCAGTTAGATTAATTTTTGAATTCGGTTGTCACTTTAAATGTCTGAAGGCTCATGTTTTTGATAAATATTATAACTTAATTATTTACATCATTTTGGCTTTGCGGCACCCGTCTTTCACTTCGTAAGAATACTCTGCCCAGCTATAGGTTAAGTGCGCCAGCTGACACGGTGTGTTTCGCAAAGTTTACATGAGTGAGATATGGAACTGTCAATGGTCGATGAATTCAGAGGAATTCAGTGAGTAAACACGCGAGTGACGTGATATAAGGAATCCGTAGATCCCCAACGTTCTACAATGGCTTCAGGCGACATCGCATCGTCCAGTTCAGGAGGAGGTATGCCCTCGATAGAGAAACTTGAAGGTTCCTCAAATTATTCCACATGGAAGTTTGATATGGAATGTGTGTTAATCCACGATGATCTATGGACTTTCACATCAACTGAACCAGATACGACCGATGTAAATGCCGTGAAGAAAGATTAAAAGGTTCGAGCTAAGATATGCCTTATGATTAGTAATTCCTGCAAAGTACATGTGAGAAGTGCTAAAACAGCTAAACAAGCTTGGGAAGCCCTAAAATCCGCCTACGAAGACAAGGGTTTAAACAATAGATGTAGATTGTTATCACGCCTTGTAAGTATAAAACTAGAGAAGTTCAATACTGTGGCTGAGTATGTGACAGAGGTCATGAAGATTTCCCAACAGCTTAACGACCTTGGCAAGACAATTGACGATGAGTTACTAGCAACCTTAATGCTGCAGGGCTTAACTGAAGAGTATACGCCCATGAGACTAGCACTAGAGAACACAAACATTACCCTCACCACTGACTATGTGAAGACTAAGCTGCTGCAATTGACTGACTATAAAGTGATGCCAGGACCAAGCGGAGCAGCACTCCTGACTACAAAGAGAAAACCAAAGCAGAAAAGTCAAAGAACGAGCAAACAACCATCATCATCATCATCACGAAGTTTAAGATGTTTCATATGCGATGGACCTCACAAGGCTCGTGACTGCCCAGATAATCCCAGCAAGAAGACAGCGGCGCACACCGCGCAGCGATGTACACACACCGCCATGGCTACCTTCTCTGCTAACAACTATGAATGGATAGTGGACTCTGGAGCGACACGACATATGACTAACAATAGAGATTGGATGAGAAACTTTGTAAAACATGATAAGAGAGATGTATTATGTGCTGATGGTGGTAAAGTATATGGGGTAGGTACAGGAGATGTGGTGAGTAAGGATGGTAAGGAAGTTTGTGTACGAGATGCTATGTATGTACCTGGGCTAGCAGAGAACTTGCTAAGTGTAAGTACAATGGTCAATAGAGGTAGAATAGCAGTATTTTCAAAGGCTGGTTGTGAAATTTATGATGAGAATGATTGCATAGTGAAAGGCTCTGTGATAGTTAAGTGTAGAGAAGAGCGAGGTGTTTATAAACTTAAACATTATCCACAGTGTACCGAGGCAGCACTGTCAACTGACGTTAACAAAGAGAATCTTGAGAAAGATGTATCACTGGAGCTGTGGCATCGGAGGATGGGCCACCTAGGAGTACGCAATCTTAATTTACTACGAGACAAAATGGCAAACGGGGTAAGTTTTCCTGATTCTAATCCTAACTTAGAATGTGTATCTTGTCTAATGGGCAAACAGACGAGACTGCCTTTTTCCAAGAATAAGGCTACGAGAGCAAAGGAGGTACTAGAACTGGTACACTCTGACATTTGTGGCCCCATGAGTGTTGATTCTGTTCGAGGTTTCAGATACTTTATGACACTGATTGACGACAAGACCAGGAAGACGTTTGTATACCTACTCAAGAGAAAGAGTGAAGCCGTAGAGAAATTGAAGGAGTTCAAAATTCTCGTAGAAAAGCAAACCGATAAGAAGTTGAAGGTTATACGTACAGATAACGGGAAAGAATATGTTAATAAAGAAATGGAGAAGTTCACTAAACAGAATGGCATCATTCATCAATTAACCGTCGATTACACGCCGCAGCAAAACGGTGTCGCTGAGAGAGCGAACCGCACTCTTACTGAAAAGGCCAGGAGTATGTTGCAAGACGCAGGACTTGACGAGATTCTGTGGGCGGAGGCCATTCGACATGCAGTCTATCTGAAGAACCGATCTCCAACAATAGCTGTGAAGAACATGACACCGGAGGCAGCTTGGACCGGACGTAAAACAGATTTGAATAACATAAAGGTGTTTGGCTGCAAAGCGTACATGCATATACCCGACCAAAAACGTAAGAAATGGGATCCAAAGAGTAAAGAACTTATTCATGTTGGATACAGTGAGAATTCTAAGGCGTATCGACTATTAGAACCCGTTACCTACAATGTACATAAAGCGCGTGATGTCGTACTATTTGAGAATAATCCCGCTGGTCATCTTAAGGTAGAGAGTCACACATCTAAACCTACAAGAGTTGTAGTACGACTAGAAGATGTCGAAGATGAGGTGACAGAACCTACAACTGAGGTTGATGATGAATACCAGTCACGTCAAGCAGGTGCAGATATCTTTGATATAGTGGACGCTAGGGTAGAGGACCCTGGAGTATACACCGATGCAATCGTTTCGGAGGAGAATGCTGTAAGAGATATTCAGGAAACGAATGATCGGAGGTATCCGGAGAGGCAACGGACGCCGAGAACCATTCCAGGAGCAATCATTTATCAAGCTATCATTGAGCCTGCTAACCTGGATGATTCTGTTTCAATGAAAGAGGCACTATCCGGTGCAGATAAATTGCAGTGGCAGAAGGCCATTAAGGAGGAGCTGGACGCTCTTAAGAAGAATAAGACTTGGGAGTTAGTCAAACGGGAACCTGGACAAAATGTGATTGACTCTAAATGGATTCTCAAGATCAAGACCGAAGCTGGCAACAAACAGAGATACAAGGCAAGGCTTGTTGCTCGAGGATTCAAACAGAGAGAAGGAGTCGACTATTTTGAAACCTATTCACCGGTGATAAGGCACAGCTCACTGCGGTTACTACTTGCCCTAGCCGCAGAAAAGAAGCTGCATATTGATCAAATGGATGTGAAAACCGCATTCCTAAATGGATACATAAACGAGACTGTATTCATGACACAACCAGAAGGGTTTGAAGAGAAGGGAAAAGAAGATTACGTCTGTCTTCTGAAGAGATCTCTGTACGGATTGAAGCAGGCTCCACGGGCTTGGAACGATAGATTAGATTCGGCATTAAAACAGATGAAATTTCAACAACTTGGAAACGAGCCATGTGTCTACGTGAGAAAGAGTCAGCACAGGTTCATCATCATAGCGGTATATGTTGATGATATACTTATATTCTGGAACAATAAGAGTGAGATGTTGCAGATTAAGAAAGAATTGATGGAGACTTTCGAGATGAGGGATCTTGGAAAAGCGGATCTGTTCCTAGGTATGCGCCTAAAGCAATCAGAGGATTGTATAACACTAGATCAAGAGAAGTATCTGGAGAAAGTGTTGGCAAAGTTTAATATGGATAACTGTAAACCTGTATCCACTCCGCTGGTGCCAGGTCAGAGATTGACCAAGCCGGTAGATGTTAACTACGAGCCGCCTAAGAACATTCCCTATCGTGAGTTGATCGGATCCATGATGTACCTCGCTGTATGTACAAGACCCGACATCGCCTATGCTATAAGCTACTTGAGTCAGTTCAACAGCTGCTATGGAGACGAGCACTGGCAAGCAACAAAGAGAGTGCTGCGGTACTTGAAAGGTACTAAAAATATTGGGCTACAGTTCAAGCGATGTGCAAGAGACATAGAAGGATTCGTCGATGCTGATCACGGAGGTGATCTAACTGATAGAAAGTCCTACTCGGGATTTGTATTTAAGTTTGGTTCCGCGCCTATAAACTGGGAGAGCAAGAAACAAACTGTGGTAGCATTGTCCAGTGCTGAAGCTGAGTACGTCAGCCTGTCCAATGTCACACGTGAAGCGACTTTCTTGAAGAGACTTTATGAGGAGCTTACTAATCTGGAAAAGACTATAGTGGTGTGCTGTGACAGTCAGTCAGCTATGGCGATAGCTAAGAACTGTTCACACCACAAGCAGACGAAGCACATCGATTTGAAGATACACTTCGTTAGAGAAGCCTTACAGAACAAAGTCATCGATTTGAAATACCTATCTACTGAGTTACAGATAGCAGATGTGATGACTAAACCTTTGGTGAAAGGGAAGCATGAGTTCTGTGTGAAGGCTTTAGGAATGAGTCCTGTTGAGAGTGGAGTGTGAGAGAGTGGCATGAATGGTTAACTGAGAGTTAGTTAATTTTAACTAGAGCAGGTAACATTGAACGTTAAGGAGGAGTGAAAGAGATCGTATAACGTTCAAGTTTGGTAGATACTGGTGAGTTTAATGCTTGTCAGTTAGATTAATTTTTGAATTCGGTTGTCACTTTAAATGTCTGAAGGCTCATGTTTTTGATAAATATTATAACTTAATTATTTACATCATTTTGGCTTTGCGGCACCCGTCTTTCACTTCGTAAGAATACTCTGCCCAGCTATAATAATAACCTTGTGCTTGACAGTTGCATGAAACATAATACAGTGATAAATTTTCCCAAATTTTGTCCCGAATTGTTAATTTGCCGTCATAATCACGTGACTACCCCATTAACGTGATAATAGTTGTTGGCCCAGCCCTCCTTATTACAATACAACAAATTATACCGAAGTGCCGGGCATGACTTCCCTCAATAACTCAACTGTGACCCAAATAATGTAATTGGACAGCGTAAGTTATGTCAGGTAGGTGGTTCGTTCAACTAGTGACCCGAATTAATAAAGAAATGTATCGATTAAGGAAAACAATGTATGAAACTTTGTTAATCGCTTTCTTGGCTTTATAAAACTTCCGTTTACAGGGTGCCAATCATTCTAAATTTGAACGATAATATCGAAATTAAATCATAACCAAAAACGATACGTTACGCGCTTTTCGTATTGGGGTAATCATTTGAATGGAAAATCGTAGTCGATTGATTTTACTTTGGTATTGTCAACGATTATGTCGTATGTCGTATCTCCAAGTCGCGGATTTGGTCCGCAAGCTTGTCATAAGTGTCCATATAAAAACATATGTAGATTTCCACGTTTCAACGGGGATGGGCTCACCCCCGTCACGTATGCATTTCTGTATATTGTTCTGTATATCCTCGATGAATGTTTGGGATATATCTTTGACCTGCCTAAAACATACCTACGTAATAAAATTCTTAATATATTTTAAAAAATCAATGAAGTAATAGCGATATAAATGCCAATGAAATTTGAATTGATCTCTTCAATCGTTATTATCATGTATATGAACTATATAATAACAAAGATACAAAATCTGTGATTTACACAGGAAAAGATCGAACAGAAGTCAAATCAGTAATCAATTATCTTACTAAAGAAACAAAAAAAGAAAGAAAGCATTTATTCAGATTACAATGTCCATATGCATGAAAATGATTCATTGAAATAATAATGCAAGCTGAAATAGCATAATGCTGTGGCATGAACTGATTTTTACCTAGCACCTTTGAAGGGGGTTTAAAACAATTGATATAGATAAATTGATAAAAGCAACTTGATGGAATGCTAGGTATTGACCTCACCTGTAACAATATGGTGGAAGTGGAACAGTTAACGATGTTAATCTTGACGTTGAATAATTCAATTCTGTTATGAACAGAATTACATTCAAATACTCTACTAAATTGGACAAAATGTTCCTAATTGATTGACCAATATGGTGACCTGGATATATACATATATTCGTAGTAATTGAAGTGGCAGGAATCGATTTTCTGGAGGTATTCGGTTACACTTTGTATCATCGGGCTGTAGCAAATCGCGTCAATATTTGCAGCACCTTTTCTTCTGTGTTGTGATGGATGATGGGGCTGCGAACCTCATGGCGTGGTGTCTCAAGATCTTGATACTATCCCAAAGATGTTGAGACTGCGAGAACCTATAGTTTTAATTATAAGACAGGTTTTTCCAATCACATCTGATTTTAAGTCAAAATGAGGCCGAAAGTGTCATCATGAGGCATTTTAAATGTCCGCCTGTCTAGCTACCACCATTTTATCTAAGTCTGCCGCCAAACAGCAATGTTAAAAGCATTGTTGTCTTCCGGTTGTCAGAGATAAGATAGCCAGTCACCCAAATAAGATGGGGTTTCCGGGTCAGTACGCTTCCATCTTCGCGTTCATCTTCACTTAATATCAGGAGTAATTGGAGTCAACCGTTAGCCCTATGTGCATTAAAAATCATATTATTTTAATCCAATATTCAATTCTTATGCAATGTACATAATTTTTCGAAAGTATTAATATCTTTTAACATGTATTTACTTTTCTAATATAACATTTCATTTAATATTGTTAAATGTATACCTATTGCTAGACATATTTTCATGTCGTGGTCACACAATGGTCACACGTGGAAACACACTTTTCAACTTTAGCTTATTCAGTTACTTACTTAGTACTTGCATTTCTTAAAAAAATGCAATTGTTACTACATTTACAACACTTTATTAAATGTTTCAAGAAAATTGTGGTTATTTGTTTTCCGAGGTCAAACCGTATTTTCCCTGGGCTACACTCTCATAAAGTTGTTTATACATGCTCGTCGGTTTAAGGTAGTCTTGACTTGGCCTTTCTTTAAGACGTCCCCTATTTGATCATGATACGTTCGCCGTGGTCCATCCCTACCAACATCATGCATCGTGGATGGTAGCATCCACATTCGCTTCGTACATTTTCTTTCGTAAGTCTTCTTTCATTCATCCTCTCCTCATGTCCAAACCATCTCAGCATACATTTTTCAATCTTTAAAGTGTTTAACTCCCTAATTACACTATTCATGCTTCTATCTTTCAAAGTCACCCATACTTTTTAATAAATTAATTAATACCAGAACGCCTGTTGCTTAGCAATATTGAACATTAGCTCACAAATACCAGCGATATTTTCAGTGAGCGACTATTTCCGACAGGGAAATGTGTTGTAAAAGAATTGGGTCACACGAAGCTATTAATGGGGACAGTCGGACAGTGGATTTACACTGATTTTCTGTATTGATGGTGTTGCGTGAGAATAATATGGGGTGGGGGGTGGGGGGGTGGGCCCTTATTATGTTTATAGAACCTGGCACGCGTGTGCAACTAATGGACGAGGGGATTAATCAGATGTGTTTACTACATGATTCAACATTTGAAACGTCTGGCAAAGGTAAATTGATGACATATTACTTATGACGTTTGGGTAGAAAAGTTCTAAATCTATTGCCAGTAGCCACCCCTTTAATTCACAGAGTCACCCTAGAAGATCCTCCGGGTCATCAGATAGTCAAATATGTCAGGATTCATTAAGTTAATCAGCATGGGTGGCATGACCGCACGCGATATACTTTATCACACGTTATATCGCGCGCATCTGTCAAAAAACTTCTGTACAACTATTATGTCACTCATTTTGACATATAACCGCGCTAATATGTGTGATAAACTGTATCGCAAGTTGTCATGCTACCACTGCAGGTGGACAGAAAGCATGGCTGGATCTTAGCCTAATAAACATCACGTTTAAAACTGTTCTGTTCTTTCAGCATCTCATGTCTGGGATCTGGACACTTGACTACGATGAGGTGCTAGTTCAGTTATTGTCTTAACACAAAACCAGGTTACAGGAAACCTTCGTTAGAACTTACTTCATTGATTATTCCGCTTTCCTACTTTTCCACCCTTAAATTATTTCTTTAATTAGTCTGGGGTCCAAGGTAGCAATAGAGTCACGAAGGGCACCGTCTACCTTCAGTAGGCGTCGTGCAGATTACCACTGTTGATCCTGACTTACAGGAGTTATAGTGGGAGGAGAGCGGGGGTGGGACCGGATTGTTCCACTCAATTGGTGCACAATAAAAGCAGTTTGTAAGGTAAGCATGCAGATTGTCACTTTTTAGGATACCTACGTACTAGTACAGATATTCAACATACCATAAACTCTTTGACAGTGCGAATAAAAAGAGAATGACCATTGTTTCGCAAAGTAACAGGTGGTCGTTCAACATCATCATATCAGCCACAGGATGTTCACTGCTGAACATAGGCCTCCCCCATATAATTCTAGAGTGGCCTGCATCCAGTGATTTCCCTCGAAATGTGAAAGGTGGTCGTTAATGTGACGCGAAGCACATAATGTGAGCTTCTCATGAATTTTTAGCATTATGTTCATTTACCATTATAATAATGTCTTATTTAGTTTAGGTTAAAGTTAGGATTTATCGTGAATAATGGGAACATTAGATAAGACTATTGGGCAGCAGCGTCATTGGCATGGAGCTCCCTAAAATCTGCGATCGTCAACCTGCTTGACATTTTACCCTTTGAGAGAAGCTAACGTAGAGCAGTGGACAAACAATATTGTCTGCTGTAAAGTGTGTACAACCAAGGAGTGCTTATTCTGTACTCTGTAAGTACCGTTTTGAGTGTATACATTGCAATAACATCATAAAATATCCAATGGACACTCCATTAAAGGATCAGTAAGGTTAAATAATACGAACACTGCTAAATAAGAAGCCAGTAAGCCCACAGGAGTCAGGTCTAAATCAATTGCTTCTTATTTCTTCCGTGTAAGTACACAAGACTGTAACCTACCACGTACTTACGTGCCTTATTTACATTCCATTCAAGTTCTATAATTCAGTTAGCAGTTGACACTCACAATATACAGCAACTTCGGGCTCTCTTTCCACGCTCCGAAGCATCCAAACGCCGCCACGATTATGATGAGAACCCCAACTGCAATCAGGACTGCGTCGGTCTCGTGTCCTGAAGGCTCCATTCCGGAAAACCCCTTGATCATACCCATGTCGACGCATGCTGCCGCTATGATCACTATGCCGAAGATCTGGAAAAGGAAGAAATTATATGTAAGTTTTGGACTACGCAGGTCCTAAGGAAGTTTATCTCTTCCTACTTTCCGGTGAGCAGACAGTAACGAACTGACGGCCAGGATAAGACGTCAAACCGAAGGAGGGGCATGAAAAGCGAAGAAATGTACCCTGCAGTAAGTGCATGAGTTGTTAATGATTTAAGCTTTACAGGACTGGGGAATACTCTCATCGTCCTGCTAGACCTGCTTTTAAGTTACAGGAGAAAGAACAAGAAAGGTAATGAAAACATCAACATTTTTGTATCTGTGGTATTGATTAAGGCTTGACGGTAAAAAGGCCGTGATTAGATACTATTATTTATGCGAAATTGCATAAGATGTGGCAGAGCCGATGATGCAGTTAGAAAATATTACATGAAATCGGGATCATAAAGAATGGAATTGCAGTCGTTTTGACACTGTAGGAGAGCGCTACCTACTAGGCCCTGTTGCTTTCGCAGTCGGTTGCCTAATTTTCTCTCTGCTTATTCGTGATCTGGACATGTTGGGGCGTGTTGTTTGGGAAGGTTGACACTATTCAGATGTCGGGGTCACCAATTTGGGAGATTAATATGTTTGGAGCAAAAGGGAAGATTTTCTACCGGGCTGTTGGTATTGCCCGGGGCCCGCGGTCCAACAGTTAATAATGGCGTTCTGCCTATATGTATGCATTGTCTTGAGAAAACTTCGTTATTCGCTCTCTGATTGGTCGGCTTAGTAAAGACACCATTCACTCTGCCCCCACAACACCACTGGCAGGTTTAAAAAGAGACTGCAACGGCAGGTAAAAAAAGAGACTGCACGCTATGTCTCTGGCAGAGTTCCCGTCGTGTTATTGCGACGGTATCACGGCGGAGGATAACGAGAGATGCTGGCGGACATTCGGAGGTCCGTTGCTGTTGGACCGATACACCACGGCGACCTTGTAGGGACGGAACTTGAACATCGCGAGCTTCAAAAGATATATGCACACGCAAGGCACGGGAGTTGGGCTCGACTCGAGTTTGAAGAAGTGAGTGAGAACCACTGAATGGATCCGATTTCCGGAGGGCTAAGTAGCCGTTTTTTGTACTGTCAAGCCCCAGGATGGTGAGAATTGGTCATAGGGACAAGGAAAAAGAGTTAAATGATTTGTCGAGAATCAAGCAAATGAGCCACCGGGATTGATTCGGCCCGTATAATCATGATGGTTGACGGGGCCATGGGTTTGCCCCGACAACACCATTCAAATATCTCATACTTTTTTGTAAATGTACGAATAAGCCCTTCTGGGGAGTTATGTCTAAGGTTGAATAACGCCCATAACATGTAAATGTCTATCGTATTAAATTGTCAATAGTGCTGAAATGTCCAAGTATCAATTTTTTTTTTATGCACAACGGTAAGCACTTGACATCAGTCACACCCACCTTTCAACATACTCTAGAATACGTTGGCCTAGTATTTTCTCTGTTAGGAATTGTGAAGCCTCTCAGTACAATTGATATTAATTTAAGAGACTTGTACCGGAAGGGAATTTTTCATACTTATATTACTTACCTATGAAATTAGCGTTTTGTTGGAAGAATTTCATTAAGACTGTTTTCTCCATACAAACATTTTTGATTTTTTTTGGGTGGAAATTTAGCTAAACTTTGTGTGTATTATCGGATAACATTAAGTATAGGCAGCGTTAATTTTTAAAAGTAACCGCTTTATAAAAGTTTCAGCGAATCTAAGGAATGATTATGGGAAGCACATGAAAAGAGCTCTGTTCGATTTTTTTTTATTATGTGATTTAGCTCAGAAATAAAAAAATATTTCATGTGAAACCTTGAAATAATATTCCATTTTCCAAATAAAAAACAAATTTGGATATAGCTTTGAAAATCGCAGGAATTGGTACATAAATTGATTAACAAAGAAAAAACTCCAATTTCATAGGTAAAGACCCAATATTATAGACAAGTACTAGGAGTGCATAAGTTATGAACAGCTCATCGTTTTTATACTTTAATTTTGATATACATGCAGTGCAATAGAGACATAATACAACGCACTGCACCGTGACTAGTGGATTTACCAATTAGTATCATCTCTACCAAATTGGTCACTCCCACGCAAACCGAAGTTGCATCGCCTTGCGTGTCGATGCCCTTCGTGTGGGTGGTTTTAAAGAAATTGGTTAGAATGTTCTAAGGCGTTACATGGTTTACAATGTTACTTGTTTTATAGATATTTTTAAACTTGTTATATTTATATAATGGATTACTTCTGTAGTATAAGGTTATCTAAAAACAACATGGCGCGGTCAGTGTTTAGATAAGTGGCCACTAGTGGCAATTTCATACGAGTGCTTTTGAAGGAACTTAAACGCAGTCGGTTCTAATTTTCCTTATAAGTAATCGTTAAGCCAAGTCACTGGCCTGCAAAGGCCTCTTTGAAACACTAAAAACCAATCGACCTATCCAAAGGCGTGTGACATCAAATACGTCTCATGAGATTTATTTGAAATTAGCTAGCATCTTTATCTTTATCGTGGACTCGACCTTCTCTTTTTTGGAAGTCGGTTAAAAGATGTCCTATTTCAGGTTTTCAGGCTACCTCTCTACTGAATTTCAGCGCCATCTAGTTCCACACTAAGCAACTAGGCTTGTGTTGTGGATACCAAATGGTTGATACACTACACAAATCCTTTTTTTTTGTAAATAAATACCAACGAATTAAAATAAGCATTGAAGAAATACATATAAAAATGAAAAACATCCATAACTCGGGTACACATGTCCGTATTCATCATACAAACATATCTGATACATAGTACATGATATGTATTATGTATCTTGCAAGACAAATACACAGTATAATATTAAAATAGATGGAAGTATCGATTTTTAACCGACTCAAAAAGAGGAGGTGCTATGTTTGTTTGTATGTATTTTTTTAGGTGTGTTCACCCATATTTTGGTCAGTTCTTAACCGATTTTGATGGTTGCCCTGTTTGTTAGGATTTATCACCAGGGTGATCCCATTTATAAATGATGATGCACTTCGGAGATAAAGAAACCTTACTTGTTTTACCAATTTTTGGAGGTTCAATTATTTAGTAGTATACTAGTAGTATGGTTTAATATAAGGCGGTCAACTCTAAGGAAGGTCAATGCGGGACATTTGACATCTATGGCGGGGGTTACGAGCTTACGGAGGTTGGAATGGTTGCGCTACAAATCACAAAATATAAAATATATACATACATATTTGCCGCCTCCGTGGCTCAATGTAAACAACATTGGGTTTACGATTCGGGGGTCGCGGGTTCGATCCCCAGCGGGGTACATGTTTAAGTACTCGGATTGGTTGGTGGTAGGGCATTTTAAATGTCCGCCTGGCTAGCTACCACCATCTTATCTAAATCTGCCGCCAAGCAGCAATGTTAATAGCATTGTTGTGTTCCGGTTGTCAGAGATAAGATAGCCAGTCCCCCAAATGTGTTGGGGTTTCCGGGTCATTACGCTTCCACCTTCAACCTCATCTTCACTTAACATCAGGTGTGATTGAGGTCAAGTACCAATCCGTTGTGCATTAAAAAAAAAACATAATGTCTCTTTTACACCAAATGGGGTAGACAGAGATTTCCAGATATTAGCGTTTGTTTGTGTGCTCCAAACATTAAATGCATCCACGATTCACTTTCCAAAATGTACACAAATGCAAATGTGATAGGGGGTGAGTCCATCGCCGTTTAAACGTGCAAGTCTATAGATGATTTTTTGGTGGAAAGTCCCTTAGTCGCCCACGACACCCACAAGAACAGATGGGTTTGTAATAAAAATTAAATTATGAATCTTCTTATTCTCCACAATACTGATTTTTCTTAATAATTAAATAAGTCTAGATATGCCCCGGACATCCGAGAGGCATTAGGCCTTTTGCGGGACTATTTCACTAATGATTCCAATGCAGAATTATTTATAACTATAGTATCGGGACGGTCCCGCAGGATCCGGGACGGTTGGTCGCCTTAGTTTAATAGTATATTTGGATAGAAGTGGATTTTTGGGAATAAAAGTCCTCTATTGTTAAAGGAAGGGTAGTGACCCTTTAATGTCTGAATGCTTTTCTTCGACACACAGGTTACGTACAAAATAGGTCAATTTACAGAGTATCCAAGATAGCCATCTGACGCCAAGGAAATGGCCCATAAAATTGGGTTGATGACGAAACTGCGCTTAACCATGTGGGCTTGTTGACTGACACGACTTTGATGGTATAATGTATGTGGAGGCCTTTATTGATCTTGTAAATATTGACTAAGTGCGACTGGTAAATGTGATTTAGAAGTTCCTGTTGACGCTTTGGTATATAATTTTGGTGAAAGTAGGTAGCAACGAAGATTTGTTGGTAGAAAACTCTATCGGAGTAAAGCTCGCCTTTGTACATTTTATATACAATGAGTATTTCTGTAACGGTAACCTATCATATTTTCGAAACTTTCTTGCTCGAATTTAAACTGTTCGAAAACGGTATTAGGAAATTTCAATTGCCAGAATGATTTTTTTTTTGTCATAGACTTATTTTATATATGTTTCACATACTAGAAAAACGGTTAACCGATTATCAGAACTACTTTTTGATGTTTGACAGATGTTTTACTGGCCATAATTTAAATTACCAGAATTACTTTACGTCGAAGTTACTTTTTCTTGAGAATCTCTATCTGTAGCGAGCAATATGGGTCGGGGCACCCCGACACTGTTGGTTAGGTTCGATGTTAGGTTGTGATTTTATAATATTGTTAATAATATTCTGAAAACCAAAACGTCTGGCAAATAGATGCTTCGGCTAAACATTCGGTTGAACTTTAAAACATATGTAAATAAAAAAAAATAACATTTGAATATCGTACATTCGAACTTCTGTAAAATGCACTTTCGGTGAAATGAAACATATAGAAAACAAAAATATGGGAAATGTTTTCGAACAATTAAAATACGAAAAAAAAAGTCGCATTCGTGATAGGTAGTTTTGTGGATCAGCGATCAGGAATTCCGCCTGAGTAATTGGTGACCATTAGATATTAGTCAATAGTAGTTGCATTTAACTTTTTAGCTAACGCTAATCTATCTATCTATCTCTCCTTTTTAGGATTCTGCCAGCATCAAGTCAGTGATGGGAGTGACAACATTGCAGATAACCGGTTCACAGATCTTTAATATGTGGTTATTAATTTATTAACACTAGTTGAAGTTGATCCAATATTAGAACAAAACAAAACAGCGAAACACACATAAATTCCTTTTATCCATTCATACGAAATGACATAGTAGGTAACTGTCAAGGAGTAAAGAAAAAAAAATTTGGAATATGTTCATTTGGTTTTTGCTCATAGGATCTTCTATGCAAATTCCCTTTGGAAATCTCCAAGTCATGTTTCTCCAAACCATGAAAGCCCGCATACAGCATACAGACTACATCATTTGCCTAATCATCTGTTACGACGCCCACCGCTGGATGGAATAGTCTTATTCATAAGAACACAAGCAGAACCCATGCAGGGGAGCGTGCCCCCCGGTGTCGACTGACTAACATCTATAATAAATGTCTAACGGATGTGGATGTATTCTTTTTGTCTAAAAACCAATATAAGAAACAGTGTTTGGAAGTCCTGTCGGACATTAGTAATACTTAAGTTTTAAATTAATTGGTTCGGATTGCTTTTCTGTCTTTGCAGTTATATATAAAATGGTTGGTTGGTTGGTTACACAATGACCTCCATTGTCTACATATATAAGATTATAAAACATAATTGTATTGTGTAGCTGTTAGTTGTCCTGAATAAAATAAAGAGCCTAAATTTATAAGTGAAAATATAATGCACGAAACAAAACAATAAGATGCACCACGACTTAATCGATAAAATCTCTCTAAGTATCAGCAATTACCTGCGTGGGCGCAAGTTTCTACGCTTTATCTGATAGGTTTTCATTAATATTTATTACCAACCAGCAGGGCTTGCAACCGGTTCCAAAAATATATCTACTTTTATAAATCATGTTTCAATAACGTTTTAGATTCGACATAACATATTGCTTAGTGTCAAAGGAGGGCATAAAGAATCAGGGTACATTTAACCGCCTTACATACATACATGTTTAGTACTCGGTTTGGTTGGTGGTAGGGCATTTTAAATGTCCGCCTGGCTATCTACCACCATCTTATCTAAATCTGCCGCCAAACAGCAATGTTAATAGCATTGTTGTGTCCCGGTTGTCAGAGATAAGATAGCCAGTTCCCCAAATATTTGGGATTCCGGGTCAGTACGCTTCCACCTTCGGCCTCATGTTCACTTAACATCAGGTGTGATTGAGGTCAAGTGCTAACCCGTTACGCATCAAATAAAGAAAAAAAAGGGTACTACAGCAGGGTACGCTATGAGTACTGCCACAAAGTATATAAATATATTTTGGTAGTAGGTATAGGTTTATTGATAATAAAATGCTTATTACTATAAGATGGGTGTAGTAGTTTATGTAAGTCTAGTAATGCCTAAATATATACGGTTATATACTATTAATACTAGCTTTCCGCCCGCGGCTTCGCCTGCGAAGAATAACTTTATCGCGGATATGTTTAATTTGTCTATCCCGCGCGAACTACTCACTTTTTCGGGATAAGAAATATCCTATGTTTTAATCTAGGGTATATTCTACCTATATGCTAAATATCATCCAAATCCGTTGAGCGAAAATTTCGCATTTATAACATTAGTTCGATGTCTTAGGCCCGTATTATCCGCTTGAGGACAGTTAAAAAGAGACAGCTTTATGTAACTTGTATGGCGACATCTCTTTCTAACTATGCTCAAGTGCTGATCTACGCTTGGGCAACATTTTGAAATACGGGCCTTAAAGCTTGGGCAGACACGTACTTTTAGCAACCGCCGTTGCCCACGCGCCGGCTAGTGACTGGTGAGATTGGTAGGGTTCGTCTCTTGCGAAATTTATTTTAGAACCCATATCTAACTTTTTTTAATTTAATGATGTAATTATGTGGAGTAGGCTACAAAGGCGACCGTCAAACGACACAAAGTTTTATTAGATGACGGTTTTGAAAATAAAAAAATCAATTCCGCCGCGGGTAAGCCCGCCTTTGTACTTAATTTTAATTTAGGTAGAATAATTTTGTAAATTTTATAAAGTACAATAAAGCGTTTACAAACATACAAACTACCTATGCCAATACCTTCTATATCAATTACCTAATGTGCTCTATTTTTTTCCTTACGGTAAAAAAACTCATATACTTAATATCATATGCATTTCAAGCGAAATTGAGCTCTTTTTGTATTGTAAATTTTACTTTACACTAAAAAATTATATCAAACTAAATGTATATCTATTATACATACATTAAATCAATATACCTATAAGAAAAGTATATTCATTTATTACTTTTATCCCGTGACAAGAAGTTCCGTGTGAAACAATTTTGAGACGAGCGGCGTAGTATGGGTCTGTATCACGCCCCAAGTCGAACCCGACTTGGCGTAGTTTGGAGCTGTATCACGCCCCAAATCGAACCCGACTTGGCGTTGTATAGGGCTGTATTACGCCCCAAGTCGAACCCGACTCGGCGTTGTATGGGTCTGTATCACGCCCCAAGTCGAACCCGACTTGGCGTAGTTTGGAGCTGTATCACACCCCAAGTCGAACCCGACTTGGCGTTGTATGGGGCTGTATCACGCCCCAAGTCCAACCCGACTTGGCGTAGTTTGGAGCTGTATCACGCCCCAAGTCGAACCCGGCTTGGCGTTGTATAGGGCTGTATTACGCCCCAAGTCGAACCCGACTCGGCGTTGTATGGGTCTGTATCACGCCCCAAGTCGAACCCGACTTGGCGTAGTTTGGAGCTGTATCACGCCCCAAGTCGAACCCGACTTGGCGTTGTATGGGTCTGTATCACGCCCCAAGTCGAACCCGACTTGGCGTAGTTTGGAGCTGTATCACGCCCCAAGTCGAACCCGACTTGGCGTTGTATGGGGCTGTATCACGCCCCAAGTCGAACCCGACTTGGCGTAGTTTGGAGCTGTATCACACCCCAAGTCGAACCCGACTTGGCGTTGTATGGGTCTGTATCACGCCCCAAGTCGAACCCGACTTGGCGTTGTATAGGGCTGTATTACGCCCCAAGTCGAACCCGACTCGGCGTTGTATGGGTCTGTATCACGCCCCAAGTCGAACCCGACTTGGCGTAGTTTGGAGCTGTATCACGCCCCAAGTCGAACCCGACTTGGCGTAGTTTGGAGCTG
Organism: Oegoconia quadripuncta; assembly: GCA_949316235.1. Classification (NCBI taxonomy): domain Eukaryota; kingdom Metazoa; phylum Arthropoda; class Insecta; order Lepidoptera; family Autostichidae; genus Oegoconia; species Oegoconia quadripuncta. Next base: position 4,639,428 of record OX438752.1, read on the forward strand.
TATCACACCCCAAGTCGAACCCGACTCGGCGTTGTATGGGGCTGTATCACGCCTTAAGTCGAACCCGACTTGGGCGTGATACAGCCCCAAACAACGCCGACCTATCTCAGTACTGACCATGCGTGGTTGCGCATTAGTCAGTACTGAGATACATCCGGACAAAGACTGGACACACACAACGCCGTCAAACACATAACACCCCTCGTTTTTCGTCGGGAGATAATTAACACTCGTAATAATTCCTCATAAAGTTCAATTAATTGTCCAGACTACTACAGAATGCTAAACCGGAAACATTTAGCTCTATTAAACATTTTGTATTCACTGTATTTATATGACCATACTCTAACACACAATAAAAACTATATTCTTGTGTACAGCGGTTATAAAAGGTATGTGGGACGATGGCATTGGGGCTGTGTTCTCCGCATTGACAATGAATCTGCCCGACCTTGGCCAGTGGCAACCGTGGCAGCTGTGATATCACGGGTGACCATTGTGCCATCATTTAGAGGTAAACAATTACTGGTATAGCCTCGCTCGCCTTTGGATCCCACACAGGCCAGAAAGCAAAGGTACAAGTTTGGGCAACGTCTATGGGTCTCGATGCGTATAGAGTGGATGAAAAAATTTAAAAAAATTAGATTTAAAATGTTTTGTGTCTCTGCAAAAAGGCTACAAATAAATTAATTAATTCGTCACAGTTTTTTGCGGGTTTGAGATAAATAAAAATTTTTGTAAATTTAAAATTTAAAAAAAGTTTATGTCGTAGGTTATAAGAATAACATTGGAAATCGTTATGACATAAAATTTTCGCTCATTCACAAGGCAGATTCCCCAGAGAAGAATAGGCGCCTTTTAGACCTTCCCGCGCTTTTGAATAGTAAGTATGTCTGTGATTGCTTTTGATTCAGACATGGCTATATGAACTTAGATTCCTTTGCCTTTCCCTTTCTCGTATGGGAGGGAATAAATGGAACCAAAAAAAATATATAATAATTGGCGCCAATAATTTAGATTTTGTTGGACGTTTGAACAATTGATCAGTTAAGTTTTAACAGGTAGATAACGTAAGAAAAATAAGTATTTTGTTTTCATCAAAATCGGGCCCGAAACTCATTTGAGGACTTTGCGCTATTCCTCGCATTTTAGGATTTGGCCAACCATGTCCACTTGAAAAATTCAACCTGTATATTCAGTCTAATTTATACAATAATATACTGGTGAGTTTTTTTACCGTAAGGGAAAAAAGGGCATATTAGGTAAGTGAAACGTCTCCGTGGCTCAATGTAAAACAACATTGGGTTTACGATTCGGACGCGGGTTCGATCCCCAGCGGGGTACATGTTTAAGTCCTCGGTTTGGTTGGTGGTAGGGCATTTTAAATGTCCGCCTGGCTAGCTACCACCGTGTTATCTAAATCTGCCGCCAAGCAGCAATGTTCCGGTGGTCAGAGATAAGATATCCAGTCCTCCAAATGTGTTGGGGTTTTCGGGTCAGTACACTTTCACCTTCGATTGAGGTCAAGTACCAAATCGTTTTGCACAAAAAAAAGTGAAATAGAAGATATTGGCATAGTTGGTTTTTTTTTCAAAACCATTACCGAATAAAGCGTTAATTGTGTCATTTGACGGTCGCATATGTAGCCAATTCCACATAATTAAATCATTAAATAAATAAAAAACATTTGGAGAAACATATTTTCTCCAAATAAATTTCACTTGATAGAAACCCTACGAATCCTGCTAGTCGCACACAAATGTACAGCCGGCGCGTGAATTTTTTTTTTTAATATTTTTTTATGCCCAACGGGTTGTTACTTGCCCTCAATCACACCTGATGAAGTGAAGATGAGGTCGAAGGTGGAAGCGTACTGACCCGGAAACCCCAACACATTTGGGGGACTGGCTATCTTATCTCTGACAACTGGAACACAACAATGCTAAGAGTATTAGCATTGTTGCTTGGCCGCAGATTTATATAAAATGGTGGTAGCTAAGCCAGGCGGACATTTAAAATGCCCTACCACCAATCAAAGCGAGTACTTAAACATGTACCCCGCTGGGGATCGAACCCGCGACCTCCGAATCGTAAACCCAACGTTGTTTTCATTGAGCTACGGAGGCGGTTAAAACTACCTATGCCAATAACTTCTGTATCACTTATCTAATATGCCCTATTTTTTCTTTACGGTAAAAAAATCATCCGGTATATGTATACGAGTCAGAAATTGTACAATAGCCCTTTTGTAATTATGTTCTGTTTTGTGATTGTTTTGATCCAATGCAAATTTTGATTGTCTACTAGAACCTCATTATAAAAGCATAACCTATTATAAAATTAAACCTTATTATAAAGTTGGTGGGCGACTGTTCCTGTCTGAGACAACCGGACGACTCAAACATTGCTGCAGTCTTTCTGCGTACGCGCAGCCGAGCAATAAAAGCTCCAGTTTCTGTAGTGATGTCACCGCCACTTTGGGTCCTAGATTGCAACCAATTATATCAATTTACTTTACACTTCGGTGGGCTGCGGTTGATAGATTTACTGCCTTATATGAATATTCAAGGTTAGAATTCACTGCAATCAATTTACAGTTGTCAACGATAACAATTGTGATAACGTCTCCATTCAATCATAGAAATATACATCTTTTTAACTCGCGACGAAAAACGACAGTGTTGTGTTTAACGATATTGTGTGTCCAGTCTTTGTACTGACGTATCTTAGTAATGCGTGTTCCGATTTGAGTGCGGTTCTTTGACCCCCGACGCGAAAAGTGAGATTTTATAACTTTGACCGCTATGTGTGTCTGTCTCTGTCTGTGGCACCGTAGCTCTTAATCGGGTGAACCGATTTGAATGCGGTTTTTTTTTCATTTAAAATCAGATGTTCTAGCGATGGTTCTTTGACATGTTTTCATAAGCTGGTATTCAGCTTTCGATCCCAAGACACTTTCGTAGGGCTAACATTCGCACATAACACACACACACTCACACCTCCACCCACACCCACACACACACACACACACACCCACACACACACACACACACACACACACACACACACACACCTTATATTTTAATTGTAAAAATTGTGTTTTATTTTCCTATGTTGCTGTAACTTGAACTTGTAACGAGGAGCGGGGACTCCTGGTACAGGGGTCCTCAACAACTAATTACTGTCGTGAATTATTGTTACGCAATAAATCATTTTCATTTCATTTCATTTCATTTTCATGTTTTATCAAAATAGGTGCCAGCCGTTTTATTTCGATCGCTTGTTTTCTCCGGGATTTTCTAAATTTACAATTTATATAGTAGTCGACGAAATTCAGCTTTTCTTTGTGTGTTCCGATGACGTCGTAGTCGTTCGACGGTTTTCTAAATTTTTAATTAGTTATTTTTTTTTCAAAACCATCTTCAAATCAAGTGTTAATTATGTCATTTGACGGTCGCGTTTGTAGCCTATTCCACATAATTACATCATAAAATTATTAAATAAATAAAGAAAATTTAGAGAAGTTCCAAATACGCATGGTAGAAACCCTACGAATTCCGCCAGTCGCAAATCAACAAAGGATAGGCGCGTGCATTGAAATTGCATTTTGAAAAAAAAAAAAAATCATGAAACTACCTATGCTAATAACTTTTTTTTTTTTTATGCACAACGGGTTGGTACTTGACCTCAATCACACCTGATGTTAAGTGAAGATGAGGTCGAAGGTGGAAGCGTTCTGACCCGGAAACCCCAACACATTTAGGGGACTGGCTATCTTATCTCTGACAACCGGAACACAACAATGCTATTAACATTGCTGTTTGGCGGCAGATTTAGATAAGATGGTGGTAGCTAGCCAGGCGGACATTTAAAATGCCCTACCACCAACCAAACCGAGTACTTAAAACATGTACCCCGCTGGGGATCGAACCCGCGACCTCCGAATCGTAAACCCAATGTTGTTGACATTGAGCCACGGAGGCGGTTCTTCTATTTCACTTACCTAAGATGCCCTATTATTATTATTATTATTATTAAATTCTTTATTGCACTCAAAAATAATATACAAATATACCCTATTTTTTTCCTTTCGCTAAAAAAACTCATTCCGTATATGATATGAATCTAGTTTCATGTAAATAACAATGTAAATAAGTATTTATTTATTTATACACGAATAAATTTGGCTGCATAATTACGCTCTCATATTAAAGGGAAATCAAATTAAATCAGTCCCAACGAAATAATAGGATATCTTTGATCAGTCATTATGGTACACTAGCTTTCCATCCGTGACTTTTAATCAAAATCGGTTCAGCAAACAAATTAGTCTATATGTTAATCCAGGTCCTAATCTGTCTATTTCATCCAAATTCGTCCAGCTGTATAGGCGGGAAGAGGTAACAAACATACATACACACACAAAGTTTCGCATTTTTATTATATTACTTTCTTTTCTTTTGTTTCGGCAATTCCAACAGCAAAATTCAGTTACTCGGACGGCTACGGTACTTACGCACGATAGTTGGCCAACTTTCACGATAGATGGCGCTGTACGTTTTTAAAACGCGCTATCGTTGTGTGTCAAGCATTCATATAAGAAGCCCAGGGTAGGAATAAACGAATTGGAAAGTCCCTTAGTTGTCTTTTATTAGTATTTTTGTGATGCTACTTGCATGTATGACATGTAATAGCACTGTAAAACTGAATTTCACACTTCGATTAAAATACTAGTTTTTCTCCCGCGGCTTCGCCTTGGAATAACATCATTGCGGAAATTTGTTTATCCCGCGGGAAGTACTCACTTTATCGGGGATAAAAAATATCCTGTCTTAAACCAGGGTATATTCTACCCATATACCAAATTTCATCAAAATCCGTTCATCCTTTTCGACGTGATTGAGCAACAAAGAAACATCCAAAATTTCGCTTTTATAATATTAGTTAAAGTCGGGGACATGTTCTTAAACATGTTTGATTGAAATCGGATAAGCCGTTTCACAGTTTATCTAGAAGATACCTATAATAATTTCTTTCCTCGGGGATGCTCAACATGATCACTTTATGTTATTTATTGCGTATTTGTGTCTGCTTAGTGTATATGAATAATGTGTTCGCCAATATTTAACATAGTATGAGGTGGCGTTTTGTATGAAGAATTTCATTAAGACTGTTTTCTCCATATATATATTTCGGACACTTACACCAATCATCTAGTCCCAAACTAAGCAAAGCTTGTACTATGGATACTATAGATAACGGTTAAACATACATAAATATTTATATAAACATCCATGACTCAGGAATAAATGTTCATCACACAAACATTTACCCGTCGCGGGATTCGAACCCGCAACCGTTGGTTTCGCTGACAGGGTCACTATCCATTACACCAATCGGTCGTCCATACAAACATTTTTGATTTTTTTTTGGGAACAGCAAATCCAAATTTAGCTAAACTTTGTGTGTATTATCGGATAACATTAAGTTAAGTATAGGCAGTATTAATTTTTAAAAGTAACCGCTTTATAAAAGTTTCAGCGAATCTAAGAAATGATTATGGGAAGCATGAAAAGAGCTCTGTTCAATTTTTTTTTATTATGTGATTTAGCCCAGAAATTAAAAAACATTTCATGTGACACCTTGAAATAATATTCCATTTTCCAAATAAAAAACAACTTTGGATATAGCTTTAAAAATCGCAGGAATTGGTACATATGATTAACTAAGACAAACAACTCCAATTTCATAGGTTATTAAATATTAAAAACAAGAAGCTTACTATGAAACAGTGGAATGGAGGTAGATGCGATGTATCGATCGTTGTCATATTTTCTCCAACGTGTCCCAATTCCACTGACCCAGTTCTGATATATCGCCGTTCGTTCACACATCACTAATAATTTAGTTATGTATCTATTTTTGGACATTTCATTCTTATTCATTAATGGGTATGTGTGTAGTAAAGGTTATTGTTAGGATATTAACATGGTTAATATGACGATTATTTAGCTGCCAAAATTTTTGAAAGCAACCGATTTAAGAGGGCTTAATTCGTCCATCAAATGGGGATTCCGGGTGCATAAAACCAAGCGTGTGTAAAGTCACAACCATGGAGCGCTCTGTCATTGAGTCAATTTTTTTTCTTATATTCAAGATTACACTCGGGATAGGTTCTTAGCCATGTTTGATGGAAATCGGGTTAGTCAGCTCGAAGATATTTAGCTTTAACACAAGGATCTGGATGATATAATGGCCTGTTTTCTCGGAGGTATTCTAAATTTACCATTTTTCTATACACCAACGGGTTAGCATTTGACCTCAATCACACCTGATGTTAAGTGAAGATGAGGCGGAAGGTGGATGCGTACCTACTGACCCGGAAACCCAAATTTTGGGGAACTGGCTGCCTCCTCTCTGACAACCGGAACACAACAATGCTATTAACATTGCTGTTTGGCGGCAGATTTAGATAAGATGGTGGTAGCTAGCCAGGCGGACATTTAAAATGCCCTACCACCAACCAAACCGAGTACTAAATATGTACCTACCTCGCCGGGGATCGAACCGACGCCCTCCGATTCGTAAACGCTATGTTGTTTACATTGAGCCACGGAGGCGGTTAAATTATATATACTTTTAGATTATATTATACATATATACATATTTTTATTAGAATTATATTTATAGGATAATATATTGATGATACCTATGTATTAATCGATTCGTTTTCATCGAGCGATAGAAAGTAATAATTATGAACAAAAGCGAACGGCATAGCTTAACGATCGAGAAAATCGATGACCCGGATAGGGATAATGATGATGACTATTGTTTATGGAATAGAGACATAATTGGTCGAAGGAAATAACTAATAAGACTATATGGAGCGAAACCTTTGAAATATGTTGCAATTTTAAGGTAAAGGGTCATACAAAAAATATTTCCATTTTGTACAGACAAAGATTCATCCGATTTATAAGTCGACAGATTCCGTGGTCAACAAGGTACCCTTATCGTTTCGCCATGTCTGCCTTACTCTTAGCACTAGAAAGCTGTAATTTGGCATGGGTATACATATTAATCACGCCAACAAAAATCTTACAAAATATTTTATTAGGGTACCCACCTCCCAAAAAGCCTTTCGAACGAGCAGTAGCTTAAAAAATGTAAAATCTGACTATTTTAAGTGTACCCTGTGTACCTACAAATGAAGCATTTTTGATTTTGATGATTTTTTGAGTTGGCAAGAATTACTGCAATTAATTATACCCTTTACTGTATTGCTATTAGCTTTATATGAGTATGAAATAAACACATTTAAATTGAAATCATCTCTTCTTTTGCATATAACAAACGACAACGTAATATTACCCTACAAAATTGTGCTTTTCCACGCAAACCTGACCACAGGCGGTCATCGTTCAACTATTTAAATGACATAAACAAACATGGAGCTGTCCAAATTGACATTCTAGAGAGGCGTGCCTAAACTAATCAAAATTCCATATGAGCGCGAGAGCTCACGCAAGATTAAAGACATTATGCCTCCAAAACAAATGTTCTATGGTCTTTTGTATTCCAGCTACGAACTAACATGTTATATCTACTCATCGTATTATAGCCTCGAGCACGTGGTGTATAACGCTGTGAAGTTTAGAAGTAACTTTTGAGTAGGTATCTGAATGGATTTAGCGTGGTTTGAATTTAGCCATGTTGTTACGCACGGTGATTAAGAAGGCGCCTCAAACGTTGCTCAGTATAGGAAAGTTTCATATGGACACTTATTTGAAATATAAACATTGGGATGTGAAGGAAATAACAAAAGTATTGGAGTTGAGGCTAACCTCTACCTCTAGAATATCTTGTTTGATATGGTGGAATTCTGGAACTTACTGCGAAATGTTGAAAAAAAAATCAACATTTTGCTAAGTAAGCCAGTACCTACGCGAGCTATATGGTTTTGCTTTTTCCTTAGCAAAAGATGTCCAAAAAATATAATGTCACTAGCTTACCGCCCGTGGCTTCGCCTGCGTGGAATAACCTTATCGCGGAAATGTGTTTATCCCGCGGCAACTACTCATTTTATCGGGATAAAAAAAAAAAACCTATGTTTAAATCCAGGGTATATTCTACTTATATAACAAATTTTATACAAATCCGTCCATCCGTTTAGCCGTGATTGAGCAACAAACAGACAAACATCCAAATTTTCGCATTTATAATATTAGTTAAATTTATAATACAATAGTAATGTCTAAGCGTCATGGGCTACCGCCGAAGGGATCAAGCGACGCAACTATGCAACACTTGGTTCAGGTTGCGTATCTGAGGGCGGAATGTGAGTTTTGTTTCGACTTAACTTTACTACCGCGTTCACGTTTACGTGACGATTCGTATGAAGAAATGTGCAGCGCCTCTAGCGGATAGGTTGTACAACGATTTTTTTCATAGGGACTTTCTTCGTAAACGCGAACGCGATGGTAAAGTTAAAAACGAGACGAAACTCACACTTTGCACACTGTACCCTTTGAATTTGAAACCTTAGGCATAACTTATTAGTAATCTGTGCCTTAGGCCCCTGGGGCTTGTTGTTACACCTCGGGGACAAAAGAGCTGACAACAACCTCGGGCAGCGAAACAGCCTTGCCATTCAACGGGTTAATGCTGCCAGTCTATTTGCCGCCCACACCACATGGACCTTGAGCACGTTTTCTACCTTCCATAGCTATGACTCTATTCGTTCAGGCCTGTGAGTGTGTTCTTTTTACTTTAACTTTCGTTTTCCTCCATGGACATAGACACAGCGCCATCTAGTTCTACACTAAGCAACTATAATATTGATAGTCTTCTTTTTCTTCCATAACTGTATTTTTAACTCTGGCAAATAAATGGCATTCGTATTTATCTTAAATATGTCTTTTTTTTTATGCACGACGGGTTCGTACTAGACCTCAATCACACCTGATGTTAAGTGAAGATGAGGTTGAAGGTGGAAGCGTACCTACTGACCCAGAAACCCCAACACATTTGGGGGACTGACTATCTTATCTCTGACATAGATAAGATGGTGGTAGTTAGCCAGGCGGACATTTAAAATGCCCTACCACCAACCAAACCGAGTACTTAAACATGTACCCCGCTGGGGATCGAACCCGCCACCTCCGAATCATAAACACAAGAGAGAGAGAAAGCTAGTAGGTGCTACAATAAACCCTTACACGTTGCCACTGTTGGGGCACAGCCTGGTCTCCCTGGGAGAGAGTATTGGCCATCACCAAACGGACACCGAACGGATTCGTGGATCTGTGTCATAATAGTGACAAACATGGGTACATGTCGTCGAACCCGCGACCTCCGAATCCAATGTTGCTTACATTGAGCTACGGAGGCGGTTAAATGTCTCTACCGTATACTCTGAACTGTGTTACAAGCGCAGCTCGTTGAACCAGTCACATCGCCACTTCTGTCATTATACTACTGTGTAGTGATGTAATCTCGCAGGGCTGGCGAAATATTTGTCTAATCGATTGGAATTCATCGCCGACACCTCTGTCAGGGTCAATTGCTATAAAATTGTAAAGGTTGTGTCATCTTGTCATCAATTAATAGCCACTTAGGGCGTATGAATGTTCAAAATATTGTAATGCTTTAGTAACCTTGTCATGCCAATCAAAATTGTGTGTCTTCCAAGGGGTTTTATAGCAATATTTCTAAGCTTACTTTAACGTTGCTTTTGTTTGAAGTTTTGTAAAATCATTGAACATTAGTCTAATGGTGGATTTCCGTGGCTGAATGCACTCAGAGCGTACCGTACAGTTGCTTTTGAGAACAAGCAATTTACCTGGATTCTACCTCGTCAGAATCCAGCGCAATTATCGGTGTTCCTAACTATTCACTTCTCTTTCTCTACTTACATGGTGATGGACATCGACGAAGCGCGTCAAAAAAAAATCAAATAAAAAAAATGCTTTATTTTGTCGGTACACAGAGTACACTTAAAACAGTCAGATTTTACATTTTTTAAGCTACTGCTTGTTCAAAAGGCAATTTTCACCTGAGAAACGCAAGCAAGAAATTCGAGAGGTTGCTCTTTTTAAAAAAAAATTTTATATTACAAAAACATTAATTATTATTTTATATTATATATAATATTTCATTATTAATTGTGAAATAGCCTGGTGCGAACATATAATAAAATGCATATGAAAAAAAAAACATCTAAATAATCTGATAGACAAAACAATTAAAATAAACAATTTATCAGCAATTCCTTTACGTTGTAACCCTTTTGGTGGTACGGTGCGATGTTTGTGGTACGGTCGATGATGTGCAACATCTGCTGATGGAATGTGTCAAGAACCAGAGGGAAAGGGATGCTCTGGTGAGCAAATTGCAAATCAATCTTTTCGATATTGGCATTATTCATAGCATTTTAGCAGACCCATACTCAGAGGCGGCGAGATTGATTTGCGATTTAGTTGCACTTCGGGGTACCCCTCAGTAACTTTGTCCAGCTAAATAAATGTATGCAAACTAGGGAGACAATGGGACTGACATGTCTAAATGTGGACAAAAGTCCCTAAACATAAATAAAGATAAAAAAAAACCCTTTTGGTACCTGTATTAAGGATGTGCCAAAGTTATAATAAATAAAATATCTGTTAAGATCGCCAAATTAGTACTAGTACACAGTAACTTGTAGCTACATAAAAATTTAATTGAAAGCTACAAGTCGGTAGTTCGATAATGACTTGGGAGTAGGTAAACTGGATGGACATAGGGCCCTTTTATTGGATGACTTTGCGAAATTAAAAAAATGTAACGCGATAGTAGATAGATGTAGAGACTTGGTAGAGTTGAAAATGAGGTGATAAACTAGTCTTGTGAGCTGTGCGATGACGATCCTACAGGTCATAAGATGATGACTTAGTCACTCCTGATGGAAGGTTTGTGTCACTTTGTTCGTGTTCGTTACTTTGATAAATTGACTTGGTCACATACAATTACTATTTAGTAATGTAAAATTACTCATTTTGTTTCTACTAACCTTGCATGATTGCATGCAAATAAGCTTAGACCTTCCGGAATACTCGTGGATCGATATATTACATATTTATCCATATTTCTATATTTTATTGTAAGTAATTGTTGAGAATCCCAACTAATATTATAAATGCGTAAGTTTGTGTGTATGTATGTTTGTTACCTCTTCACGCCTATACGGCTGGACGGATTTGGATGAAATTTGGTGGATAGACAGATTAGGACCTGGATTAACATATAGCCAAATTTTTTTGCTGAACCTATTTTGATAAAATCTTCCACGCGGACAAAGTCGCGGGCGGAAAGCTAGTATGGTAATAAATCTTAAGACTGATTCTACTGCTAAGACTTTAACTAAGGGGCTACTGTAAGCCAGCGCCTTATGATCTTTGATAATTGTATTTCCTTGAATTACAACAATCTCAGATTACTAGAATCTTCTATATATTATTACGTTTCGAACACTGCATGGACTACCCTCATTTTAGTATTAAGCAGCGGAAATATATTGAACTGCATTATCACGGGGCGTGAAGGTCGAGCTTAGATAGGAAAATCCCGTTGTTCTTGTATTCAATTTATGGACAAATATCAGGCCATAATGAAGCCGGTCAAAAATAAAGCCAGGATCAAATGCAATAAGCACTAGTCGAGAAGAAAACAGTGTTCTATATTAGCAAACAGAAATGAGGGTAGAAATGATGTTTACTTTAATAACGAGTCAAAACAACAATTAGAAGGTACCGTAGAGCAATTAAGTAGTAGTCCATTTGTAGTTAACTTCCATGGAAAGTACCAATTGATGTTAGTAGATTGTAGGTTAGATTAGCTGACAGCCCTATTTCGAATACAAAACGCTTCTTTGTCGATCTATTTTAGCCGTGTTTTACAAAAACTTATTGGCCTTCATCCGTTGACGCTTCGCTGTCAGGACTCGGTCGTATTAACCTGGTCTTAAATTAGATTAATAAGTTGTAAATGAAGTACCTAAGTTTGAATAGAATACGGTTTCGCTTATTTTGTCCTGCAGCTTCGCTTCTTCACGTGGAATTTATATCAGTGAATTGGTATTGAATGTTGGTATATTACCTGGACCACCTGTTTGGTGTGGTGGTTAGAAACTGTGCTGCTATTCTAAAAGTGTGTTCGAATCCCGCTAGGGGCATATGTTTGTATGATGAATACGGACATGTGTACCCGAGTTATGGCTGTTTTTCATTTATATATGTATTTATTTACCAAAAAAAAAATGTATTTGTGTAGTGTATCAACCATCTGGTATCCACAACACAAGCCTAGTTGCTTAGTGTGGAACTAGATGGCGCTGTGTATATGTCTAAAGATAGTTATTTATATATTTATTATTATTATAATACTTTCGATGGGGTTGAACCGATTTCCGACTTTGGAAAATAAAAAACATTTTCAGAATCTGTTCAATACTAGGCTTCGAACCTATAACAACACACCTCTTTTTGCATCGGCAGTTAAATCAAACTTCCAGCATTTTTTCCCATGTAAGATACAGTTATCATTTGTTGAATGTAAATATCTACTGGAAATAATAGAGGCTTATTGCATTTATATGTCAGTCAGTATGTCCAAGCTACTATTAGCATTAACTATTTTTTTTTATGCACAACGGGTTAGCATTTGACCTCAATCACACCTGATGTTAAGTGAAGATGAGGCCGAAGTTGGTAACGTACTGATCCGGAAATCCCATCTTATTTGGGGGACTGGCTATCTTATATCTGACAACCGGAACACAACAATGCCATTGCTGTTTAGCGGCGGATTTAGATAAGATGGTGGTAGCTAGCCAGGCGGACATTTAAAATGCCCTACCACCAACCAAACCGAGTGCTAAATATGTACCCCGCTGGGGATCGAACCCGCGACCTCCGAATCGTAAACCCAATGTTGTTTAGATTGAGCTACGGAGGTGGTTATACCGACAACTGGTAGAGGCATAGACTTCGACCGACAATTTATAATTTTACACGTGCCTTACATAGCAAAGGGCATAAAACACCCGATTTTTCAGGTTAATTATAGACGGTTCCTACTTTATTATAATTTTTTCTGTTCTTGAACTCCTTGATGGAGCAATGGCGTGACGTCAAGTGGATGCGTAAATATATTTAGGGCGTACCAACGGTTACTTTGTAAGATTTCGTTTCCAGATTTGTACATAAATAACCTAAATATGGCGACCACGCACCGGAAGACGCAGCGTGGGCCCCTTACGAGTAGCCCAGGGAAATTACGGTAAAAAATTAGCTTAGCTAGACATAATTCAGAACCTACTTATATTGGGTCTTTACCTATGAAATTTGAGTTTTTTTTTCTTCGTTAATCATATGTACCAATTCCTGCGATTTTCAAAGCTACTCGTATATCCAATTTTGTTTTTTATTTGGAAAATGGAATATTATTTCAAGGTTTCACATGAAATATTTTTTAATTTCTGGGCTAAAACACATATTAAAAAAAAATGAACAGAACTCTTTTCATGTGCTTCCCATAATCATTTCTTAGATTCGCTGAAACTTTTGTAAAGCTGTTCTTTTAAAAATTAACGCTGCCTATACTTAACTTAATGTTATCCGATAATACACACAAAGTTTAGCTAAATTTGGATTTGCCCTTCCCAAAAAAAAACGAAAATGTTTGTATGGAGAAAACAGTCTTAATGAAATTCTTCATACAAAACGCCAATTTCATAGGTATATAATTGTTCTCATATAGAGGTATATTAGAGATGTAATTTTGAATAATTACTCCTAAAAAGCAACGAGCGCTTAGTCTAGATTTTTTTAGGAAACTCTATTGTTAATTTGTATCTTAATAACAATAAATACTAACTGATATTTAATTTGGTAGACTTTTGTTAAACTTATTTAAAAAGAGCAACCCTGGAGTTTCTTGCTCGTTCTTCTCTGGGGAGACTGCCTAGTGAATGAGCGATAACTGTATGTCATGACGATTTCAAATGTTATTCTTATAACTTACGAATTAAAAACATTTTTGATTTTGATTTTTGATTTTGATTTTGTTAAACATAGTTGGTTTGGACTATCTGTATGATATAATTATTCGTTTTCTCGGGAGTTTCATAAATTTCCAGTTTATAATTATTGAAGCTACTTTCGCGGTAGTATCTGGGTAAGTTATAGGGTATTAGGTAAGGTAGCATCCCCATGCGTCCTTATCAGATATGATGATGAGTAAATCAAGCGAATATTCAGGAGTCTTATAATCATCCAATCTCAGTACCTGATCGATTTGCGACCACGGTATCTGTAACCCAACTGGGCAGGCATTAAACCAAGATGGCCGTTGTACTCGCAAGTACACAATCTCACGATATGTTTGCTTCCGCATCGTTTGTCACATTTGGCGCCAAAAGTAAGTTCCAAGTGCAAGTAATTTTACAAAATTACTTTATTGTGATGTCAAGCCTAATACCGAAGCACGCAATTGAACTATCATGACCATTTCGATGAATAAGTCGTGAGTCACGGGTTTGAGTTATGTTATTTTACATAGGACTCGTCTAATGTGACTTCGCTGGTGTAAGATATGTACGTCACAAGTCACAATCTTGTGGTTGTGTGTCTCCGCAGATGGAATAGGACCAACCGAGGGGTTATAAGAACAGAGGTAAAATGAATAATAATAACCAATGTTCGTCTTCTTCTTTTCGTGTCGAGGCAAGTTTCAAATTTTATTGGACCAAAACTTAGCCACTCTAACAGCACTGTCTGTGGCGTTAAGGAGGTCGTCAAAGGTGCAGCTGTCAGGTCACGCGGGGCAAGACAATACGTGATCCATTGTCTGTGGGAAGACTACGCACTCGCATCGATCACTCCCGCCATCGGAGAAGCCCTATCTGCACAGATTATCTTTGCTGCGGCCAACCTGAGTTCGAAGCCGATTTAAAGATTTCCATGTTGGCCATGGCAAATCGTGTCCAGGAGGAAGAGACTCCTCGAGCGGGAGGAACGACGCAAGAGAGGATCTTTGCAGCCACAGGCTGCAGGGAGCATCCGAAGCCAGACCTTGTACGGGACCAATGCTCGTGAATGTGTGTGTTTACTACCTCTCCACGCCTAAACGGCTGTTCAGATTTGTATGAAATTTGGTTGGTATTGACCTGGATGAACAAATTTTACTGAGTCGATTTTGATGAAATTTCTCAGTAGTACCATTTAACAATTAGAAAAAAGCAAAGAGTTTCTCTAATAAGAAAGACTGGGTATCTCGACACAGAAAATGAGGATACTCAAGTTCTAACGTCAAACCCATGCTTGAGTACGCTTTCCAAGTTTGGAGCCCAACTTTGACATTGTTCTATTTGAATTAGGTATACGTACTGCAATAACACGTGATTTTGTTGTACTTACATGTCTCTTTTATTGTTATAGACAATAAAAGAGACATTTCTTATTTCTTGTTTAGGTACTAGCTTTCTTTCTTTACATTGTATTTTTTTTAAATATAATTAATATAACAAAAACATCTGTTAATTTGGCAGATTCGTTATCAATGTACTTACCCGAAAATCGTGTCAGATACGAAATCTATGATTTTTTAAAATGAAACTGCAATATAATAATTTTACAATTTATTTCTAAAATGATTTCTCAGATATAATCTTCTTCTTCAATTTAAGAGCTATGCTCTTGTCGGTGGAGTAATGACCACGTCTCTTTACTTTCCGCCCTCGAAAATATATCTTAGTTGATGAAATTAAATTAAAAGTGAAATTATTTGGGATTGATCTACTTTTTAGCGCATAAAAAAAACAAATAAACATAAAGTCACTACTTTTATCCCAAATGGGGTGGTCAGAGATATACCAACTAAAGCGTTTGGGTGTTCGAAAACGTGCAAGTCTAGAGATGTTTTGTGTGTAAGGTCCCTTAGTCGCCTTTTCCGACACCCACGGGAAGAGATGGGTGATATTCTTTTTACGCGTCCCAACCATATAGAACTAACTTATTATTTGGCCTTAATGATCCAGATTCCCATGCAATATATCCACCTAATCTGTGACCAATTTGATTTATTCATACATTATGCCCACTGCTTAACCAAGTTTGGTTTATAATAAAAAACGCGTTGAGCCTTGCATGCCTTACGTAGTACACTCGGCCTACTTTGATGTGTAATTTATTTGTCTCATGCAATAAAGACTTGCAGATTAAATGCCTCTGTCTACATAAACTAGCCAATTAAAAAGTTAAAGTTCGAAAAACAAAAATATATATAGCCATATTAGAGGGAAATTAAGGAATTGTTCGAAACTTAAATTCAAATCCAGGCCAATCGTACCAAAATAAACAATCGTATGCCACGCGTTCCTGCGACATCTCATCGTATAAACTGAATGACAGAAATAGTCAGGCTATTCCTCGAAATAGCTTGACACGAACTGGTGTATGAAGTATTAATTACGAAATATTTGTAAATCAATTCTAAAAACTTAATGCTAATTCAGAAACTTACCAAAAACACTCCATTGAAGACAACCAAAAGGTATTTTATGCAGCTCATCCCGCACCCCTCCATTTTTGCAAAGTTCCTTATAGCCTTTTTCACTTAAATAAAAAATTCACACACAAAAACAAAAACCTGATGTCGTAAAAACTTCGACAGAACGCGGGCGCGGGAGCAGAACGAAATTCGAACTTCGAACGCTTTATTTTTTAACACGTTCGTTCACCAAAGAGGCGCGTAAGCTTATGGCATGTATTCAGCCAGTGCCGATCGCCGAATGTCGGAATTGCTTGATTCCATCGGCATTTAGTACTCTAGGATTTCAGTGGTGTGAATCGCGTGCAGGGGGTGTAGTCACGCACTAAACTACCCTCCATATTAATTTGACCTTCGGTTTAAGGAGTGTGAAGGAGCAATGGAGATCACAGCTGAATGGTTATGGATACAAGCGATCGGTTATTGGTCCCACGTGTTAAGTTGGTAGAGGTTATCGTTCGATTAACTATACCTAATTACTATAGTTACATTTTGGGAACGATCCATCTAGATTTAACTGTTGGATACTTTCGGTTTCTTGATTTCGATACCAAACTTTTTTAGTATATGGCTGTTTTAATTACAGGTTATGGCTTAATGAGTTATAAGTCATATATATTAATGTAAGTTGTTATGTTGTATAGTTCTTAGGTATATAACTATAAATTGAGAAGTTAGAAAAGGATAGGGAACGGTTTGAGGCATTCGAGATGTGGTGCTGGAGACGAATGGAGGGAATAAACTTGCCAGCGAAGAGAACACATGAAGAGGTGTTAATGTGGTAAAGGTACGTCTCCGTGGCTCAATGTAAACAACATAGAGCTTACGAATCGGAGGTCGTGGGTTCGATCCCCAGCGTGTTTAGTACTCGGTTTGGTTGGTGGCATTTTAAACCGCTTGGCTAGCTACCACCATCTTATCTAAGTCTGCCGCCAAACAGCAATGTTAATAGTGTTGTTGTGTTCCCGTTGTCAGAGATAAGACAGCCAGTCTACCAAATAAGATAGGGTTTCCGGGTCAGTACGTTTCCACGTTCAACCTCATCTTCACTTAACATCAGGTTGATTGAGGTCAAATGTCAACCCTTTGGTGTATAAAAAAATGGTAAATTTAGAATACCTCCGAGAAAACAGGCCATTATATCATCCAGATCCTTGTGTTAAAGCTAAATATCTTCGAGCTGACTAACCCGATTTCCATCAAACATGGCTAAGAACCTATCCCGAGTGTAATCTTGAATATAAGAAAAAAAATTGACTCAATGACAGAGCGCTCCATGGTTGTGACTTTATCACACACGCTTGGTTTTATGCACCCGGAACCCGTTGACCATAAAAAAACGACATAGACACGATAATTTTTTGAAGAACATAATTGACAGAAAGATTGGAGGAAGGAGAGGAAGGTAGACGCAATTACTTTGACCAATTGAAAGAAAAGGTGAATGTCGTGTCGTACCAAGAGGTTAAATCAACGGCGGAAAGCAGAGAGACGTGTTCATTCATCCACCGACAAGAGCCTAGCTCTTAAATTGAAGAAGAAAATCCCCGAGAAAACAAGCGATTAAAACAAAACGGCTAAACCGATTTTTATAAAACATGTCTAAGAACTACCGCTAGAAAACGTGCTTTCAAATAATAAAGCCGCATCCAAATCGGTTCACCCGTTTAAGAGCTACGGTGCCACACACACACACATAGCGTCAAACTTACAACACCCTCTTTCTTGCGTCGGGGGTTAAAATTTTTAATTGCGTCACATGTCATAGCCAATTAACCCTATGTATAACTTTGTAAGGATTTATAGCGGACTACATGTTTGGTCAGTTGGTTAAGAGCGTCGGTGGCTCAGCGGTTAAGACGCGGTCTCCTAATTTGGGAGGTCCGGGTTCGATTCCCAGACAGGCCATGTACCAATGACTTTTTCAATTTAATTTAATGACTTATGTGCATTTATCCGACTGCTCTTAAACGGTGAACGAAAACATCGTGAGGAAACCTACATACCGAGAAATTCAAAGGCATGTGAGGTCCCCAACTCGCATTGGGCCAGCGTGGTAAACTATGGCGTATACTCCTTCATTAGAAGAGGGAAGGCCTATGTCCCTGCAGTGGGATGTTTACGGTGATGATGATGTTGACATGTTTGGTTCTAGTTTTGTTTGGTGGTAGGACTTTTTTCAACGACCTGCTTTTTTTGGTATGTTTGTTACGCGATATCTTCGTCAATTGTTACCCGATTTGAATAATTGTTTTCGTGTTTGAAAGGGTATACCACCAGTCCGGTCCCATATAAATTTGGTGAAGATCTGAAGATGAACGCCGCAGATAGAGCCGTTCTTGTAGTGAACTGTTGTTTCGCCCATTTTTGGCGATTCAATTATTATTTGTCCGTCTGGCTAGCTACCTCTATTGACATTGTTGTGTTCCGTTTATGTGAAATAAGATAACAAATCTCACATATAATTGAGGGTATTTCTGTTATTGAGAATATGGTTAAACCTTGTGTTTAAAAAATATAGTATACTTGGGAGTATGAAGTTATAGATAAAATTGGAGGCAACATACTTCAGGGAAGACGAACAATGTGACCTTGACCGACAATTCCCATATAAATCTCGCACACGTTGGTCTTCCTTTCTCTGTCCTTGCGATTGTAATGCCAACCCTATTGGAAACTTCTATGCCTACTTACACACCCTATTCCTTTCTTTAATTGTCTGGGGTCCAAGGTAGCAATAGAGTCACGTAGGGCACCGTCTACCTTCAGTAGGCGCCGTGCAGAGTACCACTGCTGATCCTGGCTTACAGGAGTTACAGTGGGAGGAGATTGTGTTATAAAGAGAGGGGCAGTTCAATTTTCACGAGTGTCCGCTAGATTGAAAATAATAAATATTAATAAATATTTCGGACACTTACACCAATCATCTAGTTCACATACTAAGCAAATCTTGTACTATAGAATATAAATAATATAGAAAATAGAAATTTATTTCGCTCGAAATGTGGTAACAATAACATACTTAAATATACATACAACGTTATATATCACAAAGTTCGCCAGCGTCTGGCATGCAAAATTATTACTTAATATTGTACCTATTGACGACATGTTTGGTGTAGTGGTTAGGAACTCTGACCACTATGCCAAAAGGTTGCGGGTTCGAATCCCGCTAGGGGCATATGTTTGTGTGATGAATACAGACATGTGTACCCGAGTTATGGATGTTATTTCATTTAAAGTATTTATTTACAAAAAAAATGTATTTATGTAGTATATAAACCATTTGATATCCACAACACAAGCCTATAGTTGCTTACTGTGGAACTAGATGGCTCTGTGTGTATGTCTAAGGATATTTATTTATTTATTTATTTATTATTATTATTGTATTATTATTATTTTTACATAAAATTATATTATATTAAAACCTTATAAGAGTGAAGGAAGCAAAAGAGGTGTGTCAGGATCGTAGCAAGTGGAAGTCTGTGGTCTCTGCCTACCCCAACGGGAAACAGGCGTGACATTATGTATGTATGTATTAGTTCACATTATAATATGTCATTTAACTAAGACTAATATCTATTATATCTACTTCTTATTTTTCTGGTCAATCATATTAACCATGTCATATTACTGCATAGAAGTACCTTTATTATGGATACTAGATAACGAATAAACATACTTATCTACTTATATACACATGACTCGGGAATTAATGTTCGTATTCATCATACAAACAAACAACAAACAAACAAACAAAATATTCTTTATTGTACAACAATAAGAAGCATACAAAAAAATAAGAAAAAGGGGATAGTACAATTCGGCGGCCTTATCACTAAAAGCGATCTCTTCCAGGCAACCTTTGGGTTAAGAAGCATTATGCACATGACATGTAGGTAGCGTGCACGGTAAACTAATTTTAATAAAATAAATAAATCACCTAAATAGATACATACGTTAAATGAATACATACAAACATACATACATAATATATATATACATGTATATATATAAATATATATATATATATATATATATATATATATTTTATATGAGAGGGCGGCAAACGAGCATGCGGGTCACCTGATGGAAAGCAATCACCGCCGCCCATGGGCACCCGCAACACCAAATATAATAATACATATAATATATACCCATAAACATTTACCACTCGCGGGATTCGAACACAATGGTCGCGTGGTTTCGCTGACAGGATCACTATCCACTACACCAAGCGGTCGTTAAATTCAATCCGGGCTTATTAGAAGTGTGGCCTCCATTTTACCTATGATTATATACAATACAATACAATACAATACAATACAAGTACTCTTTATTGCCTTTATCCAATTATATACCTATATAATTGGAAGGCTCTTATTCCTGAGTATGCCAATAATAACTGGATATTCCATTTTCTCCATAAGCCTTTCACGACCTTTTTCGTAAATAAAAAAATAAATAAATATTTCAGATATTTACACTAATCATCTAGTCCGTATTCATCACACTAACATTTACCCCTCGCGGGATTCGAATCCGCAACCGTTGGTTTGGCTGACAGGGTCACTATCCACTAGACCAATCGGTTGTCAAATGAAAGTTTTCCTTCTGATAACCTCCGTGAGCGTAGTGGTTACATACCTCGGCTGCCATCCAAAAATCGGAACTTTTACGTCAATAATTTTTTTACTTTTATTTAACTACCTCCGTGGCTCAATGTAAACAACATTGGGTTTACGATTCGGAGGTCGCGGGTTCGATCCCCAGCGGGCTACATATTTAGTACTCGGTTTGGTTGGTGGTAGGGCATTTTAAATGTCCGCCTGGCTAGCTATCACTATCTAATCTAAATCTGCCGCCAAACAGCAATGTTAGAGATAAAATAGCCAGTCTCCCAAATAAGATGGGGTTTCCGGGTCAGTACGCTACCACCTTCGGCCTCATCTTCACTTAACATCAGGTGTGATTGAGGTCAAGAGCTAACCCGTTGTCCATAAAAAAAAAACATTTTACGTAGCTCTCGCTGCTTGAGATAAGACAGCCAGTATAAGTTTGGGACTTGATTTAGATGTTATATGTTTTGCATAAAAAAACACAGCACTGAATTAACGATGTCGGGGATTTAATTGTATACTAAGTTTTTTTTGGCTAGTAATGTAACGGTTACCATGGCGACCAAATTTAACCAACTCCAAGCACTGCTAGGTGCTTACCCCCAGGGTCAAACACCTCCAGTTTTACACTTCATTAATTTTAAGTTCAATGTCTCTGATTTATTACTACAACCCTATGTGTGAGGGTTCCGAATCAAGTAGAGGTACATACATAACTAGTCTATATCTTTTGGACCGCGGCTTCGCCTGCGTGGAATAATTTAATCGCGCATATGTTTAATTTGTCTGTCGGCAGATTTAGATAAGATGGTGGTAGCTAGCCAGGCGGACATTTAAAATGCCTTACCACCAACCAAATCTGTCTTAAACCGGAATATCCTTGATTCTAAACCGGCTATAAGAACCCGCAGGGTTTCATCTTAAATATAGATATATATTTTATTGTATGATGATGAGTTCCCGAGTTATGGATGTTTTTCATTTATATATGTATTTATTTACAATAAAAAAATGTATTTGTGTAGTTTATCAACCATCTGGTATCAAGTCTAGTTGCTTAGTGTGGAACTAGATGGCACTGTGTGTATTTACAAAGATATTTATTTGTTATAATTAAGTAATGCTCGCCTCCTATATATATATATAAAGAAATTATGACGATTTTATGTTATGGGTGCACGAAAACTAATTTACCAATTTGACAAGTCGGGAACCCAAAAGTTTCCAACACATTAATACCAGCAGTTTTGTTTGTGACTGCGATTTCCGGTGGTAAATTTGATTGCGTTGTCACGTAGAAAGAAAATGTCAAGTTTATCAGAGCTAGGTTTTAGGTTCATAGCCTTGCCTAGGACTTTGGCCATGTTCGTTGCGTTACCTAGGTCTCAAGTTAGGTATAGTGGGGTGATAGATTTGTTAGGTGGAGAGCGCTGAACTTGACACGGCATAAATTCCTACTAATGTTATAATTATGAGCACAAAACACTTGCCCATGATTTATTTATTTATTTTTATTTATTTATTTGCTTTTAGGAAAACTTACAGCTAATACATAAGATATCATATGACCATTGTATATGAAAATGCCAATTACAAGTTCCCACATGTAAATTAGGAAAGTTAAGAAGAAGAAAAAAAAATAAGAAAAAATATTAAATAAATAACAATAGTAGGTACAGTCAGCCGCAATAACAATGGTTCACTTACGTGTCACCCTCCACGCAGTCATAAAAATCTTTTGTGAGTATACGTCTCACTGTTAAAGTAATTATTATTTATAGTAATAGCTTTTCGACCGCGGCTTCGTTTGCGTTTATCTACTAACTACTTACTAAAAAATATCCTATTTAAAACATATAAAACATAGGATATGACAATGTTTTCGTGATCTTTACACAGCCAGTGAAATTATATAGGTAATTAATTGACGTTTGATTTTGACAAGTGCGGATGTCAAAGATTTCCTATACAGTTTAAATGGTTAATAATATTGATCGAGTAAGTAAGGCAGTAAGGCAAGCCTGGCTTTTGGGCTTATTTGAAGGTACCGCCACTGCTGCTGTTCTGGCGCTACGATACTACGTTTACCTATTGAAGCGCATAACGTTTTTCACCATAAACTGACAATTCATAATATTACTCGCCATAATAGTCATTTGCAATAAACCGTTATAGCATAACTTCATTACACATAATACCATATGGCCGAAACCTGTAAGGCATAATCATAGAAAGGCATATTTTTGTTGACCATAATATTCAAAAGACATAATATTATGCAAGCAAGCATGCAAGCAAGCAAGCAGGGATGCATACATGTCAACCTAACACGAAGGGTATGGCGGGCGATCCGGGCTCGCTTCCGCCATACCCTTCGAACCTAACCTATCCATATCGGGGTGACAAGAACTGCCGTGCTCGCTTCGCTCGCACTCGCCCGGCTCGCTTCCGCCATACCCTTCGAACCTAACCTATCCATATCGGGGTGCCAAGAACTCCCGTGCTCGCTTCGCTCGCACTCGCCCGGCTCGCTTCCGCCATACCCTTCGAACCTAACCTAACCATGTCTGCGTTTCAAAGTATGCCTTATAAAAATATGGCAAATGAAAATATAGATTTATATGATTATGGCTTTTATTATTATGCCCTTCAACAAATCTGCGTTATTATGTTTATGCGTAATAATAAATTTGCGAAACACTATACTTATTAATTTGTATGCCATATGATGTATGTCAATTGAACTTATGACAATAAACATTATGCGTTTCAAAGTGTCAGACATACAGATAAGATAGCCTGTTCCCCAAATTAATTGGGACTTCTGGCTTCATCGTCACTTAACACCAGCCCCCGTAGCATTACATCGTTTGTCGCGCGCGACGTAAGAGTGAGAGTGGGATAGTTGCATATTTCGTCCAAGCAAATGAGCAGGACAAATATTATCACGCGCGACATAAATGTTCATCGCACCTCTCATGCTACTAGTGCAGCCTACGCAGCATGCATGACATCGTTTGTCGCGCGCGACGTAAGAGTGAGAGTGGGATAGTTGCATATTTCGTCCAAGCGAATGAGCAGGACAAGTATTATCTCGCGGGACATAAACGTTTATCGCGTTTGTCATGCTACTAGTGTTGGTGTGATTCAGGACAAGCCCTGACCAGTTGTACATAAAAAAACGATAAAGTTAAACAAAAGCGTGAAATAATTAGGTTATCCTTACCACCGAATTGAAACCGGGCTAATGTCTTGTAGAGCGCTTACTACAATCGTTACCGATCTCAATGACTTTCCCACTAATTTAAACGCCAAAAATTGCCAAAACAACCTACCTCAGTAAGGTTCCATTCTCTTCGTTTTTTTTTTGAAATGAAATGTTTATTTGTGCATAGAACCAGGTTAAAAAAAAGATATACATCATCTTGGGATGATCTCTGGATCAGGCCTCTTATAGGCCTCACTACACACTATAACTACAATAAAAATAAATGTATGAAAAGGGCTTTTAGATGCGCTGCCAATAATTGATGATGCTCAAATGTTGCTTATTAAAAATAAAGGTTTTGAGTATGAGTAATTTTAACAGTAACAATAATAATTTCCAATTGACTCATAATATAACAATAACTGATTATAGAGATGTCATTATATATATATATATCTTTGGACATACACACAGCGCCATCTAGTTCCACTTTAAGCAACTATAGGCTTGTGTTGTGGATACCAGGTGGTTTATATACTACATAAATATTTTGTTTTTGTAAATAAATACATATATAAATGAAAAACATCCATAACTCGGGAACACATGTCTGTATTCATCATACAAACATATGCCCCTAGCGGGATTCGAACCCGCAACCTTTTGGTATAGCAGCAGAGTTTCTAACCACTACACCAAATAGGTCGTTAAAACTAAAACTAAATGTCATAAAAACTACTCGTCTCTCTATCTGCGGAGTTTATAATCAGTTCTTATGAGGGTTTATTCCGTCCATTGGATAAATTCAGATTTCTTTTTGAACACAGAATAAATAAAAAAAATCGCTCTGACCTGCAGCAATCGAGAAGCCTAAAACTAATCTTACTAACATTATAAATGCGAAAGTTTGGATGTTTGTTTGCTTGTTTAGGTATTTGTTCGTTTGTTGTTCAATCACGGCGAAACGGATGAATATAGATTTAGATGAAATTTGGTATACAGGTAGAAGATTCCCTGGATTAAGACAAATCTGGATTAAAACATAAGATACTTTTATCCCAATAAACTGAATAGTTCCCGCGGGATAAACAAATTTCCGCGATAAAGCTATTCAACGCAAGCGAAGCCGCGGACGGAATTCTAGTATTTCATAAGGTGAACCATGCTGTTTCAATCATTAACCTCTTAATGTTTGGGATAGGCGTCTTGACGTTATGTATGTATGTTAACGTAGAACTTATGTTTTACATGACCACGATTATAGTTTTGTATGAAAACTGTAGACTATTGACATAAGGAACAAATATCTCGATATTTACGTATGGTATAACTAATTGAATAATTTCAAAAACACCAATCTATAAACAATCAACAATTTCTTCTGTTTTTAACCACATTTGAAGACAATGATAACTCATACGTCGTACATTACTTTCTTAATACAGTACCGGTACTATCTTTACAAGCTGACTAGTCAGTGTATGGCGAATCGAATCGATCGATTTTATTATACCCCCTACCTACTGAACCATAGTAAAAACAGACACTGAACTTATTCATCAATCAAGTGACGCACTTTATTGCCACTAACGGAAAATTACTACATTGTTTATATTGTAGCTTTCTACTTGCAAAGTTTCCATTTCACCCATATGTTCATTTCTACGCTTTTTACCCGACTGCCGAAGAAAGGAGGGTAATGCTTTTCGAGTGTACGTCAAAGTCAAAATTAAAAATGCTTTATTTTGTAGGTACACAGAGTACACTTAAAATAGTCAATTTTACATTTTTTAAGCTACTGCTTGTTCAAAATGCAATTTTCCCCTGAGAAGAACAAGCAAAAAAAATGGAAGGGTTGCTCTTTTAAAATCAGGCTTTGAAAGAAAGAAAGAAAAAAAAATTCTTTATTGTACACAGCTTAAAAATATAGGTACACAGTGATATTATTTTAACAGGTGTACAAAGGCGGTCTTATCGCTTATAGCGATCTCTTCCAGACAACCATGGCAAAGAAACTTAATATAATACACTACTAAACTACTACTACTACTAAAAATCAGGCTTTGATTTTACATAAAGGTTTTTATAACACAAAAAGTTTTTATATTTCATTATTAATCGTGAAATAGCCTGGCATGCGAACGATCTAATTATGTCCAGGGATGTTTATCATCTAAATAGTCTGATATTTTATAATATGCTTTGTTAATTATTTTCTGTTTTATAGTATCTTTAAATTTATCGAGAGGAAGATTTTGTATATCAACCGGGACCTTATTGAAAACGTCTGTATGTATATGTAAGTATGTCTGTTCCTTTGGCGCATCCTGTAGCTTAAAAGGCTTGACCTGTTTAGATTCGTCCTGATACCAGCCCATACAATGACATCGTGTTATGCGCGCGACTCGACGCGAGAGTGGGATAGTTGTATATTTCCTCCAAGCGAATGAGCAGGACAAATATTATGTCACGCGATATAAATGTTTATCGCGCTTGTCATGCTCCTAGTGCAGGAGGGGAGGAAAAAAATCTAACATGGCGTCCGAATAATACAAATACTTAGTTAGTTATTATATAGGTATAATCTTTTAGATTTCTTTTTTTTTTATGCTCGACGGGTTAGTATTTGACCTCAATCACACCTGATGTTAAGTGAAAATGAGGTCGAAGGTGGAAGCGTACTGACCCGGAAAACCCAACACATTTGGGGGGCTGGCTATCTTATCTCTGACAACCGGAACACAACAATGCTATTAACATTGCTGCTTGGCGGCAGATTTAGATAAGATGGTGGTAGCTAGCCAGGCGGACATTTAAAATGCCCTACCACCAACCAAACCGAGTACTTAAACATGTACCCCGCTGGGGATCGAACCCGCGACCTCCGAATCGTAAACCCAATGTCGTTTACATTGAGCCACGGAGCCGGTTTTTAAATCCTATTTTAAGACTGTTTTCTCCATACAAACATTTTTGATTATTTTTTTGGGAACGGCAAATCCAAATTTAGCTAAACTTTGTGTGTATTATCGGATAACATAGGCAGCGTTAATTTTTAAAAGTAACCGCTTTATAAAAGTTTCAGCGAATCTAAGAAATGATTATGGGAAGCACATGAAAATAGCTCTGTTCAAATTTTTTTATTATGTGATTTAGCCCAGAAATTAAAAAATATTCATGTGAAACCTTGAAATAATATTCCATTTTCCAAATAAAAAACAAATTTGGATATAGCTTTGAAAATAGCAGGAATTGGTACATATGATTAACGAAGAAAAAAAACTCCAATTTCATAGGTAAAGACCCAATATATTCACAATGGTGTGATTAAGAGTTAACAAAATGCTGAACAATCCTTTCGGCGAACAATGTCCAATTCACTATTCCTTCATTCTACGTCCACGGCCTTGGATAACTAATGGAGCAACACATTTTTACATGGAGAGTGTGAGTGATTTTGTAGTTACCGCACCCTTGACTCAGAAAGTACACGTCATCATAAAGGCTAAGTAAAACATTGCTCAATCGAGTTTAAGTACTTTGTATTATAATTTTACACAATGTATGTTAGCCAAAAATTCAGGTTGGATTAGATAATTAATTTAGCTCTTTCTTTCTTCTTCAATTTAACTTGCTGGTGGTGCAATGGCCACGTCTCTTCGCTTTCCGCCCTCGATTAAACCTTGGATTAAACGCGACATTGAACTTTTCTTTACTTTGGCACAAGGAATTGCTCCTAGGTCTTCCCCTTCCTCTCTTTCCTTAATCTCTCCCGTAATTAAAATTTTCAACAACAAAATGTCGTGTCGTATCGGGTGACCTATCACCTTTCCTTTTCGGTTCCCACCTGTGGCCAGCAGGTATCGCTAAAATTTAAATCTATACACAGCTAAAGTCGGTGTAAAGAACTCATAAGTTCTCTATGCATCTTGTTTTTCCGCTGTCGAGTAAAACAACTGCCAGGTAGAGGGTTTGATTGTGGTAACGCCACGGAGCAAGATCCTAACGGTACTGGATATGAAGCTAAATTTGGATTAAGCGAGCCGGGCACAAAGGTAGGTATCTGAAACACTATTGTAGATGGAAACGTAGATACTGTACGATGATGAACAGAATTCCACAAAATAATTATGAATATTAACAATATTCCCAGAATCGAACATTTTAAATAAAGGGCCCAGTAGATATCCCTGTGTAAACCCTTTATTAAGTTGAGAAGTTGTTTTTAGCAAAGCCATTAATATTTAGCTATTTATGATACTCCTTTATTACCAAAGTATTGTTCCAATGTACACTTACGCATAAAAGTGTTAGAATATTATAATAAAAGAGAAATTATAATATTTGGAGTAAAGAATATCATTCTGGTAAGTATGTAAATGTGTAGTAAGTCCATGACGCCTTGAAAAGAATGGAAAAGTGGTGGTCTTTGGGACACTTTTACTTTCTTTCCATTCCAAAAAGAGGACCGATCAACAACCGTTTGACAATTGAAATTTGAAATTGTCACATTGTCTGCCTGTGTGTGTGTGTGTACTTGAATTACAATATTATTGAAAACCCGTGAAATTACAATGACACTAGTGAGATTATAACATCACGACTTTGACAATGTCCATGTAACATATATTATTTTAAACATGTGACTGAACTTTAACTAATCGTCCAGTGGATTTACTTTCATATATTAAATCACACAATCTTCAACCCTATTCTTTTTAGGCTTTTTATCTTGTAAATGGTCTCAACGAGGATGTCATCGCATATATAGGTCTAACAAAAGTAACCCGACAAACGTTGCAAAGTGTATGTATAGGATGTACCTATTACGAAGAAAATAAAACATTAAAGTTAACAGACTTTATTCTAAAAATAAAATTTAGAAATGTAAATTTTGTGAGTTGGACATTAATGGCCGCGCGCTCAAGTACTTTGCCACAACACAACACACAAACACGTGTCGCGGTATCTTTAAAGACGCTGAAAGGCGACTACTCCCCGCTCGCCGCCGTCGCTTGCCCCGGCGCCGCCGCAACTTGCTGTTATTGGTTGCGCCTTCCATATCAATGGAACGTTGCCTGTTTTTTCTCATTGATAAAACAAGGTACAATCGAAATTAAGTAAGTCTGTTAATGCGTATTTTCATTTGCACTTACATTAAATTATTTTACTCGGAAACAAAATTTTTAAGACTAGTTTTTTTATTGAATACATTATTTTATTGTCATGTACGTGCAATTTCCAAAGTGTCGGGTTAATTTTGTTAGATCTTATATATCAATAGTAAGTCTCAGCATTAGCTCATTTTACGTCATTTAGGTGCCTATTTTAAAGAAAACTTTGATTCAGTAACGAATTGTGTATTGCCTTTTTGTACAATAAAGCGTTCACAAACAACCGATTTTTATGAATAGCATAACAAATATAATGACAAGCCGAACAAGAATTAGCTCCATAATATGAAAATCATAAAAGCAATTTTTTTATACATAATTGAGAAACTAGCCACTTCTGGCAGCGATTGTCCATACCATAGGTCATAGCTATCAACTGCGGTGCTAGCTGCCACTCATTCGGTGGTCACCATGGTAACCACACCACAACACAACGCATAAAGGTGGTGACCACCCCTTACCACAATAAGTACGTACCAAGGACGAGGCAAAGAAATTTTGCGATTGTTCAAATATACAAGGGTGTAATTTTCGTATTTTATTGGTATTCTATTCAGAGGGGATAATTGAAACTACAAAATCGATACCTACTTAATAAAGTTAGTCATTTTTAGGTATAACAGTTTGAATACCACCACATAGTTCAATCATCAAATCCAGCATATTAACCGCCTCCGTGGCTCAATGTAAACATCATTGGGTTTACGATTCGGAGGTCGCGGGTTCGATCACCAGCGGGGTACATGTTTTAAGTACTCTGTTTGGTTGGTGGTAAGGCATTTTAAATGTCTGCCTGGCTAGCTACCACCATCTTATCTAAATCTGCCGCCAAGCAGCATTGTTGTGTTCCGGTTGTCAGAGATAAGATAGTCAGTCCCACAAATGTGTTGGGGTTACCGGGTCAGTACCCTTCTACCTTCGACCTCATCTTCACTTAACATCAGGTGTGATTGAGGTCAAGTACCAACCCGTTGTGCATAAAAAAAATATTAAAGTCCGATATTGGACATAAGCCTCTTCTACGTAGCGATTGTGATCGCTTTCTCTGGATGGATTTGCTTTAGTCGCAGCGCTACGCATACTAGTTGGCGATCACGGGAAGGCTGGATTTCCAGAAGCGGTTCCCGAACGGAGCATCTACCGAACGGACGACCGATTGGTGTAGTGGATAGTGACCCTGTCAGCGAAACCAACGGTTGCGGGTTCGAATCCCGCGACTGGTAAATGTTTGTGTGATGAACATTTATTCCTGAGTCATGGATGTTTATATAAATATTTATGTATGTTTATCCGTTATCTAGTATCCATAGTACAAGCTTTGCTTAAGTTGGGACTAGATGATTGGTGTAAGTGTCCGTAATATATATATAAATATTATGTATTATGGTGTACCGAATTGCACTACCCCGGAAATCGCTTGACCGAAGAACGATTGATCGAAAACGGAGAACATTGCGGAGTTTGTTTTAATTAAAAATTAATCATGAACAAACTCTGCAATGTGCTCCGTTTCCGCATTATACATCCTAATAAATATCTGTTATATAGGTGTCACATACAGTCCCTGGTGCAACGTACATAGAGGTGAAATTTCGGCGGCACGTACTTCTGGATTGCGTTGTGTTGGATACAGTAGCGGGCTGCGTCAATATCCAGATGCTGCTCGGCTTCTTGCAGGAGCTCAGCCGTGAACTGCAAGATTACCCATGCCTCCTGCAGTCGTAAAATAACCACAAACAAACAAAATACTCTTTATTGTACAACAATAAGAAACATAAGAAAAATAAGAAAAAGGGGATAGTACAATTTGACGGCCTTATCACTAAAAGTGATCTCTTCCAGACACCTTTGGGTTAGGAAGCATTACGCACATGATATGTAGGATGCGAGCACGGTAAACTATTTTTAATAAAATAAATAAATCACCCATATAAATACATACGTTAATTGAAGACATACAAACATACATACATAATATACATATATAACAAATAATACATATAATATATATCCATATTTAAATTTACACTAATTAAATAGAATGTAAATAAATAACTAAAATAAGTACCACTTAAAAATTATTGCGTTCGACAATTTATCGTTTAGCTCGCATGCGTTGCGATCACTAAATTAAATGTACCACGTAAGCGACCTAGAAGTAAGGATAACGGGTAAACGTCTAATAGATAGACATATCAAATTACCATAATTTATTTGTAGGGCGCTTACTTAGTACCAAAAACGCAAGCGAGCTAAATGGCAACTTATTACCGATGGTAGGCAATTTTTTTTAACGTGGTATGGTTTTTTTATGCACAACGCGTTAGCACCCGACCTCAATCACACCTGATGTTAAGTGAAGATGAGGCCGAAGGTAGAAGCGTACTGACCCAAAAACCCCATCCTAATTGGGGAACTGGCTATCCTATCTCTGACAACCGGAACACAACAATGCTATTAACATTGCTGCTTGGCGGCAGATTGGGTGGGAGCCAGCCAGGCGGATACTTAAAATGTCCTACTACCAACCTAACCGAGTACTAAATATGTACCCCGCTGGGGATTGAAACAGCGACCTCTGAATCGTAAATTAATCTTTCTTTCCAAAGCTGGAATAGAATAGAATAGAATAGTCAAAGTCAAAGTCAAAGTCAAAGTCAAAGTCAGAAATACTTTATTTTGTAGGTACACAGAGTACACTTAAAATAGTCAATTTTACATTTTTTAAGCTACTGCTTGTTCAAAATACAATTTTCCCCTGAGAAGAACAAGCAAGAAACTCGAAGGGTTGCTCTTTTAAAATCAGGCTTTGATTTTACATTAAGGTTTTTATATTACAAAAAGGTTTTTATATTTTATTATTAATTGTGAAATAGGCTGGCTTGCGAACAATCTGATTATGTCCATGGATGATTATCATCTAAATAGTCTGATATTTTATAATATGCTTTGTTAATAACTTTCTGTTTTATAGTATCTTTAAATTTATTGAGAGGTAGATTTTGTATATCAACAGAAACCTTATTGAAAAAGCGTATTCATAAATTACTGACTTTGCGGAGGCGACTTTATGTGACCTACAAGTTTATCTTTATTTCTTGATAAATATGATTTATTTGCTCTTGAATAGGGAACATTAGATTAGGTGATGTTACAATAAGATCCGCCTAATTCAGTCATTACAATGACGTGCAAATATTGGACAATATTAAAGTTCATACAAAGATAATCAGCATTCATAACAATTAATCGCTTTTGGAAATTTTTGTGGAGAAGAACTCCAGAGAAGAAGAAGATTCTTCCAACTAGATCACTGGTTATAAAATTTATTTGTCTTGTATTATCTGTACCCAATTTGGTAGCACTTTATATAAAACAAATCAAGTAATATATGGTACTTGTCACTTGGAAACACATTGTTTTATTTCATGCATGAATCATTACCAAACACCGAATTAGCACTACTTAGCCCATTTAGGAAACCCGCCCACTGCACGTACGTGTTAATTAACTAAATATGGAATATCTGTCCGTACATCCGTCAATCTACTATTGTTTTCTATTTAGGTATATTTATGTTCTATTATATCACAAGCCTTATACGGGCAAAACGTCTTGTTCTCTATTTATTTTTTTAACAAAAATTGTGTTGAGACAGTTTTTTTTATTGTTTTTCTAATAAAATTGTGCGAGATCTATGAAGTAGCTTGAATTGTTTTGTGAAATGAAAGTGGCTCACTCTCTTACTCTGTTATTAATTGTAAAAAGCACTTATTTATAACATTGTATTTCCAAAAAACGGGGTGAGTGTATTTCTATTTATGTCAGCTTTACATAACGTGACCATACGTCCCGTTTTGAACGGGACACTTCCGTTTTTATGTAATTTGTCGCAAAGGAATTCTCAGGACGCAGAAATGTCTCGTTGTCAAACACAGAAAATGTCTTCATCATCAGCCTTCACTCTTATATGAAGGAGTACGGGCCATAGTCCGCCACGCTTACCCAATGCGGGTTAGGGACTTCACATGCCTTTGAATTTTTATTTCTCAGGTATGTAAGTTTCCTCACGATGTTTTCCTTTACTGTTTATGGTTTATGAGCAGTCGGATAAATGCACATAAGTAATTAAATTAAATTTTAAAACTCATTGGTACATGGCCTGCCTTGGAATCGAACCCGGACCTCCCAAATTGGGAAACCGCGTCTTAACCGCTGCTGAGCCACCGATGCTCCGCATGATAATGTTTTCACTGGAACTCATTTGATGGAAGTATTCAAACAGCTAATGACCTGATTTATACAGAATTTTGTTACAATTAGAAATGGAAGGACAGAAAAGGAAATGTCATGAATTCATTCTTTTTTAAAAACTCGACTGAACATTTTGAAGTAGCTTTTATGCATGAACTCCCTAGTTCAGTTCGCCAATGTTACATGTATGTACCTATACAACGTTAGTCGGAAATGGGGTACTAAGCCGAAAGGGTGTTAAAGTACCCGTTATAACGAACAACTTTTGTTCTACGACTTTCCCCAAAACTCAATACATTTTTAGAAAATGCTGTTTAAACATGTCACAACAAAATACTACCAAATAACTATTAGGGTTACTTTCATTCATAAAAATCGTTAACATAGAGTGTGAAAGTTTTCACTATTATGATATTTTGCCTACACCCTCCGTGAGGTTTGGTAAGCTGGTAACCAAATAAAAACTTATTCCTTATTTATGCTGCCCCTAAATTAAGATTCCTTATGTAGGTTTGAACGCAAAAGTAAAAAAAAAAGTACGAAACAACCGATTTCAGAAGTTCCATCTTCTACTCAGGAGTGGATCATTGGTCCTTCTCATTGAATCGGTTAAAAATTTACGAGATATCGCGTCACAAATTAGTCGAATTCAAAACCTTCTTTTTGGAAGTCGGTTAATCGTACGAGTGCACCCGTCGTTCTGACAGACATAATTTCATGTCCCACCGTTACCTAAAAATCTGTGGATGTCTCCATCCTGTGTCTCCATCACTGATCCGCGAAGCTACCGGAATTGTGAACGAAGCGTCGTTCACAATTTCGGTAGCGTCGCGGGTCTTCTTACACTGGTAGTGTTACGTGGTAAACTTTGTTAAACATGTGATGAATAACTACATCATGTAGTAGGTATATCTAGTATGTTCCTTCAAATGTCGTATGACGTCAGAACTCAACGGGTAACGTCAGTTATTATGACGTAAATTCTTCCTGTTATTAATGGCTTGTGACGTAATTTCTTTAGACATATTTTCATGGTTCCATAACTTGCACTTTGTATACACATTTGGTGGTTAATTAGAGTTAATAAATAAATTAGACCTTTGACGTCGGAACTCAACGGGAAATATCAGGTAATTGCGACCTATATTTATCCTGTTAATAGTTATGATTTATACAGGGATAATTGTCCAGGCTTAAGGGGCAGATAGCCTACATAAGTACCTAAAAATAATTTGAATACTTTTTTTTTAAGTGTAGGGTTGGCAAGAAATTAATTGTACTGAAATTAAGGCCCGTATTAATAAACCATTCTCAAGATTGAGAACAGTCTTGTGACCGGTCTCAAGTAAAGGTGTTGATTAATAAACTTAACTTGAGACCTGAAACGCACGTGAATACTCAAGCAGTACTCACTTGAGAGGTGCGCCGAGTTTCACGTTCCAATAAACGAAACTCAAGACTATCATTCATTCGCCGCTGAGACGAATACTTGAAAAGTGATCTCAGCTGAGTAGACGTCAAGATTGGTTTATAAATTAGCACGGAGCTTGAGATAGCGTCAACTGCTTAAGACGCATCTCGTGTGATACAGCCTCAAGAGTTGTATTGAGAATGGTTTATTAATACGGGCCTAAGTGTCAGATTTTTCCGCCTTCTTCAGATTCATAGCAACATCTTTGTAACGACATGGTCGAGACGTAAGTTTGATATCAATTTGGAAAGCTGGATAAGTGCACAAGTTTAAAAAAAAATGGTCCACTTCGGTGTTATACATTTTTTTTAAGAATCTGTTTTTATACGGGTCCTTAAATCAGAGAAAAATAACTACCCAATTTCTAATTTTTTTTCTGAGACAAAAAAACAAAGTTCTTTCAATAAATGGTATCATAGTAGATTGTTAAACTATTCAGGGATATTTAACAAAAAATGAGATCTAAAAAATGTTACCATTTGTAGTAACAGCTTCAAACAGTGTGGCTAGCTACCACCACCTTATCTATGTCTGCCGTCAAACATTTTGTTGTCAGGGTT
Source organism: Oegoconia quadripuncta (assembly GCA_949316235.1). Lineage (NCBI taxonomy): Eukaryota > Metazoa > Arthropoda > Insecta > Lepidoptera > Autostichidae > Oegoconia > Oegoconia quadripuncta. The sequence continues at coordinate 4,675,304 of OX438752.1, forward strand.
AAAATACGTATCGATAAGATACGATAAGATAAGATCAGTACGCTTCCACCATCGGCTTCATCTTAGAGATTGAGGTGTGAAAAAGTAAAGCCTTGAACCTGCAGCAGCAGAAATGTGATTAAAAGTCTCCTAAATGAATCCAAGTTGAAGTTCATGCTATTATTACATAAGTCATACCAGTGTTGATTTCTTACCAATTTCACATCTATATTTCACGTCTCTTGAGTCACAGCCTGCTCTCACTTTGAGCCATGTTTCAGCCACGCGGGTCCAATGCAATCTGTTAAATGTGTATAATGTAGGTTAAGTCACACATTCACACACACACTCATACACAAACACATACTCGCACACACACATACATAACAAATTAGTCTTTACATTTTTATTTCATTCTTATTTTATAAGTGGCATAATATTAACCTATTTCACCTTCACCTTAGTTGGTCAAATATTTGACATTTAGTTATGGTAGAGCGGAGCCTCCTAACACAGGTATTTTATACTTAAAAAGAGAACCCCGATACCTCATTGATTGTTATATTAAGGTACTGAGATAAACATTTTCATTTTTCAAGTCACTTGTGTAAATTTATTCTGCTCTGCTCTGCTCTACTCTATGCTAAATTTCAGACGGTGATCATTTCATTGGAAACAACCACTAATTATGTCAACTGGGGTAGCATATTACTGAGATTTAATTTATACCTAGTGGCCTTTCATAACTGAACCTTTGCAATTGTTTCAACCGTAGTTGAGCTGAGCGATTTCAGTCCACTGCTGGAGTAGGCCGCGTACGGCTGGTTTCTTCAGGCGCAGTTCATGGGTGGATTTGCCCTAATCTCCATGTTGCGTCGACACCATAAAAAGAAGGGTAAGTACCCGTAGCTAATGATTAAATAACTGATAACATGCTAGAGAGAGAGAGACCACTCACCTCCTGGGTCCATCATCAGACTCTCGACCCCAAGTGCAATATATTGGGCGCGTCAAGACGAATCATTAGAGCCCAAACTCGAGGGATTTATTAGTAAATACTGGTAGATTTCCACCTTCCACCTTCTGACTCTATCATCAGACCGTCGAATCCAAGTATATTGGACTCGTTAAAACGAATCATTTGAGCCTAAACTCGAAGGGCTTATGAGTATACAGGGCGTCCCAAAGTTATGGGACATGAAGGGGAAGTACCTTAAATATTGTAGATAGTGAATTTTGCTCAAAGAAGACTTTATGTTATTTTTAAAAGTTAGTAATTCTGCATTCATAGATTTTCTAAAAATTACTTGCTTCGGCTGGGAATCGAACCGACTTAAATGTGAAAAAAAAAACACCCTACTTTTATGATGCCAATCGAAAGAATAGCTAAAAAATAATAACTCTGCCTAAGTAACATAGTATTTTAAAAGAAAGGAACAACATAAAATGATTGAGTCAAATTTCAAGAAAGTTATTTATTGCCGACGACGTTCGAAAAGTAGCGATATTATCATTCCAAAGATAGCATTGATTATTCGTAAATAAGTACCCACCTCATAAAATAGGTACTAACATAGTTTTCCTTATTATAAGTGCACGTGTAGATGAAATGATAAAACTTGTATTTCAATACGTCCTCTGTAAGCTAGACAGAAGGCAAATTAAAAACAAAAATAAATAATTTATAATTTGAAAATGGAACAGTTTATGACAGCGTTTGTTTGAATGCATACTTTTTAAGATATTTTAAAAAGAAGTGATATTTTTAAATGTTGTTCTTAAATTTGAAAATGGAACAGTATGTGCGAGCGTTTGTTTTTCGGATATTGATCTGTTTAGTCTCAATTCACTTACACAAGTGTTATTGTGTTAATTTATTGCGAACATGGCATATCAAGTAAGTTTTGATCTAATGGAAGCATATTTTTTGAACGATAAAGATATCTCTAGAAGTTTGCGGTGGTATGGCGTAAAATATCCTGATAGACAAATACCGTCTCGTAAAGTTTTGAAAAGGCTTGTGAACAATTTGAAAACTCTGGGACGTTTCGATAAACGCCCAAGAGAACCACAGCAAGAAAACCATACGATCAACGACGAAGAACTTGGTATTTTAATTTACTTTTCGGCTTTTCCGAAAGCATCGGTGAGAGAAGGAGAACATGAAATTGGAGTTTCAAAAAGTAAAATACACCGTGTATTAAAAAAACACGGTTTTAAGAGTTATGTTGAAGGACGATTGGTTCAAAAATTACTTCCGGGCGATACAGAAAGGAGAAAAAATTTCTGTCTTGATATCCAGGCACGATTGCTCGAAGATCCAAATTTTTTGGATAATATTATTTGGACAGACGAATCTAACTTTAGCAATAACGGTATGTATAACCGCAACAATAATCGTATTTGGTCTAAAGAAAATCCCCTACGAGTGACTGAAACTAATAACCAAGTGCGTTTTTCACTCAACTGTTGGTGCGGACTTTTAAAAAACCGGGTTTTCTTAATCCATTTTTACCAAGGAACCTTGAACACAGAAAAGTATTTAGGAATACTTCAAATTTTAAGGGATAAGATAAGAAACCATTCCGCGGCGGAGCAAGAAAACTTAATTTTCCAACAAGATGGAGCTCCGGCTCATAATAGTCGGAGAGCAGCAGATTTTCTAAATGAATGTTTTCCTACATGGATTGGTACAAATGGACCGATTAGATGGCCGGCCAGATCCCCGGACCTCACACCATTAGATTTCTTCTTTTGGGGATACGTGAAAGATATGCTATACAAAAAGCGATACGAGAACGTAGGCGAGTTGCAAACAGAATTGTGCCATATCACATCGAGTGTTCACCATAAAATGATTAGAAAATCAACAGGCAGCGGGCTCATTAAAAGATTGGCGATTTGCGTAAGACAAGAGGGATCACATTTTGAGCATTTAATTAATTAATTTACAAAAAAATACCTACTTAATTGACTACGGCAGTTTCATGTATGTTTTTTATTTGATTAAAATGATTAATTTCACGTTGTTCCTTTCTTTTAAAATACTATGTTACTTAGGCAGAGTTATTATTTTTTAGCTATTCTTTCGATTGGCATCATAAAAGTAGGGTGTTTTTTTTTTCACATTTGAGTCGGTTCGATTCCCAGCCGAAGCAAATAATTTTTAGAAAATCTATGAATGCAGAATTACTAACTTTTAAAAATAACATAAAGTCTTCTTTGAGCAAAATTCACTATCTACGATATTTAAGGTACTTCCCCTTCATGTCCCATAACTTTGGGACGCCCTGTATATATATATATTATTCCAAGATTCATTCTTTAGAAGTGGGTTATAAATTTACTTCCAAGATTTGTTAGTTACGAGTGATGCTAATAAAAACCTGTTAAAAAGCGGCACAATACTCGCACATTCGCACTAAGCGGTTCAACTCTTCATTCATAATGCGAACAGCCACGGCTTGGAACTCCCTTCCGGCGTCAATCTTTCCTGAATCCTACAAATTTGGGATCTTCAAGAGCAGGGTGAATAGGCATCTACTGAGATCGCGTGCTTCATCTTCGGCCACATCGTCACTTCCCATCAGGTGAGATTGTGGTCAAACGCGTATCCAGTTAACCATAAAAAAAAGCCTTTGTACATAAAATTCTTCTAAAGAGAGAGAACTTAATACAATTCCTGGTCTATCTTGGGAAAACTTTGCAGTTAGGAGAAATGACTTAGGGATCGAGGTCAGTAGGATTCAGCTGGGATGAGCATTTGAGAAGTAAGTCAATGACTTACGGGGCCGAAACGTGGATACTAACGCTTCGTTTGTACAAAAGCTTAAAAACGCTCAGCGTGCTATTTTAAGACCTATGTTCGAATTTACTCCAAGAGACAGGACCCGGAACGAAGTAATCCACTAAAGAATCAAACTATATCTCTAAAGGTTAGCAGGTTTCAGCAGTTGCCCACTGTCAGGTGTCGGGTCATTATACGGCTGAAGTCAGGGGATGGAAGCCTATAACTGAAGATCAAGACTCTGTGGCGCGCCTTATTATTATTTTGGAGAGGGCACGTTTATATCCCAGGAATCCTTCTGCGACCTTTGCAGATCTATGTAGGGTATTCCCTTTGGTTAAAGGTCACCCATAGGCAAAAGGCCGGCACGTAAGGCACGATAACTCTGGGGCGAAGAGTTTAACGTCCTCTGGTAAGACATAAGGTCCCTCCAGAGATGATAAATAAGTTTTTTTTAATGCTCAATGGGTTTGTACTTGACCTCAATCACACCTGATGTTAAGTGAAGATGAGGTCGAAGGTGGAAGCGTACTGACCCGGAAACCCCAACACATTTGGGGGACTGGCTATCTTATCTTTGACAACCGGAACACAACAATGCTATTAACATTGCTGCTTGGCGGCAGATTTAGATAATATGGTGGTAACTAACCAGGCGGACATTTAAAATGCCCTACCACCAACCAAACCGAGTTCTTAAGCATGTACCCCGCGCATGTAATATGCATTTAAAGTGCGGTGTATGACATTTTCTTCCATTGCACCACAAAATCGACAGATTTAGTACTGCTCATAACGCTGGGGAAGCGCTGACTGGTGCGCTTAGCTTTTTATTTTTATATAAATTACAATGCGATTAAGCCCGTTTTAGTTTGCGACGCTAAGATTTATAAATTTGAAGACCTCTTGTGTGGCTTTTTGTGGCAGCGACGAACGAAGCCGCTAGTGAAAACGATCGTATGGTAATATGGATATGTGTCAGATGCTAGTCATAGTGGTATAGGAATATTATAGAGCCACTCGCGGTAAAGTGGAACGATCAAAGGAAGTTAGAGTCACGTGTGTTTAATAGTCCAGTAAGCGAATGATTTTTACCCAAGCCATTTGCACATGGATAGAGCTGTCAGTGATAGAACAAAAACTTTATTTTGCAAATCGGTGATTTGCTTCGGGGAAAATGTAGATATTAAGTTATCAATTAAAATTATACAAATTTTCTCTACCTTATATTCAAGAGCTATGCTCTTGTCGGTGGAGTCCTTTCCACACTTCTCTACATTTTTTTATAGAACAATTTAAAAAAGTTACAAAACCTACAATATTACTTTTTACTTTTACATTAATAATAAAAAATAAATAAATAAATATCGTTCTACAAACACACAACGCCACCTAGTTCCACATTAAGCAAATGTAGGCTTGTGTTGTGGATACCAGATGGTTGATATACCTACTACACAAATAGGTACATTTTTTTTTGTAAATATATAAATGAAAAACATCCATAACTCGGGAACAGATGTCTATATTCATCATACAAACATATGCCCCTAGCGGGATTTGAACCCGCAACCTTTTGGTATAGCAGTCAGAGTTTGGTATACCACTACACCAAACAGGTCGTCAAAGCCATTGCCACGATTCAAGAAACGAGCCTACACCTTCCTCAAAGGCCGGCAACGCATCTGTGACCCTTTTGGTGTTGCGGGTGTCCATGGGCGGCGGTGATTGCTTTCCATCAGGTGACCCGCATGCTCGTTTGCCGCCCTCTCATATATAAAAAAAAAACTATAAAAAAAAAATACATAGCAGTTATTTATAGGTGATCTTGGTATAATCTATGACGCGATGAAGTTCACAATGATAAACTTAATGTAATATTGTAGGTTTCGTAACTAAATACCTGCACTATACCTAAAATAAACCATAAGACTTATTAGAAACCAAATAAATTCTAACCATGTGCAAAAAATTTGGTACATTAATATTCTATCCACTTATTGTACTAATCACTTTAGTATTGAACCCTACATACATTATTTACATCCTAATCCTACATCCTTGGGATCTTCAAGAGCAGGGTGAAGATCTACTGAGATCGTGTGCTCCATCTTCGGCCACATCGTCACTTCCCATCAGGTGAGATTGTGGTCAAACGCATATCCAGTTAACCATAAAAAAAAATATATTATTGGAAGTTACACCCCAAAATTTGCGTATCCTTACTGGGCTAACACGTGTCTAAGTTCACGTTTACAAATGACTAAAGAAAATACCGATTATTCACTTAGTAAATCATATATGGAAACCTAAAAAAAACCTTTAAACCCAAGGCGTAGTATGAATGCGTGGACGGAACAATGAGTTTCATGCTATTATGCGGTTCAGCCGGTGCATTGGACCATTCGACCGTGGGGCATTGTAGACGCGGTATTTAACGTGGCCCTAACGGATGTTTAGCTCATTTGCGACAGTGCTCAGCAGCTGGGACTGGGAAGAGATGGGAAACACTGAACGTGGGCAAGGTGAGTGAAATTTTGACTTGAACAAGGCTTTACTTGTGCTCCAGACTGGGAGGTTTTACAATTCTCCTTGTAGATATTCAGTTCTATCTCCATCTCTTTAGTTGGTAGTAGGCTTCTTCTTCTTTTTATTTTTGAGGATGGCAACCAGTCAACCCCACTGTCGAGTTTCTAGTGAAAAATTTTACTTCTCTTATTTTTTTTATTTTTTTTCATGGTTGACTGGATTCGCGTTTGACCACAATCTCACCTGATGGAAAGTGACGATGTGGTCGGAGATGAAGCAAGCGATCTCAGTAAATGCCTATTCACTCTGCTCGTGAAGATCCCAAGGTTGTAGGATTCAGGAAAGACTGACGCTGGAAGGGAGTTCCATGCCTTGGCTGTTCGGATAATGAATTAATGAGTCTCAGTCAAAACAAGTAATTCGTCGTACACTTGGCGTATACAGAGTCTAGTCACGGTCAAGTCATTCTTCAGTAAAGTGGTAGAATGCTTTACAAAAGATTTTGGCGGCTTCTTGTGGGAACCTGAAAGCTCCGTTACGCACTTTAATTTACACCTCCTTTCACCTGTACACCATCACTAACGTTTGCTGCACAATATTCTGCCATTATTAAGCTTCAAAAGTTAGAATGCACAAATTATAAGAATTATAAAGAAAAATGCAACTTCACCGAGATCCCACCAAAAAGCCCTAGTAGGCTTGGTTGGTGGTAAAGCCAGCTACTAGCGGTAACAGAGCACCGTCTTTTCTGTCTTGAAGCACTCTGACGACGTCGCATTCGCTTTCCGTTTTCAATAAAAGTCCGTTCGGCGGTGTCAAACGTTGCCTCTGGGGGGCACGTCAAACATTGATCCAGGTTGTTTTCAACTTGAATATGCCGACGACCATCACTGACAACCATCAGTCGCCACTGGATTCGCGTGGTTAATTATGGCCCATCTCCTGTGTCAAAGCCAAAATACTTTATTTTTTAAGTACACAGGATACACTTAAAATAGTCTGATTTTACATTTTTTAAAGCTACTGCTTGTTCAAAAGGCAATTTTCCCCCGAACAAGCAAGAAAATCGAGGGGTTGTTCTTTTTAAAAACAGATTTTTTCCCGACTAAGGCATAATAATATTTACTGGTTATGTTCATGGATGTTTCTCATCTAAAAGTTTGATATTTATTAATATGCTTTCTTAACAAGTTTTACTTTTATAGTGTCTTTAAATTTATTGAAAGGAAGATTTTGTATCTCAACAGGAACCTTATTGAAAAAGCGTATATACATAGCCCTTTGAATTGCTGAGTTTGCGGAGGCGACATAATGTGACCAGCAAGTTTATCTTTACTTCTTGTATTGACATCATGTTTATCACTATTTTTCCTAAACGACGCAATTTTTTTTTGACACATCATTAGACTTTCATATGAGTATTTCTATTTTGCGCGATACGTGAACCAATCTGTTGTTCCATTCCCTGTGGTTTTCAACTGAGGTTCTGTTACATAATATCATCGTTATCGTCATCGGTTGCGTTCTGACATGCGATTGGTTGGCCCGTCGCTCGCCCGGCAATTTGACGGTTACCATTGGTCAACGTAATCGATAACGATACCCATGAAGTTACGTAATCTAAGGCGCTGAAGTTATTGCCTCGTTATACTAAAGACGCAGCTTGAAGACGTGGAATGTCAGCTGGCTACTAATTAGAGATTTTAATAATATATTTTTAATGCCATCTTTACAGCGAAAGCATCGACTAATGACGATGCTCAAAAAGCCCATGGCGCCTCCAACCTGGCGGAGGGCCTCGGCCATATTATGTACGTGCCAGGTCTACGGACGTTGAAAACAAAGGCGCCATGCTGCAGGACTTGCTTGAAAGTACTGCTCGTGGTGTTGGCAATCATTATAATAGTAAGTATGACTTGCTTGAGAGTAAATTTATTTTATTTATTTATTTATTTTATAAAGGATAATATTTAGGTATATATTACGTGATACAAGAAAGTTGACAAATTATGATTGGGGGTACATGTACAGCTAGCGACATTACATACATACAAACACACACTCGCACACACACACACACACACACACACACACACACACACACACTACATACACCACTCACACTCATACTACACCAATCATCTAGTCCCAAACTAAGCAAAGCTTGTGCTATGGGTACTGGGTAACGGATAAACATACATATATATTTATATCAACATCCAAACCTCGGGAATGAATGTTCGTATTCATCACACAAACATTTACCCCTCGCGGGATTCGAACCCGCAACCGTTGGTTTCGCTGATAGGGTCTCTATCCACTACACCAATCGATCGTCATATTCGGCTTTAGATATAATATAGGTATTCAGTTATTAAACCTACAATATTAAATTAAAGCCACCCTGTAATCTCTGACGCAATGAAATTCAAAGTGGTAATTTTGACGGTCTTGTTTTGGCCATTTATCGCTATGATTATAAGATATTATTTCCCCTAAGTACTAGTCTTCCAATTCCAGCTGGAGGCCATAGCAGTCATCGCTATCACAATCAGCACGGCCATAGCGACGAAGATATACAGCAGCGAGATCTCTGGCCGGACTGTCGCTATGATCCTTTTGGCTGTCACAGCGGCCGTGGCAATCTCAATGGCCATTTACGCTATAATCTCCGTGTTTAAAAAGAGAAACAGACAGGCGCTGCATGCTGTAAGTATGAAAGCTTAATCGCCGCCTCCGTGGCTCAGTAACCGCCTCCGTGGCTCAATGTTAACAACATTGGGCTTACGATCTGGAGGTCGCGGGTTCGATCCCCAGCAGGGTACATGTTTAAGTACTCGGTTTGGTTGGTGGTAGGACATTTTAAATGTCCGCCTGGCTAGCTACCACCATCTTATCTAAATCTGCCGCCAAGCAGCAATGTTAATAGCATTGTTGTGTTCCGGTTGTCAGAGATAACATAGCCAGTCCCCCAAATGTGTTGGGGTTTCCGGGTCAGTACGCTTCCACCTTCGACCTCATCTTCACTTAACATCAGGTGTGATTGAGGTCATGAACCAACCCATTGTGCATAAAAAAAAATTAATCAGCTAGAATCTTTGATTGATCATCACCATATCAGCCTCAGGAAGTCCACTGCTGAACATAGGCCTCCAAGAGGATGTCCTACCGGTGCGTGGTCTGCACTCGAGAACTTTAATACACCACCGGCCATCATTATTTCGCGCTTTGGGCACAAATGTCAATGACTTTTGTTCGCCAACGAATTTCTTTATTCCTGATTCGATCACGAAGTGAAACGCCGAGTATCGCCATTTGCATAGCTCGTTGCGTGACTTTGAGCTTTCTTATGGGTCCCATAACATGTCAGTGTCAGTGCTATAAGCATCCCTGGTAACAGACTTTGATTAAAGCCTTTCGTCTTCAAGCACCGAGGTATTTTGAACGAGAAGACGTTGCGCAATTTTCCGATCTGAGTTGGATTCTTCGATTGTCCTCTTTCTCGAAGTTGGAGCTATCTAATCAGATATCTTGTCCTATCAAATCAAATCAAAAAATATTTATTTCGTAGGATAAAACTTATCACTTGAAAATGTCACATTTTTTATCTTATTATTAAAGTTTTTGACACTATTGCTCATTCACAAAGTTGATTCCCCAGAGAAGAACGAGCAAGAAACTCAAGGGTTGCTCTTTTAAAATAAGTTTGGATTACAATTATATTATATTGTATACTTAGACTGAATATCGCCGAGCGGTCTATGTCCATGCTTGCTTATCATCCAGATAGTCAGAAATTTTATAATAGCCTTTGGTAAATGATGTTAGACATACTCGTTTACAACTTCGAGAATGGTTTGTGATTATACCATAAAACATTTATAATAAAAATTTCTGCCACAGAACATGCTGGTTAACCATAATAACAATAAGTCGTTAAACCTAAGTTTTTAGTGGTTAGTTACTATGAGGTAATTTAGTTTGCTAATCCAGGTCCAAGGCTATTAACTCTCAACCTTGGAGTTGAATAATTCAAGTTCAGTGAAATGTAGAAAGGTACTATTAGTGGCATATCACGCGAGCTTACTGTACCTTGATTATGCTTCAAGATTTTGGAACAGAACATGAACTCAAGTATGTTTTGGTGGCCTTTTATGGAAATCGGGCAAGCTAGTAAACAGATTAACTTGTGGATAGCGAACTGTCACTTATAACCAAGGCATCTGTAAGACAAAAACGATAAAAGTCGTCACTTAACTTGAAATATTGGGATTATATTTGACCAGTCTGATGATTATGATATCTAAAGGGGCAGTTATATTATTCAGAAATAGATAAAAGGGTGGTACACATACAGCCGACCTCAATAGTTTTACGACAATCTCCTCTCACTAAGAGAGAGGGGCTATTCTACAATCCTCGAAGAGAGTCATGTACGGATTGGTAGATTTGTGTAAGAGGACTGGCGATCTAACAGTCAATATTTTCAAGCCAGTGTAGGCCACCAAAAAAAGAAAAGACCCTCGCAAGAGGCTGGCCATTGGTATTTAAGCTATCTTTCATCTAGGTAAGGTTTTTTTGTGATTTATTTATTTATTTATTTATTCAGTCTTTCACATACAGCATTACAGTAAAATTACCAATGCACTGTACAGTTACTTAGGTAGTACAAATTAGTTAGTGATGTGCTGGTTAGGAATGCGTTTGACCACAATTCACCTGATAGAAAGTGACGGTGTGGTTGAAGATGCAGCTTACGATCTCAGTAAATACCTATCGATCCTGTTGTAGATTTCAAATTTGTAGAGTTTCAGAAAAGTGAGGTCGGAAGGAAATTCCATACAGGTCTTGTTTTGTTTACCTTGTGTAAATTTTCGCTATATCAACGGCATATTAGGGGTAGAAAGCCTCTCCATGTCTGTAGTCCGAAGATGGAGTGGCAATGATGGAATAAGATCGTACAAATTGCAATCGAAATACACTTAACGAAATTTACTTGTAAAATTTGAAGACGATTGTGCGACGTCACCTATGAGCCTTTTGGATCGTATGTGCTGATCATTTAAATATTCCCAATGTTTCAGGCCTCCGTGGTGTTAATAATTCTGGTGATCATCCAAGCTGTGATCACGGGTGTATCTGTGAACGTCAGCCAAGAGACGGAGGTGGCTCTTAGCAGATCGCTGTCAGAGTCCTTCAGGCTGGCCAAGGAGGACAACCCGCGGCATGTCAAGATATGGGCCACCACACAGAGTGACGTAAGGACTTTAATTTTTTAATATTTTGCACTACAAATGGTAAATCGGATCATTCATGAAATCAGCTAGGTGCCTGTCCATTTGCCACCATATTTCAGAACCTATTGATATAAGTATACAATTTTGAAATGTGGTATTTTATTAGAAAATGGTGGTCCAAATATAGACATTTATAAAGTAATTATTTTATGGAATGTTATTCTCGTTGGCTTAACGGCGAAGATATCATCTTGAGAAAACCTATGCCTGCGAAGAAATTCTGAAACATGTGCACATGGACCTCTAATTCTCATTATGCAAAAGGCAAGCATAGGACCTCCCTATTCGAACACTGTTGAGATTTGCTTGCCAGGTTAAGGCCTATTTTATACAGTGAAATGTTTAGTGAGCCATTCAGCTATCATCAACGATGATAGATTTGTTATCTGATGGATAAAAAATACTTATTTGATTGATATTAAAACACCGGCATTTTGATTTGAATCATCCTTGTTATTGCGTAAAAAGGAAATGTCAATTTCATTAATTTAAGTTTTTACACTAACAGTTTTTTACATAACATCAGGATTTTGTGGTGTTAACGATGGATATACAGACAAACATGTTTTCAAGAATGTCTTATTCTGGCGACATTACTTGGTTCGTAAGATCGCTGAGCTTTACAGCACCTGAGATTTTCCAAAAGACCTGTACTGGAGTAAAAAAGCGACATTAGACCGAAAACTTCCCCTTATACCTATGTATAATTCCGAGCTATATTTAGTGGCAATTCGGTTAGTAGTTAAAGATGAAAAGTAGATGTTATGGTCCAAAAAGGAGAGATTGTGATTGTTTTCTGTGCTAAGTTCGTGCACTCAAACCGTATAGAAGAGTCAAGTGAAGCGTTTCCGTTCATACATCCTCGTCTAGTTAACATGGAAACGGCATTAGTCCAGCAGCATCCAATCTTTTGGATTTAACGCCTCCCCAATCTCCCTACATCGGTGGTCATGCAGAAAAATTTCACTAATTATTATTCATTCCCTCCCAGCTCGGTTGCTGCGGTGTCTACAGTTCAGAAGACTACCGCACAAACTCCCTGCCTCTCTACTTCCCACCAGACGTACCGATTTCCTGTTGCCCCGGCTACGACCCGGATCGATCTGAACTGGTGCAAGAGAGGGAAAGAGAGATATGTAAAGCGAAGAAGGAGTTCTATGACGTCAGTTGCAGAACTCTCGTGCTCGAGGTGTTTAAAGATACTGCTACGCTGGTGATTGGGGTTACTGTTACTTTAATTGTTCTTGAGGTGAGTGCTCTTTAAATTGGTTATATACTCGTACTTAGGTGATAGTTTGATCTATTAATAACGTTTGTTCGAACGACAAATATATATCTTCAACTGAGTCAATCAATGCATGAATCATTTATTTATTTATTATAACATTATTGTACAGTAGAGTTAAATATAGTTAGGGGCTATAATTCTATGTGGAGACTGGTGCCTGAACTAGGGAAACCTGTGTCTCAGGTAACCAGGTCTCCACCCCACGGTTTACTAAAACAAAAAAGAAAAGTTAGCATTGATAAAAAGCAAAAAAGAGACAATGGAAATAATTATCGTGTATAGTATGAGTGCATTTGTGTATTGCGTGTGTGAATTTGTGATTGCGCTTGTGCAATTTTGTGATTCCGTGTGTGCATGTATTGCGTGTTTATGCATTTGCCTATAGCGTGTGTGCATTTGTGTATTGTGAGCGTGCATGCAGTCTGCTGTCCAATATTAATGAATTGCCAAAATTGGTAAAACAACCCATTTTATAATTTTTATTTCACTATCTCCATTCTCCGGTGTATACAGTCGAGCACACGTCAGGTGTAACGTTTCAATCTTTGGACCGTCATCTGTTCCTTGTATAAGTGCGCTCCTGTACGGGAACTCACCTTTTACTGGCAGTGTTACGCTTGACGTGCAGTCGGCCTCAGCATTAATATGCATCCATTCATATGACAAAAGAATTCGCATATGTTCATGATTTTACTGGAACATTGATACATGAAAATACATATAATACTTGTATACTTAATACTAAAGCAATTGTGATATTTAAAACAGACTCCTGGGTCTGTCAAGTCGGTCGTATATAAAAGAATGCCCCATAAGGAAAAACTGAAAAAGAGAATAAGGACAGAACAAAATATTTGTAGACGGTCAAGAAATATAGTGGAGTTCCAATTTGGGTCTAAGCTGATCAGAGTTGGCGGAGCTCATGCTGGAACATGCCACGTAACACTGACGGTGAAACAAGCTATCTCGAGACAACGGCAAAATCTTCCAAGCAAGTAATCACGTACATACATACTCATATTTATCGAGATTCGGACCGACAAATCAAAATATTTGATGGTCCCGTGGGGGCTGGTGGATTAGCCAAATTCAGAACCTCCTTTTAAAGTTTGTTAAAAATTAGTTATGTCTAGTACAGGGTAACCTATCATACTTTCGAAACATTCTTGCTCGAATTTCAATTGTTCGAAAACGGTAATAAGAAATTTCGATTGCCAGAGTGATTGTTTCATATAACTTTTTTTCTCATAAATTTATTTTATATAAGTATGTTTCACATACTAGAAAAACGGTTAACCGATTATCAGAACTACTTTTTGATGTTTGACAGATGTTTTACTTACCATAATTTAAATTACTAGAATTACTTTATGTCGAAGTTACTTTTTCTTGAGAACTTCTATCTGTAGCGAGCGAGCAATATGGGTCGGAGCACCCCGACACTGTTGGTTAGGTTCAGAAGGTTAAGGCGGATTAGTTGGGTTGGAATGTTAGGTTGTGTTTTTATAATATTGTTAATAATATTCTGAAAACAATAGATGCTTCGGCTAAACATTCGGTTGAACTTTAAAACAACACAACAATTAAAAAAAATTACATTTGAATATCGCACATTCGAACTTCTGTAAATGGATTTTCGGGGAAATGAAACATATAGAAAACAGAAATATGGGAAACGTTTTCGAACAATTAAAATTCGAAAAAAATATCGCATTCGTGACAGGTAACCTTAGTATAATGTGGCTTTAGACTATCAAACTCTTTAACTATGAGACCAAGATAACTAGTAGATATATGAACTGAAGTGAAAGTCGCCGACATAGTCCTACAGGCACATGGTGTTTAAAACGAATGGCCGCGGGGACATAAAGACCACGCACCGGCAAGGGCACCCTACGTCCTCTCACAAGGTGGACGGATGACTTGATACTGCATCCAACCGGTCGCTTTGAAAATCTAGACTTTGGGACGTCCTGAGACATATGATGATGACTTATACATGATTGTTTATTCACAGGTACTGTTAGCCATATTATCAGCCCTGCTGTGCAGCAAACGGTGCAGCCCAGCAGAAGAGGAGGAGAACAATAATATTGAAGATCTCCAGAAGTCTAAGCCGTGAAGCACACTAAGACATAGCCGCCGAACAAACTATGACTTCAATCACAGAAAAATATTGGATACCGCGCTTTGGTTCGATTCGAAATGTGTTACAGGAATACTAACTTCAACGTGACCAAGCTGATAGCTGAGGGCGGAGTGTGACTTTTGTTTCGACTTAACTTTACTACCGCGTTCACGCTTACGTGACGATTTGTATGAAGAAATGTGTAGGGCCTCTAGCGGATAGTTTGCAAAACGATTTTTTTCATAGACACTTTTTGCGCAAACGCGAACGCGATGGTAAAGTTAAATGGACAAAACTCTCACTTCGCACGCTGTTAGAGTGCACAGGCGACACGATTCCTGGGACAAATAAATATCATAAACGTCAGATCAGCCGTCCACTAAACATATTCCACAGAGCGAACGATTGGTATTGGGTTGCATTCACATACGACGACCTCTATCAGGGGACCAATCGCGCTATTTTATAACGGTTTTAGCGTTCGAACGGAACCTTTTTGGTTTTGGTTTGGCTTCAGTTTAGCTGAGGTAAAAAATGGTAAAGCTCTTTACAAATTAGCCGCAGAGTAACAGAAAAACGTATAGACATTAAGGTAATTGATTAACCTCTCTTTGCAATGCCTAGGAGGGTGACATTTTCTTATTAGAAAAAAAACCTCCTGAAACTAATCAGATAAAAACAAAAAAAAAAATGGTATCGCGCTACTTTTTGTGAACAACTTTCGTTAAACTCAAAATGTTTAGAGTCAACCAAGAGTATTTAAAAAAAAACTAGTTTAATTTCCGTTCAAATGATTAGCGCGTTACGAAATGCGCTTAACGTCACGTTTTTGGTTATGGTTTAGCTATGGTATTATCGTTCAAACTTAGCGCGATCGGTCCTTATCGGATCGACGCTTCGTGCTGCTTTTGGTACTTGGTCTCCACTCTTAGAACTTTGATGTCCCAACAGCTATCAATGCTGGGCGCTATGTACGCTATCTACTGCCAGCTACTGATCCGCATAGCTACTGATCCGCATAGCTATGCCGATCTCTTCATGTCTGGTTCGATAAAATTTCAAGCCGAAATTAGTATAAACGCTTTTTCTGTGATCGAAGTTCATAAGTAATAATTAGACAAAACGTGCCAAATGATAGGATTATAAAACCTACTGAACCGAAGTAGGAACGTCTTCGACTACAGTGTGTATTTGAGGATATACATTAATGAGCCAGGTAGATTCGTTATTAATTTCATTTCTAATACAATCTACCTAATACTTATCATGAAAGTGTAGGGGTTGTCGCATCAAATGAGGTTTTATGACATCATATCAACTGTAGAGTCAGGAGAGAAAGTTTTTTTTTTGTTTTTTTTTTCTGTTCGCTTTTTCTAGGTTAAATTAAATTAAATTTCTAGGTTCGCGTCTACGGGCTTAGGTCGTCTAAATGATGAAATTGAACAGCTTTCATTATGAAATCGTGAACGAAGGTGTGATCGAGTTCAAGCAGTAAACTTTGTGGCTAAAGTAAAAAGATTTTATAATTTTGTAACAAACAGATGATATTTTATGAAAATTTCCATACTGGTCAAATAATAAATAATGTATATACAAATAAATATTATTATCTGACTTAATCACCTGTCACGATTAAGGCATATCTTCAGATACACAGTAGAAGCTATAGAAGCGATAGGTCTCCCAGACCATAGAAAGGAATATCTTAGTTACAGAACCCCTACATATAAATTGGACTCACCACCTCGCGGTCCAATAATGTAAAGGTAACTAATATTCAATTTCCGAAAGAAGGGAATAAAATTGAAAATAAATCCTAATTTTATTTTTTCTTTTGCGCATTTGAATTCAAAATTCTACTTTAAAAAATTTCGTAAAGTGATTTCTAAAATTTACTGAAATATTTTTTTACCATCAGGAGTAGGGTTACCAGACATCAAGATTTTTAGGCACCTGTCAGGATTCCGGCCACTTTTCCGGAACTTCGAAATTTCCAGCATTTTTCGAATCATTTTAGTACCTACTAAACAAATCTAAATTATTTTGCTTTATTTTTATTCGTAGAAATTGCTATTAGTAGGAATCCTTTTCTCTTCTTTCGGTGAGTGGCGAGGTTGCCTCACAGAAAGACATTCATATCATTTTCAGCGCTGTTCATAAATTGTACTCAGGCTTTCTGCCAGGACTTTTCAGTCTTACATCTGATAACCCTAATCAAGAGCTACTTTACAAGCTTTAGTTATTCGTAACCAAGGTTCATAATTTTTAAAGTTATCACACTCAAAAAATTGGAAATAATTTGTAAAATGACTGGTGATAGGAAATAACGTTTAAGAGAGTGTTTTACTGGAGAGGGCACTAAATTAGATAAGTATTTTTAATTTTGGATCTCAAAGATATGAAAAGGCAATGAATAATGGTGAAAGCTCTGAAATAAACGTGTATAAAGTAGTTATTTTAAGCATTGAAGCAATAATTTTGTAGAAATAAATCGCTTTGTGAAGTAAACGATTTTGAGACAAATGTTTCTTTTTTTGTAACTACAAATTTTTCCTTTAAGTATATTGGTAGGTAACCCCCGACGAAAAACGTCATTTTGACGGCGTTGTGTGTGTCTAGTTTTAGACCAGTAAGGATACACTTTTAACTTCCTATAATTTTAAAGTTCCTAATTTTTGTGCACATGGATAGAGTAACTGTCAGTGGGGGCTTTTTGGCGGGAACTCTGCGAGTGAAGTTGCATTTTTCTTTATAATTCTTATAATTTGTGCATTCCAACTTTTGAAGCTTAATAATGGCAGAATATTGTGCAGCAAACGTTAGTGATGGTGTACAAGTGAAGGGAAGTGTAAATTAAAGTGCGTAACGGAGCTTTCGGGTTCCCACAAGAAGACGCCAAAATCTTTTGTAAAGCATTCTACCGCTTTACTGAAGAATGACTTGACCGTGACTAGACTCTATATACGCCAAGTATACGACGAATTACTTGTTTTGATTTAGACTGACTTACAAACTGAAGAAATAAGAGAAATAAGACATGGCTATTAGGGGCTAGATCCTTTTGCCTTCTCCTAGAGGAGAGAATAAAACGAAAAAAAAAAAAGTAACTGTCAGTGATAGAATAAAAATGTTTTTTAATAAATCGATCGAGGTTGCTTTACTACTAAAACATCCAAGCCTTCACATTTATAATACTAGGGTCCTTTTTTGGAAAATTGGAAATTGGCGTTTTGTATGAAGAATTTATTTAAGACTGTTTTCTCCATACAAACATTTTAAATTTTTTTTTGGGAACGGCAAATCCAAATTTAGATAAACTTTGAGTGTATTATCGGATAACATTAAGTTAAGTATAGGCAGCGTTAATTTTTAAAAGTAACCGCTTTATAAAAGTTTCAGTGAATCTAAGAAATAATTATGGGAAGCACATGAAAAGAGCTCTGTTCAAAATTTTTTTATTGTGATTTAGCCCAGAATAAAAAAATATTTCATGTGAAACCTTGAAATAATATTCCATTTTCCAAAACCAATTTGGATATAGCTTTGAAAATAGCAGGAATTTGTACATATGATTAACGAAGAAAAAAAACTCCAGTTTCATAGGTAAAGACCCAATATTACCTACTTAGGAGTTAGATAGTTGCTTTTAATTAATAGTTTTAATGGAATAAACTTTTATTTTTTTATAATAAACAGTTTTCCAATAACTAGGGGCGTTGATATTTTCTACAAAATCGTCCTGTAATTTATTTACATCTAATCAACAAACAAAATAGAAAGCGGCCCCGCTACGTACTTTGTACCTTATCTCACACTCCGTCCTTGAATATATTCGCACATTGCCATCTATGTTTTGAATATTACTCTAAGTTTTCGGCATCAGTGTACACGGTAACTTTAGATGGCATTGAGCATTCCAAGCGCCATCTATGTTTTACATGTTATAACTTTTCCAACTCCGATGGTTATGATAGTGTAACGTGGAGTAGTACACATTAAAAACGATAGATGGCGCAGAAACACATTTAGTTAGTAGGAAATATATTTTAGTTTCTAACAAATCAACAATAAATAAAAGTAGTCTTACTAAGTATTCTATAAACTGGATTTTTATGTTACATCATAAAAAAATTTACATAAGAATTTGAGTTGAAAGTTTAATGTGATACGATTGATGTAATCCAAAAATTAAATGTTCTCTTCATAAGCATCGGTGGTTCAGTGGTAGAATGCTCGCCTGCCACGCGGGCGGCCCGGGTTCGATTCCCGGCCGATGCATAATTCTTTTTTGTTTTTATTTGTTTATTCTCATCATCCGACATTCATCTATGAAATAAATATCATTACTTCAATAATACTTACCTACCTGCTTATCGGACAGCTTATTGAAATGTCGACTTAGGTTAATGGCTAATTGCTTTAATTAAAAACCGTTTTAATTACGAGTAATGGTTCCAATCTCGGCCATTATTACAACCTAGGTGAAAATAAGCGAATGTCGAAATGAAAAATAAATTGTTACTCTCTATCCCGCGATATTATATTATTATATTTTTCTGTGTTTTAAATTTAGATGTAAGTCACGGAAGTAAGTATATTTAGTAAGGGTAAGATTTTTTTTTTCAATCGGGTAAATGTACTGAAAAGCTAAAAAATGTGTCATTCTTCTATCTGGATATTGTATTGAAAGCTACGTGTCTTCGAAAAATCAATTTCTACACTATCTTGCAAATACCGGCTTTCGAAAGCAAAAAGATATTTTCAAATCCCGTTTTGGCACTGTAATATAATGCCACATACATACATTTTTTGTTTTTAAGTCAAAAACAAAAAATTAAATCTCTTACATAAAACTGTTCAAATATTGATTCATCATCAGCCCGTAAACATCCCACTCTGCAGGGATTTAGGCCTTGTCTCGTATATGAGGGAGTGTGGACCGTAGTCCACCATACTGGCCCAATGCGGGTTGGGGACTGCACAAGCCTTTGAATTTTTATTCCTCAGGCCTGCAGCTTTCCTTCACCGTTAGGAGCAGTCGGATAAATGCACACAAGTAAATAAATTAAATTTAAAAACTCATTGGTACATGGCCTGCCTGGGAATGGAATCCGGACCTCCCAAATTGGGAGAGAGACGCTCCTCAAATATTGATTAGGTTATGATAAATTTCACAGTTCCCCACGATTATTGCTGGGACCCTCTGAACAGGACAGACTGTGGTGGAACCCCCACAGCCGTCTTCACCTACTGGAAGCCAGGGTCTCGATGCGAAATTCAGATTTGGAAGGGATGTCCGACAACAAACAAGTTTGACGACGAGTACATTTGCTCACACTATTGCATAGGAAACTGGATAACTCTGTATGACTCCGCGGAGAACTTGATAACTGAGCCTATGGATGAACCAACAGGCAAGTTGTTAACATGCTTTTCTGAACCATCAGCAGCTTCATAAGCGGATAGGTTTTGACCCTCAAGAATTTTTTTTTGCCATTGACGTGATCGCAATCTCAAGACCGATTTATTAATACGGGCCTAAGTTCGCGTCTTTGAGTATCAAACTAATTACGTAAGATGGCGTTAGATAGCCATTATTATGTTAGTTTAAGCTATGCTTACTAGATGATGGATATTGAAGGGGAGGGAGCACCTCCGTGACGACAGGGGGAGTGGCTTGCGAATAGGTATATTTTGCTTATGTAGCCACTTAAGAATAAGCGGATGGGTGGATTTGTGTCATGTCCGCCTGGTGCTAAGCCTGTCGCCAAACAGCAATGTCAATAGCATTGCTGTATTCCGGTTGGCAGAGATAAGATAACCAGTGCCCAAATACGATGGAGTTTCCGAATCAGTACTCTTCCACCTTCGGCTTCATCTTCACATAACATCAGGTGTGATTGAGATCAAGTGTTAACCCGTTGCGAAAAAAAATGTCTGCCTAGCTAGCTATGCCTGCGGCCAAACAGCAATGTTAATAGCATTGTTGTGTTCCGGTTGTTAGATAAGATAGCCAATCCCACAAATAAGCTGGAATTTCCGGGTCAGTAAGCTTCGGCCTCATCTTCATTCAGGTGTTATTTAGGTCAAGTGCTATCCCGTTGTGCAAAACAATAAATTCAGAGTTAGCTACCGACATCAATCATACAATTCTATCAATTGATTTAATTCTGTCAGCTATGATGCGAGGGAAATGGGTTACTCCTATTCCTATTGGCCCTACCAAGGTTGCTATTTACTTGACCTGCCAATCACGAGTGCAATAAGCTGACAAGACCAGCCAATATATTCGAAGCTTTTCCGAAACAGAAACGTCTGTTCTATCTTGATGAGTTGATAGATGCCTCTCGCCTGTTATTAGGAGTCTCTATTCAATAGACACAGTCAATTTGACTGTGTTGTCAGACAGGGAGATGAATATCGATAAATTAGGCATACCGATATCTGATAGCCGTACGGTGACGTCACGGCGTCAAATGTCAAATAACCGATACACTTCTCGGAGAAATTTGACGACCGATTGGTGTAGTGGATAGTGACCCTATCAGCGAAACCAACGGTTGCGGGTTGAACATTAATTCCTGAGTCATGGATGTTTATATAAATATTTATGTATGTTTATCCGTTATCTAGTATCCATAGCACAAGCTTTGCTTAGTTTGGGACTAGATGATTGGTGTAAGTGTCCGAAATATTTATTTATTATTTATTTATTTATTATTATTAATGAAATTTCCATCCACATCACCTGGATGAGTGGAAGTCTACCACTGTACGTTTCTCAAGAAACTTCTTACCACGTACGACCACCCTGTGGAACGGACTTCCGGCAGCGCTATTCCCGAACGAGTACGACATTGGAACCTTCAAGAAACGAGCCTACACCATCCTCAAAGGCCGGCAACGCATCTGTGACCCTTTTGGTGTTGCAGGTGTCCATGGGCGGCGGTGTTTACTTTCCATCAGGTGACCCGCATGCTCGTTTGCCGCTCTCTCATATAAAAAAAAAATGTAAACAATATACGTACTACTTTAGAACTAAGTATATATGTAATATTTCAAAACCATAATCGAATAAAGCGTTGTGTAATTTACCGGTCGCGTATGTAGCCAATTCCATAAAATTACCTACATCACTAAATTAAATAAATAAAACTTGGAGAAAATATGAGTTCCCCGCAAATATGGAATCCCGCCAGTCGCATATCATCTCTATATAAAAATAAATATCTCAATAAAAATTTGTTAAAAATATCCAATTTTATATACATATATTGATAACAGTTCCTGGGGTTCTATTACATAATCTCACCGCTATCGTCATCGGTTACGTTCTGACATGTGATTGGTCGGCTCACCGCTCGCTCGGCAATTTGACGGTTTCTTATTGGTCAACGTAATCGATGACGATACCGATGGAGTTACATAATCTAAGGGCTGATCCCGGTGGCTACCGATTTGATTTAACGACTGCTTGAGCTACTGTTGTAACGTGTAATCCGAACAAAAACACAATCATCATTTTAAACGAACTATCAATTCGTTCCAGACCCTTGTGCCGAAGACATCAACTTAGAGGATTGCAACCAGACGGCAACTGAAGTGTTCACCTACAACGCAACCTCAAACACTTGCCTAAAGGTAACTTGGAAAGGCTGCGAAACGAAGAACAAGTTCGACGCCGAGACCACTTGTTTGAAACACTGCCAGACAAAACCGCTCAATTTCCCAGAGAAAATTAACAAATTAAATCACCTTGAAATTGAAGAGATAAATGAAATCATTGATCATATCGACGATACTACTGACGAACCGACTGAAGCTCCTCAGGAACAGGAAGAGACCACTGAACACCATGAGGTGCCACCTCCAGAGGATGAGGCAGAGGAAGAGGCACCAGAGCCGACCACGGAGCCAGCTACCACGACAACTAGTGAAGAAGAGGAAGCTGGTCAAGGTGAAGAGGTCATCACAACTTAGGATATTATGCAGACAATAATAGATAGCTTTATTTTTTATCAATTTTTGTTTTTTGTTTATAATTAAGGTCACTTTTACATTGGTACGAGAGTCACACAAATTATGTATAAGTTTACTTAAATATAGCAACTGCCAATTATCTATCACATTTATAAATAACTCTTTACTTAAGTCTATGTTAATTTATTTGGGGCCGGCATAAACCGTTTTCTTCTTTCATTCTTCAGCCGTCATCTCAGTACTCCCTCCTTTCTATCCAATACCTTCAACTTTGCTTTGGCCTACCTTTAATCTTACATACACGGAATCACATTCATATTTATCACTCATCTTGTGACATGGCCTTCTTCCTTCCACATAACATGCACAGTCCTGTTTCATTGTAAAGTTTCAATCATTGGTGCTACTTCCAGACTTTCTCTGAAGGAGATACTTATACCATAATGTATCTATTCTTATTGCATCCATTTTCATCTCCGCTGCATGACTCTCGTCCATCCCTTTAGTGCCCCGGCATTCAGATCACAATGCGATAGGTTCTCAGATTCAGATTGTATAATGTCCATTTTTCGAATCAGACGTAGCATCTCTAAAACCTGTCGTCAGTTCATCAATTTTGCTTTTATCCCGGTCTATCTCACTGTTGAAAACTGTACAACATCTAAATTTATATAATAGAACTGTTAATTCAGTAAAAATGTTATTCACTTGTGGAAGAGCGAAATTCTCCTATTCATTGTATGGAAGTTTTAACGTAAATGACTACCACCTTGTATCATCTCATCACGTCACTCACAGATCGAAGGTTCTCTCTTCTTGGGGTACCCCTAATGACAGGCTACTGCTAATTGATTGACAGGTCCCCTGCACTAACACTTCAGATTCGCATTTTGTGCGAAATTGGAATTTTTAGGAATCCATTTGTGGCACAGATACAATGATTGCGTTGGAGTCTTTCAAGTAGTTGTTGATGGCGTCGCTGGGGTTCTTTAACAAAATCCTGCGCGCGATACAAAGCGTTTTAGTTACAGCTTTTTTGAAATATGAAAAGGGGATATAGACAGTTTGTGCTAATAATTAAAAACTAATAAATTTAAGGTATAGAACAGTCATAATAAAAGGAGATTTCAGCCACGCCTCAAGACTCTATCCGTTGCAACAGCCAAAGGAAGGTTATTGTTGTCGAGGAGTGTGACGCTGCTAAGTAATGGATACGCATGCAGTCAAGAACCAGACTGTCATTTTCTTTATAAAGAAAGAAATTCTAAAGAATTTGCAGAGATAATTTTATTTTTCAAAATAACTCGTTAGTCACTGGAACATCGGCTTTAAAGATTGACTGGATACGCGTTTGACCACAATGTCACCTGATGGAAGATGACGATGTCGTCGGAGATGAAGCAAGCGATCCCACGCCGGATCCCTTCCGCTGTTAGGGTGACTGTTACCTTGGCTATTCGGATGATTAAGTAGTAATTTTTATGAAAAGAAATAATGGTGTTCTCAACGAACATAAAAGTTTCAAAAACAATAATCGATATTTCATTAAATGTATGTTATTGACATAGAAACACTGTAATTATGTTATCATACTAGGGAACACTGATTACGTACCAACCAGGAGGCCGATCGCGCTAAGTTTGAACGATAATACCAAAGTTTAAATGATTTGAACGGAAATTAACCTATTTTTTTAAATACTCGTGGTTAGCTCTACACATTTTGGGTTTGGTTTTACTTTGGTAGCGTCGACGATATAATTGTTCACATAAAATAGCGCGATACCATAAACTAAAGCTAAAGCTAAACCAAAACCAAAAACGTAAAACCGTTGTAAAATAGCGCGATTGGTCCCCTGTGTTTCCAAAATAACGTTAGCATCAGAGTGGCTTGTTCTCTGTCCAAGAATCAGAATCTATTTAGCTGGCCTGGCTAGCTACCACCATCTTATCTAAATCTGCCGCCAAGCAGCAATGTTAATAGCATTGTTGTGTTCCGGTTGTCAGACATAAGATAGCCAGTCCCCCAAATGTGTTGGGGTTTCCGGGTCAGTACGCTTCCATCTTCGACCTCATCTTCACTTAACATCAGGTGTGACTGAGGTCAAGTATCAATTCGTTGTGCATAAAAAAAAAATATTTCTCAGGCATGCAGATTTTCACACGATGTTTAACTTCACCGTTTAAAAGCAGTCGGATAAATGCACTTAAGTAATTAAATTAATTTAAATTTAAAAACTCATTGGTATGTACCGGGTTCCAAACGCGGACCTCCTAAGTTGGGAGACCGCGTCTTAACCGCTGAGCCACCGACGCTCTAATAGGAACTTGCCTGATAGAAATTTTAATTATATGCAACAACACAATGGAGAACAAGAAAGAAAAAGTCCGCTGTCTGTGCTCCCATCTCAATAATGTAATTTAATGTAATAAGAATAAGAATAAGAATAAGAAAACTTTATTTGATCCATTTAGCGACACTTAAAAAATACATTTAATTGTTACCTATGTACTATTATAACACAATTTAAAAATGTGGAACTTAATATACCTAAGTAGGTATGCATTGGATAGTTTTCGGTGTCGCAAAGTGGCATCAAATCAGGTCCCCAACTCAGCATTTGTTGTAGTCGAGAGAAGAAGAACGACTACAACGCTGGTTTTCAGTGGAGCCTATGGTGAGATCACGGACGCTCATGGGACACACACAAATAATGAGTACCTAAGTACCTGCATATTTCATACACATAATATATATGTATATACCATAAATACGAATAATAGGTGTACTTTAGACATACTATAATTATTAATAAAATCGTAAGCACACGTGGCACAATTGCACCGACGATGAGCGCGCTCATAGTGAACAGATTAGCTCGTGGTCGTGACGTGATCGGCGGGGCGTGAACCGGACCGCAAGCGGAACCGTCAGATTAAAAAACTGGTTTATTTATTTCTGTGGGTGTGGGTAGTGAGTGAAGTGAATGGAAATGATTTTTTCTTTTATTTTTACCACAATAAAGGATATATTTCTTGCACGTTGCAATATCCGTAAGCGTTCACACTTCATGCCATGGCACCTGCAATTGCAAACTTCCAGCTTAAAAGGGTCAATTACATACAAGTCAAAGTATAACCTCAATCAAGACAGGCAACTAGGAGTTGAAAACATCGCGAACAAGGTATTTCTCTTGACCACTTTTTTGTATATCGAGTAGATATAACCTGAGTTTGGATTTAAAATTATTTACCGTTTTCAGTTCCCTAAACGGAGGAGGCAAGTTATTCCAGCATTTAGTGGCATTGTATCTGAAGCAACCACGAAATGCAACGCTCTTGAAACGCATCAGTACAAGCTTATATTTGGCGGCTCTAGTCAGGTAATCTGTGCCATCTTTTAACCACTTGAGCTTGTTGTATAGATACGCTGGTTGGTGTGACTTGACAACATTGAACAGCAGGGAGGCTAAGTGTAGTTCTCTGCGAGGAGACATTTTGAGGATGTCAGCGTTATTCAAAAAAGGAGTGATATGGGAGCGAGGAGGAATGTGGAAGCAAAAGCGTGCACATGCATTTTGCACTCGTTGGACTAGCCTGGCAGTTCGAGCAAGTAGTCTGGGTCCATATACAACATCGGCATAATTAAGCTTTGATATAATTAGAGTCTCGCATAATTTTAATCGTAAATCGACTTTTAAATAATCGCGTACTCTGTATAGTACTTTCAATCTGTAAAAGCAGTTGCGCACGGTTTCGAGTATATGATTTTCAAATCTCAATTCTCCATCCATCAGTATTCCCAAATTCCGTGCCTCCGGCACCCGTAACACCTGTTGCTTATGTATACTGATAGGTAGATTACAACTGGCCATCCTATGTATCTGGTACTTAGAGCCCAAGATAATATATTTAGATTTAGCAGGATTTAGGCATAGTGAGCTCTCGTTTGCCCAGTTAGCTATGCGCTCCAAGTCTTCATTCATCCTCTCTATTGCCTCCCTGGCTCTATCAGGTTTACATGAAATATACACCTGTATATCGTCTGCGTAAATGTGATACTTACAATATTGAATGCTATTTACAATATCGGAACTATAGAGCGCAAACAGAACCGGAGCAAGTATCGAACCCTGGGGAACTCCTCTTGACACCTTCCTAGGCCTAGATCTCCGGCTCGAACCATCATAAACCTTTGTTACAACGACTTGTGACCGGTATTTGAGAAAACTGCTAAACCATTTTATGGTACTCATGTCAAACCCATAGTAAGCTAACTTGGAAAGCAGCAAAGAAGTGTTTATTGTATCGAATGCCCGTGAAAAATCCAGTAATACCAGTATCGTACATTCTCCTGTGTCCTGAGCGGTCACAATGTCGTCCACAACATCTAACAGAGCCGTGGATGTGCTGTGGTGCTTTCTAAAACCTGACTGTTTTAGTGGGAGTAGGTTGTGTTCCTCAATAAATTTTACTACTTGGGCGCATACCACTTTCTCTAACACTTTCGACATGCAGGGCAAAATACTGATCGGCCGGAGATCCTTAGCATCAGTTGGGTTTCCTACTTTTTGTATAGGTTTTACTAATGCTGTCTTCCATGCCACAGGGAAGTTACTTGTTGCAATGGATGCATTTACAATTGAGGTTATACTCTCCAATGTCTGGGGCAGCGTTAGTAGTATCATATCCAAAGATATTTCATCTATTCCTATCGCATTTGACTTCAATGCTTTAATGATTTTAAAAATTTCCATTTCAGTTACTGGTTGAAGATAGAAAGAGCAGTCTTGAGCAAAACGATGAAACTCATAATACGTGAGAAGTGATAAAGCTACTGTATCATTCCCCGGCAACTTAAGGAAGTGATTATTTAGGAGTTCTGGGTCATTTAGATGCGGGGGTATATCTACATCCGTGTCCTTAGGTAAGAGGTTCTGCCTTAGGTTTTTCCAAAGTGTTTTGGAATTATGGACGTTATTATTTATATTTTTATTGAAAAATGCACATTTCTCACTATGTAAGGCGGAGTTTATCAATGCCTTAAGTTCTTTATAGTATGTTTTGTGAGTGTCTATCTTAGTTTTATGATACCTAGTGTACGCCCTACCTCTGAGCTTCATCATCTCCTTGATATTATATGTGATCCATGGATATCTTTGTTCTTTCAGATACACTGTTTTTTGTGGTGCCAGAGTGTCGAAGAGGTATAGAATACATGAGTTGAAAATCCTCACCTTGGTGTCTAAATCGGACGAGGGTAGTAGTGATATGGATTTCCAATCAACTGTAGCAAGTTCTCGTTCTAAGTCATCTGGCTTTACATCTCTTAACGGTCTGTATGATATCCACTTTACAGGACATTTTTCTTTTTTAATATTAAATTGGCAAGTTATAAAAGAATGTTGATTTAGGTCAGGGATGTAGTCTACGCAGATATTTGGGTTATTAATGTTAGTGCAAACCAAGTCTATCAATGTCTGGCTCTTAGGCGTAAAATGAGTAGGTTCATTTATAACTTGAATTAAATTGCAATAGCTCAAAAAATCATTTAGTCTTTTAGTGTTTGGGTGACTTGTATCAAGTAGATCAATATTAAAGTCGCCCATAAGCACGACGTTGTCATACTTTGCTAGGGCACACAGGCTGTCTGTGAGTGCATCTATAAAAACGTCCACACCAACCCAGTTTGGCCTGTATGCTGTGCCCATTAGAATTCTACGACTATTCAGTTTGTAGTAGTAGTAGTAGTAGTAATGTAGTTGTTTTTCAAGAACTGTTTATGGATAGATAGATAGATAAAAACATTTATTCACTGCACAGTACATACAACCAAAATAGAAGAACAACAACAATAAACCCTATGTAATCAACAAATAGAATAAATAAATAAATGAAAGCTTAATATACTGAATGCACACCATACAAGATTTTCCCGATGGGCGATGGGCTGTACCCACTGTGCACTGAAAGGGCTCTGACTCAGCATATGCTGCAGCACAGATAGTGGTCCACACCACAGCGCTGGTTATTATGCCAGTACCACTTACTAAAAAACGCACGCAATATTTCTGTAGCGAAATCAATTTTGAATGGTATGATTTTTTTGATCGAATTCAGCTTGAATTCGTAATCAGAAGTGCGGTCAACAGTAAACAGGAATTAGCACGACTTACATTTCACCTGGTATAGTAATTTATAGAAATAAATACAAATCGTAAAAGGCGACTAAGGGAGTTTCCACCAAAAAAATCTATAAATTTGCACGTTTCAACGGCGATGGGCTCACCCCCTGTGACGTGTGCATTTCTGTATATTTCTTAGGTGAACAGTGGATGTTGTTTCAATCATTAAACATCCAAATACTACTGTTTGGGATATCTCTGACCACCCCATTTGGGATAAAAAAAATGTATACTGATGTTCGTATGAAGTTCAGATTAGTATTACGTTCCCAAAAAAAAATGTGAAATTGCCTTATGAAATCGCGTCGTGAATCAGTGATACTGGCAATAAAAATATAAGATTTTTATAGCAGCCGTAAAAATTCAGTGGCCCCAACACTCGACGTTAGATAAAAGATCTCGATAAACGATACCATCTTTATCGATTGCAATCGATATTGAGCGTAAATTGACAGAATAATGGACACAATACGTATTTTATTGTCTGTGGTATCTATTAATATGAGAAGAATGGAGGAAAATGTAACCATAATGAAATAATGAGTTTAAACGTGTGACTCCTCGATGGAAACCACCGGTGGTGACGAATACGAATATTTATACCAGAGTAATGGATGTTTAAATAAATATTTATGTTTTTTTTTTTTTTATTTATTCATTATATATGAAAAAGGTTTAACACAATACAAAAGTGCGCCACAGAAACCTATTCAAGGTTTATACGCAACGCACTGAGCCTCATCGCTTACCACTTACTGTCTATTACAAGTTACAGTGCACCACCCATGTAGTATGTTTATCCGTTATCTAGTATCCATAGTACGAGCTTTGCTTATAAAACCTATAATATCAAATTAAAGTTACCACTGTGAACGTCATTGTATAGTAGAATTTGCTAAGATCTCGTTAAACAATTCTCTAAAAAAATTAATCAATGGCTACTTTATATTTTCTAATAATATTTTATTGTCGTGATACTCGCCTTCGGTGTTTCTAAGTATATTCACCGACGCAATGAAATTCACAGTTCTAATTTTAACCATATAGTAAGTTTTATCACTAAATACCTATACTATACATGCGATGCTTGCGAGAATACAATGAAGAATTTTCGGATTTGGACATTTTTCATCCGAGTCGTAATCAGTTCAAATCAGCAGTATTGAAAGCACTGACAAAGATTAGGTAATTGTGTACACATGCACTCAACTCATACACACACACACACACACACGCACGCACGCACGCACGCACGCACACACACACACACACACACACACACACACACACACACACACACACACACACACACACACACACACACACACACACACACACACACACACACTCGCACATACTACTCTATACATTTAAACACGGGCGGAACGGGACGGCAATAGAAAAAACAGCGTTATGGCATCTTCTTCATCTAATACTACGGCAACCATTGCTAGTTCTTCAAAAGTAAAATCGAACATTTTGTGCTGAAATATGGTTGCAGCACTAGCACGACTATCGTTGAACACCGTCCTGTACGTATGTTTTAAAACCACTTTCACGTTAGGAACTGTACTTGTCCCGTCTCCGTTCCGTCTGAGAAATTACCCGTCACGTATGCTAAGACCTTTAATCAGATTCGTCCATACTGCTGACGTCACTGCTATCATCACTTACATTAATTATAAGTTGGTTTTCTAAAATATTATCAATTTTCACATCTCTTTCATAATCTTCCCTTATTAATTTAACAGTTTTATTCACAACCTTTTCACAGTCTCCTTTAGTCACATGTTCACAAGCTTCGTCTTAGCATTTTTTTTATGGTAAATGGGGGTTCTGTATTGTGTGTTTGTTTGCGTGGGCTTGAACCAAGCCCACGCAAACAAACTGAATTGCATTTTATTCACAATGGTAAGGCGGTGAAATGTTTCCAAACATTTCTCCCGCGCAGCGGTAACTCAACAATTTAAAATGTGGAGCCCCCTAACATCCCGTGTGGTCACAAAAATCAGTTACTGGTCCCCTCGATGAGGGAACTTTCAGATGTTAAGCTGAAAAGAACAGATACTGCACTTTGATCTTAGCCAAAGGGCCGAGAAGCGATACAAAAATAAATGCACTGGGGAAGGTCATTAAACGTTAGAAAATCTTAACACCGCGATGTAGAAATTAGTGACTGTCAACACAGCGACATCTGGCGAAAGAACTGCGAACACAATGTAAGAGCGACATACGGGCGGCGGCCGCGATAAGCCAGCGCTAGTGCACAAAAAAATATTTTTAAGGCACAGGCATCGGGCCTAAGTGGGTCATACTCATACCCATACCACTTAAACCACCCACCTGAACAAATCTAAAATGACCCTAAAGTAGGTAACTAATGAAATTTATATTTACGACTATTTAAATAACGGCTTGGATGGTGGGCTTTGCGATATTTTATGAGGAGTCGTTGGGCGTGGAAAGAACTTATCTGGTCAGCGAACTGCTGGCTGATAAAATCGTGTAGTTAATTAAATAATAATAAATTAATTAATATTTCTAACACTTACACTAATCATATAGTCCCAAACAGCAAAGCTTGTGCTATGGATACTAGATAACGGATAAACCGCCTCCATGGCTCAATGTAAACAAAATTGGGTTTACGATTCGGAGGTCGCGGGTACGATCCCCAGCGGGGTACATGTTTAAGTACTCGGTTTGGGTGGTGGTAGCTATCACCATCTTATCTAAATCTGCTGCCAAGCAGCAATGTTAATAACATTGTTGTGTTCCGGTTGTCAGAGATAAGACAGCCAGTCCCCCAAATGTGTTGGGGTTTCCGGGACGCTTCCACTTTCGACCTAATCTTCACTTAACATCAGGTGGGATTGAGGTCAAGTACCAACCCGTTGTGCATAAAAAAAATATACGTAAATATGTATATATAACCAATTTGTGGGGTGGATGGTGATGTGTGCCTAATTATGCCATTACATCTGACTCGATAAAGTTAATATTATGATGATATCGCTTCCGGAGCTAAGCTCAGACGGAAAAGGAAAAACGTGTTGTACCGGCGGCAGACGTGGAATTACTGTGAAGAGGAGAATGCTTCCCCAAAAACACTAAACTCTATCTGATAAATCTGGGATTGGCCAGCTTAAACATCCATGACTCAAGATTATAATGTTCGTATCAATCACACAAACATTTACCCTTGGGGAATTCGCTGACAGGGACACTATTCACTACACTAATCGGTCGACAAAATAATGCTTACTCATGGCGCAGTCTCATTTGGTATTCTGCATGTGAAAGCAGTCGTTATACTGCCTATTATTAACTCGCCATTCCTACCGGATACTAATAAATTGAACATTTAAAAACCTCCAGGAAAGAATTGGTTATTATTACATAATCTTATTCCACCGTCGCCTTTCCATCTTCGGACTACTAGGCGTTCCAGTTCTATTTTTCATTCATAATCCGAACAGCCAAGGCATGGAACTCCCTTCCGGGGTCAGTCTTTCCTGAATGCTACAACCTTGGGATCTTCACGAGCTGAGTGAATACGCATTTACTGGGATCGCGTGCTTCATCTTCGACTACAACGTCACTTTGCATCAGGTGAGATTGTATTAAAACGCGCACCCAGTTAATCGTAACAAAAATAGACCTAACGAATTATCCTCGAAACGACTTAACCGATTTTCATCAAACATTGCTAAGAGCCTATGGGCTCCGAACCTAAATTTAATTATGTTATGATGTGGACTAGACTACAACGCGACCGTCAAATGACACAACGCTTTATTCTACGATGGTTGGTTCCGGTATCATTTAAACCCTCGGCACAATAGCCTTAGTTCCTCAGTGATTTACTAAATTTTCTATTAATATTTAACTCTGTCGTACATATTACCATTTCGAGGTCACATTCCCTTGTTATATGAAGCGTGACATCCAAGTTCAAGGTCGCCAGTCCCTTGCTCACCCCTCCGTAGGGTTTCACTAATATCCATACTAATGGGGGAGATTGTGCCGGGCTTTGTGGGGACTGCCTTTGTTTATTTATGTATCTAAATAAATAGGGTAAGATAGGGTAAGGAAAGTAGGTATGTATTCCTGCTTACTGTAGGAGTAAATAGTGCTACTCGTTGTTTTACAGCAGGTTCTAATTAAATTAGAATAAAAATTATCTTCATTCAGACATATTGCGTATTTAGTAAAATTTTATGTGACAAGACGTATATAAAAAAAAACTTTGAACTACGAACATACCTAAATTCAAAAGAATATCAGCCAGTAAAACATTTGGTTAGATTACAAAAAGAGGTTTTACAACACTTACTAATTTTAAAACATGTAAATATTAGGTAGATACGCAAAATGATGGTGCTTTTTTATTACTAGAAATACAAGACTGGCAAAAGTATACAAAAATATATTACATTAAAAAAATTAAATTTTAAAATACAAAAAAAAAGCAGCATGCATCGGCCGGGAATCGAACCCGGGCCGCCCGCGTGGCAGGCGAGCATTCTACCACTGAACCACCGATGCTTATGACTAACGGACGAAATAGGCGTTCCTTTCATAAAGCTCCACAGTGATCTAGTTATATATTCTTGTTGAGAGCACAGTTGGAAGGCCTTTCTCTGTCTTGCGTATTACTATTATTCAAGTATTCAAGTATTTATTGTATAAGCATAGCTAATTATTCTGGGTTATTTGGATAAAATCAAAAAGATTTACGAGTATTCTTAATTGAATGCTATCAATTCTGCAGACGCTTCTCTAAATTAAAACTAAATTCCTAACCTAGATGCTATCCCTTGCTAATTAATCGAGGAAGAAATTATTTCTTTGAAAAGTGTAGCTAGAATCGACACCGATGTCGGTGGGGACAATTGAACACAAAATGTCCGCTCCATTTGAACAGATGCTAAAGAAATTTGAAGTATTCAGTTCTATTCTAACACAATACGAAAACCAGGTGGAGGGAGACGTTGCGTATTATTGATGCAGGTGCAATATGGAATTAGAACACAGTATGCAGTGACTAGCAGTATTACAAGTTAATACAGCGCTAACCCGTTATGCATAAAAATATATATGCAGCAACTCATGCTGAGCTGGAGACCATCCCGGGGAACTAACAAAAATATGGACAAAATAAAATAAATAATAAAAAAAAAACATAAAATCAGACTGCACAAAAGTCAACTTATAAGCAATATACTCAAAAGACCGAAACAAGACAGAAAACAAAATATGGACAATATAAAATAAATAATAAAAAAAAAAAATTTGACTGCACAAAAGTCAACTTATAAGCAATATACTCAAAAGACCGAAACAAGACAGAAAACAAAATATGGACAATATAAAATAAATAATAAAAAAAAAAAAATTGACTGCACAAAAGTCTATTTATAAGCAATATACTCAAAAGACCGAAACAAGATAGAAAACAAAATTAAAAAGAAAGTAAAAACGAAGTAAACTCTACTGCAGTTCAACGGACTATGTTATGAGCTGAAAGCCTAAGTTAAATACCACAAAGTTTGATAGCAGGCGGGACCTATTAATTTTCTCTCGGTTTATATTAAATATACAAATGGAAGACATATTTTTAGTACTGTTTCTTTCTGTCTATACTATATAGTTTTGTAAATCTCCTTTTAATTTCCTTAATTTTGATATACTCGATAGGTTTGGTTAAAGAAAATTATTAAAGACTTACAATTTAGCTCCAAAAATCCATCATTTCGACTTTTTTATTAAATAACACTAAAACACAATTTAAAACACTTATTTATGGACATTAAGGCCCGTAATAATAAACCATTCTCAAGATTGAGAACAGTCTTGTGACCGGTCTCAAGTAACCGTGTTGATTAATAAACCTAACTTGAGACCTGTAAAGCACGTGCATACTCAAGCAGTACTCACTTGAGAGGTGCGCGTATTTATTAACGGAACTCAAGACTATCATTCATTCGGCTCTGAGGCGAATACTTGAGAAGTAATCTCAGCTGAGTAGACCTCAAGATTGGTTTATTAATTAGCACCGAGTTTGAGATAGCGTCAACTGCTTAAAACGCATCTCGGTTGATACAGCCTCAAGACTGTATTCAGATTGGTTTATTAATACGGGCCTTAGTTTTTGAGACGATTCTAAAGTCAAATTGCATCCAGCCTTTTCGAAGATACGAGGTACTAAATACATAGGTACAAGATACGCGTGAAATATACAACCCCTCCTGGCAGTCGGGGAAATAATCTGAATTAAAGAATTTATATTTTTATTATTTTGGCTTCACTTTTGCGACGCCGCGCCGGCAGCTTGTTGGTTGTGCCGTTTGTAAAATAATACAAATAAGTAATGTCTATTCTATTCATTCGGCGAGTAGAGATACTGCTTCATGGCTTAACTGTAACAAATTATTTGGACCAAATCAATAGAAGAGTTCATTCACACTAATCAACAAAATAGGAATTTAGGTAATGCAATCGACACAACGACAAGTCTATTCATACACTTTTACATTAGTGTATTGCTTTAAGCTTGGATAGACTTGCTTTAAGTAGACAGTTGATGTTTAGATCGACATGATACTGATTGTTCTTATTAATCATCACTAAGATTTTAAAGGACGTTACTGTTCCGATTGCAACGTTGTTAATTGATACATCAAGGTTGTAAGTTTGTATATTTCTAGTTGGATCTTGTTGAAGTTTCGTAGCATTGGCCGCGAATATTATATATTCATTCATTTGAATTGCATTGACAATCAAAATATGCGAAAAGATACAGTAGTATGTTTTAAGTCTAGGTTATAAACGGACGATTTGGAAGTAGAAATACATGTTAATTGTATACTAAATCTAAGTGCATGTAAGTAACCTAAGGAAGAACTATAATGTGGAATCGTTAACAGTAAAAGAATATATGAAATAATAAAGTAGGTATTAGAAAGATATTCACTAGACATTTAGCTTAGCTAGACATAATTCAGAACCGACTTATATAATTGCTATCTTATATTGGAAAGGTAATTCTGATTAATTAAAGCCTAAAAAAAACAAGCGCTTAGTCTAGATTTGTTTAGAAAACCCTATTTTTAATTTGTATCTTAATAACAATAAGAATACTAACTGATATTTAATTAGGTAGACTTTTGTTAAACACAGTTAACATATTGATGGATAAAACACTAAGCATGTCATAGCTAGGTATGCATGTGTTTTAGCTGAAAATGTCGTCAAGCTGTATTGCTTACGAAATAAAAATGAGAACGAATATTTTGTAACGATAATTTCCCTAAATGTTTTGAATTCAAAGAAATACCCATCAATTAAGCATTTTTTTAAAGAACACAAAATTCAACTTTAGCTTATTTAGTTACTTAGTACTTGCGTTTCTTACAAATGCTTAATTTATAGCAATTGTTACTATACATTTACAACACTTTACTAAATGTTTCAAGAAAAACGCGGTTACTCGTTTCGCGGACTGGAAACGTCCCTATACGGTTGGAGACCGTCACATGGTTGAGGTGTAACAGTTACAGTATCTATAAATTAATTAGGTTTTTGGTAATGCTGTCCTTTAGGAAAACCTGAGAATATACGAACATGACTGCGTACCTGAGGTATGAATGTTTTCATTTATAATAAGTATTTATTAACAAAAAAAGGTATAAATGTATTTATGTAGTGTATCAACCATCTGGTATCCACAACACAATTCTCTGATTCCGTAATTCCTAGATTTACTAAGGACAGAGTCACCTGTTACAGGTAAGCCTATCTCACGAATTTGATAATTCTAATGCAGAAGGTCACCGGGAGATAGCGCCACAATGCAAAACAAGATGGCGTCAACGCAGCAGCTGATCGACCGCACCTGACGCCGCGACCAGTCTGTCACACAATCGCTCAACTGCAAACGCACGCGATAAACTCCTAGCTAGATGAGTCAGACTCGCTCAGTCGCGCGCTGACCGCCCGAACCGGCAAACGCGTTGCGTAGCCTCCCTCTCCTATTGTTTGTTTATAAAAAACAATGACAACAAAACGAATGATGATAACTGTTAATTGAATGACAAAAATTCTAATTTCGAAAATTGTGAACGATGTTATGTGACGTAACAGCTGTAGCATTAGTGGACCACAGTATACCATCTAGTTATGGAATACTATCGATTGTGGATGTTCTCGAAATGTAGAACGTTTCTTACAGTCACTGTGTCTAGGTCAGTCATATTTTAGGACTGGCCTGATGTAGCTACGTTTATGTTATCTATCTTACGGTGTGCAATTATACAAATGTGATTTGTTGTCAATGAACGTACAGAAGTCAATAATAATAAAATAGGTACTCTTGTTTACATCGAATAGTCTCTTGTGTAGTGCAGTGATGGTGTAGTGGTACTTGAACTGCATAAGTGGTAGATAATAGAATTAAAACGAGGATGCTTTGATCTTTACTGCGAGTGAATAGTGGATATACTTTTTAATAAAAATGTTTGGAGTTTTTATGAAGCGGTGGAAGCCAAAAAGGTACATATTATTATCTTATCTAGGAAGATAACATTGTTTTGTGACACTGTAATAGGTTTTGATCGAAAGACAAAAGAAAATATATCCAAATATTTTGATTAGGTAAGAGGAAATGTTACTTTACTGGCTTATGCACGGAACAGTAAACTTTAGGCAAGTTTTATAATGCCTACTGTCTTCTTTACAAACAATTAACAAAACAAATTCAAATTTATGTGCACAGATAACAAACGTTTTTGAGGTGACATAATATGAGAGAATGGTGTTGAAAATATAATAGCTGATCTAGTTAGCTTGTTTGGACGTAATCTTTGTTACAAAATTTATGTAATTTGTATACTTCCTATAAACAACCATAAAGACGGGATCAAGGCGAGATAACAACGTAGCACATCGATTTGATCCTAATTTTGAGCTCATTGATTTCATTTCATGATTAAGCACTTTTTAAGTCTTTCAAATTGCTTGCAATTCTTGCACGCCATCCTGTTCTGCTTGCAACGTCACATTATGCAATATGATCCGGACCCAATTTGTTTTTACTTTGGTTTATTATGACTTGCATTAGCTTTTTTGTGGGGGGTCGAACCTGATACATTCAGGGCATTAGCTGAGTCAGTAAATGAATTAACATTACCGAGTGCTGTTTTGTATGTTATTGGGTGGTTCTGTAAGCTATGGGTATGTACTGACACTATAAAAAAATCTTTGTCGAATGAAAATACTATAATTAGATGACTAATTCAGTACACAGTGGTAGCATTTTACTCACTAGTGATAAAATCAACATGAGATTTACATACCTCATGTAAGTCAAATAAGAATTCATTGGAAGCAAAGACGATAAGGTAAGAATGCAGATAGTAACTATAGGTGGTTGACACTAATATCTGATACAATATAGCGCATATTATATAGATCTTAAATGCACGAAATAAGATAATACTTTTTGTAGATTCTAAAATCTTTTTTACCAGTTAAGTAAAATTCAAATAGGTACCAATGAAACTCATGACTTAATGACTTTTACTATTGCGGGTTTGAATTCCGCTATGTATAGTAAACGTTTAGGTGAATACGAAGGTGTAATTGGTGTAAGGGTCCGAAATATTTATAAATCTAGCGGTAGGTGCACATAATTAAGTGTATTAACTTGTATTTATCATAGGTACGCTGTATGAATGAAAATGCTTTTACAGTAAGAGATTTGCATAAACAATAGCGCGGGATATTTCTTGAAAATACATAATAATTATTAATAATATAAAACAGATGAAAAGTTACACAATATGTATTTTAGTTCGCGTGAAAGCAGTAAATACAAAACAGTATTACATAAACTTGAATGTAATAAACCTTAATACGAAATTAACATAAACTATTAAAACAATGTGTTACATACTAACGTGAATATAATTAACACTAACCACACAATAATAAGGAAAACTTTATGGATAATATCATAAAAATACAGTAAAAGTCAGAGTACCTACTAGTATACAGTAACCCATAATGTTTACAGTTAAGGATCACTATTTCAATAATTGTCATTTCAATTTATAATTTTAAACTAACGGGAGCATCTGTGAAATAGCTTATAATATCTAAGACTAATTTAAATTTTATGGAGTGCACTAAAACTTTCCAATTAAGAATAGCAATACTTGAGTTGAATTATCACCGTAAACCGCTGTAGGTGTCCCACAGGGCTCTCAGCTAGGTACACTTAATTAAAAACTACAAATTAAACACTTTATTGTTATTAATTCTTTTAATTAAGCAAGTGTTTTATGGATGTTTTTAAACTAGAAATTAAATTAAAACCTTTATAATTTTA
The DNA here is from genome assembly GCA_949316235.1 of Oegoconia quadripuncta. Lineage (NCBI taxonomy): Eukaryota > Metazoa > Arthropoda > Insecta > Lepidoptera > Autostichidae > Oegoconia > Oegoconia quadripuncta. The sequence continues at coordinate 4,714,866 of OX438752.1, forward strand.
GGATGTTTTGCAAGCTGTATTATCGTGTTAACCAAACAACCATTATATATAAGTTTTATAAGAAGTTAGATATGAGCACTATCAATTAGGAAAGGTACCAACCAACGACACCTATTGATGGAAATGAAAGACGATAAATGATATAACTTAAATCTACAAAGTTCATTGTAGTATGAAATAATTGTGACAGGAAGCCTGTACAGTATAGTGGAGGGAGAGAGACTTGATGCAGGCATTATTCATAGCTTACTGTGCTCTTACTTCTGATTCCACTTCTTTTTTAATCTAATCAATTTGGATTAAAAATTTCAAAGTAAACCACTAAGAATAAGATTACATGAGTATCAATATGAAGCAGTTGTCAAATCGAAAGAAATGTCGTGCTTGCGGTTAAAGGGAAAGTTTATAGCCACAGACAATAGATCTATTATAGTCGTAAAAACATAAATCAATACTGGGAACATCTTTATAGACAGCTGACAGGGTTTCACTTGCGATGATGAGGTTATTATGTTTCTTTATTGCTTACTTATAACTTTGTATTATTACGAATTTATGATAATAAGGGCTGATGTAATCTTAGAGACAAAACTTCTGCGTTGGGCAACTCAACAATTCCTTCGTCGCGTAGGTAACATTTTGCAGTGAGTGTAAACCAGGCAAATTTTAAGGGATGATTCAGAATCGAGTCAGTAATCATATACAGGAAAAATATTAGAAAAATTAGTATAAGTTAAAAAAAAATATATTAGAACGACATTATGACCCAGTTTTAAATCAAACAATGCAATCGGTTTAGCCGTTTCTTTTAACTTTTCTCGGGGTTTTTACAAATTTTCAATTTATACCGTATTAATTATAACATGCGCTGATTAGTAGACTATTATCCATTTATCTATCTATTATTTATCTGTCTATTTATAAGCTGAGTCGATATGACTCTCTCCGGGATATGTTTAAATAAATTAACATATTAACTGGTCCTCCACAGTTTATTTACGAGAATATTATGTACGTTCGAAAAATATTTCTGCATTCCCGAAAACTAGTGACAAGCATAATTTAAATTTGAGATATTAGGACCAATTGGCTACCCCTATGTTCAGAGAAAATTAAAAACCTAACGTTAACACATCATTTATCATTAATCTGACTGAGAAAAAATTTTAAAATCTTGTCAAAACAACATTAGCAAAAAATTGTTATTACAAAATTAGTGACTATGTGAATGACAAACACGCTTGGTGTACTTCGACCAGCTCCCAAAAATTAGAACAACAATTATCCTGTGGGTTTCTTGCGCTGTTTCTTTTACCACAGATGATTTCCTTTTCCGAAGCGGTGGTAGCTTGGACAGATAAATGCAATAAGCCCCTTTTATTTCCAGTAGATTCAAATTGATACTAAACAAATGATATCCATGTAGGTATCTTACGTTGAAATAAATGTTTGAAGTTATTCTATGAAAACCAGCGCTGTGGCAGTTGCTGCATCTAATGCTGAGATGGGGTCCATTTTTAACATCACACTGCACTCACCCCATTTCGAAGTCTCCTTGCTTTCTGTATTGTGTGGTGATTTTCTTTTTTTTTAATGCACAACGGGTTCGTACTTGACTTCAATCACAACTGATGTTAAGTGAAGATGAGATCGAAGGTGGAAGCGTACTGACCCGGAAACCCCAACACATTTGGGGGACTGGCTATCTTATCTCTGACAACCGGTACACAACAATGCTATTAACATTGCTGCTTGGCGGCAGATTTAGATAAGATGGTGGTAGCTAGCCAGGCGGACGTTTAAAATGCCCTACCACCAACCAAACCGAGTACTTAAACATGTACCCCGCTGGGGATCAAACCCGCGACCTTACTATTAATATTGCCACTCTTGTTGCTGGTTGTGGTATCAACATGTCTATGGCCCGTATTAATAAACCAATCTTAATACAAGTCTTGAGGCTGTATCACCCGAGATGCGTCTTAAGAAATTGACGCCATCTCAAGCTCCGTGCTAATTTATAAACCAATCTTGAGGTCTACTCAGCTGAGATCACTTCTCAAGTATTCGCCTTACCGGCGAATGAATGATATTCTTGAGCTTCGTTTATTAATACGCGCACCTCTCAAGTGAGTACTGCTTGAGTATGCACATGCTTTTCAAGTCTCAAGTTAGGTTTATTAATCAACACGTTTACTTGACACCGGTCACAAGACTGTTCTCAATCTTGAGAATGGTTTATTAATACGGGCCTATGTCCTTATTACTATATTTTATTTTGTTTTATTTCATTATGATTATTTTATTTTATTTCATTATTTGTTTTTATTTTATTTTAGTTTTGTTTTATTTCAGTACTCAAAAATAGTATGACGTTGACGTAACAATGGTTACATACTTATACTTAATTAATTTTGACATAGCTACATATAATAATATGTAGATGCTAAATTTTTGTCTTATTTTGTTCATTTTGTGATTTTACAAATAATCTAGTAATGTAATGTATGTATATAGTTATTGTTTTATTGTTTTATGTTTGACAATCACTTTTACTTTAAAAATCATAAATTTACGGAACTGTATATGTGACTTAATATTGTAAAAGTGAACTAAATAAATCTAATCTAATCTAATCTACTACTCCATTTAACGAGAATTGACTGGTAATGCTTATTAAAAAGTTTGTAATCAGAAATAGTACGAGGATGTAACTAAAATTACAAACATAGATTTGCGGTCTGTAAAAATAAACGTATGAATTGTTATCAATGACATTATATTGCTGTCTTTGTAATAATTTTAAATTTTTTCAACTGGTTGAGGGCTCATATAGACATGGAACCCTCGGCTCGTGTTAGTCGCAGTTGCCCGGTTTATATTTATTAATGCCACCAAAAAACCGTGTCTCCGGTTCGTATCCGTTGCTACAAAAAACGGTATTATAATAATCCTTCACTAATTAGTTACAGAGAAGAATCTAATTTGACAAGGTTATTAATAGAGACTAAATCACGAACGTTATCGATACATCGACAACATTACGAATGTGAATCTTGAACTTTGACATTGGATTTTATGTAAATTAATACTTTACCAGACAGATGCGTGCGAATGAGTACGAAATACGGAGGGAGTTATGTATTTGACGGTGCCATTGTGTTTGTTGTGGGGACGGTTTATTACCTACTAGCTTTTCACCCGCGGCTTCGCCTGTGTGGAACTTTATCGTAGGTATATTTAATTTGTATCCTGCGGGAACTATTCACTTTGTAGGAATTAAAAATATCCTAAGTTTTAATCCAAGGTCTACCTATCCTACACAAAGTCTTCTGCTACCGTCCCGCTCACTGCATCTAGGCGCAGTCCGTGGTGTATACAAAGCATGAGGCTGAGCTTCACTTGACCTCCTTCGCCATAGGGTTAGCATTACTGCCGTTTGCATTTCATAGGCTACACTCCCATATGCCGAGGGGGAAGTGGGAAACTTCTTTCCCTACTTACACACCCTATTTCTTTCTTTAATTTATCTGGGGTTCAAGGTAGCAATAGAGTCACGTAGTAGTCGCCTTCAGTAGGCGCCGTGTCGAGTACCATTGTTTACCCTGGCTTACACGTACGTAAAAGAACTTAAAATATTAAATCTACCGATTTATCACATCCCTATTAGGTACATCTCTCTTTTCGACGATTGCAATCCAATTTTTCTCTAGCACTGCGAGTGCTGCCCTCTGGCGAGACCACCTGCCGTGATTTTAATTGGAAATTGGCCCTCTCTATTTGTAATGCTCACAGCCTTGTGGGACTTCACGGTGGGTGGTCACCCCACTGGTTTATGCTCTGTGCTTATTTTTTTTTACCAATTTATTCGTACTGATACGCTACGGCCCGTTGTAAGCGGTGAAAGATAGTTTTAAAATTATTTAAAAAATTAACATAAATTATGAAACTGTATTTAAATTTGAGATATGATCATTGAAATCATGTCGTATCACGCTTTTTAATGATTATAATTACTTTCATAAGTTTCAAATAGAATGTAAATGTTTTTTTAATATTACCTACTTCAATTTTAAATCTGTAAATAAAATAAATAAATATTTCTATTACTTACAATAATCATCTAGTTCCAATCTGAGCAAAGCTTGTAACAAATACATAAATATGTATGTAAATATTTATTCTATGACTGTTCGTATTCATCACACAAATATTTACCCTTCGCGGGATTTGAACCCGCAACCGTTGGTTTCACAGGGTCACTATCCACTACACCAACCTTAGACATGTAAAGTAGCCCTGTATAATTTACTATGAAGCCAACTGTATTATGCCAGTTGAGCCTGATAATTTACGTTTCATACAAACTAAACGTTTTTCGTTGTCACAATTCACAAAATTAAACGCATTTCGCCTTAGCCTCACCTCTGACATCTATTTTATTAAAATTTGCTTTGACACTAACATCCAGCCTGTATTTTAAAATTATGGTAAGCCCCAACTTGGTAAGAATACTTACCTCCATATCCTACCATCTGCCCGAAGGCGTAAAAAGGGCTGTGTTTTTATCGTAATATTCCAGGGACATGATTGCCTACTACGCTTCCACCACAGAACATAAAAAGGATATGCAGTGATCCAACTTCGAAATTCACGAAGCGACGAAACTTTTTCCATGTAGCTTATTTATGACATTTTTAACGAAGATTGAAGAAAAAGACGATAGACAACGTGTTTAACAAAACGTCTATAGGGTACAGGATTCTGTAGTTTGCGAAGGTTATGGATTCCGTCCCCAAAGTGACTACAAAAATATTGTAATTTATCATAGGGGTTTTTTGTTATGAACTAAGTACTAAGCTTTCTTTAGTATATACTTTATCGCGGATATGTTTAATTTGTTTATTTCGCGGGAACTACTCAGTTTTTCGGGATAAAAAATATCCTACGTTTTAATCCAGGGTATGTTCTACCTATATACCAAATTTCATCCAAATCCATTCATCCGTTTCGCCGTGATTGAGCAACAAACAAACAAACATACATTCGCATTTATAATATTAGTTAGATTGAATACGCGTTTGACCATAATATCACTCGTAGGAAAGTAACGATGTGGGCGAAGATGTATACTTAGTTGGTGGGCATTTAATGCTGCATCTTCGTGACCTGAGTAATGGTATGCTGTTGAATTAGTTGTATAAAATAAGATAGGAATCCTCTTTTAAAAGTTGGGTGTTGGTTTCATCTATCTTAAGATTTGATTAAGTCAAGTACTAAAGCTAATTCGATCGTACTACAAAATATACATGTCATTAGCTAGACTATCTAAAAATAAACACTGCTTTACCAAAGTTTTAATTTTAAGCATCAGGTATAGGTAATCATAGCGTGGTAACTAATTTATTATTAAAATAATGTTCTTGTTGCAATGCTTATTTTGAGAAAATAACATTTGTTTATGGTGGAGTGAGACTTCGTGATACAAGTGTTTTAATACTTACTAGGAGGTCTCAACCTTGTATCTAGTTATAGTATTGTGAAGAACGAAATAGCATTTTCTTGTTATTATATTATATTAATTTTGATTAAATAAAAAAAAACGATCTACACATTACTTAACTACTTAAGACGACTGACACCATCAAAGATTAAATTTTTTTAAGAACACAGGCTCGTCTGTTTTCATTTGAATTACTGTCATAGTTACTCTGCACTGCGGTCCAACCCTCGAGGCGATAGGTATGGATATTCTCTACAGAAAATGCAATAACTTGCGCTCGCGCAATTTAATAAATGGTTCATTTACAACCCTTCGTTTAAGCTAATGGAGTGCCAATTGATGAAGATGTATGGGGTAAAGTCAATAGTTAAAGATCTGAGGATAAAACTCGTAAACTATAGTCTCATAGCCTACGTAGGATCTAGTCGAAAACGACTTAGAAACAGCTGTATGACCACGTCAGAGGATTATAATGGCGCTAGCGTTATGATAAGCATCCGATCAAGCAGTATAAAGAGAAAGAAAAAAGAAAGATGGAGCACGATGTACGATAGAAGTGAGATACAAACCTTGTCGATTTTTGCCTATTGCATTGTTTAAAGTGGCTTAATTTTCTACGCTCTCGAGTATATTTTTCCTAAAAACTTAAGTGCGTCAAGTTTCTCTGGCCTCTAAAACGCTAAAAGGGTCATAGTTAGAGGTGTTAGTTGCCGAAATTTACGATCAAACAGTGACAGTATTTTACCAATTCGACGGTCATATTCCGTTTCACACTTTTCGTATTAACCAATTTTATGTCAAATTATTAATTTATTTACATGCGTAATAATTGAGCTACTGACTGGGAAACTCTGAGTACCTACCATCGAAACATATTAAAACTAATTATGTATTAATCATATAATTTTTTAATGTATTTTTATTTTATTTATTTGAGGCAGTTATCAACAGTGTATATAGTTACACTAGCTTTCCGCCCGCGGCTTCGCCAACATTCAATGACTTTATCGCGGAAATTTGTATAACCCGCGGGAACTATATAATTTATCGGGATGAAAATATCCGGTGTTACAATCCAGGGTAAGATCTACCTATATACCAAATTTCATTCAAATCCATGCACCAGTTTCGCCGTGATTGAGTAATAAACAAACATACAACTTTCACATTTATTAGACGACCGTATATCATTGGTGCAAAGCAAAGAGATATCGACGTCATCGAATGTAACTACATTAGATTATTAACAGTTTCTGTAGATATCAAGTATATACACCGCTCACGACACAATCCACGAGGTAAGTAAAACACTATTTCACATAAGCTTACAAATTATAAAGTTTACATAATACTCATTATGTAAACTTTATAATTTGTAAGCTTATGTGAAATAGTGTTACAATCCAGGGTAAGATCTACCTATATACCAAATTTCTTTCAAATCCATGCACCAGTTTCGCCGTGATTGAGAAACAAACAAACGTCCAAACTTTCACATTTATTAGATGACCGTATATTAACATTGGTGCAAAGCAAAGAGGTATCGACGTCATCGAATGTAACTACATTAGATTATTAACAGTTTCTGTAGATATCAAGGTATATACACCGCAAGTAAAACACTATTTCACATAAGCTTACAAATTATAAAGTTTACATAATGTGTATCATTACAATTTTATAATGTGCGGCTACACAAACCCGGCCTTCATATTATTGAATTATGTAATGTATATTAGTACTTCATGCATTAAATTACCTATATATTTTGTCTAAATGTAGAAATTTAGTAAGTATAGAATTTATCAGTTTTTCTTACAATTTTAAGTAAAGGGTTAAATTTAAATTAAATGTACGGGTTGTGACGAAAGAGACCAGTCATCTATTGAAAATAAACGGTTAGCTATTGAATAGCTCCTCCAATGAAAGAGAGATTCTATGTTAGGAAATAGTCCAGTATAAGGACACACTTTTAACTTCCTATGATGTTAGGGGCCGTGATTTTTTGCACATGAATAGAGTACCTGTCAGTGACAGAATAAAATTGTTTTCTGACCAATCGGTAGCTTGATTTAGATATAGTATATGTATTTAGTAATAAAACATAGACTATTAGATTAAAATTACCACTACTGTGAATATCGGAGAATGTACTTAGAACTCCGGTGACTATTTTCAAAATCGTCGATCAATAAGTTCATTAAATTTAAGAAAATTTTCACCGAGGGCATATTAGGACTCATTAAACTATGTTTAGAAAATATAAAGTAGCCATTGATAATTTTTTTTTAGAAAATTGTTTTTGTAGATTCTTGTTCAACGCAGTGAAGTTCACAGTGGTAACTTTAATTTATTATTGTAGGTTTTATAACTAAATGCCTATACTATACTTAAAGCAAGGTACAGGATGGTTATAATTTTTTTTTATTCTATTACTGATGGGTAGATCTTAGAGGTTCTATTGTCTTCTAGAAAAAATCAGGAATTTTAAGATTTATAGCAATTTACACTACACAAGTTATGTATTTTTACTGGACTAAAGATTGTAATATAGGTATTCCCGCGGTCACACATGAAGCTAGTCGGAAGCTTTACGCTGACCAAAGCGCAATCTTTTATTGTATTAATTATAAGAACACTCAATATACGGCATTCAAACAGTAAACACGCCTTTTCCTTATTATCACGAATTAACCTAATCTCACTCAAAACTACACATAATTCAAGATTATAACATTGTAGTTCGAGAAACTATTGATTAACTGAAGCGCAAAAATTAAAGTTCAAGGTGACAGGCGTGTTGTCAATTCACAAGTTACGTCATCGTTAATTTTAAACGCTAGGTAGAATTTATTGCTTACCTAGTTCACTTTGTTTAATGATTAATCAACGTTAGAGAATAAACAGCTTTACTGTCAGTTCGGGCGATTTACAAATTGAGCCGGCAGTGTCTCTTAATCAAAAATCAATATAATTAACATTATATTCGCGATATATTTACGAAAACGTAATGTAGGTATGTGAGAAGAACATTTTTTTTTTATGGATAACTGGAAACGCCTTCGATCACAATCTCAACTGATGGAATCTGGAATCGGTTAAGAAAAACAGTAACATAATAATTTAATTACGAGATATAATTAATATTATAATGCGTAAGTTTGGACGTTTGTTTGTTGGTCAATCACGGCGACACGGCTGAAGGGATTTGAATGAATACCTATTTAACAATTAAAGACTAATTATTTAAAAATTTTGAAAACTCATACACCAAACAACTGTTTTTAAAGATAAATATGCTCTTATATTATATAATTCAACCGATTTTCATTAAATCTTGGCTGAGAACCATCTTGCATAGGTACAGTCAGCTGCAGAGAAACCAGACCCTCTATTCATTTAATAACTGTAAGTACGGGGGGCCTGATTTCTCTGCAGCTGATTGTACATCAGCTGTCGAAAATAAAAAATATTTCCAAATCAGACAGACATAAAGTTTCTGACTATCATAATCCTCTTTTGGGTCGGATGTTAAAAAGAGCCGTGAATTTCTTTTTTCGTTCTTCTTTACAGAATCAGTCTTCAGAATGAACGGTAAATTAATAACTATATATAAACCAGGTGAGATTGTAGCCAAATGCGAAAACAATTTTTAATAAAAAAAAAAAAAAAAAAAATTGAAAATCTAGAAAACTCCTTGAAAAACAGGCGATTAAAACAAAAGGGGCTATACCGATTTTTATAAAACATGTCTAAGAACTATCGCTAGAAAACCTGCTTTCAAATAAAAAAACCACATCCAAATCGGTTCATCCGTTTAAGAGCTACGGTGCCACAGATAGTCACACACTTAGCGGTGAAATTTATAAATAATACCTCAATTTTTGCTTTGGAGATTAAAAATAACCTGCAATCACGAATTTGCAAACTCTATGAATGTACTATTGAACCATAAATGAGGTTAAACTCTCTTGAGGTAATAACACAAGTTAACACCGTAATTTGTATTAATTATTATATAGTTGCGGGTAACGTTCCATTTACCTTCTTAATGTTCAAATTAAAGCTAAGCATCAGGCTTGCCATCCGTACAAGGTTTCTCGTACTGTACGAGATTTACGAGTCCCGGTACTAGGTACGAGATTACATCCATCCTCGTACGATTTTGTACGATTTAAACCGCCTCCGTGACTCAATTTAAACAACATTGGGTTTACGATTCGGAGGTCGCGGATTCGATCCCCGGCGGGGTACAGGTTTAAGTACTCGGTTTGGTTGGTGGTAGGGCATTTTAATTGTCCGCCTGGCTAGCTACCACCATCTTATCTAAATCTGCCGCCAAGCATGTTAATAGCATTGTTGTGTACCGGTTGTCACAGATAAGATAGCCAGTCTTCCAAGTGTGTTGCGGTTTCACCTTCGATCTCATGTTCATTTAACATCAGGTGTGATTGAGGTCAAGTACGAACCCGTCGTGAAAAAAAACAAAAGATTCGTTGATTTTAAAATAACGCAAATATGAACATAACGAAAAACTTATATGGGAAAAATTTAATTTCCGCGTATTAAGTTATTCCATGGGCGGACTTTTAAAATGCCCTACCACCAACCAAACCGAGTACTTAACCATGTACCCCGCTGGCGTTCGAACCCGCGACCTCCGAATCGTAAACCCAATGTTGTTTACATTCAGCCACGGAGGCGGTTAATATTCCACCATATATACCAAAATTTCGTCCAAATCCGTTTATCCGTTTCGCGGTGATTGAGCAATAAAGAAACAAGTAAAGATTGTTTGGGCAACAAACAAACAAACGTTCAAACTTTCACATTTATAATATTAGTTAGATAATTTTTAATATTAGTTGTATTGCCAAAATACGAGATTTCAGACCACGTTTATACGAAAACAAGATGTCGGCGTCTGGCAACCCTGCTGAGCATTTCCATTTTAGTAAAACCACGATGATTATTACACCTACGTAGTTGTCAATTTGTCTTCTCTTCATCACACAAACTTATCTCTACCGGCGGGAAAATTATTAACTAACATCTTTGTTATGAATTTCGTTCAGATGTCAACAATCAGCGCCGTCGTCAACTGAATTTACAATGTTGTCACTGATGTGGACGCTTTGCTGTCTTTAAACACACTTCCTAGAGTTATGTACTTTATTATAAGGTAATAGAGTTTATGGGAGGTGCAACATAATGTATGTTTGTTTTCAAGTAGTTAGCATACGAATACAAGTGTTTACTACATTTGAGAGTTATACTTTGTCGTACTACTCCGTGAAGCCAAGGTTTCTGAATGTTTATTTTAACAAGCTTCGTTGTTTGATGACACCAGTTTCCTATATAAATAACTATAGCGACCCTCCCCGGCTAACATACACGGTTCACGGTTTTATTATAGTTATAAGTAGTGTGTAGTGTATAAGCCTGAAGAGGCCAGATCCAGAAATCATCCCAAAATTATGTATATCTTTTTTTACCTGGTTCTATGCACGAATACACATTTCGTTTCGTTCCGTTCCGTTCCGTTCCGTTCCGTTCCGTTTCGTTCCGTTTCGTTCCGTTTGGTTTCGTTTCGTTTCATTCCTTATGAAATGTACAGAAATATACACGCCTATCGTCGTTGAAACGTGCAAATCTATATAGTAATTTTTTTACGAAATCCACGGGAAGATACGGGTTGGGACTATTCCTAGATGAGTGTACAGTGTACATAGTACTATATTATTATAATATAACGTACACATGTATGTATAAACTTTGTATGTATTATTTAAAATTAGCTTTTAGGCTTCTCGAGTGCAGGTCAGAGCGATTTTTTTGGAAAATCTTAATTTATCATTTTATTTAAATTTTTGTTTTATTTAACCGCCTCCGTGGCTCAATGTAAACAACATCGGGTTTATGATTCGGAGGTCGCGGGTTCGAACCCCAGCGGGGTACATGTTTAAGTACTCGGTTTGGTTGGTGGTAGGGCATTTTAAATGTCCACCTGGCTAGCTACCACCATCTTATCTATATTTGCCGCCAAGCAGCAATGTTAATAGGTAGCATTGTTGTGTTTCGGTTGTCAGAGATAAGGTAGCCAGTCCCCCAAATGTGTTGGGGTTTCCGATTCAGTACGCTTCCACCTTCAACTTCATCTTCACTTAACATCAGCTGTGATTGAGGTCAAGTACCAACCCGTTGCGCATAAAAAAAAAGCCGCGCTACTAGCCGTATAAAACCCGCTTAAATCATATTTACAAATATCAATCTGCTCTTGCTCATTCTTCTCCGTGTCAAAAAAAAATGTTGTGAATGAAAGATCATCTTAATTTTCCACCGTATATATTAAATAATATTTACATATACCGTATATTTATTACCCTTTAATAAATATTTCTATTTGACCCCGTAACGAATGTTCAAGTAGGGTAAGGGTCTGTTTACACTGGATGGGATATGAGCGGAGCGGAGTTACTTTGAATACCTACAAGCTTAGAGGAATGTAATGTAAGCGTTAAGTCGTCGTATCACATAAAAAAATTTGCGTGAATTTGCCGCTTAACTCGCTTGCGTTCGGTCGCTAATTTGGTACCACGTAAGAGGCCCAGAAATAAGGAACTTTCTAGGGTTTCAAAATAAGGCAAGCCCGACAGTGATTTTCTGGTTACATAGGTAACCAAGCACGACGTTTCAGTTTGACAAGTGCGAATGTTTAAATCAAATAATTAATTTCTATGCTGTTTAATTAATTAATAGTCCAGCAGTCAGACTGCCGAACTCAATTGCTTTGGGAATTGTCATCGCTTATGACGTTAATGCACTGTCCGTCTTTGTCGTATCGTAACACAATTACAAGGACCCTTAGAATAGAGTCCCTGATAAATGGAAGTCCAACAATTTTCGGCTGGTGACTCCACACCTCATTACGAACACCTTGGCTATGGTTTCTATAGCCAAATTCAGTCGAAAATTGTTGGACTTCCATACTAAAGGTAGTTCAGAATTGTTTAGGTACTTTGTATGGGTAATTGAAATTTTTTTGATCCATTTCAACTAGCTATGGTTCTTTGGGGAAAGTTGTTCGTAATCCGGGGTGGAGTCACAGTAAATAGGAATTACACGAATTAAACGTCACGCTGTATTGATCAGTTAATGGTAGAGCCCTTTTAGGAACCCGTGACTTCACATCATCAAAATTAAGATATCTCTTCAATTACAACTAGACGTTCCAGAACACATCGCCAGACAGAAGTTTTTTTGTTATATCGTTCGCGAGGCGATTTTGCGGAAAGTATTAAATGGAAAAAACTTTCAATGACTTAGTAATAAATAATTATATAAATAATGATAAATATTAATAATAAATATTCTTAGACAAACACATAGCGCCATCTAGTTCCACAGTAAGCAACTATAGGCTTGTGTTGTGGATACCAGATGGTTGATATACTACATAAAATACATTTTCTTTTTTAAATAAATACTTATTATTATAAATGAAAACATCCATAACTCGGGTACACATGTTCGTATTCATCACACAAACATATGCCCCTAGCGGGATTCGAACCCGCAACCTTTTGGTGTAGTGGTCAGAGTTGCTAACCACTACACCAAACGGGTCGTCAAATTATACACGACACCAAATAGATTTCTCGTAAAATTAACTATAATAATAAGGCTTTTATTTACTCTCACAATCAAAGTTGGAATAATAAACTTGCTGTTCATAGCAGTCGCTTAACGACAATGTATGTGCTTTTATAATAAAGTCATGGTAGACATTCAAAATTTGCCTTTAAATATATATAAAATCACTATTAAACTACGTAATTATTACTGGACTAAGGTCCTAAATTAATAGGCGTCATGCATATCCTATTTACGTACGCTCCGCTCGCCGCAATGTAAACACTGCCTAACTCACCCTAACACCGTTCAGTAGGGTAACACTTCCTGGTCGGCAGCCAGCGATGGGCAACCAACCGTGCGACCAACTCAGCTGTGACTGTTGCTAGTGATTGTTTATACATTTCCACAGAACATATCATTGCTTCCAGCCGTGACGTAGATCCCAGTTGATGTTTTACTCCACGCTAAGTTAGAATGGGAGTACCTACGTTCAATCGTATGTCCACTCTCGAGCGATAATAATTGTAGCTTGTAGGCCAAACTTTCTATCAAATCAGTTGTTTTTTTTTGTTATAATTAATTAACAACTCATCATTATTCATTATGTTAGTCTGAATGTTATATTTAATAACTGCGTGAAACATAATCTAATTAATAATAAGGTAGAGAGGTAGCGTGCTGTGATGCTGGCACGCGCTACTTCAATTAAAACTCGAATGTCTATGGGTTGTTTGCTAATCATAAATATAATAAACATGTTTCATGTTTGTGTCTTTCTTCAATTTTACTTTTGTTGGTTCACTAACGTAAACTAAACAAAAATAATAATATAACAAAATTAAAAGCATAAATAAAATTAAATGGAGAAAATTACCCATTTAAAATAATAAAAAAAAATAACAAAAAGGTACATTCCGATACCGGGAATCGAACCCGAGCCTCCTGGGTGAGAGCCAGGTATCCTAGCCACTAGACCATATCGGATGATGATAGGGTAGTTGAAATTATAATAATACTTCCAATACCTATGCCGTGTCGTTTGAAGGCACAGAAACCCAGAACCAATCATCTCGTCTTGCAGCAAATACTTGCCCGCTATCTCAGATCTGAATTTATATGACTGCGGTTAATTTTAACTATTAACCCAACAGTAACGGCAGTTTCCTACTGACCTAAATGAGGTGTCACTACTGGTATATTTAGATTCATAGTGACCGTGTGCACAATCTGTCCCATTACAATTATAGATTGCCACCTGAAATAGTAGAATTTTGTTTCCAATTTACTCGTTATTAAAAATTGATTATTATGTTGGTGGCCAGTTATAGGCCACCTTTTTTTTTATGCACGCAGGATGGTACTTGATCTCAACCACACCTGATGTTAAGTGAAGATGAGGTCGAAGGTGGAAGCGTACTGACCTGGAAACCCCGACACATTTGGGGGACTGGCTATCTTATCTCTGACAACCGGAACACAACAATGCTATTAACATTGCTGTTTGGCGGCAGATTTAGATAATATGGTGGTAGCTAGCTAGGCGGACATTTAAAATGCCCTACCACCAACCGAACCGAGTACTTCCGAGCGTCTTGATCTTCGGTTATACGCTTCCATCCCCTGACTTTAGGCGTATAATGACCCGACACCAGACAGTGAGCAACCCGTTGGGCATAAAAAAAAAACATTCATCTTCTATGCTGCCCTAAGTGTACTTGCCGACACTTGTATGCTACGAAGCACAGACAATGCTGGTCCTCAAGAATTTGATGTTTTTACCATCGAGTCGCTAAGAAGAAGAAGTAGGTATGTACGGTCTCCATCGACGACAAATAGTTATTCTGAATATTATACCTACTTAGATAAATATATTGAAATATGTATGCATTATTTTATGTAAAGTGTCTGTATGTGTGTCTGTTGTTTACCAGTGGTCCCAGGTTGACCTTATTACTCCCAATTCTGCAAATGGACAACGAGCAACACCAATAATGGCTGCAATTTGCATATGGTCAATATTCTCGTTATTATCTCTTTGGAAGATGTGCTTTGTATAGGTATACAGGGCGTCCCAAAGTTATGGGACATGAAGGGGAAGTACCTTAAATATCGTAGATAGTGAATTTTGCTCAAAGAAGACTTTATGTTATTTTTAAAAGTTAGTAATTCTGCATTCATAGATTTTCTAAAAATTATTTGCTTCGGCTGGGAATCGAACCGACTCAAATGTGAAAAAAAAAACACCCTACTTTTATGATGCCAATCGAAAGAATAGCTAAAAAATAATAACTCTGCCTAAGTAACATAGTATTTTAAAAGAAAGGAACAACGTGAAATTAATCATTTTAATCAAATAAAAAACATACATGAAACTGCCGTAGTCAATTAAGTAGGTATTTTTTTGTAAATTAATTAATTAAATGCTCAAAATGTGATCCCTCTTGTCTTACGCAAATCGCCAATCTTTTAATGAGCCCGCTGCCTGTTGATTTTCTAATCATTTTATGGTGAACACTCGATGTGATGTGTGATTTATTTTTGTTTTTAATTTGCCTTCTGTCTAGCTTACAGAGGACGTATTGAAATACAAGTTTTATCATTTCATCTACACGTGCACTTATAATAAGGAAAACTATGTTAGTACCTATTTTATGAAGTGGGTACTTATTTACGAATAATCAATGCTATCTTTGGAATGATAATATCGCTACTTTTCGAACGTCGTCGGCAATAAATAACTTTCTTGAAATTTGACTCAATCATTTTATGTTGTTCCTTTCTTTTAAAATACTATGTTACTTAGGCAGAGTTATTATTTTTTAGCTATTCTTTCGATTGGCATCATAAAAGTAGGGTGTTTTTTTTTTCACATTTAAGTCGGTTCGATTCCCAGCCGAAGCAAGTAATTTTTAGAAAATCTATGAATGCAGAATTACTAACTTTTAAAAATAACATAAAGTCTTCTTTGAGCAAAATTCACTATCTACAATATTTAAGGTACTTCCCCTTCATGTCCCATAACTTTGGGACGCCCTGTATACATAATGTAACGTCACGACCTTCATCCCAAATGGGGTGGTCAGTGATGTCCCAAACATTAGATATTCCAAACAGAATTTGATGCTTTAAGATAACTATGTATTTCTTATTGCGTTCTCGATCGAAATTGTCTATTCCAATTTAGTGTTATGGCTGCACCGTTGTGCGATGATGATTCTGCCAATGTCAGGGTTGAAGTTCACAATGCTAAAGTTGACGATTGTGCGGTAAGTTAAGCTAATCTAGTTTGTGTAGCTGGAGAAAGGACAAACAGAACAACACATATAAACACCACCTCAACACATAATTAAGATAATAGACGATACACTCAAAGAAGTAGACATGATAGATTATAATATAACGTTGTAAACTTTTATAAATTTAGCTAGTACTATATGTACCTACTAGCTAAATTTAAAGACGGGAGTGAATTTGACTTAATAAGTAGTTAACATTTATGGGACGGGGCATATTTTTGGGGAGAAGGTCATAAAATGGGACAGAAATTCGTGGGCAGTTGAAAAATATATGCTCGATAGTCCCTTCCTCTAGAGAAATTGTCTATATCTCACAATTTCTCTTTGACTTGAAATTGAGTTGGCTGGCAGTGGGCATACCTAATGGATTGTTTGCTCGATTTGACCCAAATTCATGATAAAAATATACCTAATTAGATAATACTAAATACCATGCAGTAGATTATCTTTGTTTGCCAAGATTGTTTCATTCATAAATCATTTTAAATCTTTTTAGTATTCATTTGAAATTTCGAGATAAAACAGTGTGCTAATCCTTTAGAGCGATTTTGGGTTGTTCATCTTTTATGCGAGCGATATTATAACAACAAAAAAGCAGGACATTAAGGGTGGGAATATAAGTCGGATTGTGTTTCGATTGTCTGATCAGAAGATCTATTACGTAACTTTAACGATGGGCTCATCGTGAACGATTAGGAAACGCTTATTAATTAGACCATTCTAAATGCAAAGACTAATTCGGCATACATTGCTGGTTGAAGTAAGGATACTTGAATGCCGGCATACATTGCTTCCCGGCAATGTATGGTGAATTAGTCTCTGTATTTAGGGTTTTTTTTTTTATGCACGACGGTTTAGTACTTGACCTCAATCACACCTGATGTTAAGTGAAGATAAGGCGGAAGGTGGAAGCGTACTGACCTGTAAACGCCATCTTACAACACAATACAAATACTCTTCATTGCGCAAAATAATTTACAATAATTTTTGATGATAACAATAGAACACAATTAGGCGGTCTTATCAATTAAAGCGATCTATTCCAGACAACCCACATCTTATTTGGGGGACTGGCTATCTTATCTCTGATAACCGGAACACGACAATGCTATTAACATTGCTTTTGGCGGAAGACTTAGATAAGATGGTGGCAGCTAGCCAGGCGGACATTTAATATGCCCTACCACCAATCAAAACTATTACAGCTGCAGACCATTACTATAATCTCAAAATAACAACTACGCTGGATTTTATCTAAATAGTTAATGTTTACATAGTATGCTACTTTTAGTAATGTCAAATAGAGAACATGTTATGATTGCTTATTTAAAGGTGCCAACTAATCTCTACCTTGGTTATGGTATCACATAAGCAAATATTTTTCTGGTCAATAGCCACTAAATTGCCTTGAAGTAGGTACCTTGTTTATTGTAGCTATGCGAGTGTTACAAGCGTGATGCTATTACATAGTTGAATTGAGCTATTTTGATAATGTCATAAAACTATGATGAAAAGTACCAAATAGTGCTCCAGCTTGCCTTTAAACTAGGTATGGAGACTTAATCACGTTTAAAATATGGATAATTTTATTGTTGTCCATGCTTTGCATAGTTACGCAACCGAGTGGCGTAGACGTTAGTGACCCTGCCTGCGAAACCAACGGTTGCGGGTTCGAATCCCGCTAGGGGTAAGTGTTTGTTTGATGAATATTGTTCTCGAGTTATGGTATAAATGTTTATTTTATTCATATAAACACCGTTTATCCGTTATTTAGTATCTAACCATAGTACAAGCTTTTCTTAGTTTGGGTTTCTTTTTTATTATTTTATTTAGGTCAACAAAAACTAAATTATTTTACTTAGGTCCGTTTCTGTAAATTCGAAATATCTATGTTTATTTATTGGTGATTTTATTGTTAATTAAAAATTTAATTTAATATACCTACGTAGGTCGGGAATTCTATTATTTGAGTTAAATAAACATGACAGTACAACATTGATAAATAAACATTACGCAAAAGGAAAACAACAGAAAACGAAAAAAAAATAGCAAAAAAAAAAACAATAAAAGTTAATCATGCATCGGCCGGGAATCGAACCCGGGCCGCCCGCGTGGCAGGCGAGCATTCTACCACTGAACCACCGATGCTCGACTCTAGCCGTTCGAAATTGGTAAATACTTATTGACTGTCGAATCGATCATAGAGTGCAAGACGTGTCTGCGCGCGCAATAGCAACTGATTGTATCATTACTCAACTGTACATTTCAACCAGTTCGTTAGATAGAACTACCGGGGTCACGATACAGTCGTCAACAAATCTTAATGGAATTTATAGAATTATCGTTCAACATGCAAGGAAATAGTTCGTGAATTATTTTCTAAAATCCTTTATTTACAAGACAATAAAGTTTAGAATGATGCATTAATTGTATGATATGGTACTGTACGATATATGTATATTATATGTACATAGTTTCATCGTTATTTTTTTTTATATGAGAGGGCGGCAAACGAGCATGGAAAGTAATCACCGCCGCCCATGGACACCAGCAACACCAAAAGGGTCACAGATGCGTTGCCGGCCTTTGAGGAAGGTGTAGGCTCGTTTCTTGAAGGTTCCAATGTCGTACTCGTTCGGGAATACCGCTGCAGGAAGTCTGTTCCACAGGGTGGTCGTACGTGGTAAATTACGTGGTACGCCAGAGCAGCGTTTCCCTTTTAACCCCCGACGCAGAACGACAGGTGTTATGTGTTTGACGAAATTGTGTGTGTGTGTGTGTATGTGCCTTTGTTCGGACGTATTTCGGTAATGCGTGGCCCAATTTAAGTACGGTTTTTTTTTATATTAAAGGCTATATATATAAATATATTAAAGACTCGTCATTGACTGCCTCCGTGGCTCGATGTAAGCAACATAGGGCTTACAAATCGGTCTCGGCTTCGATCCCCAGCGGGGTACATATTTAGTACTCGGTTTGGCTGATGGTATCGCATTTTAAAAGTCCGCCTGGCTAGGTAGCGCCATCTTATCTAAGTCTGCCGTCAAACAGCAATGTTAATAGCAATCTTGTGTTCCGGTTGTCAGAGATAAGATAGCCACCCCCCAACTAAGATGGGGTTTACATGACAGTACGCTTCCTTCTTCCGCCTCATCTTCACTTAACATCAGGTGGGATTGAGGTCAATGGCTAACCCGTTGCGCATATAAAAAAAGTTAGCCATGTGTCATGAAAATCGGTTAAGCCGTTTGGAAGATTAAACGTCTTCTGGGGGGTCCTATAAATATATTTTTTATATTTAATATTAAACTCAATAATCTCCATAGCAACACAACTTTAAATATCAACAACGTAGATACAGTGAAAATACTCTTAACTCAACAGAAATCCCAGTTTAATTTTGAAACTAATTTGCTGTAGGTCGTGATCCATCTGAATTGGCTCTAACGAGCACTCGTGACCGACCGGGCATGGAACCTGGGACTCGGCACGCCGAAAGTTGAAAGCTTAGTCGGTGGAATACTGGAAAATTTAAACTTCCTAACCATTGTACAGTTAGCGGCATAAAGACAGTAACACTAACCAGCTGTTAAGGGTCGATTACATCTCACTTGGCTTAGGACCAGACCAGTTTTATCACCTGTGATTTGACAATCGGTCGTGTTGTCTCTCAAGTAAAATATATATTATATGTATCTAAATAAAGCTAGTACCTGTTTGGTGTAGTGGTTAGCTACTCTGACCACACACACATAACTTTTATTTATTTATAAATGTTTTTTTTTATACACAACTGGTTAGCACTTGATTATTCTTATTCACACACACACGTAGATAGCACACAGTTATTCTTGTTCTTAGCGAGTCGATGGCAAAAATATGAAATTCTTGAGGACCAGAATGTTTTATTACCTGCCTGCTTATAGTGGAAGTGTTACAGTGGTCGTGCGGCCGCTTGTACTTAAAAATAAAAAGACAGTCAAATGCGAGTATGTATCGAGCTCAAGCGGTGCCGTAGGTACAAAATGTTACCATTGACAAATTATTGCCATTTACCAATAATCTTTACTATAATCTCAAAGCTGTCATATGGCATATTGTTGTGGGGAAACGCTGTTAAATATCATTTTTGTTCTGCAGAGGCGTGCTATTCCTGCCATTTATAAATTAGGACCTAGAGTGTCTCTTAGAGATAAGTTTAAGGAAATTAATATCATAACAATGGCATCTCAATACATGTATGAATATTTGTTATATGCAAAAAAAATATAACCTTTTTCGCTAAAAATAGTGATAGGTACAATGTTAATACAAGGAATAAGAACCAGTTATCTGTTTATGTTAGCCGACTTAACAAAGTCAGTAAATCCTTCAAAGGGCAATGTATTTGCCTTTAAATAAATTTAAAGCAATCATAAAACAGAAATTATTAGCAAAAGGCTATTATAAAATCACTGACTATTTGAATGATAAGCAAGCATGGACAATGGACATAGCTGACTTATTATTCATATAATTATCAAATCACAAATTGTAACCCATAATCTGTTTAAAAGAGCAACCCTAGAGTTTCTTGCTCGTTCTTCTCTGGGGAGTCAGCTTTGTGAATGAGCAGTAAATTTAAATGTAATATTAATTATTAATAGTGACGTTCAAGTGATAAGTTTATCCTATGAAATAAAATATTTTGATTTGATTTGAGCCGTTCCCATGCTCGTAGACTGACGTATCCTGACTTAATTTCCTGTCTTATTACTATTATTATATTATTGACTACATATTTTAGACAGGTTTTAAATTAGAAAAACTGAAATTCGTTGCGTTGCCGGTGCAGGAAAAGTGCCTCTCCCGCCAAAGTGCATTACGGTAACAGCGTAGTGAAGCCTCTGGAAAATTCACCCAGGGTTGCTATGAACAAAATCCGGCAATCGCTTCGTACAACGAAGATGTTATCGTGTGGATTCATCCATTAATTTTTGTCATAAAAAGTGAAACGAATAACCCTGATCATAAGACAGGTGAAATATTAACTTTTATGGCGCTGCAATACAACATTCACTTTGCCAAATCCGATAACAAAAATAATATAATGTTCCACCGAATCGAAATATTTCGTATGGGAGTGCAACTAGAAGTAGCTACGAGTATTACACTCTTATTATTGGGTTTTGTACTCTGACCACTATACCAAAAGGTCTCGGGTTCAAATCCCGCTAGGGGCATATGTTTGTATGATGAATACGGTCATGTGTACCCGAGTTATGGGTGTTTTCATTTATAATAACAATTTATTTACCAAAACAATATGTATTTATGTAGTATATCAACCATCTGGTATCCACAACACACGCCTATAGTTGCTTAAAGTGGAACTAGATGGCATGCATGTCCAAGGATTTTATATTATATTTATTTATTTATATTCTCAGGTCTGCAAACTTCAATAATTTATTTCAACGTAAGTTACATGATATCATTGTTTTGTTGAATGTCCATTTAAATCTATAAAAATAGGGCTTAAGCATTTCTCTGTCAGTCAGCAAAGTACTTAGAGCGAACGCCCCTTCAGTATGTTCAAGCTACTACTGCTTCGGAATGCAACAATGAAGCCTCGGTCTCTCTATTGCTGCACCCTGAGACCGTACACATGTGATACTAATATTACGTAAACCTAAGACCATAAAAACCCATGTGAAAGCAATAAATTGATTGATTGATTGAAGGGAAATCATCTGTGGTAAAAGAAGCGGTGCAAGTAACCCTCAGAATTGTTATTGTTCTTTTTCATAAATAAAAGTATACAACTAATACATTTTTATTATTTTTGGGAGCTGTTCGAAGTATATCAAGCGTTTTTGTCAAGGTAGTCAGTAATTTTGTAATAACGTTGTTTTGTTAATGTTGTTTAGACGTCGTCTTTAAATTGTTTTAGATTAAGATATTCTCAGGTATAAAGTTATAAAGGCCCGTCACAGTTGTTCTCCTCCAGTTGCGCTAACTTCTCGATCCATTTCGCCAAGGAAGATAACAATTAAAAATAACAAGAACCAGCTGAAATGTTTTTCCAATATTGGTAAAATTAGCGCACTTATTCATGTAGGCAATACAATATGCACTTATGAACGTCATTTGTTTTTTAAACTACCACTAGCTCGGAACGCGACCACTACTGAGAAGAGCTAGCGAGAAACTCAGAGGGTTTGTCTCTTTTCAATAAATCATTTACAATCGAGAAAGGTTACAACAATTTTATATAATATCGTTTAATCCCATGGATTACTTTCATTAATATAGTCTGAAATTTTGTAATATCCCTTTTTACATAATTTTTGTTTTATAATAAGTTTAAATTTATTAAGCGGAAGATTCCGTATATCCATGGGAACCTTGTTGTAGAAGCGCACACATTGACCTCTGAATGACTTACTATCTTTATTAAGTCTACTAAAAGGTAGGTACAGCTAATTGATTTTTGCTCCTTGTATTGACATTATGTCGGTCACAATGTTTCTCGAAATAAGCAAGCAACCCTAGTTAATCCTCAGTAGAGTTTCCCCCGACGGCTTCCACCTGACCTAGTTTTCGAAAACGTCGGAAAATATTACTGTATTCGTTTCGCGTTATGCGACTTTTACTGTTATGGATAATTATGAAGTATGGATAGGTATATACAGGTTGTAACCACTTGTAACGATGTTGGAGAGGTGAGTTTCTTTCTTTCTTATTTATCTTCCCGATTAAGGAGTTACACAGGGTGCTAATTCTACAAATATTTAAATTTCACCGATCTATCCTGACTCGTCCAGTATGTAAAGGTTTTCAACCGCCTCCGTGGCTCAATGTAAATAACGTTTACGATTCGGAGGTCCCGGGTTTGACCCCCAACATGCTACTTGGTTTGGTTGGTGGTAGGGCATTATAAATGTCCGCCTGGCTAGCCACCACCGTCTTATCTAAATCTGCCGCATTGTTGTGTTCCGGTTGTCAGAGATAAGATAGCGAGTTCCCTAATTAGGATGGGATTACCGAGTCAATACGCTTTCAACTTCGGCCTCATCTCAGTTAACATCAAGTATATGAATGAGGTCAAGTGCTAACGTCGTTGAAGATGTAGCAGGTGATCTGAGTAAGACTTGACACATGAAAACTCAGAATATGCAGGAATTATACGAAAGACAACATTTACATCGCCGAATCTTATTCGACAACCATAAGTTTTAAAGAAACGGTTTGCTCCTTTTTTCTGTGCCGATAATCTTAGCTTATACAGTACATAATATCGGAGCCCCTCATGTAGAACTTTCATGTGGATATTGACCTAAAAAAGAAACCTATGACTACAAGCAGTTGATGATAAGGAGTTGCGAGCAAAAACTGGAACAAAAATATTTTCACCACCCGAAGGCAGAGCTATATACGCATTACACGATCAACTCTTCCATAGCAATTTCTCAACAAACATACAACTATGATACACCCCTGCCAGAGGCCCGGCTGAAATTGTGTTAGAGGATGAAACGTGAGGGGCATCGGCAAACGCATCTGATTGGGTCCTTGTTACGTAAAGCGGTTGCCTGTTGATGTTATTCATGTAATTTGTTCGTATTTTATTCACTTTGAGCTGGAACGATATGGTTTCCAGATGTATTACTTTATTGTTAAGTCCTATATTATAAACGAACGAAGCACCTATATTATGAACGAAGTACTCTTTTCTATGAGTTTGCTCCGAGGCTTAAGCGTATTCATAAGTCCTACTTGTATTCAGAAATAATGGACCGGAGTAAATTGTCTATTACATCGGTAGCATGTAATATAATTCAATTTACTAGTACCTGAAAACACTATTAATCTCTCCACACCAGAGGCTCCACTGAAAACCAGCGTTGTAGTGAACGGCAACAACCCATGCTGAGTTGGAGACCTTTTTGAGTACACCTTGCGACACCGACAATTAGATGGCAAACACAATGTTATTTTTTACATGTGTCTCGACTGTGTAATATTTGTACCTGATTGTTTGTGTCATGAGATGGGTTTAAATAAATTATTCTTTCTTACATTCTTTCTTTCTTTCTTTCTAATATTATATCTCTCCAAGTCCACTAATTAATAAATCTTTGTTACTAGAATTTTGTTGTTTGTCATATATCAAATGTGATGCAATATCAGGGACTGGCAAATGATTTGAGTTGGAAAGTATCAACTTATAGTTTGAAAAGTAATCACTTTAAACCAGCTTGCAGATCAAGCAGGTTTTTCCACCAGATACATGATATCATTTGTTAAATGTCAGTTTAAATCTACTGGAAATAACAGAAGGGCTTATTGCATTCATCTGTCAGTCCTCCTTGAGAAAAGGAAATCATTTGTAGGAAAAAAGCGGCACAATTTGTCATTCCATATCGTGTAAAAGAGACCAAGGAAGTTTACAACAATGATGGTCCTGTCAGATTCGATATACGTTGCTTGATTCTTATAAGAAACTAGAAATTCTGGATTTCATAGCTTGCAGAAAACAGAAAAACCATAGCACCAGGACATAATTTATAAGCGTCGCTGTCACACACCAGAAAACAATGTATTAAGCTGCCAAAGGGTATTGGTATAAATGAATTATATTACCATTACTGTACCAAAAATAATTCCCAAAAATTCTATTATGAAGCGATGAATAAGATCATAAATGTCTGCCAAATACCAATCTGTGGTCCTATACAATGCGAGGTCAAAGGCTTTCTGCGCACATCAAGCTATTTCAATAGCTGCTGAATATTGAAATATTGATTGATCTATATAAAAGACACTTGGTGGCGTGTGATCTACAGAATAGTAAAAAATTGAATTGTGGCATAGTTAATTCCTTGCAGCTAGAAATATCTACTTTCCAATTGACAACTTTCCAACTCCCTAAAATAACTTCAAAAAGGAAAAAGAAGGGGAACGTCCGTGTACAATCATCGAACGGTCTCAAATCGCCAAACGGGTTCAAGCGACTTTAGATCAACAGTTGTCAACGTCATTACGCGCTTTTTCTTTATCTCAATTAAAAATTGTATTCATATAAATGTTTATCCACCATGATTTCTTGACGAGATACTAGGATATACGAGAGTAGAGAGATTAAAAACAATTTACATATTAATCAAAACCATTATTTTGATTAAATGAGAAGCCAACTAAAAAATCTTTTGGAATATCAGCGACAAATCCCCGGAAATTGATAGTGTTTCATGCCATCAGCAATAATATAAGTCACACGATAACAAATCGAATGGATACGTAGATACATATAGATGAATATTTGCTCCAGATCCCCCAAACATTGAACTTTTATCGGATGATACTGATAAGCGGCTTATCTAATTAGTTGGATAGAATTTTGATAGTAGTCTTCATAGCTGGGGATTGGTTGCCAATCACGGGCTTTATCTTATCATTTATCGCTATTACCTTGTTGAAACATGCCACAGTTATTCCTCTTAGTTCTTATAGTTAACCCTTTTAAATAATTTTATTTTTTAATCATTAAATTTTTAATAATTCAATTTTTGCATGTCAGTAATGACTAAATGTGTGATATAAATTATTCACCTATACAACCTGTACCCGACCACATTTAGAGCAAATAAATATATTTCATTTCATTTCCTTAATTTACATGGTAGGTCTCAAGGACTCCAGTCAAAATTGATTTTGGTTATAATTTTAGTAGGGACGCGAATAACGCATCACTATGTTTTTCACACAATTTTTCAATTTTTAAATTAAGTGGTGTTTTGTTGAAAATAAATATGGAGTCCCTTGTGGTAATTATTTCCAACATCAAAATTAAAGGTTAAACTTGATCTTACTTAAGTACCTTTTATAATTCCCAGAGAATAATCTCGTTGAAATTTTGAAGCAAACCAAAAACGCGAAATGCTAAAGTAAAAAAGAAAATCCGTTTTTGGCATAGCACGTTGGAAGGTTAGAAAGTGCAGGGCTGGATGTGGAGGCGTTGACACTTAGTGCTAATGTAGTTTACCTGCATTCCCACGTTCGCCACACATACCTTTCAAGTTGTTTTTATACCAAGTCTGCTTGAAGTGGAGAATTCTCTCAATGCTACTGAAATATTTATTCCCATTTGTGTGGGAAGTGAGTTTGGAGAATTCATTTAGTTACCAAGAGTAGCTTAAAACAGTGTCTGATGCTAAAAACATCGAATTACTACTTTAATGAAAATATATAAAAAAATACACAATTTTCACTTAAAAAATGCAACAAAACGTGATATTTGATCATTGTGTTAATATGACAATGATGAAGAATCAGTCCCTATCTTCTACAATAGATACAAATTCGCAGACAACTTAAACATACAGCATGATAACTTGAACTTGCCCACTTAGCCCACACGTGCACCAGCCCTGGGGGTCGCCATTACGTAAATGTCAGGTGTTGCGAACATTTCCTGGAACGCAGGCAGGGCTTTAACACAATACGGCTTTTGTTTTTGATACTGGAAGGGTATGAATTACGAAGGAAACAAAAATGTTACTACATTTTTATGGTCCATAGTCAGAGATTAATAATAGCTCGGAAAAGTTTTAGGTAGTTGCAAGGGTACGTGTGAAACAAGTTTTTATAAGGAGCCAATTCATATGCTTGCTTATATCTATACACATTGAGGAAAGTGACGATAAAGTCATGAAGTGCAAGTAGGTGTTAGTAAATTTTGATATTGTTAACAAAAAAAAAAAGAAAATGGTTACTGCAGTGGCTATCGCAAAAACAGCCAGGGAATTTATCGTTAACATTACATATCAATTAATAGAATCCCATCAAAAACAATACTTGTCAAAAAAACCAAGTCTCGCAACTCAGTTGTTCTGCGGTAAAAAGTTGTGAGATCCATGTAATACCAAGTCGGTTGTTAATTTATTCAGTCTCTACTTAAGCGACTTTCTGTCTTAATACGTCCAGTCTCTAAGACCACGATCGTGGTCCATAACAATTGAAAATCAATTGTGTCTGGAATCTCCGTACTCGAAGCATTAAGTTGTTACGTAATAATTAACAGCATCTTATAGTGACGCATATCAATATTAAAATTCTTTAATGTTTTATATAAATATATCGAGACTTGGCCATCGCACTAAATAATTGAATTTACATGTGTTTTCAGGCGATGGAATTTACACGTCTTTTCAGGCGATGGCCAAGTCTCAATATATTTATATAAAACATTAAAGAATTTTAATATTGATATGCGTCACTATAAGATGCTGTTAATTATTACGTAACAACTTAATGCTTCGAGTACGGAGATTCCAGACACAATTGATTTTCAATTGTTATGGACCACGATCGTGGTCTTAGAGACTGGACGTATTAAGACAGAAAGTCGCTTAAGTAGAGACTGAATAAATTAACAACCGACTTGGTATTACATGGATCTCACAACTTTTTACCGCAGAACAACTGAGTTGCGAGACTTGGTTTTTTTGACAAGTATTGTTTTTGATGGGATCTCATTTCTTTTTGTATTTTGTAGACAGTTCTACTTTTTTCCTTTTCGGTACCTTCTACTTATTGTATATATGTATATCTACCAGCAACGAATTTTCTTAAAGCCCTCTCTCTGACTTATGAACTTTTCTTATTTTTGTAGGTAGCCTTCCGTTTTCTCTTTTCCGGTACTACTTCTTGAGCTTCAGCTACAGTTTTTCTAAGAGCCCACTCCCTGTCTCTATGGGTTTTTCTGGGAGGCTTTGATGTTACAATTTTTGCCGTAAAATAATAAAACATCGTTACGAATAAAGCCAATAATGAAAAATTTAATTAACTGAAGACTTGGCTGTATGGGCTTAATTTTCTTTGCTGTCTTTTCTAGATTTTTTAGTTTTTCCTTGATTCATACACCAAACACTACTTATATTCCAAATTTGAAGCTTCTAGGTCTGCTAGAAGTGCCTTAGAATTTTGATGATCGGTGAGTCAGTGAGTGACAAAATTAAGAAATTTGACCCGTTATAATTCTTAAAAATACTGGTTCAAATTGAATGAAATTTTAAATATACGTGTCTTTACAATGCCTGCATAGTTACTGAAAATTTCAGTCTTCTATTTTTATCCACAACGAAGTTACAGGGGGTTGAAAATGGTCTGAATTGCTTCGAGAAAAGGATGGTACGGCCGTGACGCTTTTTTGCTCGACTTGGTGGGGGCACGGCCGTGCCCCCAGATAAAAATGTTTTTTAACAAATCGGGAGCTTGCTCTAGATACAGTATAGGTATTTAGTAATAAATCATAGACTATTAGATTAAAATAACGATTGTGAATTTCATTGCGTCGGAGAATATAATTATTTTCAAATTACACGGAGGGCATATTATAACGACGAGATAAACTATGTTTAGAAAATATAAAGTAGCTATTGATAATTTTGTTTTAGGAAATCTTTGCATCTTCTACAACGCAATGAAGTTCAAAGTGGTAACTTTAATTTAATAATTTAGGTTTTATAACTAAATACCTATACCATGTCTTAAGCAAGCTACAGAATAATTAAGAAGACATTTTTATTCTATTACTGATGGGTACTGGGTATAATTCAGGAACTTTAATATTATAGGACGCTACAATACAAAAATAACCTATTTTTACTGAACTAGTAGGTGGTAGTACATTTTTATTCATGTCAACAAAAAAAAGAAAGAAAATGGTTACTGCCGTGGCTGTAGCAAAAATAGTGAGGGAATTCATCGTTAATATTACAGATCTATTATTGGTAATCACCAGCATTATTGGTGATCTACCAAAATTCAACGAACTTCGATTACAGCAAATCCTCTCTCGTAAGACCATGAAAAGGCGACTTAATGAGGGACTCAAGCAAAATGGCTGTGATATAATGCGCTGTTGATATGAAATAATGTTAGTTATTGGAGATATTGGTGTAAACAAATATAGAGTTGTGGGATACTATTACGGATTATGGAGGGGACATAAATTTCAAAATTGTGATTCTCTGGCCTTTTATAAAAGTGTGGTCCTGAATGAAACATGCATTTAAAAATACTCGCAGCATTCTGCACACGTATAACTGGTGGAAAAATTAGAAACACAGTGTAAAGTATCTCAGCAAACCGTCTCAAGAGACAGACAAAGGGGTTATTCAGATAAAGAGGGGGGTTATTCATAGCTATGTTTACGCGTCAACGAGCGCTTGCACATAGGAAATTGTAAGCAACTATGCAAAACGCTGTAAATAGCTGCCATATAAAGTCTGCTACGAAGATGATGATGAAAGTACAGTTTAATGTTGAAATTTATGATTTTAATATTTGTTAGGTGGAAGACACACAGGAATAATTTCATTGACTACAAAGAAACATTAATGTAACTACGTTAAGTATTATTGATCGGATAAGTGATGCTGTTGACAATAATATTAGAATTAGCTCAAACATTATTTTTTTTTCACTTTATTTGCACGAACGTTTAAACTTAACTACCAACTCTGTTGATCTTAATTAAACGCTTTAGAATTTATTTTATTTATTTAGAAATATCTAATTTCCTTTCCCTTCTATGTTTACACCATTCATACTTAATATGTTACCTACTTATCTGTGGAAACAATTTGGTCTATGATCTATCTATAGCTTTTATAATGTACTGTAAGTTTCCCAAAATAAAAAATTGAATCGTGTTAAAAATTTAAACCCAATCCAAATCCTTAAATTACCTAATCCTTTATATTTTGTATTTAACATACATATAATATATTTAATATTTGCAAGCAATTCAGTTGCTGATTTTTAACAGATTTAGATTAGAGTGATTATTAGCGGAAATCACAAAGATCCGGTACGTTTCTTGTGCCATTTCCTTTCCCACTGATGATTTCCCATTTCTGAAGCTAAATTCACAAGTCCTAATATTATACCCAATAGATTTAAATTGGCATTCATTATATGAACATCGCCGCAAAGTCGCCTGTCTCTCAGTTTTTTACAGGATGCATTTCGGGGAGTATGCGTTGGAATTACATAATCTTATTCCACCGTCGCCTCTCCACCTTCGGACCACTAGGCGTGGGAAGGGATTCCACCCGTATGTAGTTAATATACCGAACATTCGCACTAAGAAGTTCGGCTCTTCATTCATCATCCGAACATCCAAGGCATGGAATTCCCTTCCGGCGTCAATCTTTCCTGAATCCTACAACCTTGGGATCTTCAAGAGCAGAGCGTGAGTGAGCTACTGTTCCCCAGATATTTGAGTTTCCGGGTCAGTACGCTTCCAGAATAATTCCGCCTGGACTTTCTTTGTTTGACCCAGAGCTTTCTTTGTTTTCTTAAATGCCATGATAGTAATATTGGATTTCGTAATCATATTGTGCAGTAAGTAGTGTGTAAATTGCTGGGCCCGTCACTTATCCGCCTATAAAACTATTACTAGCTTTGAAGAGACAAAGGCTAAAATATCGTAGCAAGATTATGATATACTCATAATAAAGTCACCGCAGCCTGTGGTTAAGGATTATAATTACGGCAAGTCCCACGTTCAATAATTACAGCGATCAAGGCTGCACATGCAAAGAACAGTTTAACTGTTAAGTTTTTGAGAGGCTTTGACTCTGTGTTCATTATTGTCAAGTCAATAGCTGGACAAAGGCAACGAAGGTCTCTCCCGATGTACGCACCCATATACCTACCTACCTAAGTCATTAGCTGGACAAAGGTCTCTTCTGATGTACGATTTGCAATACTTTTCATGGAATAATTTGTCGTCACCAACGATATTGGTCACATATTGATAAAAGCATCATTGTCTACTATTGTCTATATTGTTTTGGTCATAATAAACTTATTCACCTTATCGACCGCCATGGGAAGAAAGAAAGTTAGAAATAACACGGCACCAGTATTATCGTCATCATAATACGCTGCTATTATATCTTGCATGATATTTTTACACTTCTTCGCGTAAAGTAAAAAATGCTTACCTTAGACCAAATACTCTTGCGTGTCTGCTGGTTCATTTAATTTTATATTTCTCTAGCCTGCGTGATAGACTGCCTGCTTATTTACCTTCCTAGTTAAATTGTGCAAAGTAAAAGTTACACCCTAAAGTACCTAAGTATCTAAATGGTAGGTACAGTCGAACTCAAAAGTTGATGAACAGATCCATATTTTGTGATTTCCTGAACTGAACAACTTGCCATTAATAATAATTAAATAAATATTGTTTGATACAATTCTGTGAAATAAAACTTTTATGGAAGTTTATATTATTTATTTTCACGATCAAACTTTGTTAGATATTCAAAATAATGGCGGAAGAAAAAAAGGTGACAAGACAAAATGAGTTTGTTATACACCGTGTAACGGTTAAGTGTAGTCATATTTTAAGGGCTTGTTCTACCCATCAATACGAACAACTTTTACTATGGGGGCAACTTCGAAATAGCGAAAAAAAAATCAGCTGTTCCATAGAAAATTTCAATAACCTCCCGATGCAATGTATGAAACAGCTGATTTTTTTTTCGCGATTTCGAAGTTGCCCCCATAGTAAAAGTTGTTCGTATTGATGGGTAGAACAAGCCCTTAAAATATGACTACACTTAACCGTTACACCCTGTATAAATGTTTGCTAACTTATAAATATATGTTCATTAGCATTATTGTACTGAACAAATATGCTTAATATTTACAGAACAAGATTTATACTCAATAATCTCAAACTTGGGTGCACAATTTATTGACATAAATTACCGAGCATTATTTAATGGTCGAACTAGTATTAGAGTATCCATAGAGCTCCTAAGCCAAGAACAAAAGAAACTGAACAAATCCGCATATTTTTGATAAGTATTGCAGAATTATTGGAAGTGTAACCTTTTTTTGTATCACGGAAGTAGAGATGTTTGTAGGACGATGTCTACCTACTAATTTTTATTTATTTTATTTTATTTATTTACATAGAATCAACAGCATTATTACAAATTCTTATACAGAAAACTAATACCAAACTTATGCCAATTAAAGATTCTTAATTATGTTACTGACAATGGTTACCCTTAAAATTGAATGGGTAATGTTTTAATTAAATTACAATAAAATTGGTACAATTACATTATTAATTATAATATTATTATATAAATATCAATAAAAACAAATCAAATCCTCAGTGATATACGAGTCGTTATGTCAAAGAAATCCATCTATCTATATCTATCGATCTAATATCAAAGAAGTGTCTTTGATTGGCAGTGGCCCGGCAATTTTTGGGATTACTTGATGAGAATATTGTTTTGTAATAATAAGCATACAGTGATTAATGGAAAGTTATTATGTACAGGATATCTGAATATTTGTATCTCATAAATTTTTGAGTTTTGTCCAGTCTGGGACGGATTTCTCAGGAAATCATGAACGCTTTTGGATAATTAGAAATTTAGTTACAGCAAATATCGAGTTCATCTATATAATAAAGATCTATCGAAAAACATGATTGCCCGATCAAACTTTATCTGTGTTAGACTGTACCAGACAAGCCGGGCGTAATTGTAGGTTCTAACCCTAAGTTTTTTGTTTCAGGTAAGCGTTCTTCTCAACCGTACTTAGACCTTACACTAATAATAGACCTCCAAGCAATTCAGCTGGTAAGTATAACAAAATTTCAGACAACTCTCATCGAATTAGACTCGCATTTTACTTAGTATCGTTCGTTGCATTTTACAAAATCAATAGCTGCTGTATTGATGCCAGACGGAATTATGAAAACGAAAATAGTATCTTAGGGGGCAACTCGCAAAACTAAACTCGCAGATTTGTTACTATTTACAACATTTGCTTTGTTTATGCGAGACCTATACTCAAGAGCTTAATATTCTACATATCGCTGTACCTATAGCTAAAAGTACATCCTCTTAAGTCGCAGCGCTAGCTAGCGCTATCTAATAATTTGGTGTCGTCAGGGAACATGAAATTTTGATACCCTTTAGAGCTTGTTTTAACTTGCACGACTTTAATTATACAATAGACCTAGCCAGACTGTACACATGTAGCTGTTGGTAACTTTACATAATTAATAATAAATCGAAAAATTTCAAACCCTCGAAGAACAATTTATGTATCAATGCAAAATTAATGTATTGCCTTTTTGTACAATAAAGCGTTTACAAACAAACAAACAAACAAACAATGATTCTATCATTAAAATTTGTTATTAACCGATTTTTATTAAATATGGCTACGATCCATCTCACTAACAGTAGCTTTGGAAATTATAACGCATTTTCAAACCTGTTGACCTGCTTTGGGGCTGCAATGCCACAGACATAGCCCTCATACTTAACACCCCTCTTTTTCCATCAAAAGTTAAAAGTGAAGAAATTCATACTTAAGTTATTGGTAACGCAATATATTCGTGTATTAAAAATAAAGCTATTTCTAATGTTACTGTAATTTAAACAATATAGGTAATATGAACTTCATCTGAAGCTATTCCTTGTTCATCGATTGATGATCGTAATGACGCAGCTGTCAGTTTTAATATATTACAAACGTTTCGAATACGAAGTTTCTAAAGCAATCAGCTCGATGGATACACTTCGCTGAGTTGCGTATCGGAACTCCTGTGATGGAATTAGGGTTGACTCTACTTGTAGGTATAGAACCACGCTTTTACAGTTAGGTACTTATTGCGCCCTTTAATTATTGTTCTATCAACACGAGAATTTAATAAAGCCCATCCTTTTGTTACTCTGCCATTATTGATATAAAGGGCAATTTATCAATTTAATACTTTCACGGACACTAAACGCCTAGACGTTATATCAATAACTTCCGTTGTGTCTGGTTTACTCTCCGTGAAAGTGTTAATATGTTCAATAATTTTATTATATCTGGTAATTTTTGATAATATTCACATGTTTCACAATTTGGTAGTTTCAATGAAACCACAAGTACCTAAAACGTTTTGACAACAATTGTAGAAATGAAATTATTTAAAAGCAACATTATACGGGTAACACTGTTAAATTTGATATTAAAAAAATGGTAATAATAACATAAGTATTTGAATAGAGAAATTATGAAAACATTAGAGACCCTAAGAATTTTAAGTTTGAAATATAAAAAATGTTCAGGACTTTTGCACAGGTTAAACACAACCCTATAACAGAACGTTTTCGATTCTAAGCCCATCCTGCGGCGAATTAGGAAACTGGGTCAGTTGAGGACTACCCCAGAGGATTGTCCCGATGCCAGTGGGATCCTGCGCAGGTGGTTGCTAAATAGGGCAGTGGGATGATTTTTGTCGATTGAGGTAAACCCGAATGGACGGAAATTTATCCCTCGGGTCCAAATGTTATTTGCTATTTTTAACTTCCGACACAAAGAGTGACTTTGACGCCTCTGTGGCGTTGTTGACATTAAAGTACGTGTTTAATAATGACTTGAGTGCACGTTTCAAATTTTGAGCTAAGTAGGTTTAGGTGTTGACAATTCCAGGTTTCATTTAATAGAACAGTTCGTAATATTTGGATCAATGGAGTAAAGAGTCCATACCCTACAGGGGCGGGGTCTACTCCTAAAGAGGTTGTAGGAAAGATAAGTGATAATTACAAAATATTAATTTTACAAACTATAATAGATACGATAAATGAAATACCATGAACTAATTAATGTCAATTCTTAATTGTGACGTTGTCAAGCATTGATAAAATTAATTTAATCAAAGTTATTTGTGAACAAGAGCTAGGTTAGGTTGATTTTAGTACTAAATCTAAGCTAATCGAATTGTAGAGAGACTTAAATGACCTAAGAGCTAAACAAAGGCACATACCCATTCAGCTAGCAAGTTTAGCTACCACGCGAACTGGTTGACATCTAAAATTTATTAATACTAAACCGGGGTGTACACCAGCTGCATATTGCAATGCGAGCCAGCCAGTCGCCGTGCATCGCTTGCGTCGTCCGCACGTGTGTCGGCATCTCTAATATTCCGACAGCTCGATTTCGACCGTGTCGATTCGAGTTATCGATTGAGTGACGTTCCGATATTCTCTATCGGATTTGTTATCGATCGAAATTGTTTGTAAACAGTGGCGTACTATACAGTTTATCTTTAGTTTCCAACGTTTCTAACATTTGATGAGAGTGTTTCGTTCAAACTTGCTAATTTAATTTCTGTTATTGCTTATGTTTATAGTGTAGTGTTGTGAACAAATAGTGATTGTGAAAGGAATATTGGTGTAGTGATGAATGAAGTTTAATTCCATCAATATGTTTGGAGTATTCATTAGAAGGTGGAAACCCAAAAGGTTGGTGTCGACATAAAGTCGTTAAGGTTATATCTAAAACGTATATAGAAGTAAGGTCAAATATTTTAGCTTGAATCAAGTAATATCAAGGCTTGTTTCCTGTTGCGCTAAAGTTAACTAATTATGATCAAATGGGGTAAACTTCACAAATTAGAATAATGCTAATTAGGAGGGACTCACTTCACTTTTTGGAGCACCAGTCCTTTTTACATGCATTTGCATACATAAGTCAATGATGATAGAAACATTGAGAAATAAGAATTTAAGGAAGTAAGTAATCCAGGGATTACCTACCGTAGAGATTGCGTTAACTCAACTTGTTTCTGTTCTTTCATATTTATAAATATTAGTAATGATTTCAATTAAGATTATGGGCGAAATATCACTATATTGAGAAAAATTAGAAACACTGAAACTATAAATACAAAAATAAAAAGTGTGAATTGAAAACGTAGAAAATCATAAAGACTATCGAATAATGTAAATAAACAAGCAGTGTCGAATGTAAGCTAAACATCTTCGAAACAGCTGAACCGATTCCATCAAATATGGCTCAGCTATCTTGTTAAGATAAATTCAGTACTTTTGAAGTTACAATACCACATGCGCACACTTCTGGTTTTAACTTATATATAACACTCCCTCGTGGCGATATGGATTAAAAACAAAATGCCAACATATAAATGAAACCATCAATTGAAGATACATACCTCCCAACCACATTTGTCAGAACTAAACTTTGAAGAACCGTGCATGTTAGAACAAAGGAATAATATTGCAGTAAGCAATGACGTTAGAATCTAAAGAGATATTAATTACGCCTATATAGGAAGGAAGTGAAGACCCCTATATAACAATAATAATAGTAACAAATTTGACTTAGATCTCAATGTTAATGACAATAAAATGATATGGTAAATTCACAGCCGATCTGGATTACGTACATACTTTTTGTACTTATTTAATGTTTGAATTTTCGAACGAGATTATGTAAATATTGTTCTGTTTTGTTACGTTGTTTCTAAGCTGGACATCTTCAATGCAGGACGTAAATTTCAAATATTCAGTTCTGGCAGCATCATGCATATGGATTACCTGAAATACGTAGGTACTCACTAGTAAATCTCTTATGATAACATAATCTAGTACTAGACGTTAGTACTCTAATCTAACACAGTTACTTTTAAACCTACTCAAAGATAACATTTTCGAATAATCAATATCACAGATAGCACCAAATAAGCTTAATGACGATATTATAACAAAAATTGACCTTGGAATGACATTGATGCATTTACTAGATATCTATTTCTAAATACCAATTTGAATACTACTAACGCCTATTTAACCGACAGCAATAGCGATGTATGATCCATATTATCTTTTGAAAAATGTTGGTTGATAATGAAAATTCAGTTTGATAACAAATCTTCGGTTTATTTCTTTATTTACTCTATTTGTCAACCCTCTACCGGAATACCCAAAATCCTGCAAAACAAAGCAATAACTTTTCTCATAAACCGCCATGTTAATGTTGTCCCATAATTTCATTTTACATCTGTCATTTATGGTTTTAATTGTAGAGCACGATGTCCTCGTTCCTGCTTTCCATAATCACACGGAATTCTAATTAGCCAGAACAATGTAACTGTTTTGTGGGAAATAATTCGTATAATTTCTCCTCGACTGTTGTGTTTCTTTAGTTGCATTACTGGCAGTGTTGCAGTTTCTCAGATTATTATCATGTTTCTTAGTTTTTGTTACTAGTATTGCGTGTGCGTTATTGTTTCGCTTCGCTGTGTAATTTTGTTTTTCGCTTAACGTCGAATCAGTGCACGTTCCGACAATACATGGTCATAGGAAGAAAGTTATTAAGTGAACCAGACGATACCTACTAATGACTTCATTAGCTACTCGAGTTTCAATTTAACGTGACCATAAAAATATTTTCTTTACATTTCCAATTGAATTTTATACAAGTTCAGTTAAAAAAAAGTCACTGCATTTATATTTTAAATACCAATTGGCTATATAAGAAACTATGTGATAATTATTACTAATAACTTAATCATAAATCACGTTTTCTAATATAATGTGAATGATTACCTAGGTCATTCGTTTTATAAGAGTTTTTTATGATCCTGCATGAAAATAGATCTCATTATCATCTCATAAAATTGCATAAATATTACGTTTGTTTGACCAATTGGTATCGCATTCCATTCCATATTACTAGCTCGAGTCGCTTCAAAGCAGGAACCGCTGAAAAGATCGATGACTTTTGCAAACTCCGCACCATAACTTAGTCGCGCCTGAGGATGTCTATTCAAAAGAGTCATATTGTCTATATTTGCCGGAAACCAGACATCACCAAAATTGGTAGGTTTGGTATTGATAGTTGAATATCTGCTGGACGCGGATGTTCGGTCCCCTTACAGAGCAATGTCCATCAAATCTTCTCATCTACTAATTCACCCAAATTCGAACATCGTCATTCTATCTTTCTCTCTCTCTGACCTCTTTAATTCTGTACCCAAATGTGTCATTTTAACCTGGAATTGACAACACACTTACCAGGAAATGTTGGTTTGTTTCTTTTTCTCTTCACTCCGGACAGCACCGATCTGAAATTAATCTCTACAGCGATCGGTGGGTTAATCTACAATGACCTATGATTATATGATTACCTGGCGAAGTGCTAATGACGCGTCTGTTTAGGTATAGAACTGAGTGTTACTTTTGTTGTTAAGTATTTATCGTGGACATCTTCAACCGCGGCACACCTCGCTATTTCAGCACGTTTCCGAAGCTTCAAACTTAATTACATGAGTAATCACCTCTATTGTGACGACTGATAGTAACGGTTTCGGGTCAATGAATCTTACAGTCGTTCCACGATGACCACATAAAGAGACGTTTTGGTCATATTTATCTTCGCCAGAAACCACAGCACAAGAATAGTAAGCTATAAACTAGAGATTTTCATTGCCCAGATACGTTCCATGAGTCCATGACAAATTGCAAACCAATTTACTCGCCTCACCTTTGACAAAAGCTTTATTGTCAGTTATTTAGAGAGATGACATCTAAATTACATGCAATTGCAATGCAGCCGATATATTTCAAGTGGTTTGGCTGTTCACCAATTATTTATCACCGGCCATTCTTCAGAAGTTCCAAGGCTGGTGAGTCCGGCAATGATGACCGGAAGCCATTCGAATTATTGGATACTTGGTGTTGTTCTCCTGACCTATTTTCGTTCTCGGTACCAATCGTACCCATTCGTAATCACTGAATTGTTTAATATTGTATTTATATACTTGGAAGGCAAAGATTGTTTTATCTATCCTTTAAAATATAGCATAATTTATTGGTATCATAAAATTATTTTACTATAAGGTCGTCCATAAACATTGCTTTATGTTCCTTAATCTTTAGTCCATTGTGTTCCTATAATAGTGATGTTTTGTTAATGTATTGTTCTTTATTTGTAGGGACACTTATGTCCCTTATCTACTTATATAAAATTACAATTGTGTCTCCTTCGGAGGGTTTGCTGGAGGAAATCTCTTACAGAGATATGCTCTCACCACCACATTTGGGGTAAATGTTGTGCCGTTATGTATGTATGTGTAAATGAAAACATCAAAAACTCTGGTTCACGTGGATTCATTCGAACCCGCGACACTTTAGTATTGCAATCAACAGAAATTTCATTGCTCACGAATACTCGTAGTTGGCAGGAAACATATTACTAACTTATTTATTTTATTTCGTTTTGAAGAATTGGTTCGTCAGAGTCTATGGATGGTTCTTGATATTTACCTTGTCCTTGCATTCCTCCCATTGTGACTCCTGTAAGCCAGCATCAACAGCGGTACTCTGCACGGCCCTACTGAAGGTAGACGGTGCCCTACATGACTCTATTGCTACCTTTGGCCCCAGACTAGTTAAAGAAAGAAATTGGGTGCGTAAGCAGGAAAAGTACTAAGCTCTTGTGCATAAAAAAAAAGAAAAAAAGAAAAGAAGTTTCCCACTTCCCTCCTCGGCATTTTTTTTTATGCAAGACGGGTTCGTACTTCACCTGACAACTGAATTGTTAAGTGAAGATGAGGTCAAAGGTGGAAGCGTACTGACCCGGAAACCCCAGCACATTTGGGGGACTGGCTATCTTATCTATAACAACCGGAACACAACAATGCTATTAACATTGCTGCTTGGCGGCAGATTTAGATAAGATGGTGGTAGCTAGCCAGGCGGACTTTTTTATAATGCCCTACCACCAACCAAACCGAGTAGTTAAACTTGTACCCCGCTGGTGATGGAACCCGCGACCTAATCGTAAACCCAATGTTGTTTACATTGAGCCACGGAGGCGGTTAAATGAAATGGAAAACGTCACTTGCAAACCTATGGGGATGGACGTCTACTCGACGGCGACGACGACGACGACACTCGGCCCCTGTATTCGCATACACTGCGGACTGCGCCAGAGTGAGTGGGACGGTAGCAAAAGGCTACCGCAAGTAAAAATGCCAGTAATAAGAATGACAAAAACGTCCGAAAGCTTGGAAATTGTGTCGGTTTGAGACCGTCGTCGTAGAACAGCGGATAGACTAATCCACTAGATAGGGACTTAAATACTTGAGTTATTCCTGTGGTATGCAAAACGAAGAGCGGTTTGGGCAGGTGGGCGATGATTGTCACCTGTTCCTCTGACGTGTAAGACCATGTTATTACGATGCACATACACGGGTAGTTATTCTGTCTGCTTCGGCTGCAACATTGTAGTTGCTATTAGTACAATAATACAGTAAAGTTTTGTATTCACATTTTTTGTATAATTTCAATCGCAAATACAATGTGATAAGATTCGTGAATTCTTTTCTAAGATCTTTTATTTAAGATCACTAAGTCATTCAATGGACAGTGTATACGCTTTTCTAATAAGGTTTTTTTTATATGAGAGGGCGGCAAACGAGCATGCGGGTCACCTGATGGAAAGCAATCACCGCCGCCCATGGACACCCGCAACACCAAAAGGGTCACAGATGCCTTTAAATAATTGTAACTTAAATTTAATATTGTAGATTTTATAACTAAATAGCAAGCTTCGGAATTGTTAGAAAACATTTTTATTTGATTACTGATGGTTACTCTATCATTCCACAAAATATCAGGAACTTTAAAATTATAGAAAGTTACACCACAAAAAATACGTATTGTCATTGTACTATAATTTTTGACGTATCTACTTGACTACAACAAAAATTAACACTTCTAAGCTTAATATCATATTTAAATCTTAATAATTCGCAAACAGATAAGCTCAAACTATTTAGAACGACCTATTTAACTACAATCCACACGATGGGATTCAAAGATAAAACAAATCATCCCCACCTTTGTCATCATCATCATCAGCCCATAAATGCCTGCAAAATTTACAATAATAACCATAAGTGTGTATTCTATGAAGACCATGTTGTACGGTGGTGTAATAATTGTATGGATCACAATATTGGGTCTGTACCTATGAAATTGGAGTTTTTTTTCTTTGTTAATCATAATATGTACCAATTCCTGCGATTTTCAAAGCTATATCCAAATTTGTTTTTTATTTGGAAAATGGAATATTATTTCAAGGTTTCACATGAAATATTTTTTAATTTCTGGGCACACAATAATCACACAATAATCACACAATAAAAAAAATTTGAACAGAGCTCTTTTCATGTGCTTCCCATAATCATTTCTTAGATTCGCT
This sequence comes from Oegoconia quadripuncta, assembly GCA_949316235.1. Lineage (NCBI taxonomy): Eukaryota > Metazoa > Arthropoda > Insecta > Lepidoptera > Autostichidae > Oegoconia > Oegoconia quadripuncta. The sequence continues at coordinate 4,756,389 of OX438752.1, forward strand.
GAAACTTTTATAAAGCGGTTACTTTTAAAAATTAACGCTGCCTATTAGCTTAATGTTATCCGATAATACACACAAAGTTTAGATAAATTTGGATTTGCGGTTCCCAAAAAAAAAATCAAAAATGTATTTGTATGGAGAAAACAGTCTTAATGAAATTCTACATACAAAACGCCAATTTCATAGGACCTAATATTTTAGATGACTAATATTTTAGAAGATAACAAAATATTTAGAATTCTGAATTGCAATATTGCTCTCTGTAGCGTAGTTATAGCATTCATAGCTAAGATTAGGTTATAATCGGAGTAATGTTACGGTACGGGTAGCTTGATCATTAAATATATTGTGGCTGTTTTAACATGGTGATGACGAAAGCTTACCGGACCACACATAGAGTAACACGATCATACGGGCTCTAGTAGTTATATTCAATATTAGGTGGTACAGTTTTATGTGAGCAGTGTAACGCGTTTTTAGAAGTCAACAAGAAACATTTACAGTTACGCCATGTCTTTCTTTCTGTCTGTTCGCGACTTAGCTCACTTAGAAATCTAAAATTTGTTACAGATATACATTCAGTGTACTAAGTATCGGGAATTTGTCAATAAAACAAAAAATACAAATTATTCATCTAAATTTATTTTATCGCCTTCAAAGTAGGCCCCATCGCTTGCAATACAACATCTCCACCGCTTCACGCAGTCTTCCATACATTTTTCATAGGCTATTTGCGGTATGGCCTTTAGCTCATTCAGCGAATTTTCTTTTATGGCTTCTATCGACTCAAAACGTTTTCCTCGAAGTGGTAATTTTAACTTGGGAAATAAAAAAAAGTCAGACGGAGCCATATCAGGTGAATACGGTGCTTGGTCGAGAACTTTTGTTGAATTTTTCGCTAAAAACTCTTTCACTATAATGGCTGTGTGTGATGGTGCATTATCATGGTGCAGCATCCATGAGTTGTGTTGCCACAAATCTGGACGTTTTCGGCGGATACTCTCACGCAAACGCTTCATGACGCCTAAATAATATTCTTTATTCACTGTTTCTCCCTCTGGAAGGAATTCGGAGTGAACCACACCACGGTAGTCAAAAACAACTGTCAGCATCACCTTGATTTTGGAGCGACTTTGCCACGGTTTTTTGGGTTTCGGCTCGTTTTCGAGACGCCATTCTGAAGACTGTTGGCTTGTTTGCATGTCGTACTCATAAACCCATGTCTCGTCGCCAGTTATTATACGTTTCATAAAGGTCGGATCCGTAGAAGCTCAGGAAACCATGTCTTCAGCGACATGCTTTCGCTGCGCTTTTTGAACAAAATTGAGCTCTTTTGGAACTAGTCGAGCGGCGACGCGTTTCATGCCTAAAATGTCAATGAGAATGTTGTGGACGGACTTAAAAGATATGTTCACTTCACTAGCCAACTCTCTCAGACTCATACGTCGATTTTCGAGCACTAGCTTCTTGATTCTGTCGATGTTTTCTTTGGTCGTAGCGGTTGAAGGTCTACCAGAACGAGGCAAGTCTACTACTACTTCTCGGCCTTCTTTAAAAGCCTTATACCATTCATAAGCCCTTGTTTTCGATATACACGATTCGCCGTAGGTATTTCGCAACATTTTTAGTAATTCACCACATGAAATATCATTTGAAACACAAAATTTAAGGCACACTCTTTGTTCAACAATATTTTCCTTTGTAAAAATCGCCGAGGACTCAAAACTATGACCAACAAAAAGTGTAGTTTAAAACAAATTAAATGACAGATCCCGCTCAAATTTTGCGCGCTAAATCAGTACAGTGCTACCAACATGCAGTAAAAAAATTAGAACAACCTCTTTTACGCGGGTCTTTTTATTGACATATTCCCGATACTTTTTACACAGAGTAGTACATATTAATTAGGCCGACAAAACGGTAAAATAAAATCTTAACCCAAACTTCACTACACGTAAAGGAGCGTCGGTGGCTCAGCGGTTAGGAGGCGGTCTCCCAATTTGGGAAGTCCGGGTTTGATTCCCAGGCAAGCCATGTACCAATGAGTTTTTAAGTTTACATATTAATTAGGCCGACAAAACGGTAAAATAAAATCTTAACCCAAACTTCACTACACGTAAAGGAGCGTCGGTGGCTCAGCGGTTAGGAGGCGGTCTCCCAATTTGGGAAGTCCGGGTTTGATTCCCAGGCAAGCCATGTACCAATGAGTTTTTAAGTTTAATGAATTACTTTCAACCGCCTCCGTGGCTCAATGTAAACAATATTGTGTTTACGATTCGGAGGTCGCGGGTTCGATCCCCAGCGGGGTACATGTTTAAGTACTCGGTTTGGTTGGTGGTAGGGTGTTTTAAATGTCCGCCTGGCCAGCTACCACCATCTTATCTAAATCTGCCGCCAAGCAGCAATGTTAATAGCATTGTTGTGTTCCGGTTGTCAGAGATAAGATAGCCAGTCCCCCAAATGTGTTGGGGTTTCCGGGTCCGTACGCTTCCACCTTCGACCTCATCTTCACTTAACATCAGGTGTGATTGAGGTCATGTACCAACCCGTTGTGCATAAAAAAAAAACTTATGTGCATTTATCCTACTGCTCTTGAACGGTAAAATAAAACATCGTGAGGAAACCTGCATGTCTGAGAAATAAAAATTCAAAGGCACGTGAAGTCCCCAACCCGCATTGGGTCAGCGTGGTGGACTATGACCCATACTCCCTCATTATACGAGGGAAAGCCTATATCTCTCCGGGTGGGATGTTTACGGGCTGATGATGATACTATTACCTAAGTACTTATAATTATAAACTGCTGTGATTTACTATGTCTATTTTTGTAGGTCGTGTCAAAGTCCATGAATAGCGCAGCCTTTCTTTATCCGTGTACTACACAAAATACATTTACAAAAAACTAATACCATATGTTTAAAGTTTCTTTCGGATGAATCATGGTACCAACCAATTTGGGTAACCCCGCAATTTACAACGCTATAGTTCAGATTAGAGGTCTATACAAAATGGCAGGGAATACCACGCGAAAAAATCACAGGTTAATTACGCGTAGAGCGATCACCGTTACTCGTAACAGTTATTTGTTCATTTCGCGATACGCCTGTTAAAACGGTAGTCAGGTAGTGGTTTAGAGCATAATAAATCTAAAGTGGGGTACCTAGTCGTTTGTTTCCAGGTGGACGTCGCCGGCGACGTTACAGTTGATCTGTTTTTGACGTTACCTTTGTGTTACTGTGAAAGTAACGTTATTGGCTTGCTGTTATTTTTATAAGAGCGTTTTCACTTCAAATATTTGTTGTTACTAGCAGAGCTGAGTTGCCATGTAGACAATACAAATACAAAATATACATAATAGTTTACTTGTTTTTCAAATCACACAATTATCAATGTGTTGTGGGAACAAAAATACAGCAAAAAAAAGTCCTAAGCACATATATACTTCCATTATTCATTAATTTGTCCATTGTCATACCTTCGTAGCTGAATATTATGTAATTTTTATTTAGTAATCTGTGGCTAAACGTTCTGGTGTTACTATAAATCATATTATTTTGTAAATTAGTATATAAGTAACAGTTATTAAATATAAATAAATAAATATCTTTGCACATACACACAGCGCCATCTAGTTCCACTCTAAGCAACTAGGCTTGTATTATAGATACATACATAAATGAAAAACACCCATAACTCGGGAACACATTCCTCATACAAACATATGCCCCAAGCAGGATTCGAACCCACGTCCTTTTGGTATAGCAGCAGAGTTTCTAACCACTACACCAAACAGGTCGTCAGTTATTGCAACACTGTTTGTTTGTCACATATAAAAAAAAAACAATGGCGGCACACTAAGCTGTATTTTAATGACATCATAATTTTAAAGCGAAGTTTCGGCCATTCTCAATACTGTCATAGCAATAAATGAGAAACGCATTTATGTCATACTTAATAAACTGAAATCGTTATCGTAAAACATGCTTTAAAAACAGCAATTTCTCGAGTCTTAGTAAAAGTCATGTTGTCACCACTCAATCTATTTATTAACGGACTTACAAAAAAGGGTGTCAATTCGTCGCGTTTGTATTGTTTTTTTTTAATCTGTGACCGATTTTCGTGGTTCATATTTTGTTTTAGCACTTGCCCTCAATCACACCTGATGTTAAGTGAATATGAGGCCGAAGTTTTATTGAAAAGAAAATTCTGTTGTGGTGTTTCCTTTGAATTTTCTCCGTAGAAGTTGACGTCATACTTTCAATAACACAATAATCCTATTCTTCAAAATCCCTTCGTACACGGAATTGTGAAAAAAGGTATTGTTATAGACTAATGCATTTGCATGCACCTTTCATAATATGATATTAAAAAACTATAATTGAAACACAATTTATTTTGAAAATTTTCTAAATCAGTTTTCCAAAAATTCGACTAGGTAAAAAATTATATGGAGGTTGTATGTGTAATTTTTTATAATCACGGTTCTTAGAAACTAAAAAGAGGGTTTATTCCGTCCAGTAGCGCCCTCGTTGAATATATTTAAGATTTCCTTTTAAATACAGAATAAATCAAAGGAATCGCTCTGACCTGCGCTCGGGAAGCCTAAAAGCTAATTATAAATAATACCTTAAACAGCTTTAATGGGGATTATTGCCCAGCATTCACAAATATAAAAAAAGTGGCCGTTTTTATCAACGATTTGAAATTCTCGAAAATAGTCTGTAATATAAGCTATTTATTTATTATTTATATAACATAATAAGAATCACTAATTTGTATAAGTTTGGTTTACTATAATATAATTTCTGCAATAATGCTGTTGATTCAATGTAAATAAGAAAAAAAAATATAATTAGCTTTTAGGCTTCTTGAGTGCAGATCTGAGGTTTTTATATTTATTCTGTATTTGAAAAGTAATCTTAAATGAGGTCGTCACTGGATAGAATAGTTTTAACCTAAACTACAAAAATAGATTAAAGAGAATCCTGTAGCAAAGAACTCTCTTCGCTTTAATTCCCTAGTTATGCAATTCCGATAACGTAACAAGCACATTATTGTCATCTCGCATACCCCCAGGTACCTATTTGAAAAAGAATTGCAACACCATAAAGATTTCTCCACTAACAACACGTGCTATTTGAATTTAGAACAACTGCATAGCCAATTTACCTTAATCTCCCCTGCTTCCCAAATACCACCTAAAATGGGTCACTGAGGTGGGATGAAGTATGTTGCAGAAGATCTGGTTAAATTGGCTAGAGAGTACATTGAAGCTCCAATAGCAGCTTGGCTCGTATCCAAGATGGTGATAGTTAAGCGATTTTATTATAATCTTTATTATTGTGTTACGTTTTACGGGAACTCGTTCAAGAATATAGGTACTGAATCAGCTTACGATGTCGTTTACGTTGTACTTTATTTCGGCAGCAAAGTTTTCTAGTACCTACATAAACAAAGATACATTTTATAAGACACTTAAATCTAAACAAACACCTGCACTAGCTCTATAAACTTCCCTAAATTTTTGTAAAAGTTGCTTATTGTTAGTAAAGATAGGTGTTACACAGGATGTCAAATAGCCCAAATCCTTAATAGACCCCTGAACACGATTTCAGTTCTAATCTTATCATTGTCTCGATAGATAAGACGCCAGATTTCACACGGAGAAGTTGCTAACAGCGTCATGCTTACTTACACGAATAACTTGAGTATCTGGATTTTACAATGTCGACAAAATTATTCATTCACTTGATTTTACGTAAATATGATATATGATTTGGAAAATAACCATTGTCGTAATTTTTAATTGTGATAAGTAAGCACGCGAAAACTACGATATTAAATAAGTAGTTGATCATTAATTTTATATTACACAGAGAAGTAGAAAAAAAGACAACACTAATGCAATTGAAACACTAATGAAATAAAGAATAATGTTCCATGGTAGAAAATCTAGCTATTGACGCAGTGATACAATTTCACTGTATAAAATTAACTTCTTAAGATAGTTCAGATATGTTTAAGACTTTATAATCTCAGCAGACTGTACTATATACGCTAGAAACGCATAGCCCTCATAATATCGACAATAAATCATTTCAAACATAATTCCTTATTGCTCTTCTTGTAAAATTTATTGACTTTATTAAACAAAATAACTGACTCTAATCATGGTATAATAGCAGCAGTATTTGCTAGGTCAGTTACCTCGTTTTTCATCACAACAGAGCGCTGTAAAAGCGGTTGTGCACTGCGTTCTGGCAAGACTTCTCGTATCGTGATTTTCTCGTATCGAAATCGTGATATTGAGCGATCGACGGAATTCGGTTGTACTTGGCATAACGCGATGCGATTGTAAACAAAGGACGTACAGTGACGTACAGAATAATATTAGTATTACAGAAGTTTGGACTGGATCCATTCCAAAATGCGACGTCTGAGCTACAACATATACGGATTAGAACATTATGAACTTCCACCAATGGTAAATTTTCTTCTGCAAAGGAAAATCGTCTCGTATAGTTGAGGTGAACAAGAGGTCGTAAATCGGGTTATGCCGGCATCGGGACGAGTTACCTAACGAACCAGTGCGCAATGTTAGATATAAACTAGCGTAGATAAACATTAGCCTCATTTGCATTCTCTGCAAGCTAATATTTACTTGGGGTGATATTAACACTAACATCAGTGTTTAGATCGGAAATGAAATGAATGAAAGCTATGGGTATAAATTGTTCAGCATATTCCACTTTTCTCGCTGACATATTTCTTAAATCGGTTCATATTTCTATTCGTTTTACTCGTATATATTAGAACAGAAAGTAAAGCGTTTATTGGACAAGTTCAAAGTTTCAATTATCACTATAATAATTTAACAGCGTACCTTCATCGATTTTGGAGTTTATGAGAAAAAGATGATTTGGTGGTTTATGATCACCTATGAACGATTCGATAGTGGAGATCGAATATAGTTCAAATAACTTTTCGATTGTCATTTATTTTTATGTTTTGAAATCAGCTTTTTCTTTGGTCTCCAATATTATTGTTGTATAACTATAGGGGAACAGGCATTCAGTGTAAGTACATTCAATTTAGTTAATGAACTTGCTATACTAGTCATTATAAAACCTATTCTTCAATTAGTGATGGATTTTGATTTTTCGGTATTAATTGTTTTTGCCATCGACTCACTAAGAAGAAAATCGGGGTAAAAATATCCTGTGTCTTAATTGTTCTCACAACGCACTCTCACAGATTTTACTGCTTTATAGAATGTTTATTATGCGTATGCTTTGCAAAATCATGAACTCTCAAAAAAACTATGATCACCTACACGCCTACCCAGTGAGTCAATTAGAGCAAATCTTCCCACGATAACAAAGCCTGCTCCATGGAAGAACATTAACTTCCACTAGTGAATAGGCTTTTGGTGGTATAGTGACTAACAGTGGCACTTACCTGCAAAGCTGGCATGGTATAACAAAGTTCATTGATTTATCTAACTGTTTAAATATGTTTGTATGTTTAAACATAGTGTACAAATCGATCACACTCAAACACTTACCCATTTTGCAAGAGCACCGGTCTTGAACAACAAACTTCAAGAATCAATTTTGCGATTGCTGATGGATGAAGCAAGCTTTCTAGTTTTTTGTTACGCAAGTTTGTGTAAACATTTATTGAAGGTCGTGTCGTATACATGCCTACCTAGCCGGCCTTCTGGCAAAGGGAAAGAAGTCTTAAAGAACATGCCACCTAATCCAGAATGGCGATACGGGCTAATCGTCCTATGAAAGAAGCACCTTGATAGGCTGTTGGTATGTAAACTAAAAATCTCAAAACTTCAGGAACGTAACTTTTTCAAAAAATGGAGCAGACCTTCACAAATCAAAGATAATTAACTCCGTGTAAAGTTGATGTGCCCATCGTTACCCATCGAAATGCCATCTCTAAACAGATATCATTGTCCGTAAATAAGCACATTGTCTGCCAGCCTTGGCATTGACAGCTCGGAACAGAACTTGAACTCACGCGGCGGCCTGCCAAATCTGTCCAACTGAACAATGGGTACAGATGTACAGACAAACACACAATCTTGCAAGCTGAATTGTAAATACTGTTCTATTTCGTAAGCTTAGATGACTATGCAATTACATCACATTCGGTTCTTCAAACATGGGCGCACAGTTCACACACAACTACAGACCTTGTTACGGTTCAGTGACGCATATTTCCAACTACGACTATTAAATTTTTACGAAAAACCGAAAAGTTAAATAATGAAGACATAATTATTGTTAGTCTTATTATTAATATGTTAATAATACAACTAATCACATTATTATATTCTGGTTGTTTGAGATGAGATACTCAGTTCTCAATATTAGGAAGTTCTTCCTATCGTCACTTACAGATAATATTTGGATATAATTTTTTTGCTGCCATAAATGACATTTCAAACTTTAACTCTTTATTTTAACGTGAGAAAGTTGTTGTGTCCAGTTCAATGCGGGAACGATTTAAAAACACTGACTGCCGGGTTACGGCCTTCCTAGTCAGAGGAGGCTGGAACGTATTAGGGTGAAGATGTATGATGCCACTTCTATTGGATTCTGTAGGATTTGTATGTCATGCCAGTCAGTATGTCCAAACCGCTTCGAAAAGGGAAATCATCTAAAGCAAGTCACTTTCGTTCCCAATAGTATTGACGTGCCGACTGGTAAACAAAATGAAATCAAGATTATTAATGATGATTCTTCAATGAGGTCGTATTGATTTTGAAGAGCTATACAGTGTTCAAAAACCTTTCGTCTCTGACCGTACAATGTGAAACAGCGAAACGGAACGAAAGCCAAACCCTCACGTGATAAAATCTGCGAGAGTTGTGAATCGTGCAACATTTCTCTTCTATCGTGATTTGTAACAACGATATTATTATGATGAATTTATTTCGTTCTAGGAAATTTCGTTTCGTTACTTTGCACGATGATACTCTTCACTTCTGATGTTATACATACTGTTAACGAAATTTTATAAAATTAAAAATACGGCGTGCCTACTCCAACAGTAACCTAGTCTCATTTAGTGCTGACTTTCTGTTGTTTTTTTTTATTCACAACCAGTTACCACTTGACCTCAATCACACCTGATGTTAAGTGAAGATGAGGTCAAAGGAGGCAGCGTACTAAACCGGAAAAGCCCCATCCTATTTCGGGGACTGGCTATTTTATCTCTGACAACCGGCACACAACTACGCTATTAACATTGCTGTTTGGCGGCAGATTTAAATAAGATGGTGGCAGCTAGCCAGGCGGACATTTAAAATGCCCTACCACCAACCAAAACCGAGTACTAAACATGTACCCCGCTGGGGATCGAACCCGCGACCTCCGAATCGTAAACCCTATATTGTTTACATTGAGCCACGGAGGCGGTTATGTTTACTTGAATAGTTTTTCGTTTACATGTGAACGAGTGTTATTTACTTCTTCTATTTCGTCACATAACTTTTTTTTTAATTTATGTAGTACCTCAACATTTCTCTTCATCTGGATTTCTCTTAGCTTTCTTCACCTTGGATGCAGCACACCGCACCTCAACCGCCTCCGTGGCTCAATGTAAACAACATTGAGTTTACGATTCGGAGGTCGCGGGTTCGATCCCCAGCGGGGTACATGTTTAAGTACTCGGTTTGGTTGGTGGTAGGGCATTTTAAATGTCCGCCTGGCTAGCTACCACCATCTTATCTAAATCTGCCGCCAAGCAGCAATGTTAATAGCATTGTCGTGTTCCGGTTGTCAGAGATAAGATAGCCAGTCCCCCAAATGTGTTGGGGTTTCCGGGTCAGTACGCTTCCACCTTCGACCTCATCTTCACTTAACATCAGGTGTGATTGAGGTCAAGTACCAACCTGTTATGCATAAAAAAAAAAAAACAACATTCGTTTTTATTCAACTCGTTTGCCTATAAGATCTATTCCCCTTGTAATATTTAGTTTAAAGAAGTCCTGGTTTTTATTGGTCCTGGAATATTGTTTACTACCAGTACTTTCTTCAGGAAACAGATAAATCTTTCAGAAGCGTAATTTTATAAATAATCTCTCTTGTAAGAAAAAGTAAATTATTATTGTAATTTTACATTCTTGCACTGCAGTAAACGTCAAAAGTACGCCAGCGTTTTAAGAATTTCGTACTCAATCCAAATATTATGTTGTCACTATGAGCATTATAACTAATAATATAACTGCAGAAAGAAAGCTGTCGCAACTTGGCTCTTATCCAAAATTAAAATATGTTTTGGAAAATATGACAAGATATATATTTCGTTTTATAGATAGTCTTAGTTAGTCGGTTAGTCGGGTTCTCCATAAACTTGTTAAGTGGCTGTTCGGAAAAATAATATATTTGAGAGCACCAAGTGCCCAAAACATAAATTAAAAGTTATAAAACGGCACGTGGATGCGACCTCGTGTCCAAGTGTCCACTTCCTATACTCGTAGATACGTGACAACATTTATCGCAGCAGATTGATAGAAATAAAACAAATGAAAAAAGAAAGAAAATAAACATAAAAATTATTACGGCATAGGCTTGCTTACATGCCATTATTAAAGCTAGTACAGGACTTAACTTTTATATTAGGTCCTTACCTATGAAATTGGCGTTTTGTATGAAGAATTTCATTAAGACTGTTTTCTCCTTACAAACATTTTTGATTTTTTTGGGAACGGCAAATCGAAATTTAGCTAAACTTTGTGTGTATTATCGGATAACATTAAGTTAAGTATAGGCAGCGTTAATTTTTAAAAGTAACCGCTTCATAAAAGTTACAGCGAATCTAAGAAAAGAATATGAAAAGAGCTCTGTTAAAAATTTTTTTTCTATGTTTTAGAAGCAATTAAAAAATATTTCATAATAATGAAATAATATTCCACTTTCCAAATAAAAAACAAATTTGGATATAGCTTTGAAAATCGTAGGAATTGATACATATGATTAACGAAGAAAAAAAACTCCAATTTCATAGGTAAAGACTCAATATTTTTTATATATTTGGACGACCAAACAGCATTTGCAATAAGTTAAAAATATATGTAACAACAGTAAGCCAATTACAGGTCCTCACTGATAACAACAAATTAGCATTAGTATATCTTCAAGTCTAGAGTGAATAGGCATTTACTGGGTGCGCGTGATACATCTTCGCTACATCGTCACTTTCCATCAGGTGAGATTGTGGTCAAACGCGAAACCAGATTTTAATAAAAAAAAAAGTATCCAGTACAGCACTAGGGTGACTTGTAGGGTATATGCAAAGTTACTTTATCTAGTATAATGTACCTACTTTGTGAATACAAAAAACAACAATTTATTTATTTATTTATTTATTTATTTTCGGGAAACTGACAGTCGTTACATTATAATGTTAAGTAGTACAAAATAGTTATATCATAGACAGAAATAGTCTCCACAGATAGTATGTACAATATGAGTATATACAATATACTCATATTAAGCTGAAAAGAAATTTCCTATGGTATAATTAGTTGTAAGTACCAAGAATCTTTGGCTAAGTATTGAAAGTAGTGGGTACTTGACTAATTTAATAAAAATAATACATAACAAGAAACAACAAATTTATAAAATACAATTGAAAATACCTATTAGAAAAAATACGCCGTCCAACTCGCTTCCGTGAGGCATAGTACCTAGTACGCTAGCGCTATTGCGCCGCTGAATGCATAAGCTCAGCTGCTGAGCAAAGTAGGTACCAGCTCTCACATCTCCAGAGGCGTGGACCAGTCTATCGGATAAATCCTTCACAAATTGTTTCGTGTCAGAAGACCAAGTTGTGGGTATGTAATATGGGTGGGTGGGTAATATATTGAAAATGATATAACCAATATCAGTAGGATACATAAAACAGTTCTAATTAGCAGGTTATTGAACATATGATAATGACTAAAGAGCTAATTTTGGTACCGTTTGTGCGAATCTTTATTTCATTATCAGTAGGTACAATCGTCAGTCATTCAATAATCTCGAAAACACAAATAGTAATACTCGTAACTGGCAAATATGGTAATTTTCAATGTTCTTAAATTAAAATTTCTTTACCAAGCACCGAACTTGGATTCAATAATTAAGTAACGTCAGATAATTTTCATACGGGTTGATGTAATGGAACCGCGCATCCATCATCCTAAAATACCTTGAGCATTTAACATGCTGATTTACAGTCCATAAACAAGGACTTCACAGAGTTTGGACGCAGCTCCGTCTGTGTGTGTCCGTGTGTTGTGCAATTTGATAGCCATGCAGTGATTGCCAGTGATGTTTTAATGTAAAATTAGATTCACATAAACAGATGGGTTTAGAGATATACTGGCCCTGTTGCCTAGTTCGGTTTTTGGCTTGTATCGCTCAATGTCTCTTGCAATATAGATAGAAATGAAAGACAGAAAGAAAGAAAATAAATTAGACACACTGGACGTGACAAAACATTTTTTTTATGCACAACGAGTTAGCTCGTGACGTTAATCACACCTGATGTTAATTGAACATTAAGTCGAAGGTGGAAGCGTACTGATCCGGAAACTCCATCTTATTTGGAGAAGTGGCTATCTTATCTTTTACAACCGGATTTAACATAGAAAACATAAAAATGAACAAACTAGCATTTAAAGACAAATTCAAATATTTGAATTTGTGTGCCACTCTGGCATAAAGGAGTGAGACTCATCAGCATAATGCTCAGCTCAAGGAACTGAGCATTGTTCTTCCGTCCCACTTGTCAATATGAACGTTTGTGAAATACGGATGCAGTAAGTACATGGTTAACTGTGTAAGTAATCTTATGTCTTTCGAAGTTTCCCTCTATTTTAGGAAAAAACTGCGTCAATTGGTCACATATTTATAACTCAATGAACCAATTTCACAGAATATAAATTACTCGCAGAATTGTTTATTTCTTTGTTCTTCTTATCCATTTCTGTTTGTATCTCGTTCTGAAGCTGTTTTCCATATACCCACAGTACAGTCTGAAACAGATAAAATCTTACAATCCTGCAAAATACAAATTGAGTTTTGTCACGTTTTTCTTTTGTTAGTTGAAGCAATTACTGACTTCAAGAATAAACAAAAAGTACTATCGAATAACATTCATGCTATGCAGACTGAACATTCAGCGTCATAGTTATTCATATGGGGCTGTTTTCATCATTTATTTCATCATCATCATCAACAGCCTTACCCGTCCCCACTCTTGGCTCAGTGTCTCTCCTCTCACTGGCATGCTATAATAGGCTATAAACCACCGCGCGGGCCCAGCGCAGATTAGTAATTGGGTCTTTACCTATGAAATTGGAGGTCAGAGCTCTTTTTATGTACTTCCCATAATCATTTCTTAGATTCGCTGAAACTTTTATAAAGCGGTTACTTTTAAAAATTAACGCTGCCTATACTTAACTTAATGTTATCCGATAATACACACAAAGTTTAGCTAAATTTGGATTTGCAGTTCCCAAAAAAAAACATAAATGTTTGTATGGTTCTCCATACAAAACGCTAATTTCATAGGTAAGGACCTAATATATTTTTGTCAAACTAGTGACCCCCTGACAGGTGTTTTTAAACCGCTTCATGCCACCGATTTGGCTCAACGACTGCCTTCAAAATACCGGGACCCACTATCTAACGTGCCTTCCAAAGCACGAAAATACCGCTAGTGATCATCCATGCGAGGACTGACCGCGCCAGACATTGCTTAACTTCTCTAATCTGATGCCTATTCAAGTAGTTCTAATCGCAGTTCTCTAAAATGACACTTTCGCCTAGGAACTGCGAATTACAGTTTATTTAAATAGCAGACATGCTCCCATTAATGATATAAACTGACCCTGTAAGATTAATCATGTAGCCAACTGTACCTAATCAACCTCAAAAAGATTTTGCGTAAATTTTAATCTGACTAAATCTAAGCGAAGGCTCTTTGATCTGTCTCTTCAACACAAGGTCAAAGTCGCGAATGCGTTGGAGTCGAATAATGCAATAAAACGGTCTCTATAAATCGATGCTCCAATCACTGAACGTCGTCCAAGAATAGATCCATCAATGAAACTCATTGACAACGCCTGCGGCACTGTTTCTTAACATGAACATAGATTGCGTTTTGGTTTTGATGTTTATCCATTGTCTATAGTGTTTTAGAAATTGGTGTAGTGTCCAACATATTTAAGTGTTATTATTTCTTGATTGTCATGTTCATTGGCCAGACATTGTCAATATTATCTTCATCAGTTTGCGCATGAGCATTGTCTTGGAAAGGGCAACAGTTCAGTTCTTTATTTTCTTGACATAATTATTTTATTATGACGGTCTCTGTTTTGTTTTGTATATTTACCCAATATAAGTAAGCATGAACGTATACTTCTATGTTATCTCCTGTAGCCTAAACAGGTTGACCAATTTTAAAGAGCGAGATGTCGTTAGATTCGTTTTAACCCGCAGAGTGTTATAGGATACATTTTATTATAAAAAATCCAAATATCCTGTCTGGCTTTTTTGTGTTTTAAGTACTTTTTCTTTGGGGGAGGCCTTTGTCCAGCAGCAGTCTTTCGGCTGATGATGATGATATTGTTATTTAATTATTTTTTAATTTCGATAAATAAAAATAAACAACGGGTATTAAGTATTTGGTAGCTAGCCAGGCGGAGGCAGGCATGATGTAGTACGATCTACATACGGAACTATTAGAGTACGAGTCCTATTTACACTTTCTTGGTTTATCTAGTAAACATTCCTTCAAAGTACCGAACCGAATTCATATTGTTTTTTCAAAACGCTTCACGATTATCATAAAGTCGAAATGTCATCAGGTCAAGTTTTTATTTGGTTAATCGCCAAGGTTAAATCGAAATCAGCGGTTTTTGTGAACGTCATAAATATATTGTCGATTACTCGTATCTTAATGTCCATTAAATTAATTCATTGAGATGACCTGTGGTTCATGATTAATCATTCTATTGGCTTCTAAAGCTATTTGCTGTGTGTTCGTATTTTTAGTTGGGTCAATGACAATATTTCATTCAGCAGAATTGTTATTTATTAAACAATAGTATATATATAAATTACTAGCTATTCGCCCGCGACACCGTCCGCGTGGATGTAAATGTAAATATCGGTCTTACATTAGAATAAAAAATAAAAGACTTGGATGTATGTACCCGTTGCCGGTCCAAAATTACAAACTTTGAAAAAAAAAAAAAAAAAAAAGATTTAATCTTTACGGCCACAGTCTACAGAGTAGTAGTATTAATTCCATAAATTATTTTGAAATGCAGTTTTAAAATAATTTTGATTAGCATACGTGCTTTTTTAAAAAAAAAAAATTGTAAACCGTAATCCGAACTTCCTCCGTCAAGTAAAATCGGTTCAGTAGTTAATTTATAACAAGCGTTTATTTTCCTTTTTGCCCTAACTGGCAGACTATTTAAACGGCAGATACACGGTTAATACATTGTGTTCCTTATTTTTTTATATTTCAAATTTATTTTATTTTATTTTATCATTTCAAAATAATTGCAACATGAAATAAGTTTGGTTGCGGTTTCGAATCCATCTAATGATAAATGTTTCTGAGATGAATACGAACACAACGAAAACCGCCTCCGTGGCTCAATGTAAACAACATTGGGTTTACGATTTGGAGGTCGCGGGTCCGATCCCCAGCGGGGTACATGTTTAAGTATTCGGTTTGGTTGGTGGTAGGGCATTTTAAATGTCCGCCTGGCTAGCTACCACCATCTTATCCAAATCTGCCGCCAAGCACTCATTAGTCCAGATTAAGGTCAAGAGCGATCCCATTCTAATTAAAAAAAAAAAAAAAAAAAAAAAGCAGCAATGTTAACAATGCTATTTGTTGTATTCCGGTTGTCAGAGTTAAGATAGCCAGTCCCCCAAATGTGTTGGGGTTTCCGGGTCAGTACGCTTCCATCTTCGACCTCATCTTCATTTAACATCAGGTGTGATGAGGTCAAGTATGAATCCGTGGTGCAAAAAAAAATATTCCAGAGTCATTCATTATATAAATATTTAATGCATGTTTATCCGTTAACTAGCGCAAGCTTTGCGTAGTTTAGGACCTAGATATTGGAGTATTTACCTTATCATTAAATTATAACCTGGTTAAAAAGTACATACATACGAATTAAACATTTCTGAACCATACTCACCTACTTTTGACGTGATGCCGCACAGTGGTGATTAGGTAGAATATTTATGACTGTCATTATTAAGAGTAGGCCGAACAAATAGAAAACAGTGTACAATATTTATTTGATTTAGGTATTCTGGTTTGTAATGATAGTAATTTTACCACAAATTACTAACATTTAATCCAATATTGTATGTTTTATAACTAAATACCTATATATTGTTAGCAATCGTAAGCCCGCCGTATGACCGTGCGTTGGTGACGTTGTAAGGGGAATAGCGGGACGCGGGATGCGCTCGCGTCTTTGGGTGGCGCGGTGCGGCCAGAGCGTTCCTGGCGTGGTGACGCAACGGACGAGGGTTGATACGCGAATTTGTCCAACGTATTGTATCAAAGTCAAAGTCAAAGTCAAAAATGCTTTATTTTGTAGATAGACCGAGTACACTTAAAATAGTCAATTTTACGTTTTTTAAGCTACTGCTTGTTCAAAATGCAATTTTCCCCTGAAAAGAACAAGCAAGAAACTCGAAGGGTTGCTCTTTTAAAATCAGGCTTTGATTTTACATAAAGGTTTTTATATTTCATTATTAATCGTGAAATAGCCTGGCATGCGAACAATCTGATTATGTCCAGGGATGATTATCATCTATATAGTCTGATATTTTATAATATACTTTGTTAATTAGTTTCTGTTTTATAGTATCTTTAAATTTATCGAGAGGAAGATTTTGTATATCAACTGGGACCTTATTGAAAAAGCGTATACATAACCCTTTGAATGAATTACTGACTTTGCGGAGGCGACTTATGTGACCTGCAAATTTATCTTTATTTCTTGTATTGACATAATGTTTATCACTATTTTTCCTAAGTGATGCTATATTTTTTTGACATTTGTATCCTTTGTCTTTTGTGAAAGAGAGACTATAAACGGTTAATTTGGGACTTTATTTTATTTTATCGACAACAATATCTAAAGCAAGCTACCGATTTGTTAGAAAATATTTTTATTCTATCACTAACAGGTACTCTATCCATGTGTCAAAAATCACAGCCTTTTTAGGAAGTTTAAAGTGTTTGTTTGCTTATTTGTAATCGCTTTATTGTAGAATAAGGCAATACATTAATTTTGCATTGATACAGAATTTGAGTACAACAGCGGACTTATCTTATAGACCGCCGACTTCACAAAGTTAGTAAATCCTTCAAAGGCCAATGTATACGCTTTTTTAATAAGGTTCCGGAAGACATTCAAAATTTGGCTTTAAATAAATTAAAGCAATCATAAAACAGAAATTATTAACAAAAGACTATTATAAAATCACTGACTATTTGAATGATAAGCAAGCATGGACATAGCTGTTTTATTATTCATATAATTATCAAATCGCAACCCATAATCTGTTTAAAAGAGCAACCCTAGAGTTTCTTGCTCGTTCTTCTCTGGGGAGTCAGCTTTGTGAATGAGCAGTAAATTTAAAATTGAAATGTAATATTAATATTAATAGTGACGTTTTCAAGTGATAATTTTATCATATGAAATAAAATATTTTGATTTGATTTGATTAGAGGGATTTCTTCCAGTCAACCATAGGGTTAGTTGGAAAACAGTAGAATGGGCGTATACAAATTATTACGTCATAAATGCGTATACAAAGTGTATTTATTTCCGAAATCCTACAAGTTTAAAGAGCATTTGAATGAGCATTTACTTAGAGCAAGTCCTTCAAGTTTAACCACATCGTCTTTCGTATGGTCATTATGCGTATCCAGTACATCAAAAAAAAAACAAACTAAATTAAAACGGTACTTAAGGTGAATCTTTTTCATCCAACAGCTTTACATAATGAACATGCGACAGACAGACGAACGAACCGTGAACGGATATACAGATGGGCGACTCCATCCGTCAACATTGGTTCCAATTTTAGCTACCTCTCATTAGATTTTAAAATGTGGAAGACCAGGCATACCGTCATTGGCTCATAACGATGCCGCAAGAGCTTCGAACAAAAACTTTTATAATACGGATAAGAAGTAGGTAACCAAACGTCTGCCATTCAAATACAGCAATTACATGATTGATTAATGTGGCATGCATTTTGCCATGTGGTTTTTTAATGATGGACTTAGAGACGGGTTTCACCGTAATGTGAAAAGACGATGAAGGCGAAGATGAAGATACTGTTCTGTTTTATATGGGTTCAATGTGCCTAAAATAAAGAAATTTTATTTTATTTATATCACTGAAAAAAAACTATTCTTGCACGTACAGTCGACGGCACGACATCTATAACACTACCAATGTAAGCTGACCGTGCGCTGCTACCAGAAAAGTGAACGCAGCGAGACCTGCGTATATTGTAAGTTTTACGATCGTCATGCGGCATGTACATGCATGCACCAGTTAACAAGAGCACATTAGACTCACCATCACGTTTAATATTACGATGCCCCATTAGATCAACTATCACTTCCCTAGACTAACTGGCGCGCATATCTTATATTTGTTCTAACTAATGTTGATACTTTGCAAGGACGAACGAGAGTCATATAAACATAATTATGAATACTAGCTTTTGCCTGCATGGAATAGCTTTGTGTTTAATTTGTTTATTCCGTGGGAAGTATTCACTTTATCGGGATATATAATATCCTAGATCTTAATCCAGGATATATTCTACTTATAACCCAAATTTCATCCAAATCCATTTTGCCGTAATTGAGCAACAAAAAAAAAAACAAACAAATAAACATCCAAACTTTCGCATTTATAATATTATTAGTTAGATTACGGCCATTTTGTTTACATTTTTTTTAATTCACAATAAGAACAAGCTAGCTGCGTTGAGCAATCAAATTGTTCTTATTTTTTTTTACATCCAGATTAAGCGTTGAGAAAGTAATAGTAAAAGAATAGAACAAACCCTTCTCTTCCCGTGAGTGTTGTAAAAGCCTGTCGCCTTTACAATACCCACGCTTAGACCAGCGACTTTCCACCAAAAAATATCTTTAGTCTCGCACGTTTCAATGGTGATGGACTCATTATTTGTAATATCCTTATCCACGCCATTTAGGAATGTCCCAAAGTTATGTATGTATAAACACATAGTCGTTATTCACTGAAATCCGCCAATTTATCATGCGTGGCCATTTTGTATACATTTAAAAAAAAATCGTAATAAGAACAATCTAGCTGCGGCGAGCAATCAAATTGTTCTTAATTTAAATTTCTTTTTTACAGAAGCACGCAAAGAAGCAATAGTACCTATCATATTAAAATAATAATTTAAAAAAGTATCAAAATACGTCTATCGTACAATAGGCAATGCTGTTGCGACAGCTTAGAGCTTGAGAGACCATTGAGAACGATGCGTGGGTGTAAGTCCACTTTGTGATAGTAAATAAACGTTGTGGTCGCTGTTGTATCTATCCGGGGTTTACACGAGCCTAGAGCCAAGCTAGCTAGTGTCTCGACCTTCGAACCCAATGAAAACAAGGGTGGTTCAGCGTCTCTATAGCCATGCGACATTGTCAAAATGCGGATAGGGCGACATTGCTATTGGAGCAGGATTTGATTTGTGACTTCAAATACTTCATTTATTAGCACCTTCTTACATTTATAAAACCACCACAAAAGTTAGGGCCGCGGCTGGTGAAGACCAGCTGCTTCTTCTTCTTAGCGAGTCGATGGCAAAAACATCAAATTCCTGATGACCAGAATGTGGATATGCGTACCAGATGCTCATACGCCCCAAAACTCATTACTCGATAACCATAACACTATGGGAGCTGGTTAATAGGTATCAGGCAGTTCGTCCATGACCTCCACCAGATTAATTCTGTCATGCCGTAATCTATGGGTCATGAGTAAGGCCAGTGTGCTAAGATCAAAGCTTCACATGGGAGGTCGGGACGGCGTTCGTTCTTCAGTTTTCGTTCAATATTTATAAATAATGTTGCGTTTATGTCAAATAAGAAGTCGTAGCATGTTTCGCAAAACTATCAAATCGGGTCAGCCGTCTCACATGCGCACACGCGTCGTGATTGCGACAATCGGATCCAATGAGAGGCGTGGGCGCCCCGGCCCTGTTGTGATAGTAAATTTATGTTTATTAATATATGAACCAAGTTTGCTATACCTTACTTCCTTATCAGGATACGTGTCATCCTACACCGTGAGTTTTCGTATATGACATAAAAAGCTATAACCTATAAATTGACAATTTTGTTAACCCCCGACAAACCAATAGTAGATTGTATAACAAGGGATCAAAGTAATATTTTTACGGCGAGGACGCTATTTCGACTCCAGAGCGAAATTCTAGAGTAGAATAATTTGGATTTTGGAAAAAAAAATAATTTGGATCACTATACTTTTCATCTCCCTCATGAGAAAAAAAAAGAGGCGCTTAATATGTAAATATATTAGTTATTATATTTACAAACTACCTACGTAATGTTAAATTGAGAACAAATTGCGTGTGAAGTTCGCGCGCTTTTTTTTTCTTTTGTAATAAGGACGGCGGTCCTTACTTTTTTCATACAATATTTTAGTTCGACGTAAGAAACATTAATCATGTTCCAAATCAAAACTCTTTTATGTTGCAAAGTCTCTTGGAGAAAAGATCTATTAGTCCAGGGAAAATACGGTAAATAATTAGCTTAGCTAGACATAATTCAGAACCGTCATAGATAATTGCTATGTTATAGAAGTATATTAGAAATGTAATTTTGAATAAATGCCTAAAAAAACTATTTTTTTAGAAAACCCAATTTTTAATTTGTATCTCAATAACAATAAATACTAACTGACATTTAATTAAGTAGATTTTTGATAAACACAGTTAACTTATTGATGGATAAAAAACTAAGCATGTTATAGTTAGGTATGCATGTGTTTTAGCTGAAAATGTCGTCGAGCTGCATTGCTTAAGAAATAAAAATAGAACTAATATTTTGAAGCGATCATTTGCCTAAATGTTTTGAGTGTAAAGAAATACCCATCAATTGAGCATTCTTTTTTAAAGAAACACATTTTTCAACTTTAACTTATTTAGTTACTTACTTAGTACTTGCGTTTCTTACAAATGCTTAATTTATTAAATGTTTCAAGAAAATCGCGGTTATTCGTTTTTCCGAGGTCAAACCGTATTTTGGGCGCATTTATTGAGGAACCGATCATCATTTTTCGAATAGTTGAGATGAAAATGATTATATCATGCAGATAGACCAAACCGTGTTAAAAACTTCGAAACTGCTAAACCGATTTCCATCAAACATGGCCAAATACTTAATTCGGAGTTTAATCTTAAATATAAAAATATTGAAAATTTGGAAAGCCCTCAAAAGACTTTAAACTGTGTTTGAAGCTAAATATTTTGGAAAAGGCTTAAACGATTTTCATCAAACATGGCTATGAACCTGTTTTTTTTTAAGCACAATCTTGACACACACCTGATGTAAAGTGAAGATGAGGTCGAAGGTGGAAGCGTACTGACCTGGAAACCCCAACGCATTTGGGGGACCTGCTATCTTATCTCTGACAACCGGAACACAACAATGCTATTAACATTGCTGCTTGGCGGCAGATTTAGATAAGATCGTGGTTGGTAGCCAGGCGGACATTTAAAATGCCCTACCACCAACCAAACCGAGCACTTAAACATGTACCCCGCTGGGGTAGAAACCGCGAACTCCGAATCGTAAACCCAGTCTTTAATACAAAAAAAAACCGCACATACATCGATGTCAAAAAGCATATACAGTGAAGACGACCGACTGGTGTAGTGGATAGTGACCCTGTCAGCGAAACCAACGGTTGCGGGTTCTAATCCCGTGAGGGGTTAATGTTTGTGATGAACGAACATTTGATGATTGGTTTGACGACCCGGTGTAGTGGTTAGAAACTCTTACTGCTGTACCAAAAGGTCGCGGATTCGAATCCCGCTATGGGTATATGTCTGTATGATGAATACAGACGTTTCTCCGAGTTATGGATGTTTTTCTTTTATACATGTATTTATTTACAAAAAAATTATGTGTTTATGTAGTTCATCAACCATCTGGTACCCATTATACAAGCCTAGTTGTTTAGTGTGGATCTAGATGGTGCTGTGTGTGTGCAAAGATATTTATTTATATTTATTTGTTGGTGTAAGTGTCCGAAATATTTATTTATTGTTGCCCATTTAAATGACATAATATGTGGCCAATGACCTCTTCAACGATTATTTGAGTAACACTACTATCGTGACTATTAAACAATTTACCTACACTCCGCCATCTCATCATCGCCGTTTCAACGAACTACATAAGTACAGTCAGCTGAAACAATGCACATACAAACTCATTGCGCGTTGCAAAATCTACAGAGCAGTCACATTGTTTTAAAAGCAGTTATTGTTAGCGTAACATGCGCCTGCGACTAGGAAACAAAACAAAACACGTTAATAGGACGCGTAAACGGTTGAAGTGTACCTTTTTGTTAGCTTGAATAACTTTGACGACGTTCGTGGACAATTAGGCACTTCGGAAACTATAGTCCAGTGAGGATACGTAAATTTTATCGGGTCAGTTACGCTCGAAAATTTACGTAGGGGCATAATTTTAAAGTTCCTAATTTCTTGCACTAGGGTTACCGTCCAGTGATAGATTAAAAACATTATTTAACAAATTGGTATTTTGCATTTCGGTTACAGAAATTTTTGTTATAAAATCTACAATGGTGTCGATTCAAATGTACACCTACTGAAGTAAACTGAAATCTGATTTAAAGTAGTACTGAGACAGTACTTTTTTCCTTGGAACAGTTTCTCCTTGGAACAGTACGATGCGACAGCACCACTCCAAAACTGGTTTTAGTTTAGTTTAGTTGGTGTACATCCGAATCGACACTATTATCGAATTAAATTTGCAGCTGTGAACTTCCTGGTTATTGATGGGTTTTTAATCCCCGACGAAAAACGACGGGTGTTGTGTGTTTTACAGCGGCGTGTGTGTGTGTCCAGTTTTGTCCGGATCTGTCTCAATTATACGTGGTCCGATTTTAGTGCGGTTTTTATATTGAATATTAAATTAGGGGACAGGTTAATGAAATTGGGTTCAGGCGTTTCGAAAAAAATTAACTTTTAACCCAATTGGTTTATATTCCTGAATAATATTATTTAGTTACTCGGGTGTTTTCAAAATTAGAAGTTCCCTTAAGTTTGCCGTATGTCATTACTTCCCAGAATCAAATCAAATCAAATCAAAAATGCTTTATTTTGAGGTACACACAGGGCACACTTAAAATAGTCAGATTTTACATTTCTAAAGCTACTGATTGTTCAAAAGGCAATTTTCCCCTGAGAAGAACAAGCAAGAGAGGTTGCTCTTTTAACAGAAAGGTTTTTATATTACTGGCTAGCAGTCCTCCAAATGTGTTGGGGTTTCGGGATCAGTACGCTTCCACCTTCGACCTCATCTTCACTTAACATCAGGTGTGATTGAGGTCAAAAATCAATCAGGTGTGCATAAAAAAAGACGCACAATAATATTTCATTACTAATTGTGAAATAGCCTGGTTATGCGAACGAACTGGTTATGTCCATGAATGTTTATCATCTAAATAATGTGATATTTTACAATATTATGCTTTCTTAAAACATTCGTTCGTTTTAAGATCTTAAGAAATTAGTTCCTTATTAGCGACACTATCGAATGGTGTAATAATACAGGTGTTTTTTTTTTTTTCAAAATCAACGGGTTCGTTTCCTGGCCAGGAATATTAATTTTACAAAAATCCAATGATGAAGTTTTAGTTTAGTTCCTTTGACTACTTTTCGCTATTTGTATATATATTCATAGTTCAGGACTTGGCTATCCAGGCCCACTTAAAAAATTTACTTTGTATATGTTAGAAAATACTTACAGTAATTCTTAGTAACGCCGTAACGTAAGTGAAATTCACAGCGGTCATTTTAATTTAATAACATTATACGTTTTATAACTAATACCCTTACACTACCTACGGCGACGTGCAGTGTTTTATCACATGGTAAGGCAGAATTATAAAATTTGCTTTTAATTGAGAAAAAATACTACTAAAAAATAGCAATCTAAATGTGGCACTACTCCTGGACCAGACTTCTAATTGTTCAGGAGTAGGCCGCAATAAATAATAAAATCAGGAACACTTGAATATTGTATTGTAATAAAAAGGCACTATTATAAAACAATGCCTTTACGAATGATAATGAATTGTATGATAGCGATAGCTCCAGCGCACTTTATCTTAGAATATTTCTGTTCACATCAGTATGAATGTATTTCGTGGCAAGATTACAATTTTCTAGGCAGTGGCGGTGTCTGCGTATAAGCCCAAATGCCCGGCTTGGCCCGTATTAATAATCAGTTCTCAAGACTGAGATGACCTTAAGTTGACGCTTGAGAATCTGTTCCATATTAAAACAGTATCAAGAAAAAATGTATTGAGACTGAGACGTGATCTCAATCTCAAGATCGATTTATTATTAGGGTAGTTAAATTTAAACATTTGCAGTTGTTAAAGGTTTTTTTTTTATTAAAAACTGGTTTCGCGTTTGACTACAATCTCACCTGATGGAAAGCGACGATGTTACCTATATCTTACTCCACTAGCTATATAAAAGTCACAAAAACATTATCGGGCTTGCCCTAATTTGAAACCCTAGGCACGCCACTGTTTCTAGGGTAGGCACTACCTTTCGGCCTATATGGATTTTATAAACTACTAATACAAGCTACCGATTGGTTACGTGCTTAGGAAAAAAAATTTGGAACTTCAAGATTATCGGAAGTAAAAATCGTTCGTTTACTGGACTACCATGCCATAAATTAATTTCTAAGAATCTAATTATTGGTGTCAAAGACCACCAACACTATTTTATTAGTGTTTTATGATTGATTTGATTATTTTATGGGTGGTGTGAAACGATTCAGTTATTAATAGGTACCATCTATTAAAGGCAATAATGTTTCAAGATTATTAGAGATTTGATTAATGACTGTTTATAACATCCAATCATTTCTGTAGTATACAGGAGTTCATGTTAATTAATGAAATGGTTATGGTGAAAATTATCTCTACACGTATTGGTGAATTACAAATACAATATAATTATAGATATTAATGTGAAATATTTACTCCCAAATTTTGGATATTCCGCTTTGTGTAGATAGCGCGAAACAGATGCGAACGATTTAATTTAGTTACCTACCATTATTTAATTATCTTATTCCACCGTCCCCTTTCCATCTTCGGACAACCAGGCGCGGGGAGGGTTTCCATCCATATGTTGTCAACATACCAAACATCCGTACTAAGCGCTTTGCTTCATCATTGATAATGCGGACTGCTAAGGTATGGAACTCACTGCCTGCGTCGGTTTTTCCCCACACTTACAACCTTGGGATCTTCAAGTCTAGAGTGAATAGGCATTTACTGGGTGCGCGTGATACATCTTCGGCTACATCGTCACTTTCCATCAGGTGAGATTGTAGTCAAACGCGAAACCAGTTTTTAATAAAAAAAAAAATCTTAAAAATTATGTAATTCCAACGCACAAACTGAGAGACAGGCGACTTTGCGACGGTGTTCGAGGCTCTGCAATTTAGCAGTGATCGAATTATCACCTATGAGTCTCATGGCACGTCGTTCCACAGAATCGAGTGCAGCTAGTTGGTCAAATCAAATCAAAAATGCTTTATTTTGTAGGTACACAGGGTAGATTTAAAATAGTCAGATTTTACATTTTTAAAGCTACTGCTTGTACAAAAGGCAACGATCGTTCTATTCACAATAATCAATCTAATACTAAGTCATGAGAACAATTGAAACACAATCTCAATTCACACATCGATATAAAAAGTACAACGCGAATGAGATCGAATCAGAGCGTAACCGGTACTCGATAACGAATAACGTCGATAATATATCGATGAAATGCACTTCCCTGTGCTACGGTGGACATATTTATTGGCTATTAATCTTTGCGCCTACATCTTGGAGTATACCACTTCCTGGCCGTTTAAGTAAATAATGCGGTCTGGATGAATTATTTTAAGATGAACATACAGCTCGTAGCAAGACATACGTAACCACTAAAGTAAGGTCTTAGTAGAGACATTTCTTGCAAGTAGAGACGGCCAAAAATTCCAAGTACATTTTCTCTCATCAATCAAACATCTCAAACACCACCTTATTATTTTTTATTTTTTTTATACAAACAACAATATAATTTTTTTTTATTAATCTGTGTAAAAAGCCAACTAATCACTGTTTAAAAACCCAAAAACCCGACAGCACAATTTGTATTTTGCAGGCGCCATGTTGAATTTTTTACCATAAAAATATATCCTATGACACTCTAGAGATCATTACGAATCTAACGACACTTTGCACTTCAACATCGGTCGAACTTTTTAGGTTACAGGAGGTAACCTAAAAATCTAGTATTTAAAACACAAAAGATACGTCTTCGATCAATATTCAGGTTAAAGAAAACAGAGAGTTGTAGACCTTATTTAAAAAAATACAGTATATTAACTCTTCCTTCTTTATACGTTTTAGAATTAGCTATTTTTGTAAAATTGCACCCTGAATATTTAAAAAAACTGTCATAATATGTAGTAGAGCGTAATCGACGCGACAACGAAACAACCTAGAGCGAAAACAGCACTCATGAAAAAAAGTATCCTATGCATGGCTCCCAAAATATAAAATCGAATTCCTAAGGACATACGAATTATGAACTACAATTTATTTAAAAGAAATGCCAAGAAAATATTATTAGATAAATGTTTATACAATATAAATGAATTTCTAATATGACCAAAATATATTAAATTTAATATGACATTGTTTGATGACTGTTGATTTTATATTGCTTGTAATTATATTTAATTAACCTTTGACATTGTATTGTATTTTAATTAAATTTTGCTTGACTATATAATGTAATATTAAGTGCATGCTAAACTATTATTTGTATACCTAAGTATGAGGTAGAATATAGAACACATTATTTATTGTAACATCTTGACATGTAAACCTACCTATATTCACAAATAAAGAATTATTGTATTGTATTATTATTATTGTATTGTAACATAGAAATCTACGTACATACTATACATTATACTCTCGAAAAATTTTTTGGTAAATCAATGGTGTTAAATATCTTCTTTCATAAAACATAACTAAGAAGAAATTAAGTATCTCAAAAAAAAATTGGTAAACCCTCCAAAGACAATAACATATTGTCATTGAATTACACCAAAAAAGCTGTGCTAAAGGTTAAATATCTTCGAGACGGCTTAACCGATTTTCATAAAATATAGCTAAAAACCTGTCCCTTTACTTAGTCTTTAATATTATAAAACTGAACTCAAATCCTACCACGGGTTACTGAGATACACCCGGACAAACACCCGTCATTTTGCCTTGGGAGTTAAAAATATTGAATAAATTGACGACCTGTTTGGTGTAGTGGTTAGAAATTCTGTTGCTATACCAAACGGTCGCGGGTTCGAATCCCGCTAGGGGCATATGTTTGTATGATGAATACAGACATGTGTTCTCGAGTTATGGATGTTTTTCATTTATATGTGTATTTATTTACAAAAAAAAAAGTATTTGTGTAGTTTATTAACCATCCGGTATCTATAGTACAAGCCTAGTTGCTTAGTGTGGAACTAGATGGCGCTGTGTGTATGCGCAACGATATTTATTTATTATTTATTTATAACTTTTAAACTACTGTCGCACTATTTGGTATTATTTGAGCACAATTTGTGACATTATTAAAATAGATGAACTCCACTATGTAGATGACGTACGTACCTCCAAAAAGAAAATGTCGCCCGGTCATTGCACTCTACCATGCGGGCAGGTAAGTAGATAAAAACACTGAATATTCAACGAATGTGTTTAAAAGTAGAAATTCTGTATTTAGTTGGGCAATAAAGATATTTTGGTGCCAATTAATCTAATATTAACGCTTTTATGTTATCGTAAACTGACAGATATGACGTCACCTCCATAGGACGCCTTAGGCCGCAGATTATGATAGCCGGGCGGCGCGCGGTGAACTAAATGGATTCCATGCGTTTGGACTCGGTAGTTCAACTGTCAAATTGAAATTTTTTGAAATCAATAAATTGGTTCTAAATGAAACTTTATATACATACAGCACGTACATAGATCTAAAAAGTTAGTAAAGAAAACTTTCGAGATAGAGTGTTGAAACAAAATTAGAGCAATTTTAAGTTCTCCATAGTAACAGAAAAAAATGCAATATAGGTATTCTTTTAAATTCGATATATTAGTTATGGATGTTATTCATTTAAATATGTATTTATTTACTTACACAAATATATTTGTGTAGTATATCAACCATTTGATATCCATTTATATTATGATTATTTATTTATTATTTATTTAGCTAAACCACTTAGTTTAACCTCTAATTCGCGTCTCAATGTGAACAACCTAGCGTTTAAGAATCAGAGGTCGCGTGTTCGATCACCGGTGGGGTATATGTTAGTACTCGGTTTGGTTGGCAGTAGGGCATTTTAAATAGCCACCTGGCCAGCTACCACCATCTTATCTAAATCTGCAGCAAAACAGCAACGTTAATAGCATTGTTGTGTTCTAGTTGTCAGAGATAAGATAGTCAGTTTCCACCTTCGGTCTCAATTTCTATTACCATCAGGTGTAATTGAGAATAATTTTATTACCATAAGAGCTAAACCGTAGTGCATAAAAAACCACTGAGCTACCGTCTCTAAAATAAATCCTATATATTAGGTCCTTACCTATGAAATTGGCGTTTTGTATGAAGAATTTCATTAAGACTGTTTTCTCCATACAAACATTTTTGATTTTTTTTGGGAACGGCAAATCCAAATTTATCTAAACTTTGTGTGTATTATCGGATAACATTAAGTTGAGTATAGGCAGCGTAAATTTTTAAAAGTAACCGCTTTATAAAAGTTTCAGCGAATCTAAGAAATGATTATGGGAAGCACATGAAAAGAGCTCTGTTCAAATTTTTTTAATTTTTTTATGATTTAGCCCAGAAATAAAAAAATATTTAATGTGAAACCTTGAAATAATATTCCATTTTCCAAATAAAAAACAAATATGGATATAGCTTTGAAAATCGCAGGAATTGATACATATGATTAACGAAGAAAAAAAACTCCAATTTCATAGGTAAAGACCCAATATTATACTCTAAAGTAAACTCTATGTAAATTCATAAAGTATAACTTCCCCATCACCCAGATCACACAAGAGCACACAGAGCACGTGTACAAAGGGGACAGCAGTGACAATGGCGCATCCCTCTAATCTCATCCTGGAGTGCTCTGCACAAAGGAGCCACCCTACTGGTCGCACTATACTGTGATAACCAAGCCCTTACGATGACGTATTGTATGGGTAATTGAAATTGGAAATATCGATTATGTCAGAATATTATGGATATACTTAACCATCGACGAATAACGAGGAGTGTTATGTGTTTGACGGTGTTTGTGTGTGTGTGTGTGTAGAATTTGTCCGGATGTATCTCAGTAATGCATGATCTAATTTAAGTACGTTTTTGTCATATATTAATAACTAAATAAGGGGACTGGTTCTTGGCAATGTTTGATGAAATTCGATTAAGTCGTTTCGAAGAAGCTTTTAACAGAGTTTTATGTTGTATCTCGATGATTTCATAGGTTTTCCAGGGTTTTCAACATATTTTTTTTTGATATTGAAGATGAAAAAAAATTTATTCTTAGGGTATTCCTCATATATTATATACGAGGGAAGGCCTATATCCCTGAAGTGGGATATTTACGGGCTGATGATGATAGGTCCTTAGCCATATTTGATTTCGAAGATTGATCTCTGGTTGACATAATTTGTTTCTTCGGAGGTTTACAAAATTTTCAATTAATAGTTATCGAGAGAATATCTACCACAGATAATATGAGACCTTTCGGCTACCGCCGTTCATTAAGTTTTCATTAGAGTTTCGAGGCGGGTAAGGCCCGAATTCTTGCGGCAAATTATATATGGGAAAGTCTCTCTGTCCCGATTTCACGCCTAAACTACGTAACCGATTATATTGAAATTTGGTAGTAAGGTAGCCTGGGACCCGGAGAAAGACATTATTTATATGTCTAGTTTTAGCTAAAGAATAAACGAGCGGACAAGTTCATTAAGTTTGATGAAAATCGGGTAAGCCGTTTCGAAGATATATAGCTTTCAACACATTAATTTGGTATATCTGGGATATCCAGGATAGATAACTTGTTTAACGTTGCAAAACTAAGTATGTAAATACAAAATTCCCAATTGGTTTCGGCACTCAAATAGATTAGAACCAACCCGTCTCTTCCCGTGGGTGTCGTAAATAGCGACTAAGGGACTTTCCACCAAAAAACAAAAACTGTCACGTGTGCATTTCTGTATATTTCATAAGGTGAACCGTGGATGCTGTTTCAATCATTAAACTTTTAACGTTTGGAACACCCAAACATTGTTTGGGATATCTCTGACTACCCCATATGGGATAAAGGTCGTGATGTTATGTATGTATGTAGAACTTCCAGTAAAAACCACTTCTAAACTTACCTTCATGCTTATCTGGCAAGTCCTCTTTTTTTTTATGCACAACGGGTTGGTGCTTGACCTCAATCACACCTGATGTTAAGTGAAGATGAGGTCCAAGGTGGAAGCGTACTGACCCGGAAACCCCAACACATTTGGGGGACTGGCTATCTTATCTCCGACAACCGGAACACAACACTGCTATTAATATTGCTGCTTGGCAGCAGATTTAGATAAGATGGTGGTAGCTAGCCAGATTCTTTTCAACAGAAGTAAGAGATCTCAACTTCAAGTAGTCTCGGCCTAAAGCAAAGCAATTATTAAAGAAAGTTCCAACCAGGAAATGCATTATCGATTCGTTCCACTTGGAGCCTAGTCGTTTGTCGCCGGTTGACTGATTTCAATAAGTACACACTCGATCATGTCTAATAATTAATTTAGTTATAGAATACATATACAAATGATAATGTTACTGTTTGATGTAGTGGTTTGAAACTCTGCTACTATACCAAATGGTCGCGGGTTCGAATCCCGCTAGGGGCATATGTTTGTATGATGAATACAGACATTTGTTCCCGAGTTATGGATGATTTTCATTTATACATGTATTTATTTACAAAAAAAAATGTATTTGCGTAGGTTATCAACCATCTGGTATCCATACCACAAGCCTAGATGCTTACTGTGGACCTAGATGGCGTTGTGTGTAGTTGCAAAGACATTTATTATTTATTGTATTTTATTTCATTTTATTGATTTTATTTGTTTATAATATAGACTTATTCAAATATTATAAAACATTTGACAATTTCTCATTTGCAATCATTTGACTCTTCATTCATAATTATTGTATTCTTTATTGCACATAAAAACATGTTGACAATCAGTCGGAAATATTGTACAAAGGTGAGCTTATCTCTAATAGAGATCTCTTCCAGCCAACCTCAGTGGTGGTTAGAGCATTGTGCGGGACGGTGAAGAAAAGTGCAGTTACGGAACGACAAATATACTATACATATAGATATATAATATAAAATGTTATTTACATACATACACTACTAGAATACAGAAATACACTTAGTTATAAAATTACACGTGATTATTAGTAAACTATATAATATAAATAAATAAATATCACATATATAAGTACATAATTATATAAATATATATCTTAAATCATGATAGAATGATAGTGCTCTTTTAGCCTCTTCTTGAAAACTTGGACGGAGGGACTCTCTCGGATCTGTGCAGGAAGCTTGTTCCACAACTGTGCAGCTCGTACTGTGTACGATTTAAAAAAGAAATTGGAATTTGACAAGGGATAGGTTAGGGTTTTAGTTAAGCAAGGACGTCTGGATCGGGAAGGAGGAGGCAACAGGGTGAAACGGGAGCGGAGGTACATAATGAGAACAGCCAAGGCATAGAACTCCCATGGATTTACTGAGATCGCGTTCGACCACATCGTCACTTTCCATCAGGTGAGATTGCGGTCAAATGCGAATCCAGTTAATCATAAAATAAAATATAGATTTATATGAGTCTTACTATTTAAGAATAAGAAACTGTACCTACGTGTATTTGAACACATGTCTATTACTTATTACAAGGAAAATTAAATATTTACGAGGGCAAATGAATTGACCGATGTGAACACGTTCAAATGGATACAAATAAATATTTATCTAATTCTAAAGCCATTACTAAATCTAGCACTTATAAATTTTCACCGCACCACAGACTATACATAAAACAGACTGCGACAAAACGTACAACTTGACCCTATAGAGCAGAAATTAATTAACAATTCCTAGCGGCTATTTGCCGGATATTATCTTCGCGACTTAATAGAAAAAAATTATAAGCAGAAATACATAATCAACAACGAGAACCAATTCTTTGTATTTACAAATTGGATACCCGAAAAAAATTTGCGGCCGAATGAAAGTTAGGTAGAGCAGTGTTCAATTGAAATTGAAAGTAGCGCTCGAAATTTTTATTATTACTCGTAAGTAGGATTATATGCGACAATTTGCAACCAAAAAGTTTACTAAACTAAACGTTCTCATTTCGCGATACAGTTACGGAACTCGGGGGTAAATTTAATTACCGACATCGCACTGGCTGTAGGAAACATAAAAATTTTTTATTGCAGTTGAAAAAAAAAATAAAATGTTAAACCGCGCACACATTTATGAAACATAAAAGCCGGTGTTGTTACCGATACGATAACCCCAGATAAAGTGTAAATTCAACTTTACCTACTTACAGGCTTTATTTATTAACACATAAATACTGGTTCATGATGGTAAGTGCACAAATTGCTCGATCAAAGATTATGTAACAAGTTTTTGTGAGACTAGGTCTATTTGACCTCTGATGAAATGTTTGAGATTACAAATTTACCTACTTTAACTTTCTTGCCTATATTGGATAATAATTCAGGAGAAAGTGCAAAGTAGAAAACAGCAGATGCGTCTACAAAATTTTGGGCGCAGTCGCAATCAATGGTGAGCAACCACGCGACAATAGACAGTCTGTTTCATATTGTTTGAGTGTTCCATCAATCAATCAATAATTTATTGACATGAATACATTTAAATATACCATTCACAATTAATAATAACAATGCCAAGCTTAAATATTTAAATTATCTTTTGCTATTATGTCTGAACTGACCAACTAGTGGTCACATCCATAATTTTCTCGTGTCCATTCAAAAAATTATACGAATGTGTCCATCTTTACTTCTTTTTTGGACACAACGGGTTAGCAGCTTACTTAAATCACCCTGATATGAAGTGAAAATGAGGCTGATGGTGGAAGCGTGCTTACCCGGAATATCTTATCCCTGACCACTTGAACACAACAATGCTATTAACATTACTGATTGGCCAACTTAGTTCAGAAGGTAGTAGCTGCCCAGGCGGACATATAATGTTCTACTACCATCCAAAATAAGTAGTAATTATCCGCACTGTGAATCGAATCCACGACTCCCGTTTTGTAAACCCTAACATGTTTAAACTAAGCCACGGAGGTTTTAGAACTGAAAATTTAAAAATTCGCTGTTCTTTTTTATTCGACCACTTATGGGGTCTTTAATTCGATTTTCGCATTTACGTCCGCGCGAATTTCTCGGAGTAATAAGTTAGCATGGTTTGGGACATTATGAGGACGGATGAAACGCACGTAACGAGGTGAGTGCTAAGTATGAATGTGGAGGGATACAGAGGTAGAGGAAGACCGAAGAAGGTGTGTGTAGACTGCGTGAGGAATGATATGTGTGTGAAAGGTGTGAGTATGGAGATGACGGCTGATAGAGGAGAGTGAAAGAGGAAGACATGTTGTGTCGACCCCACCTGGAATGGGATAAGGGCAGGAAAATGATGACATCCACGTGCATTTCGCTAAAACAGTCTTTCAGTACGGACTTTGAAATTCGATACTGAACCGCAAATTCTCGTGCATATTAAAAACTAACAATTCAAAAATTTGCAAGAACCGCCTTCTTGGCTCAATGTAAACAACATTGGGTTACGATTCGGAGGTCGCGGGTTCGATCCCCAGCGGAGTACATTTTTAAGTACTCGGTTTGGTTGGTGATAGTGCATTTTAAATGTCCGCCTGGCTAGCTACCACCATCTTATCTAAATCTGCCGCCAAGCAGCAATGTTAATATCATTGTTGTGTTCCGATTGTCAGAGATAAGATAGCCAGTCCCCCAAATGTGTTTGGGTTTCCGATTCAATACGCTTCCACCGTCGCCCTCATCATCGTCAAGCACAAAACCGTCGTGAATAAAAAAAAAAGAATAATTTAAGCATAATTTTCTAAAACCATTGTACCTATCTTATACTATCTCTTGCCACAAGATACTCAGCCCTAATAAAGGAGAAACTACAATTCTAAATGCCTCTGAACCTGAAACCCGTGAACAAAAGGCATACCCGCTTCCGACTGCACTCAAGAGCCAGTGTTATCTGACAGTTAAATGTAAAACTACCCGTCCATATAGTGTTTCAGAGATGTGACACCGTCTGCACTGCTTCCTGCTAGGTCAGCCACGTGTAAAGGTTCAGGTTCGATGCTTGTCGATGTTAATCTGTTATGCACAGGTTTAGTTAGCGGATAATAACTGTATAAGTCGAGTCGGTTACCGTTAATGTCTGTGGCATTGATTTCATGTTAGTTTATAGTCCAGTAAAAATTCGTAATGTTTGTGGTGTAACTTCTTGTAATCTTAAAGTTCCTGATTTAATATTAAATTAAATAAAAATGTTTTCTAACCATTATGTAGCTTGCTTTAGGTATAAAAACCTACAATATTAATAATAAATAATAATAAAATAAAAATATCTTAGACATACACACAGCGCCATCTAGTTCCAAATTAAGCAACTATAGACTTGTATTGTGAATACCAGATGGTTGATATACTACATAAATACATTGAATTTTTGTAAATAAATACTTATTATATATGAAAACATCCATAACTCGGGTACACATGTCTGTATTCAATTAGTGCAAACCTCGTCTATTGGTGACTTGTATATTTACCCTAAGGTTTGCGTGGAAGAGATCGCTGTTAGCGATAAGGCTTTTTGTGCGTTTAATGATGTACGCTGTAATCATTTATGTAGTTTTTGTTAATTGTGCAATAAAGAGTAGGTACCTATTTGATTTGTTGTTTTTTATATATATTAATGTATGTTTATCCGTTATTTTTGCATCCATAGTACAGGATTTGCTTAGTATGCCATTAATAAGATGCAGGTGTCCGAAACATTTATTTATTACAACACAGTTCAACAAACAAAATTACAACAAAGTTTATTGTTAGAAATAACATTGTTAGTCTTTAGCTAACACAACAATAATTTATGGTTCGAATTTGTTCGACCTTTACAAACTGCGGTATTTGCACTCGTTAACAACATAGCCAGTGTCCAATTAACAATAAAATTTACGATATGACATCAAACACTTTGTATTGCTATTTAGGGTTCCGCAGCGAAACCAAAATCATGATAAATTCGTCATGTCATTCTGAATCTGGGGAGGTTAATTTTGCTTACAAGCTAAATTGAATCGTATTTCTTGTACAATAACTATCAAAGATAATCAAAACTTACATCCTTTTAAAACTGAGCAAAAAACCAAATATACCCAAAAGGACGTAAGTCGCATAAAGATTTTGATTAACTCTGATTTTTACCATATGCCTAATAAATACGGCTGAATTTAGTTTGTAATGAAAATCGATATATCTTACTCCAATCTATTATATAACACTTGCCTCGATCGATATAAAATTTAACAGAAACTTTTATTTGCTTAGATTTTGGGTACATTTCAAGATGGTACCATCTCTCCGTCCAAAAAAATCTGCAATTTTTTTTTATGATTGACTGGATTCGCGTTTGACCACAATCTCACCTGATGTGGTCGAAGATGAAGCACGCGATTTCTTGTTATCATAAACTTAAATATGAGATCAAAACACAAAGTTACATTATATACGAATACATCTTAAAACTTGTGCAATAGAATAGATATTGCAGGATAAAATATTTTTCAAAATAATATTTTTGAGGCAACCCCCACATATCAAATTTCTAATGGA
The DNA here is from genome assembly GCA_949316235.1 of Oegoconia quadripuncta. NCBI lineage: Eukaryota > Metazoa > Arthropoda > Insecta > Lepidoptera > Autostichidae > Oegoconia > Oegoconia quadripuncta. Next base: position 4,792,850 of record OX438752.1, read on the forward strand.
GATTTTGTAGAATATTAAAATGCAATTGAACATGTTAAATTTTCCGGTCAAGTGAGTCTTTCGCGTGATATGGGTACAAGATAGAGAGATATAACACTACATGTAAAATGGTTTTAAACACGATAACATGGTGGAAATGGCAGTGAAAGGAAGTGTACCCCAACAGGCATGTGAGGCTTTTTGATTTATGTGACACAGACATCGCTCGCTTCTCCGAATTGATAGTACTCCGGGCTGTCGACGACTTTCGTTCTTCCACCCATCTCTTCGATCTCCATAACTCTTTGTGCTACTTATGAGGCTCATAGACAGAGACCACGTTTCAGAGTCACGTCTTCACTGGTAACCCTGATTATAGACTTACGTCGTTTAAGACGAGAAGTTTTCCGAAAGCTGTCCGTCCGAGTTGAATTTGACTTTCTCGAAAATAGACTCGACTAATTGTATTGTAACTTCAAGAATGGAGTATTCAACTGATCGTTGGTGTTTCGTCATCAGTCGGTAAATATCCCACTGCAGGGATATAGGCTTTCCCTTGTATACTCCCTGGGCCATAGTCCACTACCTTGGCCCAATGCGGGTTGGGGATTTCACATGCCTTTGAATTTTTATTTCTCAAGCAGGTTTCCTCACGATGTTTTCCTTCACCGTTTTAAAGAGCAGTCGGATAAATGCACATAAATAATGAATATTTTAAAAACTCATTGGTACATAGCCTGCCTGGGAATCGAACTCGGACCTCCTAAACTGGGAGACCGCGTCTTAACCGCTGAGCAATCTACGATCCGACGCGACGACGACGTTGGTGTTTAACTGGAACTAATTATATGCCCTAAACAGTTATGCTGAGTCACAATCCATCTTTAATCGCTTAAGCTTCTTAGAAAGCAACAGTGCAGCCTCACTGTCATCAAATGTGATGTTTATGGAATAGCTAATAAAAACTTTTATAGTGCGGGCAGTCTAGCTACAATGGAGGTGTCTGTAATCTAAAAAGGATTGATTGATTCGGTTGGCTATCGTATGAGACTGGCTACTTTTATGACAGGCATGTGGTTTGGCGCCTTAACAGTATTAAGACCATTCTTTCTGTTTCACTCTGAGTATACTGATATACTTGCTTAACATCACGACCTTTATCGCAAATGTTATGGTCATAGATATCCAAACCATGATATCCAAATCATGACATCTCTCCACCTTAACTCAATGATATCATGTAGGTACATCTCATGCTAACAAATTGAATTCAGGAGGACGTGAGGCTGGAGATCGTAACACAGGTTACTATAACCTAGTACAACCTCCAGCGCTCCCAATGGAATGTAACTATTTGTTAAACTTTTAAAATCTATTCAATAGATATCTTTGTTGAGAGAAATAAACTATTTTTGTATTTTTTGTACACTGCACACATTTTGTATAATACTTAAATAGATGAAAATGTTTGAAGGAAAAAAAATTTTCGTTTCACCTTTCTAAGCTCGTGTGATTTTGTAAATAAATAAATAAATGTCCTTGGACATACACACAGCGCCATCTAGTTCCACAGTAAGCAACTATAGGCTTGTGTTGTGGATACCAGATGGTTGATATACTACATAAAGACATTATAATTTTTCTTGTACATAAATATTTATTATAAATGAAAAACATCCATAACTCGGGTACACATGTCCGTATTCATCACACAAACATATGCCTTTAGCGGGATTCGAAGCCGCGACCATTTGGTATAGTGGTTAGAGTTTCTAACCACTACACCAAACAGGTCGTTTGTGAGCGTGTCGATGCTGAAATGTGTCGTCGCTGATGTTTTTTAGGTGTTAAGGCTTTTATGATATCCACAGAAAGAGAAGGATTAGTTCTATTCTTTTAATATACTTTGATATATTTTGTAAAAAAAAATCAATACACCATAATTTAGTATAATGTACGACTATACTTCATCGGGGTTCACGTTGAAGCCTCAATTACTATATTTAAAACATTTGTAACAACATGAGAGCAATAAATGCAAATTACAATTGAATTATAAGAAAGCGCTCCAATTGATATTGCCCTCAAATTATTGTAACAAAATCAATTTACCTGACTGCTGGGGGCATTTGCCGAAATATTTCGAAATAATCAGCAATCAATGAATTTACGTTCGACCCAACCTAATTAGTGTTTCGATAAGGGATATTGAAACCACCGGGACATTTATATCTAAAAAAAATTGAGGAAAAGTTTGTTTTACTGATATAGAGATTTGAAAGACCTTTACGCATATGGCAGTCAAGGTACGAAACGTCTATGCCTTGGAGACCGACAATATACAAGCTATATCTGCCCGTGTAAATATTATATTACAATATTGTTTTCCAATGACAGAAAAGCTACTCCCATTGTGCTCCTTTTTGCGGTGCTTATTGAGGATTAGGTTCATATTTCTTTTAGCAGCTCTATTTTGCGCCTCGTTTGCGGCAATTAGCACAAATAAGAATGTCTGTCTAGTGGAAAATTTTCGTAATAGGTACTTATATTCCAGCAATGGTGGATGTGCAGCATCATCTCTATTCACTATCTTTACAGAACCAACGGGAAAAGATTATTTGACCTTATTTCCCGACAGACGTTGCACTCTTTATCCAAGTACATCCCTGTTTGAAATATCCCGCTAGAAATCTTCTGATTCTTATCACTGGCGTTTTTACCACTTTACCTACATACTAGGACAGGTAGGGCAGGTGAATTGAATAGTCCCGTCGACGCATGCGCGGCATATCACATATGAGCGCAAGAAAGATACGCTTAGATTAGATATCTGCTGTTTTATGAGAAATACTTCTTAGAAACCAATGGAAGTACCATTTATACCAGAAAGCTTTAGCTTGTAACTATTATTACAAACTATACTTATTTATCTTGTGTAGTTCAATTGCTTTTGGTTTACTTACTGTGCATAAGTATACTTGTAATGATGAAGATGTAAAGGAATAAATAATCGCGAGCAAAGCTGTTAACGGTAATCAGAATATTGCTCTTAGTTGGCTTCGTTTGATATGTGTCAAGACGTCCAAAAACGTTAATAATAACTTCATGTATATTAAAGCTGTCAATGTACTTGTAATTTTCTGCTGTGTCTTCATTTACTTGTTCATTTATTACATCCTCATCAGCATACTCATCTCTTTTATAGCTGGAATTATGTTGTTCAATGACCTTCTTGAATTACCCAGCTATTCTCCTTATACTTGCGCTAACTGTCAGGGTATTGTGTGACTGTAAGTCGATGCGTGAGATAATGCGACTATGTACATATACAATACGTACATATTATACACCGCCTGCATGGTCGTGTGTGATCGCGTAATAAAATTGAACAATACTGTGACGTGGAATAATGCAGTTTTGACTTTATATCCAACGTGCATAGGACGATAGGTTGATGACCCTTTAATGTTAAAATGTAATTTACATGTTCGCCTGTGGAAATTACTAGTGTCTACTATATCTATAGTTTATAAAATTATAAGGTGACGAAGATGTAACAGTAAGATCTAAGATCTGCATGTGTAAACGATTTGTGTCACTTAACCCTTGCCGTGGTCTCAATTTATAGTCTCACGGGATTTAATTGCATTATGGGATTAAAAATATCTTATTAAACCAAAGCCTAGTTCATATCTGTACCCAATCAGGTATGATTGAGGAACAAATAAATTGACTGAGTTCGTGTACTTTATCTTCTACCACATCGTCTATTTCTTTTCCATCATGTGAGATTGTGATCACACGGGCATCCAGTCAATCATAAAAAAAAACAATCAATTTTTGACATATAGATACTAGTGGGGTTTGTCGAATAACCTCCTATAAAATTTTAGTTTTCATTAACATTTTTTAAAAAACGGCTTGCAAAGAAATCTGTTACTATTTATAGGTGTTATTATTGAAGTTCGTTTTAGCGTTAATCATTTTCAACAATTCACTTTTAGCAAAGAATACTGTTTTTACAAGAATCACATCTACACTAGCCACTTTGCACATTAACAAGCCAATCGTTAATGTTTCCGAATACCTTCAAAGCTATTGTATGCTAACTGCTTGTCAATCTACCCTCAATATTGCGATGTTACTAGTTACTCAAGTGATGCAACTCATGGAGTCTTCTACTCTTTCCGACACGAAAACATTTGTAAATAGACATAAAGAGTTAACGTGTTTGTTTAAGGCACGTCGACCTAGTTTACTGCTACCAAGCACAGATCCATCCATTAACTAAAGATCTTAAATATATCAGAGTTAGTTAAGAGTCACAGCTCAAGTTATAGCGGATATTACATCTAATTAATGAAGACCCCGTAAAGTACAGGAAGCTATTAGATGAGAGGGATCTACTTACGGTGGAAGTAAATGCATTCAAAATGCAAAGACAAAGTACCGGTAATCTACAAAACGGTCAGTGATATGTGACACTTTCTTCGATAAGGCTTGGCTTAAGTCGTAAGAAATGGTACTTTATAGGTAACTACTTTCTTAATGTCTAGATCATGGAAACTAGCAATGAATATAGCAGTAGAAATGGCTAACGATATGTTATAAATACTATGCCTACAACATTATTCGTTTACATAAATGAGTACAGATGGAGTTGGCCGATAATTAAAACTTCGCTTTGAAAATATTTATTGTTCTTCTTTATTCACAGCCATAGATGTTTTACAAACTTTAAACATCAAAATATTTTATTTGAATATCGATTAATGAAACTTTATACCCTGAAGCAGGTAAATAAGTCTAAATAGGTAGTACAAGAATGTAATCTGTAATCGATCTGTATAGCCAAATCATGGCAGCTTTGATGAATGAGAATCGATCACAAAAAGGAACAGTTACCTATCTTAACCATGACGACGTTCTTATAGATAAGATAGGCAATATTTCATATAAGTTAAATGTAAGTGAACGACGATACAGCGACCTTAAATAATTCTTATAAAGGCATTGCACTCGAAACAGCTGTCCCTGCTCAACAAGAAGAACCTGTAAACCGTATTTGGTGTCATAAAGATTGATTACCTTACAACCAACAATTCAATTGGCAGCAAATTTCCGCATACACTTATTGATCGGAAATTATCATTTTAATTAAACGTATGTCATAAAAAATACTTGTATAAAGAAAAACTGCAAAAAGTGGTCAGTCTGGCGCCACCGGCGTAGTAAAGAGTAAAAAAAGATGTAAAAAAAATATGTGATTATTAATCCTGAGTAGTCGTACGTAAACCAGAATATCGGTGGACAGTTTAATCGTGCGAGACGTGTATGTTGTGACAACACGTCAGCTAGAGTAAAGATAAGCTCGTACGTTTTTCAATATCGCTTGTAATAGGATTACTTCAATCCTAACTAGATATTATTACGTTTAGTGAAATCGTCCCCATTTACCACTTTCAATTTATTGTGTTCTTTGAGTTGTGAATTTTAATAATATTTTATGGAAGAGCTTCGTTATTTTCAGCATTATTAATTTTGTTTGTAGATTTTTAATCGGGTAATTTTTTGAGAAGTAACCTACGCTAATTTACTAGGGTAAGCTAATTAATATTCATATCAAAGCTGGTATAGCAGAAAAGCTTATTGATATACTTTCTCGTTGTCTTAATTAAATTGAACTGCTAATTAGTTTATTATTGTCTCTACAAGTTAATACGTGGTTACCCTGTTTCATCGTATGACTCACGACACGATTATCTTGAGGCTAATTTGTTATTACCGGCGCCTTCTGACATTGTATATTGTAGTACATGCACATCCTGATTGTACTAAATTGGTTTACTTTAATAACTTTAATAAAAATTAAGATATGTATAATAGTCAAAGCAGAATTTTCTTGTGACACATTAATGGTTGAAGTCCTAAAATGGAAGCCTGCGGAACACCTCTTTAGGAGTCTTTAGGTCATATACAATTTACTGGTTGTATTAGTTGTCATGAAACACACTTCTAATATAAACAAACAAAAGAACAAATAAGTAGATACACATCACATAACCTTCAGCGCTACCTGCTCAGTATTATTAACATTTTTCTAAAGCGAGAACTCTGCCGTGAACCTTTTACGGCATGGCATCTTGTGTAACAGGGGTTCGCTCGGAACGTGTAGGTCAGGCACGTTACCATGATTTGTCGTTTGATAATCACTTTATAGGTCGCCGAACAACGATTGTGCGTAGGTACATAATTGGTTTGAATTTGCATTCTATCTTTTCAGTACTACCTACTATTAGTTCTCGACAGAAGATTCGCACTAACCGTTGCGCTTCTTCGTTCATGATATGAACTGCTGAGGATTTGGGATAAATAATTACAATGTTGAGATCTTCAAACTAGTGTACATAGTAACTTTTTAGGATCACGTGCTATAACTTCGGCTATATAATTTTCATCACATGAAACGCGTTTAAAAACCCATCTTACATAAAGTAAAGAAATATGAACTTAACTTTCTGTGACTCAGTGATGACTTGTGACACTGAAACGTAGTATCTCACTTTGGGCTCATAAGTAAAGTTAAGGTCACACAACGAGCTATGAAGAGTGCGAGTCTCGGCGATTCACTATACAGGGCGTCCCAAAGTTATGGGACATGAAGGGGAAGTACCTTAAATATCGTAGATAGTGAATTTTGCTCAAAGAAGACTTTATGTTATTTTTAAAAGTTAGTAATTCTGCATTCATAGATTTTCTAAAAATTATTTGCTTCGGCTGGGAATCGAACCGACTCAAATGTGAAAAAAAAAACACCCTACTTTTATGATGCCAATCGAAAGAATAGCTAAAAAATAATAACTCTGCCTAAGTAACATAGTATTTTAAAAGAAAGGAACAACGTGAAATTAATCATTTTAATCAAATAAAAAACATACATGAAACTGCCGTAGTCAATTAAGTAGGTATTTTTTTGTAAATTAATTAATTAAATGCTCAAAATGTGATCCCTCTTGTCTTACGCAAATCGCCAATCTTTTAATGAGCCCGCTGCCTGTTGATTTTCTAATCATTTTATGGTGAACACTCGATGTGATATGGCACAATTCTGTTTGCAACTCGCCTACGTTCTCGTATCGCTTTTTGTATAGCATATCTTTCACGTATCCCCAAAAGAAGAAATCTAATGGTGTGAGGTCCGGGGATCTGGCCGGCCATCTAATCGGTCCATTTGTACCAATCCATGTAGGAAAACATTCATTTAGAAAATCTGCTGCTCTCCGACTATTATGAGCCGGAGCTCCATCTTGTTGGAAAATTAAGTTTTCTTGCTCCGCCGCGGAATGGTTTCTTATCTTATCCCGTAAAATTTGAAGTATTCCTAAATACTTTTCTGTGTTCAAGGTTCCTTGGTAAAAATGGATTAAGAAAACCCGGTTTTTTAAAAGTCCGCACCAACAGTTGAGTGAAAAACGCACTTGGTTATTAGTTTCAGTCACTTGTAGGGGATTTTCTTTAGACCAAATACGATTATTGTTGCGGTTATACATACCGTTATTGCTAAAGTTAGATTCGTCTGTCCAAATAATATTATCCAAAAAATTTGGATCTTCGAGCAATCGTGCCTGGATATCAAGACAGAAATTTTTTCTCCTTTCTGTATCGCCCGAAAGTAATTTTTGAACCAATCGTCCTTCAACATAACTCTTAAAACCGTGTTTTTTTAATACACGGTGTATTTTACTTTTTGAAACTCCAATTTCATGTTCTCCTTCTCTCACCGATGCTTTCGGAAAAGCCGAAAAGTAAATTAAAATACCAAGTTCTTTTCATCTACACGTGCACTTATAATAAGGAAAACTATGTTAGTACCTATTTTATGAAGTGGGTACTTATTTACGAATAATCAATGCTATCTTTGGAATGATAATATCGCTACTTTTCGAACGTCGTCGGCAATAAATAACTTTCTTGAAATTTGACTCAATCATTTTATGTTGTTCCTTTCTTTTAAAATACTATGTTACTTAGGCAGAGTTATTATTTTTTAGCTATTCTTTCGATTGGCATCATAAAAGTAGGGTGTTTTTTTTTTCACATTTAAGTCGGTTCGATTCCCAGCCGAAGCAAGTAATTTTTAGAAAATCTATGAATGCAGAATTACTAACTTTTAAAAATAACATAAAGTCTTCTTTGAGCAAAATTCACTATCTACAATATTTAAGGTACTTCCCCTTCATGTCCCATAACTTTGGGACGCCCTGTATACGTGATCGAATCAGTAATGAAGGAATTCGTAGAAGAACGAATGTTACTGATATACCCACTAGTTTAGACATAAGTAAGTTGAAGTGGCTCGAAGAAGGGCATTAAAGTGCCTGAGTGGAGACCACGTGCACTCGCAAGGTAGACGACAACCCGATAAAGGTCGCGATAAGTCGTTGGATACAGGCCGCTTCCAACCGGTCCCTCTGGAAATCTATGGGGGGACCGACGTTCAACAGTGGACGACTTTTTTTCTTTTTTTTTCGTTCGGGTTCGGGTTCGGTTCGGGTTCGTACTTGACCTCAATCACACCTGATGTTAAGTGAAGATGAGGTCGAGGGTGGAAGTGTACTGACCCGGAAACCCCAACACATTTGGGCTGTCTTGTGGCTGATGATGATGAATTTACTGTTTCTAACATGAATAATGTTAAAGCGCTTGTTCCACCATCCTCAAAACAGAGACTAATTCGGCACATATTGCTGGTTGAGTGGTTGCTTGGAAGAGATCGCTGTTAGTGATAAGCTCACCAAATTTCTACCCTTACGACTTTCTGTAACTGTATTTTCTTTTTTGTTGTGCAATATAAGTATATTTGTATTGTATTGTTGAAGTAAGGATACTTGAATTAACAGAACCAAACCTCGCAGCAATGTATGCTGAATTAGCCTCTGCATTTAGGATGGAAGTAATGCTGTCGGGACCTTCCAATCCACTAAATCGTATCTAACTGTTCTAACTTCGATTATACTTCCCTAATTAAATTTTCTACAATCATAGTGTAATAAGCGCTTAAAACGAATGTATCTACCAACTTTCTTTCTAGAAACAAATCCGTAGTTCATCGGTCGTCATGTCTAGTAGGAATCTGTCAGAAAAAGCTTGCGTGAGTAATGATCTTCACATAAGTACCGACATCAATCTCGTGTTAAGTACAGAAATGATTTCAATATTCATTAGATTATCTCACTCTTTGTATCATCAGTAAACTAAGATCGTTTGCGGCGCATGATTAACGTCCGTGGGAATGCCCTCGCGCATCCCTGGGAAGCGGCGCGAATCGATCCAATAGTTTCGTGTCCAATATCAAATGTTGGATCGATGTTTGCTGTGATTACCTGAATCGTGCGCAGTTACTTGCCAATTTAGCTCTATAGTGGTTGAGATTGTTGCCATTGGCATTGACTGGTGACCTACATGGTTCAAAAGATAGAAATGAAATTGTCTACATTTTACAAAAAAGTAAGGAGATACATTAAGAAACTCGAAGTCATGACACATCACATCATAAATGTATATTTATCCGAAATATTTATAAGGAAAAAAATGAAACATGTTTCCGAACATTAAAAAAAAATGGAGAGGGCTTCATCAGCAGATTTGTTTTTAAATAAATTTCAGCAAAAAAAAATTGCCTATATGTTAATCCAGGTCCTAATCCAGGCCTGAAGAGGTAACAAATATACATACATACACACAAACTTTCGCATTTATAATATTAGTTGGGATTGGGATTTTAATGCAATAAAAAACATTATTAAATCGCTCGTCGAATTGTTTTCGATAGCGAAAGTTCGTGAAAGTTTAAAAATTGCACCGCAGAAAATATTTTGAAATACAAACGTCGACTTCGAGAGTAACCTGATGCAATTTAAAACAACCGAGTTCTTGCAATGAGCAATGAAAAGCGTAGTAACCGTAACTAATTCACTGACTGTACATATGGTTACAGATGTGTAAACGTGGGGTACTTTTGTGGGAACCATATTATTTACGGTGCTGGATAAAAATGGCTGCTAAAGGCTTTGACGACCGATTGGTGTAGTGGATAGTGACCCTGTCCGCGAAACCAACGGTTGCGGGTTCGAATTCCGCTAGGGGTAAATATTTGTATGATGTATACGAACATTTATTCCCGAGTCATGGATGTTTATATAAATAATTACGTATGTTTATCCGTTATCTAGTATCCATAGTATAAAGCTTTGCTTAGTTTGGGACTAGATGATTGGTGTAAGTGCCCCAAACATTTATTATTGCAAAATATTGCAAAATGTTTTTTTTTATACAGCGTGAATTTGAATTTCTTGATTACGACCAACTTTCCCCAAAGAACCATAGTCGAATTCGATCAAAAAATTTTCGATTACAAAGTAAACAATTTTCGGCTGAATTCGGCTATGGTTTCTATGGGAAAGTTGTTCGTAATCAGGAGTGGAGTCACCAGTAAAAAGAGAATAGAATAGAATATGATGTATTTGCTCTTGAATAGGGTACATTAGATTAGGTGTTGTTACATTAATCCTCAAAATAATACAAAGGAATATAGAAATGTCAATGTTGAAATGTCAAATTACAGAGAATGTCAATTTTCCTCTTTCATTAATATCAAATTTCAAATTAAATTAATAATATAGAATGTCAATACGTTATACTATCTAATTACTGAATTTCAAATTAAAATAAGTATTACAAATCATTGTCAATTAAATATTCCTGTATAGTGTAATAACATTTTTTTACCAATATGGCAAATAACGTTTAAAGACAGGAAGGAGTTCGTCTTTTATGGAGAAAGGTATTTTATTAAATATTTTGGGTGCAAGGCAAATCACATTCTTGTGTAATATTGACATTACCCTAATTAAATTTCACCCTGTATAGGTAGAACATACCCTGGAATTAAACATAGGATATTACAGGATGAACATATTAAATGAAGTTATCTAGTATCCATAGCACAAGCTTTGCTTAGTTTGGGACTAGATGATTGGTGTAAGTGTCCGAAATATTTATTATTATTATTATTATTCCACGCAGGCGAAGCCGCGGGCGGAAAGCTGGTGTTCCATATGTGAATATGTATTCATTTCTCACAAGATGCCTATAGGGAAAGCTTATTACAAAACTTTTATGAAGTTCCTCTACATACACCTGTGTCGAATCAGCTGTTACGATGAATGGAGTTCAGCTCGAATGCGCCACACGACGGGACTCACCCACTTTAATTAAAGTAGGTACCTTCTCGTTTCGTTCATTGATATTTGCAGAAAGTAAGTGGCCTTTTCACTGTTGGCCTTTGCTTTTAAATATTTAAAAAGAAATGTAAGATTATAATCGATAGCATTGATTAATGTATGCTCGATTTAAATAACGCGACGAGTTCAATGACGTAAGTTGCTTGATTTGTATAAAGCAGACTACAGTTTACTTCACTTTTAATCAAAATCGGTTCAGAAAAAATTATGCTTATATATTAATCCAGGCCCTAATCTCATCCAAATCCGTCCATAGCCGTTTAAACATGGGAACAAACACACATACACAAACTTTCGCTTTTAACTTTATTCACGATGTTTTCCTTCACCGTTTAAGAGCAGTCGGATAAATGCATTTACGTAATTAAATTAATTTAATAACTCGAGCCTGGGAATCGAACCCGAACCTCCTATAATTGGAAGACCGCGTCTGAACCGTTGAACCACCGATGCGTACTTTGTTTATCTCGCGTAATTTGTTTATCCAGCGGAAACTACTCACTTTATCGTGATGAAAAATATCCTATTTTTTAACCCGTTCACGTACACTGAACCAGACACAATAGATGTTCTATTGTTATTACGTCTATAGGCGTTCACTGTCGCCCAAAGTGTTAATCCACCTACACTTTCTACACATATACCAAATTTCATCCAAATCCGTTCATCCGTTTCGCCATGATAGAGCAAGAAACAAGCAAACATACAAACTTTCGCATTTATAATACTAAAATAAAATAAATAAAATAAAAATAGCCTTTCTTCGCTGATGCGCGGACGACCGATTGGTGTAGTGGATAGTGACCCTATCAGCGAAACCAACGGTTGCGGGTTCGAATCCCGCGATTTACCATGTTTGTGTGATGAATACGAACATTTATTCCCGAGTCTTGGATGTTTATATAAATATTTATGTATGTTTATCCGTTTATCTTGTATCCATAGCACAAGCTTTGCTTAGTTTGGGACTAGATGATTGGTGTAAGTGTCCGAAATATTTATTATTATTTTATTATTATTATCTATTATTGAGATTTCTAATTATTATTGTTTATAATATTATTTGTCGACATCGGCCACCTCTAGTTCAGGCTGTCCTACGACATAGGCCTCCTCCAGATGTCGCCATTGGCAACGGTCTTTGGAAGTTCTGCGCCACCCCTTTGGCAGGTCATCTTCCCATCTTTTACTAGGTCTTCCCTTTCGCCTTCTCTTGTCTCTGGGGTACCACTCGGTGATTATTTTGGTCCATTTGTCTTTGTCTGTCCTCATCATATGGCCGCACCAACGCCATTTCAGCCGTCGTATTTTTTTGATTACATCCGTTACCTTTGTGAAATCTCTAATTATATACTAGATTAGATAAAAATATGTTCCTGGTCCGTACCGTGCGGGATGCGTGTCCAAAATACTGGCATCATTACTGGCATCAATAGCAAGGCTAGTTCGCTAAACTAGGTCTCAAGTAAGCGCGATGACAGATCTTTAGTCTCTTTTTTTCCAATGTTTCGTTATGCAGCGGATTGTGCTTGTCTACTCGCTTTTTTTAGTATAGTTTCCATTAAATTAGTACCTATATGTTATAATTATTTTATAACATATTTGCTCGTAAAGGGTCTCTTATTACACCAATTTCAATATCGTATTGTATCTTATTTGTGCGTTATTCTAATGTATAGTAAAACGCACTGTTTATCAAGATGCTCCGTCTAAAACGAACGGTACTTTTTAAAATTATAGCAAAGAGTTTTTATGTCAGAAAAGAGATCAACATTTTATGAATAAAATTAACTTTGGGAGATAAAATATAATAAATAAACATTTAATTCTTTAATTTAATTAATTTTGTCAATAAATTACAACCATTTATCTGTATGTAAAACGCACTGTTTATCAAGATGCTCCGTCTAAAACGAACGGTACTTTTTAAAATTATAGCAAAGAGTTTTTATGTCAGAAAAGAGATCAACATTTTATGAATAAAATTAACTTTGGGAGATAAAATATAATAAATAAACATTTAATTCTTTAATTTAATTAATTTTGTCAATAAATTACAACCATTTATCTGTAACAAAACACAAAAATATTAATTTACTTTATTAGTAATACTGGCTGTTTTTATGCCTTTGCCTTAAAAAAAGCACTGATGCGCGCGCATCGCTAATTTGTGAACAAGTAAAAATTATTCGGCGCGCTTTTTCTTTTCGCTGTATTGTTTTTATTTTTATAACTGCTTTAACAAGTGATTAAAACTTTATTCGTTTAAGAACGTCCGAGTTTTATTTATTTCCTCGCAAATATGTTATAAAATGTCGTATGATATACGTGTGCTTTGATAATTACAGCCTCTGCTATCTTGTATATTGTAATATCGCCTTGGTTGCAATTTTCAACTTACCGCACTTATATCATAATGTACTATTACCTACTATTGACAAATACTGGACACCCACACACATACATACAACACCCTGAAACACATAACCGTCGTCTTTCGTTTGAAGATTAAAAATAGAATTAAATAATTGCAATGCTAGCAACCCTAGGCCACAGATTGCATAGTCGCCCGGTGTAGCCAATTTCTGGAATTTATTACCATTGGGTACCTACCGCTTTGATAAATGCCTGTAATCCAGGCTGACCGAACTCTAGATATCGCTTCGATTAGAGGTTTATATCAGCATTATTTATTGGAAACCCTCCATCCATCTTATGGGTCTTGAGGTACGTTGAATTTTAGTTGGTTCGCGTTTACATAATATTAGTTACTATTTTGGGTTATTTACCCTCGATACAAAGAGACTGTTATAATAAGCGTTCGTCACTATCTATATTTGTTTGTTTATCTGTGTCTTCCTAGCGCCAAATTGGTTAAACCGATTTGGAAACCGTTTTTCATTTACGAAAGGTTTTATTTGCGAGACTCTTAGCTTTCTTTGAAGGAAATCGGTCACCACCATATTATCAAACACGAAATCTACCCTAGTATCTACATCAAATACACTTTCACCTAAAGTTATTAAACATTCCAAGAGTACTGCCGAGGTATTGAGTATGTCAAAAAATTTTTTGGCTGAGGAAAAATAAAAGCTACTACTATCATAATCCTAAATCTGACGCCAAGCAGCGATGTTGATAGCATTAGCAAAGAAGTTTTCAAGAGCTTCCGTCATCGGTCTCATAATTAACTAAGTGTGATTGATGTCAAGGGCTTTCATAAAAGAAATAACCAAAGCTTTTTTTTTCTGCACAACGGGTTTGTATGGTACTTGATCTCAATCACACCTGATGTTAAGTGAAGATGAGGTCGAAAGAGAAAGCGCACTGACCTGGAAACTCCTACATATTTGAGGGACTGGCCATCTTATCTCTGACAACCGGAACACAACAATGCCATTGACATTGCTCCTTGGCGACAGATTTAGATAAGATGGTGGTAGCTAGCCAGGCGGACATTTAAGATGCCTTACCACCAACCAAACCGAGTACTCCGAAACAGAGTATTTAGCTTTTAACACAGTTTGATTATCTGAATGACATTTTGGGTTCGAAAGGCTCTTATGGTTTTCTATGTGATAAAGAACATCTATTTGCAACATGATCTTTACGTCTGATCCCGATTCAAATAAACAAGCCCGGCGACATATCGTCATAAATAACATTTGACATGGCAAAAGGGTCTCCAAGTCTCTGACCCATGGGCAGGGACTGAATAACCGAAAAGTAAAGGTAATAAAGGTTAACGGTATGACGTCATACCGTAAAATTCGGCTATTGGAATATTTCCATATCGATAAAAAACGATACCGAAATGAAATAACGGTACCGAAACCTTTATGAAAACGGTTCCTTTGATGAATCGCCGCTGCAGCGCGCCGTGCGTCCTTGTCGGTGATTTGTGTGGGTCAGAATGGCGGGTGTATTGTTTCAGAAATGATTATGTTATATACGACAGAAAAGTACCTACAATGTACTAGTATGTACCTTTAATGAAGGTCAATGTACCTCAATGAAACGGGAGCAATTAAAATAATAAAGTGAGCCGCGGTCCTGACGGTCAGAATCGCGGGTGTATGTTGAAAATGAATGTAATAGAATAGCTATGGGTATGTACTATTTACCAAACGAATGTACCTTCAATGTACCTCACGAAAATATAATCTAAATCAAATTGAATGAGTAATTAATGAGGAAATCAAGAAAACAAACTTTTGACGCCTACAATTTTTTAATAGCAATATGAATAGAGTTCTATTTTGTTCGTATTAAGAATGTAAAGCCAGTCATAAGAGAAATATTTATGGGTTTGTATATGTGCTTCGATAAAGTAAAGAAACATGGATAAGACATAATCATTTACTCATCGTTTATCAAAAGTTACAAAGAAAAAACAAAAAGCGTGATTACTTTTGTCCATATAATATACAATGTGCAATTATGTTTTTACGTCTTCATGTAGTTCGATTACATAGGTTATCATAACACACCCACTTATTCTGTCTGTAGCAATGGGCCTTGTAATGACCGATTTTGTCAAAAGTATTTGATATCGGCGGTAAGAATTCAATAATCCCTATGATCTCGTACGTTTTTGATTCTAGATTTATTTCAGTGGCACTTCATCTATGCACGCACACCAAGTCACTTTGACTTATCTCAAAATTTATAACATTTTGCAAGACATATGTAAATGTTCGTGCGGCGGTTAGGGGTTGTCTTAGGACGTTTAGCGCCCGTTTAGCCGCCAGCAGGTAGGTATAGAAGAAAAGAATACCAATTTGATTTGGATTTAGTGGGTTTATTGTACATTCAGCTCACTCCCCTGCACCCCTCGGCAAATCTCCCCGTACGGTCACTGGCCTGAAGGTCTTGGAGCTGCAGTGGACGTAGCCTTTGAGTCCTCTCGTAGATGACGACGAGGTGGATGCTGGATGAGCGGTTTTTGGGGGAGGGTAGATCAACCCCGAAGGTCTCCCAGGTGCAGACCTGGATGTCGACGCCGACAATTAGTCACTTCGGACCTTGATCCTGAAGAGCACAGGCAGGCATTAGTTAGTGCCCACATATATCCTCGTCCACTGCTGGTATTCACGGCTCAGCAACCATAACGAACACTACGCAGTTGACAGACACAAAATCAGAAACAGCTTACATTAAAAATAGCCAGACTATTATGGAAACTCAGCCTAGAGGGATCTTCCGTAGTTTACTTAAGAGGGTTCAGGTGGCAACCGAAGCAGTGTTCTCCCGGTAGCAAGGTCGCGGTCAAACAGAGGACGATTCGGGTTCCCCCACTCTAATTAGAAATCGTCTTAACGACGTCATCGCAACCGGACAAATTAGCGTACCGCAATACCGTGGTGAGACCCTTTTTAAATAAAATAATAATTTGAGGGTTCCGTAGGAAACTTTTATTATAAAGATGAAGTAGTGTGTGTAACAATCTGTAAACACAAGAAAAAGAAAAGAAATATATTTAGATGACTCGATTTTCGCAGAAAACCCTACGCTAATAGAAAATTGGAGAGGCCTCTGAAGCAAGGAATTGCCTAAAAAGAAAAGACCTATTAGGGACGTTCCTCTTCTATTAAACGGTCTCAAAACTAGATCTGGTGTGGAAAAGGTGGTACTAAAGAACACATGCGCATTTGATGCTGCGGCTCAAGTAATTGCAGCGGCTTGTGCTTGATGGTTTTGCCGTGACTACAACTATTAACTAACACTGGCAATAATTTTTGTATGTTTAAAAAACCTTCCTTGATGACGAGAAAACAAAACAAGACTTGTACAGAATTCGTGCTCAAATTGCAGAACAATATTTTAAAACGAATTTTTCAAAAGGAATCACCGAAATACACTGTGAATGTAGCGTGACAAAAATATTTGATGAATTCTTGATTGATGCAATTTATAGCGCTGATATTAAAGAAAATTGTACAAACGAGTCTTGTGTTTTCAATAATGTAACCAGAAAGATTGTTTTTCTGCTAATTGATATGAACAAAAAGGAAGTTTCAGAATTAAATGATGTCGCAGCATCTATGCTGGTAAGCGATAACGTAGTATTGTGTCGTCGTAATAACTGCAATGGAATACGAACATTTACATATGTCTTGCAAAATGTTATAAATTTTGAGATAAGTCAAAGTGACTTGGTGTGCATAGATGAAGTGCCACTGGAAATTAATCTAGAATCAAAAACATACACGATCGTAGGGATTATTGAATTCTTACCGCCGATATCAAATACTTTGACAAAATCGGTCATTACAAGGCCCATTGCTACAGACAAAATAAGTGGGTGTGTTATGATGACCTATGTAATCGAACTACAAGAAGCCGTAAAAACATAATTGTGCATTGTATATTATATGGACAAAAGTAATCACGCTTTTTGTTTTTTCTTTGTAACTTTTGATAAACGTTGAGTAAATGATTATGTCTTATCCATGTTTCTTTACTTTATCGAAGCATATACAGGGCGTCCCAAAGTTATGGGACATGAAGGGGAAGTACCTTAAATATTGTAGATAGTGAATTTTGCTCAAAGAAGACTTTATGTTATTTTTAAAAGTTAGTAATTCTGCATTCATAGATTTTCTAAAAATTACTTGCTTCGGCTGGGAATCGAACCGACTTAAATGTGAAAAAAAAAACACCCTACTTTTATGATGCCAATCGAAAGAATAGCTAAAAAATAATAACTCTGCCTAAGTAACATAGTATTTTAAAAGAAAGGAACAACATAAAATGATTGAGTCAAATTTCAAGAAAGTTATTTATTGCCGACGACGTTCGAAAAGTAGCGATATTATCATTCCAAAGATAGCATTGATTATTCGTAAATAAGTACCCACTTCATAAAATAGGTACTAACATAGTTTTCCTTATTATAAGTGCACGTGTAGATGAAATGATAAAACTTGTATTTCAATACGTCCTCTGTAAGCTAGACAGAAGGCAAATTAAAAACAAAAATAAATAATTTATAATTTGAAAATGGAACAGTTTATGACAGCGTTTGTTTGAATGCATACTTTTTAAGATATTTTAAAAAGAAGTGATATTTTTAAATGTTGTTCTTAAATTTGAAAATGGAACAGTATGTGCGAGCGTTTGTTTTTCGGATATTGATAAAAAAAATACATAAATTTTTGATTTTACAAAAAAATACCTACTTAATTGACTACGGCAGTTTCATGTATGTTTTTTATTTGATTAAAATGATTAATTTCACGTTGTTCCTTTCTTTTAAAATACTATGTTACTTAGGCAGAGTTATTATTTTTTAGCTATTCTTTCGATTGGCATCATAAAAGTAGGGTGTTTTTTTTTTTCACATTTGAGTCGGTTCGATTCCCAGCCGAAGCAAATAATTTTTAGAAAATCTATGAATGCAGAATTACTAACTTTTAAAAATAACATAAAGTCTTCTTTGAGCAAAATTCACTATCTACGATATTTAAGGTACTTCCCCTTCATGTCCCATAACTTTGGGACGCCCGGTATACAAACCCATAAATATTTCTCTTATGACTGGCTTTACATTCTTAATACGAGCAAAATAGAACTCTATTCATATTGCTATAAAAAAATTGTAGGCGTCAAAAGTTTGTTTTCTTGATTTCCTCATTAATTACTCATTCAATTTGATTTAGATTATTTTCGTGAGGTACATTGAAGGTACATTCGTTTGGTAAATAGTACATACCCATGGCTATTCTATTACATTCATTTTCAACATACACCCGCGATTCTGACCGTCAGGACCGCGGCTCACTTTATTATTATAATTGCTCCCGTTTCATTGAGGTACATTACCTTCATTAAAGGTACATACTAGTACATTGTAGGTACTTTTCTGTCGTATATAACATAATCATTTCTGAAACAATACACCCGCCATTCTGACCCACACGGTGATTTTCTAGTTTTATTTATTATTTTCGTGTTTGCACGTGTCGAGCGAGGGAGTTGTCTACTATCGTAAGTCATATTTTGGCAAAACAAGAGATAATGAGTGAGTATACCTATCCAATTTATTACAATACTATGTATTATTATAAAATATGAAAGTGTACATCTGTATTTTGTAACTCAATCTCGCAAAAACCGCTGAATATATTATAATCATTTTCGGAGATGATTAAGGTTAGGATTATATAAATTTAAACAATTACAATCTGAATGAAAATTATAATATAAAACTTCTGGACTTATTTCAAGGATACTTTTTTCCGTAATTCCCACGGGAACAGCTGTGCTATTCTGTAAGAATTCACTTCAAATCCTCAGTGAAATGAAAACTTATTATATGCATATATTATACAACTTATCTGACCTTGTTTTCATAAAAGTACCTGTACTAATAAGCTAGGTACTTTAGTTCATTTAACTTTAGAGCACAAAAGAAAAAACAAAATAATATTACATATCAGAAAATAGAAAATTAATTTCTAAACTTTGTACGTGTCTCTGCGCTGCGGCCGCGCCCCGCCCCGCGCCCGCGCGCCTCTCCGCGGGCCTCGCGCGCATACCCCCGCCCCGAACCCACCCGCGTTTCTCCATATTTCGGTACCGAAATCGCGAAAAGGTTAAATAACGGTATGGCCCTACCTTTATAAAACAAGGGTATCGTTATGATTTTAAAGTACCTTAACCTTATACCGTAACCGCATTCAGTCCCTGCCCATGGGTCAAGTTGACCCTCACAGCAGGGTGCCCGGTGTCTGATGGCGATACACTTGAAAAAGATGAGTTGAGATATCGTTCAGTATACGGATAACTTTGTATAACAAAGAGCTATAAAATTAGTCCAATGTCCGTTTTCTTAAAAAGTATTTAAATTATATCTAAATATGTAATATACCGGACGAGTTTTTTACCGTAAGGAAAAAATAGGACATTTTAGGTACGTGAAATAGAAGTTATTGGCATAGGTATTTTTTTATTTTTTTTTAAACCATCATAACCTAACATGCGATATTTATTTGGTACTCATATTTTCTCGAAGTTTTCTATATTTATTTAATTTAATGGTGTAATTATGTGGAATAGGCTACAAACGCAACCGTCAAATGACAGAATGAAAGCTTTATTTGATGATGGTATGAAAAAAAACCACCACGGGGGCCTATATATATGTATATATGCATTCGTTATATAACAGAACGGATAACGCGTGTTATGCGTTCTGTTAACAGTGAATGCACGAGGTGGAGACTGAAAAACAGCTATTTTGCTGAGGCTCCAACCTATTGTCCACTACGTTAGAAAATTTTACTATAATTAATGATCATGTAGTATAATTTTTTTAAGTGGATGAATAAATATCTTTTTATTTTATTTATTTATATATATTTGGATTGGTCGATTGTGTCAAGACTGGTGGCCACCAGACAGGTGTTTTTAAGCCGCCGGTATAGTCCACAGACTTGGCTTAACGACTGCCTTCAACTTGAAGACACCCGGGACCGGTTATTTAACGTGACCTCCAAAGAACGGAAACGTATTAAAATTCACTAGTGGTCACCCATCCAAGGACTGACCGCGCCAGATATAGCTTAACTTCGCTAATCGAAAACGAATAGCAACTAGCAACTTAGCAACTTCTATAAGCAGTAAACAATGAGTAGATAAAATAATAATATACATAACCTACTAACCTATTTTACGTTTTGTCTTCGTCATGAATGCAGAAAGTAAACATGGGAATCGAGATACCTACATTCCAACGATGACATCCCGATTTTCAAAATTCAAATGTTGTAAATAGTGAAAAATATTATAGAATACCTCTGTTTTAGGACGGCATTTATTCTGAAGTAAAAAGAAAGAATGTGACGGACAAACATTTGAATAAAAAAAAAAATATCAAGCTTTGATTACTATATAGGTACTTATGAAATAAGTCTATATTACAACATCACTTTTAGTGATAAGGCCGCCTAATTCTACTCTTATCAGTATTGTGTTTTGTAAAATGTATGTTCTCCTTTTGTACAATAAAGTGTATTTGCATTGTATTGTATTATACCCCTCCTTAATCAAAAATTTGATATAAAACAGTAATACCTAAAAAAACTAGACCGAACAATATATTAACTAACCTTTATTTTTTAAAATTCAAATGTTTGTCCGTCACATTCTTTCTTTTTACTTCAGAATAAATGCCGTCCTAAAGCAGACGTATTCTATAATATTTTTCACTATTTACAACTATGATGGCATTTAAAAAGCTTACTGTCGTAACTCGATAAGAACTTTCGATCTTCGCTTACTTTTTTAAAAGTTATCGGCCAACGAACTCAAACCATATGATGCCCATTGGGCATACAATACGATACAATATCGCAATTTATGTGACAGCCGAACAAAAGCCATTGCTTTTTGTTTCCCGCTGTGGGATGTGGAATGGCTATGAAAGAAGTTGGAATGAAGAATTGAATGAACTTGGCTGTCTGTGAGTGGTGGGTGACTCAGTGAGAAATTGTTTGCGATAATCCTTGTGTCTTTTTATTTTATTTCACAGCTATTTAACCGCATCCGTGGCTCAATGTAAACCACATTGGGTTTACGATTCGGAGGTCGCGGGTTCGAACTCGGTTTGGTTGGTTGTAGGGCATTTTAAATGTCCGCCTGGCTAGCTACTACCATCTTAACTAAATCTGCAGGCAAGCAGCAATGTTAATAGCATTGTTGTGTTCCGATTAACAGAGATAAGATAGCTAGTCCCCCAAATATGTTGGCGTTTCCGGGTCAGTACGCTTCCACCTTCGATCTCATTTTCACTTAACATCAGGTGTGATTGAGGCCCAGTACCAACCCGTTGTGCATAAAAAAAAAGCTTTGGTTATTTGAAATTTATGAAAGCCCGTAGCCCTTGACATCAATCACACTTTAAGTTAATTATGAGACCGATGACGGAAGCGCTTGAAGACTTGTTTGTTAATGCTATCAACATCGCTGCTTGGTGGCAGATTTAGGATATGATAGCAGTAGCTTTTATTTTTCCTCAGCCAAAAAATTTTTCAGTCGTATATGTCAATACCTCGGCAGTACCTACTCTTGGAATGTTTTATAACTTTAAAAGTGTATTTGATGTAGATACTAGGGTAGATTTCGTGTTTGATAATGTGTTCAATAAAGATAAGAACTCAGTAGCAGTCGTCCAATCGATCATCACAATCCAACCCACGCCAGTGGATCTTAGACCCCCAAAATCCCATACAGTTTTTTTTTTATATTTTGGACGCTTACACCAATCATCTAGTCCCAAACTAAGCAAAGCTTGTACTTATACATAAATATTTATATAAACATCCATGACTCAGGAATAAATGTTCATATTCATCACGTAAATATTTACCCGTCGCGGGATTCGAACCCGCAACCGTTGGTTTCGCTGACAGGGTCACTATCCACTACACCAATCGGTCGTCCGGTAAATATTTGAAAACTATTTCGTGATACACAGTTAAAACAATGCAAAAAATCATATTATTATAAAAATAATCTCGAAAGTTTTGACTGACAGGACTATTAGCCAATAACTGATTCGAAGTTTTCTGGCACTTGTTCTCTTAACCTGATGTGTTGACAGATGTCCCTCGCCTATTTAGAAGTCCATCTTCAGATCCCAGTAAACGCCTGTGACCTTCCCAGCCCGCGTATGCTCAGCTGGGGTGAGTCACGAGGTGTATATGTACAGAAAGGGGCGGTACAGCTCTGGCCAGGGTCAAAACAGAACACGGCTCACCACACCAACTTATTTATTGCATGAAACAGGTCGTACAGAGGATCGAAAGGGCCTTAAAACTAAAAAATTAAATTGAGATGTAAAAAAATGATTAGAATAACGGTGCGACTGAGTTGAAATCTGGAAATCAATGTGCCAAAAAAAAAAGATCCGTCAGTTCATCAGTCAGCCAGTCAGTTTTCGCATTTGAACTCCAATAATCCAAACTCACCAATGAGTATCAGCTCAAAAGAACGACACCGTTACAATCTTCTATCCTAGAATGGATAGCTTGAAGATTGTAAGATTAAGGGGAACATTGACGTCGGCAGGGAATTCCATACGATAGAAAATAGAATTACGATTACTAGCCATTTCTGTGTAATTTATTCTATTCCTTTACGTGACTGAAATATTTTTTCTTCTGTTTAATTTATGGTTGTCATTTTGTTACAGGTAAAATTGAAGGCACACCAACAACTTGTAAGACCAATACAGTATCACCATTTTTGTTTTCGTGTCGAGGCAAGTTTCAAATTTTATTGGACCAAAACTGAGCCACTCTAACAGCATTGTCTGTTGCGTTAAGGAGGTCGTCAAAGGTGCAGCTGTCAGGATACGCGGGGTAAGACAATGCTGTTAATGACAAGTGTCATACTATAACTAGTAAATACTGCTAGATTAGTTATTTTAGTTATTTGCATAGCCTGATGTCTTACGGTATCTTGCTGTGGGGACATACCACGGATATAAATAAATCTTTGTTTTACGCTATTTATCAATTGAGAGCTGCAGTGTCACTTAGAAATAGATTTAAAGAATATAATATTCTGACCTTTTCGTAACAGTATATTTTTGAAAATCTAATATATGTTAAAAAATTTAGCATCATTTAAGAAAAATAGTGATAAACATGATATCAATACAAGAAATAAAGATAAAGTTGCAGGTCACATAAGTCGCCTCAGTAATTCATTCAAAGGGTTATGTATACGCTTTGCCAATAAGGTCCCTGTTGATATACAAAATCTTCCTTTCAATAAATTTAAAGATACTATAAAACAGAAACTTATTAACAAAGCATATTATAAAATATCAGATTATTTAGATGATAAACATTCATGGACATAACAAGCTCGTTCGTAGAACCAGGCTATGTCACAATTAATAATGAAATATTATTGTGACTAATAAATAATAATAAAAAAATAAATAAAATATCCTTAGACATACACACAGCGCCATCTAGTTCCACAGTAAGCAACTATAGGCTTGTGTTGTGGAGACCAGATGGTTGATATACTACATAAATACATTTTTTTTGTAAATAAATACTTATTATAAATGAAAACATCCATAACTCGGGTACAAATGTCCGTATTCATCACACAAACACATGCCCCTAGCGGGATTCGAATCCGCAACCTTTTGGTATAGTGGCCAGAGTTGCTAACCACTACACCAAACAGGTCGTCTACACAAACGTAATATAAAATGTTGTTTTTTTAAAGAGCAACCTCTCGAGTTTCTTCCTTGTTCTTCTCAGTTGCATTTTGAACAAGCAGTAGCATAAAAACAAGTAGCATTTTTGACTTTGACTTTTGACTATTTCAATATTCAGTTTTTTATAAATCTGAGTCAGCAAAAGCAGATTTTTTGGACTGACTGACCCTGGAATTGTAACATCATCATCTTCTCGCCTCGGTGTCATCAGTAATCCCCTGTAACATCAGATTTTTTTAACATCAACTCTGCATTCACGTTCATTCATCCACATTGTGAAGTCATACCAAACGATGTATCATATAGATTAATTTTATTAATATAAAATATTAAACAAAAGGCCACAGGATGCCCTCGTCAAATTCATAAACGTTGAAGTGGACTCACTGCCCGTGAAGATTGCGATAACTGATAAGTGGCCATTGTACCAAATTTTTTTACACAACATTCCTTTTTAAAACAATTTATGTACCGTTGACTTACTGGTTAATTTGATGTCGTCCGGAGAGCAGGTTGTTTACCGGCTTTCAAAGTTCACTACTGAATACCGCTGTGGTGCGATTTTCATCGTTTCCATGGGACATTTTGCCATAACGTCACCCTAAGCAGGGGGTCTACGGCCGTAACTTCGGACTTTTTCTTTCACAGTTTGCTGTCAATTATAAACCAATCGGCATTATTTTACTTTTGTTGTATATAGTTGAACACATCAAGTTAGTACGGGACGTAAGTGACGTCTGAAGTTATGCAAACAAAGGATTCTTAGCAAAAGAAAAAGTCCCAAGTTACGGCCGTCCGAAGCTATTTTCGTTAAGAGTAGACCCCCAGGCAGGTTGGGCTAACCTAATAGGGCATTTGAGATACGGTGACGTTGAGATACGATGACGTTGGGATACGGTGAATTTGAGATTGTGTGCTAAAAGACAACGAATTATTTAACTGTTAAAATTAAATTGTAAACTGATGCAAAAAGAAGTTCTACATTTAAAATTAAATTACAATACAATACAATACAATACAAATACTCTTTATTGCGCAAAATAATTTATAATAATTTTTGATGATAACAATAGAACTTAAATTGTAAACTGATGCAAAAAGAAGTTCTATATTTAAAATACTTTAAAAAGCAAGCTTTTAATAAATACTCCATCATGACTATCACATACAAATCTAAATCTAGTACAAAGACAAGTAACATAGGGTCCATCACGGAATTCCAGTGCAATCTTCTGGCTCCATCTTCAGACCCTGTCTTCATGTGTAATGGAAAGTGCTCATAGCAACAAAACAAACTAGCCCAATTTCGACTATCTTGCCATTTACTATCAAGAAATTTCAGTCCCTAGGGTCATTATCGACGACCGATTGGTGTAGTGGATAGTCACCCTATCAGCGAAACCAACGGTTGCGGGTTCGAATCCCGCGAGGGGTAAATGTTTGTATGATGAATACGAACATTTATTCCCGAGTCTTGGATGTTTATATAAATATTTATGTATGTTTATCCGTTATCTAGTATCCATAGCACAAGCTTTGCTTAGTTTGGGACTAGATGATTGGTGTAAGTGTCCGAAATATTTATTATTTATTATTATTATTATCCACACCACAACCGATCTTCACTTGTAAAGTTGTATAACTTGATTAATCGGTCATTTCATGAAATTTATGTTTCTCCTCTCAACTTCAAAAACTTTTTGAATTTGCCGAGTTATCTTCTAAAGTGTCTGTGACATTTAAGTAAGATCCATTTGCTATAAACTTTGGGTTAAATCAATTAAATTGTCATCAGGCCCTTTCCTGGACAACTTTCCTTGATGAAATCAACTAATTAGGATTATTTAGTGAATAATTTGCCTAAAGAGGTAAAAGTTTCAGTAAGTGCTCCAATACCGCCTGTAACTTTCAATCAATCAATATCTACGCTTTATTGTTTAAATATGGAAGGTATTTAAATAACTTCAGTATATTTTAGAAAATAATGTGGCAAGTTGCAAAAAAAGTTGCTATTTTTACTCATAGATGTCGCTAAAAATCGCGATTAGAAGTTCATTTAACGAATTACGATTTCAATATAAATTTTGAGCAATAACGACACAAATAAAAAGTGCCACTGCATATACTACTCCGTATTTTTGCCGCGAGCGCAAGCGACCGACTAATGTCAAGCCGGTGTTGCATGACGGAGATGGAAAATTTCAGACAGTGCACTAGTGACACATAGCAATTGTGTCTTTATTGCATTCTAGCCATACCGTTTAAAATGTTATATTAGTTCAAAATCACTACATTTTGAGTTGGGCCACTGTTGTACTGAGTAGGCGATAAAGACAATTTTTTTTTGCTGGACCGATTTTGATGAAATCTTCCTCGCGGACGAAGTCACGGGCGGAAAGCTAGTAATAAATAAAAATATTAAATTCGCTGATAGTACCTACACCCAGCAAGATTTGCTTAGCGATGTGCTGTATAAACTGTGTACTGAGAGGTCCTGACGCAGCATAATGCTGCAAAACAGACAGAGGCCCATACCACAGCGTTGATAATTCTGCCTGTCCGCCAGACTAGCTAGATAACTTCCTCAACGAAAGGTTCCTCAATCCGAGGCAAGGGTGGTGGAAATAACAAAGAAAGTGAACCCAATTAAAGAACTTGCTTCTGAACCAGAACCTAGAGATTTGCCTTGATATACAGGGTGAATTTGAACTGGTATAAATCCCATTAACTGGTGACGCCACTCTTGATTACGAATAACTTTCCCTAAGAAACCATAGCCGAATTCGATCAAAAAAGTTTCGATTACTCATTTTTTTTTAACTCATAAAGTAAACCATTCTGAAACCACCTTTAGTATAGATGTCCAACTATTTTCGACTGAAGTCGGTTATAGTTTCTAGAGGAAAGTTGTTCGCAATCAGGTGTGGACTTACCAGCTGGAAATTGTTCAACTTCCAAACTAAAGTTGGTTTCAGAATAAATAAATAAATAAAAATTGTTTATTTTCTCACCACAAATGACGCTTTACAAAGTGATTTTAGGACTAGGTAATACATAGAACTCATTTGTGGGAAGACTGGTGCCTGAAAAGGAAGAACCAGAATTACAGGTCACCAGGCCCCCCAGCTATGGACATAGTGTATTAGAGCAGAGATATGGTGATTGAGGAAGAAATACTTAAGGAAAGATACAAGCGAGAAGGAAATCACGAAACATAAGACCTGGTTCTTGGAGTGGAGTTGTAATATTGTGCACTGTTTTTAACCCCCGACGAAAAACCACGGGTGTTATGTGTTTGTTGTAGAATGGTTTCTTTATATGGCTAATCGAAATTTTTTTGTTCGAATTCGACTATAGTTCCTTAGCGAAAGTTGTTCATAATGAAAAGTAGTGTCACCAGTTAATGGGAATTACACGAATTCAAATTCACCCTGTATAGTAAGACGTGGTCATACATCATTCTGTAAATTCTGCAATATTATCGGTGAGTTAACGATCTTCGACAGCTCTGCATGTAAATCTATTTCGACATGCTATAGCAAAACCATTTTAGATCTCGGGTGGCTTGTACCAAATCTTACAATACAACCTAAATTATATTAGGTCCTTACCTATGAAATTGGCGTTTTATATGAAGAATTTCATTAAGACTGTTTTCTCCATACAAACATTTTTGATTTTGTTTTTGGGAACGGCAAATCCAAATTTTACTAAACTTTGTGAGTATTGTCGGATAACATTAAGTTAAGTATAGGCAGCGTTAATTTTTAAAAGAAACCGCTTTATAAAAGTCAGAGAATCTAAGAAATGATTATGGGAAGCACATGAAAAGAGTTCTGTTCAAATTTTTTTTATTATGTGATTTAGCCCAGAAATTAAAGAATATTTCATGTGAAACCTTGAAATGATATTCCATTTTCGAAATAAAAAACAAATTTGGATATAACTTTCAAAATCGCAGGAATTGGTACATATGATTAACGAAGAAAAAAACTCCAATTTCATAGGTAAAGACCCAATTATTATACTCTAAAGTAAACCCTTGAAATAATATTCCATTTTCCAAATAATAAACAAATTTGGATAATAGCTTTGAAAATCGCAGGAATTGGTACATATGATTAACGAAGAAAAAAACTTCAATTTCATAGGAAAAGACCCAATATTAAGTTGATTGTGAACCAAGATTTTCTCCTATAAATTTTTATTAGTTACAAAAACCTTTAACCCTGCGGTATGCTAATGGATGCCGATTAATCATTAATACAGGATGCATAGTCTTAGACCATTAGTGGCCAGGGTTGACCTCTAAAGTTCATACTTATTAAGACAATGGATAAACTGCAGTTAGTCTTTGGCCACGCCATTGTCTGGATGTATAGAAGGTAACAATTAATGTTTTTGAATCTTAAAGTTTATGTACCAGACCTTACGGGAATTGCTAGCGCATAGAAAGTGAATATTTTACGGACAGACTTTCTCACAGAAAATAACTTTCATTAAATACTATGCAATAAAATTTGTTATCTTACAGTGGCGGATTTGGGAAAACTTCAAGGAATATTCAAAGTATATTGCTTTAAAGAAAGGCCAAGTACCCTAAACCGCCGAGATATATGAACAACCTTATGAGAGTGAAGGAAGCGGAAGAGGTGTGTCAGGATCGTAGCAAGTGGAAGAATCCCATCTACACAGCCTTGAACACCGACGGAAAGTCGCATGCCTTTCAATCTTCTATCGGATATATTTCGGAGAGTGTGCTGAAGTACTGCATGAGTTGATCCCGCCATCTCCGTTCTTACATCGAAATTCAAGACGTACCGCAGGATATCACCCGCACTTAGTTGACGTGCCATTTATAAGGACCAAGCGTTTTAGGTCTTCGTTTCTCATGCGCACGGCTAAGGAGTGGAACGCATTGCCTCCGTCTGTGTTTCCAATCGCATATAACCCGCAGCTCTTTAAAGTCAGGTTAAATAGGCATCTTCTGGGAAAGCTTGTTCCATCGTAGACCTTATCTCGACATTAGTCCAGATTAAGGTCAAGAGCGATCCCGTTCTAATTAAAAAAAAAAAAAAGTCTGTGGTCTCTGCCTAGACAGGCGTGCTATTATGTATGTAGGTATGTATATTGCTTGACAAGGGACTAAAACGAGTCGTTATATCACGAGAAATGGGATTTAGTTCGAGTGTCATCTTTGCGTTTAGAGCCTTCGCATTGGCTTTCAAGTGCGAGAAAGGTAAATAAAAAAATTGGTCGCCTACCATGCAACGATGTTGGTACAATAAATAGAAGATGTTGTTCGCGCTATGTGTGTTCTACTGATCTCTCCCTCTTAAATAAATAAATGCTCTCATACGCTTATACACACACACTCATACGCATGTGCAATCTGTAAAACCTCAACTTACTACTGCCAGTTCTATTATCATTATGCTCCGCATGCATGTATATTTCCCTAAATAGTTACCAGTGACATTCTTTCTCTTTTTTTTCGCGGGGAAATCATTACCCGTACCGCTCGCCTGGGGGACGGCGAGACGGTTATGTGGGACTCCCACTAAACCCCGCGGCGACCTTCTTCGGCAGTAGGGAGGACTTGGGAAGGCATAAGCGGCTCCAGCCCCCCTTCACAAGGGGAGGCCCAATCCCGCTCTCTTCTCTCTTTCTTTCTCTATTATGGAAGTTTTGGAATCTTTGTATGTATGTGTATGTAAATATATGAAATTTATTCACGTAGTTTGTATCTGCATCCCTATTTAATACCGCACAACCCACCTATTTCAAATGTACTGTCCTTATACCCAAAGGTTGCCTGGAAGAGATCGCTTTTAGTGATAAGGTCGCCAAATTGTACATTCTATTCTTACCACTTTTCTGAAACTATATTTTCTTATCTGTTGTGCAATAAAGTGTATTTGTATTGTATTGTATTGTATTGTATTGTTTTGGCATCCACGATACAGGCCTAGCCTGCTGTTAAATGTATAATTAGGTATCGTCCGTTTTGGTAAATAAACTTCTTATCTATCTCTTTATTCTGATGATGATTTACATTGGTTAGTCTTCCTGAAATAGACTCATCACAACACCGCAACACACAAATTCACATTAGAGCTCCAGGAAATTCTTGAAAGAAAAAATCAACGAGCAGGAAGTCCAACGCAGGTGCATCGCGTCCTCTGTCTGTCTGAAACCCGAGACATTCCTCCTAAATGGCTGACATCAAAGCGCCGAATTTACGAGGCGAAACGTAGTACGAATAAATTTGGGAAATTGGCCTTTTACGATGTTTTGTTTGGTCAATCTTAAGCCATTTGTAGGTTCGGAGAAAATATTAGGAGCAATTTGAAATTGGAATTTCAGATGTTACGAACGTTTGATGTTTTTAAACATCTGGGCTGGCGTGTGGGGAAACGAAATCGAAAACGATCGAAACATTTTTAATCTTTTTTTTCTTTTGCATAAATAGACATACAATTAGTATCAAAATGCTTTTTATTTATATAACTGGTTGAGATATTTTAAAAACGAAATAATTGATATAAACGAACTTACCTGTACGTAAAGAAGTTGTACTAAGTACTTAAGTAGTAGCCGCTTGTACAATGAAACTGTGGCTGAGTGTTCTTCCTTGGACATTTTTGTATACAATTTACTTACATTTAGAAGACAAACAAAGCTGATATTTTGTAATTAAGTTTGGCTAAGTTTATTTTGTAACTCACTCAACTATAGAACGATTAATTACTTCTTACTTACTTTTAACCGCCTCCGTGGCTCAATGTAAACAACATTGGGTTTACGATTCGGCGGTCGCGGGTTCGATCCCCAGCGGGGTACATGTTTTAGTACTCGGTTTGGTTGGTGGTAGGTCATTTTAAATGTCCGCCTGGCTAGCTACCACCATCTTATCTAAATCTGCCGCCAAGCAGCAATGTTAATGGCATTGTTGTGTTTCGGTAAAATTACATTTAATTTACAGTAAAATTACAAATTACATTTTTCTCAAACATGCATGGAATTATTGTAATTACTTTCGAAAAAAGAACACGCGAAGTATCTAATTTACGGACAGCGAAAAATAAATCCATTGCAGAAGCGTTTTTTGAATTTGGAACATTACAACGCTCCAGCAATGTTGTGTGAAACGGCGTGCTGGGGTTATTTATTATTGTACTCTTTGATTGGATCTCTTTTATCATTCTTGGCATACCAAAATCTCTTTGCTTAGTACAAATTGCGTTCACGTGGCTGTATGCGTAAATGCGTTTGCCTTTCGGCACAGATGATAAATAGAAAATCGGCGGCAAAGCTGAAAATTCGTCTTGATTTGTTTTTTAAATATTTATTATTTCTCTGCATTCTTTCGAGAAAAGCACTATAAATGCCTCGGTGGAAATGGAAATTGCCTGTCTCGTATTTAGTGAAGACCTCGCCTACGGCTCGGCCTTCAAACTCATACTCGACCTGCAATTGCCTATTTCCCGGCCTTTGCAATAATGTACGTTTACGTGTTTATTAACTAGGTACCTACACCAACTAATTAATTCTGATTGTAAATATATGTCGGATCAACTCTTAAAGTAACTTCATCGATAGCGTTGACCAATGAGAAACCAAATTGCCGAGCGAGCCATAAACCAACCAATCACACATCAGAACGTAATCAATGAAATTATATAATAGAAACCCTTGTTATGCAATAATGAAGGCTTTATTAAATAAAACAATTGTTGATAAAAATACTGACTTACCCAAACAATGCCAGCAGGTGCCAGACACGTTCTACAGCAATTATCGAAGCACTGGCAGACATTCGATTGATATCGAACAAAAAGCCGACCAATCGACAAGCAGCTGGCGCTGGCTCGTGCGGCTGCGCGCATAACGGACCGTTTTTTTTTCAAATAGTTCCTTATTCGAGTCCATCGCTACATTTAAAGCTTTTAAAACTTCTTTTTTGTACTTCAACATGTATTGGATGTTAAAATTCGGTGTTTTGAGTATTTTTCAGGGTTCCGTCAGGTTTAGAAGGAAAAAGAAACTGTAAAGAATAAGTAATAATAATAACGCTTAGTATAACTTGAATTAATATCCAATACTTAGGTACGGTCTCTCCGGGTTATACAAAACTCAAGCTTCTAATTTGGTGTTTTGAGTATTTTAGGAAAACGAAATCTAAAGAATAAGTGTAATAATAACGCGTGGTATAAGTTGAATTAATATCCAATACATAGGTACAGTCTCGCCGGGCAATACAAAAATCAAGCTTCTAATTCAACGCAAATCAAGCTTCTAAATCATGCGTAAAAGAGTGCCTCGGTAATGCTGCGAAGCGCCAACAGTATCCAAAGGATGATTTCCGAAAGAATGGACTCAGTTGTCTGTGGTCGATTCATTGAATTACATCAATCTGATCGTTGACGTTTTGTCTCTTTTTTTTTTTTTAATTAGAGTGGGATCGCTCTTGACCTTAATCTGGACTAATGTCGAGATAAGGTCTACGATGGAACGAGCTTTCCCAGAAGATGCTTATTTAACCTGACTTTAAAGAGCTCTTTTCCTATTCTTACTAACATAGTTTTTATGATTATTTATTATCGGAATGTTTATTTATTTAAAAACAGTAACAAATAAAGAGATGGAATTTAAATATAAACTAGAACAAATGTAAAAAATTGGGGCCGCGAGGCAAGGTACCCAAAACGCTGACGGCGTTTCCTCGTTGTATGCAGATACTTTTTATGATTTGTATATTAACTCGAAATGGATAAAGTAGTCTGAAATAAAAGTTATTTTTATTTATTTTTTATTTATAAATGGCTTAGATGCTTAATTGTTTACTCTCCAATCGACAATAGATCTAAGCATTTGTCATTAATTCCAACTTCATACCTCCATTGAGAAAAGGGGCTTATATCTACCAATAGTGATGTCATGTGCGGAACCCACAGGGATCGAGTCGAACTCGCGCTTGACCGTCTTTTTTTCTGATGGCAGCACTCGATTGTGCTCCTGTCACCGTTGATTGATTTGAAAGCTCGACAGGTGCATGCGCACCGGATCGCGAGTTAATTGATACAAAATACAAGTAGGTACAGTCGACCGCACATAAAACGTCAACCTTTGGACCATCTGCGCTTTGTATGGGCGCACTGTCGTATGGCAACTCAGCTTATACTGGCTACGCTTGACGTGTTTATATGTCGGTAACGGTTAAAAATGAATTAGATAACAGTTTATAATACGTAGACGTAATTTTTACCACGTGGGCGGATCAGAACCAGTGGTATATCATAATCTATAAATGGTTCTCGTTCAATTTATGTTAATACATGTTCTATAATCGTCTAATATATTCTTAACTACATTAATGGTTTGTAGTTTACTCAGTGGATTGTATATAATGGTATAATAATTGAAATATTTTATGTAAATCGGTTAGTTTATAGATAATCATTTAGAAGTCGGTTCGTGCACTATTTATTACGGTAACGGTAGATGACGATAATATAATCTTTATTAGCGATTACTATACAGGGTGTAAATTTAAGTACTTTTAATTCTTAAATTAGAACTATAGTTTTTTTTTATCTTTTAAATCTTTCGGACACTTACACCAATCATCTAGTCCCAAACTAAGCAACGCTTGTGCTATGGATACTAGATAACGGATAAACATACATAAATATTTATATAAACATCCATGACTCGGGAATAAATGTTCATATTTAACACACAAACATTTACCCCTTGCGGGATTCGAACCCGCAACCGTTGGTTCGCTGACAGATCGTCAGCGTCTACACCAACCGGTCGTCTAATAGTGTTACTTAAATCTTTAATTAAATCTAGAAATTGTTGAATGAGTACAAAAAGAGTAGAACTTTTTTACATATTACGAAATGTACGTTCTATTACTTAAAAGTAACTCAAGTAACATTTATACCAAATTTACATATACATAGTTGTTTGTTTGTTTGTTTGTTTGTTTGTAAACGCTTTATTGTACAAAAAGGCAATACATTAATTTTGCATTGCGTTGTTTACCAGCTTTAAGTAAAATAAGACATGCAAACTGCAAACTTCAAATTTCAAGCATTTATTTCACCTTATGATATATGTTATCATTTGTTGAATGTTAATTGAAATTTATTGGAAACAATAATCATATCAAAAACATAAACGTGAAAATGGGAGCCAAGTTCAATATTAAGCATATAGGTGGTTGTTTGTGACAAAAAACTTGAGATCTAAATGGATGCCAAGTTCTTTAGGCAATTTAATTGTAATTCAAGCACCTTTAGTGTTTAGTATTATTGTAGTTGTTCTAAGGTCGCGGGTTCGAATTCCGCTAGGGCCATGTTTGTATAATGAATACGGACATGTGGGTACAGTTATGGATGTTTTTCATTTATGTATTTATTTACAAAAAGAAATGTATTCGTGTAGTATATATCAACCAACTGATATCCATAATAGAAGCTTAGTTGCTTAGTGTGGAACTAAATAGCGCTGTTAGTATGTCCAAGGATTTTTTTTTTATGATTGACTGGATTCGCGTTTGACCACAATCTCACCAGATGGAAAATGACGATGTGGTCGAAGATGAAGCACGCGATCCCTGTAAATGCCTATTCACTCTGCTCTTGAAGGTCCGAAGGTTGTAGGATTCATTTATTGTATTTATGGAATTTGTACCTATACCAACTATAGGTACGTGGTTTAAATGTAATGGTATGTCAAAATAACATTAGCAAAAAAGGGTTATTATAAAATTAGTGACTACCTGAATGACAAACACGCTTGGTGTACTTCGACTAGCTCCCCAAAGTTATAAAATTGTATTAGTTATCTTTATTTAAAAAAAAAAGAACAACAATGATCCTGTGGGTTTCTTGCGCCGCTTCTTTTACCATAGATGAATTCCCTTTCCGAAGCGGTAGTAGCTTGGACATACCGACTGACAGATAAATGCAATAAACTATTTTTACTTCCAGTAGATTTAAATTGACATTCAACAAATGATATAATGTATCTTACGTTGAAATAAATGCTTGAAGTTTGAAGTAAGGTTTAAATTTACACCCTGTATTTACTGACTACAACCTGTACCTTCTAAATTATCGCAAATTTCCATACTAAATACGTAGTAAGTTACATACAAAATGCATTTCAGCATAACACTTAACATACTATGTAGGTAGGTACCAAGGTTAATGACCTCCAGCTATACAGACTGTATAGTAAAATTGTAATAAACAATTAACTTAGCCTGTAACCGCAGTAACGTTGGGTTTTAAACGTTTTTGTATTCCATTACGTTCATTATAATAACAAAGTTAATGAATGCGGCATAATAAGTAGGAGTGAATTGTTTGAAATCTATATGCACGTACATACTCTCATCTATGTCCGTGGTAGAGGCCCCGCCAAGACGAGCCAAAAAACGCAACTTTTCTCGAAGTGTTTTGTTGTAATTTCTTAAACCTTATATGTCTTCAGCCCAGATTGCACTACTAAATACAAATATGATACAAATGACGACCGATTGGTGTAGTGGATAGTGACCCTATCAGCGAAACCAACGGTTCGGTTCGAATCCCGCGAGGGGTAAATGTTTGTGTGATGAATACGAACATTTATTCCCGAGTCTTGGATGTTTATATAAATATTTATGTATGTTTATCCGTTATCAAGTATCCATAGCACAAGCTTTGCTTAGTTTGGGACTAGATGATTGGTGTGTCCGAAATAGTTAAAAAAAAATATATTTTTTTTTGGTGGAAATACCCTTAGTCACCTTTTACGACACCCGTGGGAAGACACGGGTTGGTTCTATTCCTTTTGCGTGCGGAAACCACTCAGCCACCTGAGGTCAAATGTTGTTTATTTGGATAAAAGCCTCAAATATTTCGCTCAAGAACTACAACAAGTAATTGCAGATTTGGCTATACATATAATTACGTAGGTGTTACAATACAATACAATACAAATTCACTTTATTGCACAAAAGGAGATAAACATTTTACAAAGCACAATACTGAAAAGAGTACAATTAGGCGGCCTTATCACTAAGAGCGATCTCTTCCAAGCAACCTTTAGGTGTAGGAGTATAACTTTATAGAACAGGCAGGTTGTGCAAAATACGGATGCAGATATGAAATAGGTATATAATTAATTACTTCATAATTAATAACATTTGCACTAAGAAGTTCGATTCTTCATTCATCATCCGAACAGCCAAGGCATAGAATTCCCTTCCGGCGTCAGTCTTTCCTGAATCCTACAACCTTGGGATCTTCAAGAGCAGAGTGAATAGGCATTTACTGGGATCGCGTGCTTCATCTTAGACCACATCGTCACTTTCCATCAGGTGAGATTGTGGTCAAACGCGAATCCAGTCACCACAAAAAAAAACTTATTTAATAAACAAAAATTAAAACCATACCTTCTCTAGCTTCACGTTGTCGCAGTATCTCACGATTGGCTTTAAAATCACATAAAACGACATAATAATCATAACTTCATTAAAACCGGACAAGATAAATTGATATACCTACACTTACGATCAGTTAGTTTGACCGTCATAAATAATTGGCGGCGTCCAGTCGTATATTCCATGCATTCAATTAGGCTTCGAATATCGTGCTTTTGTCGCTTTATTTTGTATTCGAAAAGAATCATGCATCACGCCGCAAATAATGACGACCTGTTTGGTGTAGTGGTTAGCAACTCTGACCACTATACCAAAAGGTCTCGGGTTCGAATCCCGCAAGGGGCATATGTTTGTATGATGACTACGGACACGTGTACCCGAATTATGGATGTTTTCATTTATAATAAGTATTTATTTACAAAAAAAAAAAAATTTATGTCTACTACATAAATCGTTTTTTTTTTTGGTTTTTAAATAATTATTTGTAGGAAGATATTTATAACCGTATAGTCAGGCTTTTCTTAATTTTTTAAAGTTTTTATTAATATGCATTAGAATCAAACTCATTTAGTCCAGTAAAGATACGTAAATTGTGTGGTGAACTTTCTGTATAATTTTAGAGTTTCTGATTTTTTGTAAAAGGATTGAGTACCCATTAGTAATAAGTTTTCTAACCATTCTGTACCTTGTTTAAGTTATAGTATAGGTAATTTGTTATAAAACCTACAATACAAAATCAAAGTTACCACTGTGTAGTTCATTGCGTTGCAGAAGATGCTAAGATCTTTTTTGCTTCGACCCTCGGAAAAATCAACAGTGTTGGAAATCTTCTCGTGTTTTATAATTTCGTAAAATAATATATATAGTGATCATTTACAAGCGGAAATACTGCCGGAAGAGGTTGTCTCCGCCCAATCAGTGAATTCGTTCAAGAATAGATTGGATAAATTTAAAAAAAAACTAGTGATGACTTAAATATTGACTGAATAACAACATAATGAACAATGTGAACTCTTCCAACACTGTGACATAGACATACCAGCAGAATGCTGCTCGTCTATAATAATATAATAATAATAATAATAATAAGATCTCCTAAAACAATTTTCTAAAAAAATAATCAATGGCCACTTTATATTTTCTAAAAATAGTTTATTAATTCGTGATATTTGTCCACGGTGAAATTTCTCATAAATATAAAGAACTTATTGATCAATGTTTTTGAAAATAGTTACAGGAGATCTAATACTAAATACCTATACTAATATCTAAAGCAAGCTACCGACTTGTTAGAAAACATTTTTATTCTATCACTCACAGGTACTCTACCCATGATCAAAACATTACGGCCTTTAAGATTGAAAGGAAGTTAAAAGTGTATCCTTACTGGACTAATTATAATGCTGAAATTTCCATTAGATTCGTAGTCTACGTTGTTAATAGGTCCTTACCTATGAAATTGGCGTTTTGTTTGAAGAATTTCATTAAGACTGTTTTCTCCATACAAATATTTTTGTTTTTTTTTTTGGAAACGGCAAATCCAAATTTAGCTAAACTTTGTGTGTATTATCGGATAACATTAAGTTAAGTATAGGCTGCGTTAATTTTTAAAAGTAACCGCTTTATAAAACTTTCAGCGAATCTAAGAAATGATTATGGGAAGCACATGAAAAGAGCTCTGTTTAAATTTTTTTTATTATGTGATTTAGCCCAGAAATAAAAAAATATTTCATGTGAAACCTTGAAATAATATTTCATTTTCCAAATAAAAAACAAATTTCGATATAGCTTTGAAAATCGCAGGAATTGTTACATAATATGATTAACGAAGAAAAAAAACTTCAATTTCATAGGTAATATCTAAAGTAAACTCTAATAAGTAAAAATAATATATCTCTCATCCATTTCCAATGTCAAATGACAAACGGAGATGCTATCAATGTATTTATACTGTTTTGCTTCAAAATACCGACGACGAGTCGTGCATTTGAGCAACGAGTTTTTATTAGAATTTCTATTATACATCTCCTTGAGAAATTGAAAATATTTGATGTTATCTATTTTTAGCATCTGGTGAAATTCCACGACAGGTTGTCGTCACACGGGAATCAGAAATTTTAGGATGGATGTAGCTACCTACCCTATATGCTAATGCACGATTAGTTCACCATTGCATCAAATTTCATCGAAATCCTTTAATTTTCAGAGCCACTGCCTACTCTACTCTTCCAGTGGGTATCGTAAATGGCGACTAAGAGACTTTGCACCAAAAACCAACTATACATTTGCACTTTTTAACGGCGATGGGTTGGCTAACCCCCTGTCATGTGTGCATTTCTGTATAATTTGAAAGTTGAACCGTGGATGTTAATTCAAGTATTAAACTCTTAATGCTTGGGACACATAAACGCTAATGTTTGGAATATTTCTGACCACCCCATTTGGGATAAAGGTCGTGACATTATTATGTTCTGAGGTCGCGATGAGCTGCGGGCAGAGGATGAGTCTTGACTCATCCTCTGCCCGCAGCTCTATCTGGGACTTGTCTCAGATAATTTATTTTAAATTAATTAATTTTGTAAAATTAGGTATAATATTAACATAGTCAGTAAGTAAAATTTGTACTAACACCTATGGACTGTATTTGTCGGAAATAAAATATTTTTTTTTTATTATATATGTATGTATAAGTATAAATTATATATTTTCTTTCGAGTTAACTAGGTTACTTTATCGACTAGTCACTGAACTTTCTAGATAGTGACTCCCATTATCTTTGTTATATATATTTCATTTTTTCTGGTACTGCTGTGTTAACAAGCGAAGGGTACAATGGGATGTCCCATAAGTCAAAAATCCCTAAATAAAATAAAGATTTTTAAAAAATCGCTTCCACATCTTGTCCACATACATATATGGGCCACCATTACTTAGTACTATCAAATTTCAATCTCAAATAAATGACGATGACAAAGCAACAGACGGACAGACATGTTCGTGATTCCGTAACGGAATACCAACTTAACTCTACCTCTTCACCCAGTTTGTTAATCGTCGTTATAAATTTTATAAGACTTACAGTAAGTAAATGTCACTTTATACATTCAGCCTGGTGATAAAACATAAAAGCATAAGCGAACTCAGAGGTGCGCGATAACATCGAGTCACTGACGTCTCACCATGACAAGCGCCCGCGCAGATATACCATAGATTAACGCTAAAATGCGGGGTAGACAGGTCATTACCTCCAAAGCTTTTGCACGGTCGTTGGAGAGAAATTATAATTACATAGAATTCAATGTTTAGAATTTAGTGAATAAAAATGGTTTATTCGTTACTTTCTCTGTAAACTCTATTTGCAATAATTCTATATTAATAAATAACGATTAGAGAATCTTTGTTTATTGTGACTTTGGCAGTGAATTTAAAAGAAAATAATTCGGAATTCACATCGAGTGTGACACTATCTTTGCAATTGTGACATACAAATGAAAAATTATCTTCTGCTGCTATAGCCAGGGTTGCCATAACTTCTAGAGTTAATACGGGACGTTTTCTTTTCTGATTCCTAAAATTCGAACCTAAGACATTCAATACCGGCACGCGGCTTTTGAACTATGTTTTATTATATTTAATTACTTTTGCACGTAGTATGAATTTTCTAACCGATGGGTATTGATCTGATGAGATTTGATCTCTACAATAGTGGTTATCTCGCTTGCGCCCCTCACCTCTCTACTCTAGTTCCGTATTTTGTTGAAATACGGGACAAATACGGAACATATAGTAATACGGGACGGGATGGTCAAATACGGTGACAGTCCCGTATATACGGGACGTATGGCAACCCTAGCTGTAGCTGTGACATCTGTCCACAGTTTCAGTTGATCGTGAGCTTTCACTTGCAATAATCTTAAAGTTCCAAATTTTTTGCACATATATTAAAGTATCTATAAGTGATAGAATAAGACTGATTTCTAACAAATCTGTAGCTAGCTTTACTTACAGTGTAGATACTTAGTTACAAAGTCTACAATATTAAATACATATTGTCAATGTGAACTTCATTGAGTTGCAGATGATACTCAGAAGTACTGTGACCATTATATAAACCATCGATTAATAAATACTTTATATTGTTGTAAAATTTCCCTCAAAATAATGTCACAACTCAATAAAATAGTTTTAGAAATGTCTTTATAAAATTTTTAGCAAATAATTTTAGGAGTGTGTTGAGTGAATAGTGTGTTCTTGATGATCTTAATAAAGTTCGTAGTTCCAAATTCTAATTACATATCTGTATACTTACACTAAATCTATAGCAATTTACCGATTTTTTAGAAAACATTTGTATTCTTGTCAGGTATTCTATCCGTGTGCAAGAAGTTGGGAACTTTAAGATTAAGTTTTAATCCAAAAACTTATCGTTACTGGGCTATTTACATAGCAAGGCTTCGAAATCGGTGTTATCCCGGCGACGACGGCATAATGTGGAAAAGACCAATAGCTCTATCTAAATATATATAACTCAAAGGTGACTGACATAGTGATCTATCAACGCCCAGCCCAAACCACTGGACGGATCGGGCTGAAATTTGGCATGCAGATAGATGTTATGACGTAGGCATCCGCTAAGAAAGGATTTTGATAAATTCTACCCCCAAGGGGATAAAATAGGGGATGAAAGTTTGTTGTTTGTATTTTGATAAAATCTTCCACGCGGACGAAGTCGCGGGAGGAAAGCTAGTCATTTATATAATTACAATAAATAGTAAAACAGCAATAGCGTGTATTTGCTATTAAAATTTTTATCAATAAAAACTTACTAAAAAAAATATAGCATCATTTAGGAAAAATAGTGATAAACGGGACGTCAATACAAGAAATAAAGATAAACCTGCAGATCACATAAGTCGCCTCCGCAAAGTCAGTAATTCATTCAAATAATACGCTTTTTCAATAAAGTTCCTGTTGATATACAAAATCTTCGTTTCAATAAATTTAAAGGTACTATACAACATAAACTTACTAAGAAAGCATATTATAAAATATCAGATTATTTAGATGATAAAAATTCATGGACATAACCAGCCCGTTCGCAGAACCAGGTTATTTCACAATTAATATCTAATGAAATATTATAATATAAAATTATAATATAATATAATATAATATTTAATATAATAATTTAATAATTATAATATAAAAATATCATATAATATAATATAATATTTAATATAATAATTTAATAATTATAATATAAAAATATAATATAACAAATAATTTTGTAATATAAAAACCTTTTTTTTTTAAAAGAGCGACCTCTCGAGTTTCTTGCTTGTTCTTTGCTTTTTGAACAAGCAGTAGCTTTAAAAATGTAAAATCTGACTATTTTAAGTGTACCCTGTGTACCTACAAAAGAAAGAATTTTTGATTTGATTTAATTTGATAAAAAGGTAAGCTTGTAAAATTGCTTGCCCAATGAAGTGTTTATTTAGTCCTTGTTTGATTTTACGTAAATTGCGTGTCGTCCTAGCACCTTTGATTATCCTCAATATTAATCAAAATCAATTAACGAACTTGTTTTATGCCAAATACCACAAAAATAGAAGCCCGTAAAAAGAACTGTGTATTTTCGTATTACGTAAAATGCGTCAGTGTTACTGCAAGTAAACATTTTGTAATTTCTTGGACGTCGTTATAAATTATGAATACCTAGGTATAATAGTGTAGAGACATCATTTGTGACGATTGTACACACGTTCACACATCAATACGGCATAATTCCTCGTTGGAGAATTACGAGATAATGATTAACTCATTTTCTCCCGAGCAATGACCTCTGTCACCGGTCGGTTGGAGCTGGTCGTCTGGTTGGGTGAAAAATTGATAATTTTATTATTGTCTTTTCATTAATTTATGTTCATTATCTACAATATACTCGTGTCTTTGGTTTAAAACAACAGCTCCTTGATTTGAAACAACATAATAAATTATTAAACAATTGCTGTCTTACCACAAAATACACGTGTTTAGTCGAACCATCGTTAAAACCGCCGCCTCCGCGGCTCAATGTAAACAACATAGGGTTTACGATTAGGAGGTCGCGGGTTCGATCGCAGCGGGTTACATGTTTAGTACTGGGTTTGGTTGGTGGTAGAGCATTTTAAAAGTCCGCCTGGCTAGTTACCACCATCTTATCTAAATCTGCCGCCAAACAGCAATGTTAATACCGTTGTAGTGTACTGGTTGTCAGAGATAAGATAGCCAGTCCCCCAAATAGAATGGGGTTTTCCGGGTTAGTACGCTTCCACCTTCGGCTTCATCTTCACTCAACATCTGGTGTGATTGAGGTCAAGTGCATAAAAAAAAAACATGTTCTGGGCAAAGGCCTCCGTCCTCTCTCTGCACGGCTCTCTATCCCAGGCCTCCTACGACCAGTTGGTTAGGAACTTATCCAACTCATCCCGCCATCTCCTTTTCGGTTTGCCGCGACGCCTTCTTTCTAACGGTGGGCTTCAGGTGGTAGCGATTTTGGCCCACATGTCGTTTGGCATGCGATATGCACATGAAGGGCGACTTTCCACTGCCACTAAAGCGCAAACTCATTGACTGTGCATTCTCCGATCCTCACCTATGGCGCTCAGACTTGGTCTTTGACAGAGGCCCAAAGGTCCAGCCTCAAGGTTTGCCAACGAGCCATGGAGCGCAGTGCACTGAATGTAAAACTGACCGATCGCGTCCGAAACACTACACTTCGCTCTAAGACCCTTGTTGCTGACGTAGCCACAATGGCCGCCAAGCTGAAGTAGGACTGGGCGGGCCATGTTTGTCGCACATGTAATATAGT
This sequence comes from Oegoconia quadripuncta, assembly GCA_949316235.1. Taxonomy (NCBI): domain Eukaryota; kingdom Metazoa; phylum Arthropoda; class Insecta; order Lepidoptera; family Autostichidae; genus Oegoconia; species Oegoconia quadripuncta. The sequence goes on from OX438752.1 coordinate 4,836,667, forward strand.
TTGATATATTGATTGATCATCCCATCTATCCACAATGTATTTATTATAATCATTTATAGACGTATGGCGTACATTTTTCACCGTTCGTTGTCGCGGGAAGCATGGCGCGTCCACTTATTTATTTTTAGATGCGTGTTTTATATTTTTACTACGCGCCTTGCTGCGATGTTGCGTGACTGAAATGACTCTATTACATTGCAGTCAAATAAGCAGTAATAAATAATTCTACCTTTTCTTTACCGATAGAAATATTGGGGAAGGTTACGTTTTGGTGACCGTTGTGTTTGGCCTTGCCTAGAATAGCATGCATGATAATGGACAAAAGTACAGTGTGACAGCCATTCGAGTGTATAATAGGATCCCGCTTGAAATGAAAGGATTAAAGGAACCTCAATTTAAAAAAAACTTTAAAGATATGGCTGGTAAATAACGTATTTTATAATCTTAAGGAATTTTATTCTAAAAGAGCAACACTTACATAATTATTATTTATACTTTGACATTTTTATAGCAATGCAAATGTTAGATTTTATAATATTATAATTAATTTTAGTTCTTAATTTAAATTATAATATATGCATGAAAATTAATATTGTACGCCTGTTAGAGGTAAGGACTGTCGAACCAATGCAACAATATCTATTGTAACATCACCCATGTACCACGGTTCTACAATAAATTGATTCTGATTCTGATTCTGTGTTGTGGTTCTCTTTTGGAAATTGTGGAATGCGATAAATCTAAATTTATAAATACATTTGACTACTATTTCTTAACAGCAATAAGGTGCTAAGTTACGGGAGATTTTTTTTCGTAATTTCGGTAGGACGAAATATACCTCTATGTTTCATATATGTCCGTTGTTTTACCAACTTGCTGGAATAGTTTTTCTAAATGGTTCCTATCTAAGGATAACAGATGGAACAAGATGTCCTTCCTCGTTCGAGTCCGTTATTTTGAATAAAAAAAATTTGTAGACTTCTGTTGACGCAGTGAAACCAAACCTATCTGGCATGTAGAATTTATTGTTCGATATCAAATCTCAAGTTTGACATTTATATATTCGAAAGATTTTCTGGAATTAGAATGTCACGGACCGAGTTCCTTGGAAGACTTTCCAATATCGAATCGAATACCGTATAGTTGGCAGTCGCCTACTCGGAATGTGGCACGTGAGCGACTTTTTGAAAGACAAATACTATGCGGTAAGATTAGCTCACAGCTACTATCAAAAGCGAACCAGAATGTACCCTCTTATAACCAACAAAGGATATACTGCCCCAATTCGACTCAGTTTGGTTAAAATATATACTGGATGAGTTTTTTACCGTAAGAAAAAACCCATTTATAAAAATACATTATCTTCCTTTCACATTCGTGTAATAAGATTAAGATATCTGATCATCTGGTCAAAGCGTCAAATGACCCGAAGCCTGACCTCTATTCGCTCATAGGTTGAGTCTCGCTATTCAGAGAGGATGTCCTGTGGGTGATATGATGATGATGATGAGGGTAAATTTTAGGTACCCTGGTTTCACGTGGAAAAATATAAATGTATCACGTTCCCAACAACCAATGTTAGCACATCAGTATCAATACTAACGAAACAACACAAGAACCCACTGTCACTATTAAAGGACATTAATACAAATGGCTTGTGGGGTGAAGACGAAAAAGTACAGAAGAAAATAAGGCCGTCCATTTCAAAGAAAGCTCTTTGGTTTTTATCTTCATCCTCCAATAGGGATAAGTTATGCGACGGGCCTTAATGGCCTTTTTATCGGCCTCAAGGGTTACACAGATTGCTAATGCGCACACGCAGAATATGAAGTTGATGCCTAAAGCAAACTTCGTGTGTTTATACTTTTTAATACGTATTTCCGCGCTATCTTTATTACCGAGCAAGTCTTCTACCATAAAACTAGAGATTTTCTGAGTTTTTGTTTCTTTTCTAGAATGTTGCTCAGTTTTGCTCGCAATAAACTAGTGGTATTCAATTTGTTTTGCTCCTATTTCGTATGTAAATCGTTGTTGGTTTCAAGTTAGAGACTTGTAAGTTCAGTAACTGCAACAATTTACTTTACGTGCAATTATCGGTAAAGCTCTAACTTTACTTACTAAGTGTATTGAATATGCGGTACTAGCGTAATTCAAGTACATACCCATCTCTTAAATGAATTTCATATGGGTGTTTCCCAAATTCTACCAAAATGTGGAGCAGTAGCTGCTAGAATGCGCCGGTTGTATGTTTGGTACCTAACAATATTTGGAATCGTCCCTTTATAAACTGAATCCTATTGATGCTTGTAGTTATATGAAATTGTCAATAATGGTGTCCTTAGTAATACTAATGAATGCATTTGCAGAAGATACTCTTGCATAATATTCAAGTGTAAGTTGGTTATTTGACGTTACTTCTATGCGCTAACGTAAATCGTTACATGTACATTTACAGTGCCATTATCATTTATTCTAAGCTTATCGCAACAATATTTATGTGTTTCCATATATTTTAAGCAATACCATCCTTCTACCTACGCTATTACTTCATCCATGTGTTATGTATATACCGCCTTCCCATTTCCTTCGCCAACGACACCTGAGGCACGCACGACTCCTCGTGAAACTCAATTTGTTGGAATATGCTTGCTTATTGTGTGTATTTCTTGTGAGATGTTTGAAAGGATTACGTTTCTCATAATATGATCTCTTTCATGGGAAATACAAAGAAACATTGACGTTGCGTTGAGCATATTTATTACCTGAAAAGCTCACCAATAACTTGAAGCAAAATTAGGATTCTCGCTCCGGGTCTGTCCGCCCAGATTAGGTAAGCAAATCTTTGACAAATTAGAAGAAAACCTTATCTGTAATCAGTACACTATATCAGCTTATGCCCAATTTGGTCATTTTCATTATTATGGAAACAAAATAAATAAATTTCTTATGACCCCTCATGGTAAACAATATTGTACTAAGATAGATAAGCTGGAAAGTAGGCTGACAGATGCCGTGTACAAAATGCAGAATGTAATGCAGAATCACAAAACGACGTCTTTGCATTCATTAGGATTGACTTTTATGATATCGTTATTAACCCCAGATTAAAACTACGGTTTGCGTACTCCACTCGACTCCACTGTACGGTACTCCAAAAACTTCATATGACATTTTTTCTCTCCTTACAAACGAAGCGGGGGATAAAATCCTTTAGGTATTTCGGACACAACTGTGTCTATTGTTAAAGACCAGGTCTTCACTTATGAGCGTGCAGGTCTATTCAACTCGACGTGAGGTGGACTGTAAACGCATCTGTTACAATGTAGGGCATTATTCCTAGTCGAATGACTAAACAAAGCTTCTTAGAATAAGTGATTTATAAATAGGTCCTTTACAGATGAAATTGCGACGGTTATTGACTTACATTTGTATAACAATGCAACATTGGTGGAATATGAGACGTTGTCTTTGTATTCAGGATATAGCTACGCATTTATGGCCACTGTATTTTTGATACAGAGTCGACCATATCTATTGGTGTTTCGTTTGCTCTAGGTGCGACCACAGAATAAACAAAAAAGAAAATAGGAATCTTATTGATCGCATTTCCTTGTGCAACTTATGTCGCAAATTTTAACTCAAAGTACTAATCAGTGAAATAAAGGTTTAAAATGGAAATTATAATTTCCTGAAGAGATTCTGCAGAAGGTACTTTTTAAGAAAATTTATATGCGTTATTAGCGAGTTCAATTGGTGAGTTTAACTTGCCCTTCTGTGACCTTCTTTGGTACCGTTTTGCAACATCAATCTAAATGATGATATATACCATTTTTAGAATTCCGTACTTCATAAGGTAAAATCGGAACTGTTATAGGAATAATTTGTTCACCGTCTATTTGTGCGACAAGATCCTTTTGCTTTGGAACAGCTAAAAGCATCAAACTGAAATCAATCTCCTAAAGTTTAGCAATATTTTTTAGTCTCTAACTCAACCCAATAAAGAGATGTATTAAAATAAATATTCTTATACCGAGTAGTGTAAAACCTGTAGGGTACTTCACGGTGATTTAGAATCTTGCATGAAGTAAGGTGTGAAACCAATAGTAGGTAACGCGAAAAATCTGAAAGCTTCAACAACTTAATTTTTAATATTGCAGTATTTATTAACACATCGTCTTTGTAACCAATTAAGTATTTTGCCTACGGTAAAATTTGGTATAGTAAATTACATCCCTAAGTTGTTCATTAATGTTCATTCATGGTAGCCCGTCACTTTTCTTATCCATCTCTCCGACTTATCCATCATCCATCAGCCCTTGTTACGAAATTTATTTTTTGACATGAAATATTGTGAATAAAATTAGATTACGACTAATACAGAACAATTCGAATATGCAAAAGGCTATACAATTTCTGAACATTTAGTTGGAAAGATAATATAAGCATGAATTTGATGAACCGCTCAGCGATTAGGCCCGTATTAATCAATCATTCTCAAGATTGAGAACAGTCTTGTGACCGGTCTCAAGTAACCGTGTTGATTAATAAACCTAACTTGAGACCTGAAACGCACGTGCATACTCAAGCAGTACTCACTTGAGAGGTGCGCGTATTAATAAACGAAACTCAAGACTATCGTTCATTCGCCGCTGAGGCGAATACTTGAGAAGTGATCTCAGCTAAGTAGACCTCAAGATTGGTTTATAAATTAGCACGGAGCTGGCGATTGAATCAACTGCTTAAGACGCATCTCGGTTGATACAGCCTCAAGACTTCTATTGAGATTGATTTATTAATACGGGCCTTAGTTCGTTTAATCTTTTGCTTATGGTTTTGATAGAACTCAAATTTAGCGATATATTTTGGAAAAAGAGTGTAGCCCTTTAGTTTTTTTCGATGCACCACGGGTTAGAGCTTTGCCTCAATCACACATTAGTTACCATATTCTAATAAGCACCAATATTCCCAATGGTTCTAAACTTCTATGCTATAAAACTCCATAAAACCGCCTCCGTGGCTCAATGTAAACAACATTGGGTTTACGATTCGGAGGTCGCGGGTTCGATCCCCTGCGGAGTACATGTAGTACTCGGTTTGGTTGGTGGTAGGGCATTTTAAATGTCCGCCTGGCTAGCTACCACCATTTTATCTAAATCTGCCGCCAAACAGCAATGTTGATAGCATTGTTGTGTTCCGGTTGTCAGAGATAAGATAGTCAGTCCCCCAAATATGTTGGGATTTCCGGGTCAGTACGCTTCCACCTTCGACCTCATCTTCACTTAACATCAGGTGTGATTGAGGTCAAGTACGAAACCGTTTGCATAAAAAAAAAAAAAAAATCTCCATAAAACTCCATATTCTTCCTTACATCTAGTTACAAGACTTCATTCATTATCATACAACTCTATGCCATTAATTATACGGATGAGTTTAGCGTAAGGAAAAAATAGGGCTTATTAGGTAAGTGAAATAGAAGTTATTGGCATAGATAGTTTAATTTTTTTTGGTCAAAAACGCTCGCTGCGGCCCGAGATTGATACGCGACTGGCGTGATTTGCAGGGGTTCCTATCGTTCCAAATTTATTTGGAACTCTATTTCCACCAAGTTTTCTTTATTTATTTAATTTAATGATGTAATTATGTGGAATAGGCTACAAATGCGACCGTTAAACGACAAAATTATACCATGATGGTTTTGAAAAAAAAAAAAAAAAAAACTACCTATGCCAATACTTTCTATGTCACTTACCTATGCCCTATTTTTGCATATTTTAACCAAACTGAGTCGAATTGGGGCAGTATCTCCTTTGTTGGTTATGAGAGGGTACATCTGGCTCGCTTTTGATAGTAGCTGTGAGCTAATCTTACGTTATAGTATTTGTCTTTCAAAAAGTGGACATCTCGCTCACGGGCCTGATTCCGAGTAGACGACGGCCAACTATGCGGTATTCGATTCGATATTGGAAAGTCTTCCAAGGAACTTGGTCCGTGACATTCTGATTCCAGAAAATCTTTCGAATATAAATGTCAAACTTGAGATTTGATATCGAACTATAATGTCACGGACTGAGTTGCCTCGGCTACTTCCGACATCAAGCCATTGTGTAAGGTAACCTTTTGTATGCGATTTCAAGTTACGAATCTTTGTAAGGGTATACACGGGACATTGTGGTCTGAGCAAACATTTTTTTTTTAATGCACGACGGTTGGTACTTGGCCTCGTACTGGAAGCGTACTGACCCGGAAACCCCAACACATTTGGGGGACTGGTTATCTTATCTCTGACAACCGGAACACAACAATGCTATATTGCTGTTTCGCGGCAGATTTAGATAAGATGGTGGTAGCTAGCCAGGCGGACATTTAAAATGCCATATCACCAGCCAAACCGAGTACTTAAGCATATACCCCGCTGGGGATCGAACCCGCGACCTCCGATTCGTAAACCCAATGTTGTTTACAATTGACCCACGGAGGCGGCCACATATGCTCAATATGAGCCTCTGTGGCACGAGATGATGCAGATTCTGTTTAGAAAAAACGTATTGCGTAAACACGGCCCGATGATATGTTCGCAATATTCACCCAGGTAGCCACTTCCTGTACCTGGATTTACAAAACCGTACAAAAACTGGCGACCTAGTACAAAACCGCCACAACTTCCGAGCGTACAAGCGGTTCTGCCATACCTACTATTGGCACTTTTACCTACGGTAGCCTTCTTGGCTACCCCACCATCAACGCTCACTGCGATCTGGCGCTGTCCGTGGTGTATTAAATTAGGGAGTCGAGCTTCACTTGACTCTCTCCCCCATAGGGTTAGCCGCTTTGGCTTTTTGCGTCACATTAGCTGCACTCCCATTTGCTGGGGGGGGGGGGGGGGGGGAGCTTTCTTTCTTTCCTACTTTTCACCCTTAAATTCTTTCTTTAATTAGTCTGGGGTCCAGGTAGCAATAGAGTCACGTAGGGCACCGTCTACCTTCAGTAGGCGCCGTGTAGAGTACCACTGTTGCTGGTTTACAGGAGTTACAGTGAGAGGATTTTCATTTTAGTTGTCCCTCCAATGTGTCCATAACTTAAAAGGAGCACGACAGGTAACTCAAAAATTTCCCTTCTGAACCACTGAAGGGGCACAATGGAGCATTCGAATTTATCCGTCGTACCCCTGGGGGCACAGTCTGGGTGTTTAGCAGAGCAGTCGTCAACTCTTACTTTACATAAATTGCTTAAAGTAATTACAATTATAAAGACACGGAAAAATAGCGATCATTGTATTACCACGTAACATTATGTAATATGCACTAAGGTAATTGACACCGAGGACAGACGTGCTGCAATGAAAACGGACAATAGCTCACTGATAACTGGTGATAAAAACTAAACGGGCCGTAATAGCGATCATGTTGAACGATCGTCTCTGAGTTGTCTTCTGTTTTATTACATACCACATACTTTAATGACTGGAGATCTAGAGGTCGATTGCAAAGACAAAAGGAAATACGAAAGAGAGAGTATTTCGCAAAGGTTTGAACATGATGAACTTGAGCTCCGCTCCAGCAGAACGAGGCGTATGCATTTCGTTAATTTTATTTGTGTATTCTTCCTTGCATTTTTATTTAACACTGTCTTTATTGCATAATAAGTACACACATATACATCTGAACAAACATATGACAGAAATTACAATACACAAAAGGCGACCTTATCTTTGTAAGAGATTTCTTCCAGCAAACCTTCGAAAGGAAAAACAATTGAAATTTTATTGTATACAAATAACATAATTAACCCTTACAAATACATAACAATACATCACTGTTACTGGAACACAATTGACAAAATATTAAGATCGTTTGATTTTTTGGTGAGGTTATTAAATAGTAAAATAATAATTTTACAAGACCAAAACAGAAAAAAATAGATATTACACACAATAATACATAATATAAAAGCCTATATACTAAAACACATATTACAAATACTTTTTTTTTTTTTTTTAATTAGAATGGGATCGCTCTTGACCTTAATCTGGACTAATGTCGAGATAAGGTCTACGATGGAACGAGCTTTCCCAGAAGATGCCTATTTAACCTGACTTTAAAGAATAAATATACTTACGTATACTATTTATTTTCTGCGGTCAATGATAAAATTATATTATTTATTTATTTACTAATTGCAAAGTTATTTGCAATATATTATTTATTTATTTACTAATTGCAAAGTTATTTGCAATATATCATATATACCATTATAACATATAAACTATAAATATAAAGTAATCAACCTTTCCAAAATGTATCTTAAGAAAAATTTACAAATATCATTCGAATCTATAAATAAAAAACTTTGCTCAGCTGTCGACATTATTTACAAAACTCGATAAGGATCTGATAGATACTGAAGGTGTTTACTTTATAATGTAGTCTAAAATCTCAGCCACAAAATCAACTGCATTGTATCGAAAGTAAACAAAAATGTATCTTAAAATTTAGTCACGTCGTTTACAAAATACACCTGGTAAACCAATGTAAACATTCTCAAGTGATCCCCTTACGGTGAACGACGCGCTGATCGAATGCGAAGCGAAAACAGTTTACATAATACTGGGTGTCAGACTGCATGACTGTTAGCTTTGCATAGATGGAAATTAATAAAAAAGTTTGTGCCTACGTTTGCTCAGCCTCTGAGAGTATTTATTTATTTATAAGTTTACAGTTTTACACTAAAACACTTATAAGTTATTCGACAAAAGACACACAAAGATTGACGATATTCGTATATTGGCTTAGGAACGAATAGAAATATTTCACGATCACCGTCAGTTCATCCGCAAATATGTCAACATTTTGGATCTCTTTCGTAAAGTTATTAATTATATCAATAGCTCTAGCGGAAGGCGAGTTTCCGGTGTGTTTAGTTCGCAGTCCGTCAGATGTAGCAAAGAGCCTGTGACGTCTGCGACCCGCGCGCATCTATTGCTGCGGGACAAATAAACGCATGCGCTCGAGGACAGAGGGATTGTCGACCACACCACGCAGAATCATACAATAATGCAATACCAGCAAAGTTTTACGCCTCAGCACTAAGGTTCACACAGCACATTCCGACCATGCCCGCCACAAAGAGTGACGGGTACAGAAACGGATAATATCCATAAATTATAGTCTAATACTGGTGCTGCAATATTTTTGTAACTACCTTGTTCTGATTAAAATGTCTACATATAGATTGTCGAATCTGCGTTTCCCACAATATTGTTTGCCACCGGCTAAAGAACTGCGTGCGCGGGCGCAACCATCTACGGCAGCTTGCGTGAACTGCCGTGTAGGTCATGGGCCGGCCATGGCTCCTTACACGAATCACCACTTCTGTTCCGCATTTTTGCACACTGAGGAGAAAAATTATTGAGATTAATTTTGAAGGGTGTCGACCTGTCACATGGTTGTCATTTCTTATTATTGAGTTGTTACATTTTTAAACAGCCAGAGAGTGGCAAAATAATCTTATTTATTCTGGTAACATTCTCCATCTCTCTAGCATCAACAGCTCTGTCATATCCATAAGATATATCTATATCGATATCTGATAAGCGATCAAGTTTTATTCATTACAGAGTTCATATTACCACCTTCTGGCTTCATCATCAAACCAGCTCAAAGACACCATAATATTTGCAAAATTTCAGCTCAATTGAACAACGGGAAGTGGGTCAAAACTTACTTGTAAAACTTCACCTGAAATATCTATACTTATGTGTAGATTAGTAATTACCAGAAAAGGTTGAAGTGCCGGTGAAATGTTAAGTGTTCCGTGCGAATCCTTAACACGTTCCTAGCGCTTATAAACAGTTCAGTTTATCTGCACTAGTAAAATATGCCATTACCATTGTCTCCACTTCGAGACTTGTTCATAAATCTGATCATCTGCAATTATGATTTACATTCCATTAAGTCGTTTAAATTTCAGGCCAACCATTAGCTCTAAGTGGTTATCCATTGCAGAAGTAATCAATAGGCGCCAATCCAATTTACTCTCAACAAACGAATTGGTATGAACACCTCAATTGCATGCATCTACGATAGTAAGTGCATTGAACGTAATGTAGACTGGTGCATGCGCAATTAGCCGGCATAGTTCGCCGCACTAAACGCTCGTGTTGTGCTCAGACACTTGCGGTTAACATCAATGCGCTCTAGATGAACATTTGTTGATACTATTAGTTAAGGAAAGAAGATCTATAACGGAAGTGTGGGTTGGATCGAGGCTAAGCTTGTGTATCACCATGAGACTTTTAACTGCAAAAAATGTTCAACATAAAAAATATTTTGTAGGTTAAAAAATTATCACAGCAAATCGTTTCATATTTGACTTAAAATTAAAATTTCTGCTTATTGACTCCCCAAAGAAGAATGAGCAGGAAACTTGTTGCTTGTTTTAAATAGGTATGCATCAGTATTAAAATTTGTTGTTCAACCAAATTTTAAAAAAATATGTAAAAAAAAAACAGCCTGCATGTCATCTATCGTGTCCTATCCGTGCTCCAAAAACCATCTCAGTAGTTAGACATTTCATTTCTGTTTACATTCATCTAGATCATTGTATTTATCGAGAAACTCAAACGAGATAAAATCGCTGCGTCCATTAATTGGTGAAGCATCAAGTACGAAACACTAGTCCAGTCGCAGAGAGCCATGTCTGGTATGAATACATTACATTACATGATTATGCTCAGCCCAGATCTAACTGGGCTTATCTTCTGAATATTGTCCATAGTCTAATTTGAGAGCATGGATATGTTTGTTTGTGAGTTTCTTGCGTCGCTTTTTCCAGCATACATAACCATAAAATTTGAAGACGTGGTGTTTTAAAAAATATTTGTCGTTCCTATGCTAATCGACTGAAAAAGTAAGTTTGTTTCCATGTTCCTCATGATTTGCCTTCACCTAATGGTCGTCACAATTTATATCCACCGGTCACTAATGGCACCGATTCAGACGTAAATTAGCTTTGCTAATGACAAAGGCTTCCCGAGTAATGATTAGCCAACTCAATTTGTTATGGCCTGTTGGTAAACTTTAGAGGCATTCAGGATTTTGTGACGGTGTAGAAATTTGTTCTGTTGCGAAGTATGCTTGTCGTTCATGCATTTTAACCTTAATTCGCTCATTGGTTAGTTGCGTTTTAGCTTATGTTAAATTATGCATCATATCACAGCAATTTGCCATGTTTGCAAAGGATAATTTGTGAACAACGTCTAAATAAAGAATGGCTTCTAATTATCCGAAGAAAATAAAGTAATCATAACAATAAAATGACTTATCTTCTGTATTCAAGATCGTGTTTACAAGAATGTTAAGGTGTTTAATTGTAGAATTCTGAATGATTCTTATTTTTTGTGCATTAACACAACTCCAATAGAGTTTAATATGTCACTTTGGCTTATTAATCACTTGGAGGATAATGATATCATAGCCATTTTCGTTAAAAATTCTGAGATGCAGCTGCAATAGTTAAATAGATTTATGGATAAATGAACCACCTGCGTATTTCCTTTTGATAACAAAATCAATTGGTTAAATTTTTCTGCTTAATTGTCAATAATTTGGAGGAGCATGTAATTGTAATTCAGACTAAACCTACATCTCTTTCTATTTCACTATGTCTATTGTGCTCTCAGTATTTGAGTATCTTACCTACTTTGTTCAATATTCAATGATTCCCATTAAAAATCTCATTATTTCAGTTCAAAGTATCAACGCCTGTGATCTGCTCTGCACTCAATAGGACATGGTTAACCGCTAAATTATTTTTACCGGCAGCAGGGCTAATCGCGGCCTGTACATTTCCGCTGCCTATCGCGACTATATTATGATTTATACGACACAATTGCAGATGGTGAACCGGTAAATCATTTAAAATTATATTTCGAAGAAGTTCATCATCATCACTATTGCCTACTTACGATCTAGTCCGTGACCAAACTGTGTACTTGTACAGTTGTTATTAGCAGATTATTTCTAACAGCTTTTCGTGAATACTTAGGCTTACCACTCCTCCTGTAGATAATTATCTATGTTTAGATCATAAATAACATGTGTGTACATAACTAAGTAGATATGGTGTAGAACGAGCTCTGGACAGGAATAAATGAAGAACGCTACACCAACAAGAGCGAGGCTCTTACATTTTTGATGATACATAATGTAAGGAAAGCTATTCAGGGGATTCATTATAAGGGGATTCAGAATTAGTGGAGGGCTTCGAGTTTATATTCGTATTTAAGGGTCCGAAATATTTATTTTTATTAGTGTCTTAACTTTTTGCAAGACACTATAATTAATAAAACCTATGACGTCACTTATCTTCAACTACTCTGATATGGTTTTAATCAAATTTTCCTTCTAAATTACAGCTTCTAAGTTACTGCTTGTACTAACCCTATAATCTTTCTTGTATATTAAATCAACGTTTATAAATAACGAACCCATGAACTGGTACCGCTTGGGGCAGGTTTAGGTCCGGGGTGGACCTGAAATAGAATAACCTAGATCATGTGAATCATGATGCGGAGTTGTATCCTGATTTATAATTAATGATAATTTGAAACTTCGAAGCGGATGAAGAAATTAAGATAAAATTATTCATTTCAGTTCAGTTCATTTCAGTCATTGTTAAAATCTATCATCCTGTGACTATTATTGCATTGTCATTGGATTTACAACTTCAGCTCAAGCCTTTAACAGAGATAGGTGAAAGAGTTGCAAAATTCAATTTAAACAATCATTCATGTGAGACTTGAACAAAAGCTTGTTAAAGAGCATCTATCATTTTCGTTGGCTCTGTGCTGTCAATTCCGTAACTAGCTCTTCACGAGTCGATTACGCATAATCGAATTACTATTCCAAAATTTACAGTTAGGGTACGCACGTAAGGGCACAGAAATGACCTTACTCGGTCCATTACCATTGTGGCCCTTGTCAGGAATCGTGACTTTGTCAATTTTAACATGCTTTATTACGTCTCGTTGTGGGTTGTGATATGGAAAATCATGATTATGTCAGCCCACGACAACTGTAACTTGCTTCAATCCTGCCCTATTTTACGATGTCATACCGATGTAGTAATTTAGTGATTGAGGATATACGTTGCTTGCAGTTATTTCAATAGTTTGTTGGCGCATTTCGGTATCGCAATTAGCGTTTTGTTTCTGCGTTTAATGCGGACCTGCCGGGCGATGTTTCTTCTTGAAATCTTCAAGCCAGGGTGAATATGTATAGGCATTTACTTGATTCGTATGGTTTTCTTCTGCTACATCGTAACTTATGGGATTGTGGTTAAAAACTTCTCGAGATCAATTAGCTTTGTTGCAATAATGCTGCTCATCAAGGGTCGCGAGAAATTCCTTCGCCGCTTTTATACCTCTAGGTAGGAAAGGATAGGGTTGCTTTTATAATAATTTTCAGTCCCACCGCAAAAAGGGGTATTAGACATAAAAAGTGGTATTTGGAAATGAAATCTTTGTTTTCTTCTTATCGAGTGTATGGCAAAAACATCAAAATTCTTGAGGACCAGAATTTGGCCACGCGTGCAGCATTGTAAACAACATTGGGTTGTTTACAATGCTGTACGCGTAGGTCGTGTGTAGCTCAATGTAAACAACATTGGGTTTGCGATTCGGAGGTCGCGGGTTCGATCCCCAACGGGGTACATGTTTAAGTACTCGGTTTGGTAGGTGGTAGGGCATTTTAAATGTCCACCTGGCTAGCTACCACCATCTTATCTAAATATGCCGCCAAGCAGCAATGTTAATAGCATTGTTGTGTTCCGGTTGTCAAACATAAGATAGGTAGCCAGTCCCCCAAATGTGTTGGGGTTTCCGGGTCAATACGCTTCCACCTTATATTATCCGTCATATCATTTAATGCTCATGTGGTAAATGCTTCTTTACACCATTGAACGTGAGTAAAGCACTTGTTTTGGATAGGTACACCTTTGAAATCCACATCAAGTGCTAAACCAGTTGTTTAGTGGCGCCTTTAATGATTTATCATTATCGTCATTATGTCGTTATCGTTACGTTATTATGTCGTCAGTGGGGTGTGAGCAGACACGCAATGTAAAACGGGAGCTTCTGATGATTACCGATGTTATATTTAGAATCTACTCTTAATGAATAGGGCATTAACTTCGTCTTTTTGTCTTGGTCGTGTAAACTTTACAGTCAGGTTATTTGATATTCTTTAATCTATCTTTAGAAGAACTTGTTTTATGCAACAGTCCGGTGGAAGATCTTGCCTTCTCCTCCACGTATATAAATAAATATTTCGGACACTTACACCCAATCTAAATTAAGCACAGGTTGTACTATGGTTAAATAACATCCATGACTTGGAAATAAATGTTCGTATTTACCACACACACATTTACCCCTCACGGGATTCGAACCCGCAACCGTTGGTTTCGCTGACAGGGCCACTATCCACTATATCAATCGGAAGTAGCTAGTTCCTAAAAGATATTTGCTTTGAAAGTAATTGTATGAGTATTTTAATCGCATTGTACTATAAGCTTTTATGTAATAAATAAGGTTCCGTTAAAATTTAAACTTCCACAAAATTGAATTGAGCAATATTTAGCCAGGTAGTAGCTAGCCAGGCGGACATTTAAAATGCCTTACCACCAACCAAACCGAGTACTAAACATGTACCTCGCTAGGGATCGAACCCGCGACCGCCGATTCGTAAGTCATGTTGTTTACATTGAGCCACGGAGGCGGTTAAAACACTTAAAGCAATAAGGCTCTCTTTCGTCAATGATTTTAATGAACCGATTTTGATTAAACATGTCTAAGAACCGTCGTCAGAAAACCTGCTTTCAAATAAGATTCATCCAAATCGGTGCACTCTTTAATGAGCTACGGACAGACGGACTACACAAACACACAGCCAACTTATAACAGCCCTGTTTTTGAGTCGGGGTTACTTAAAAATTAAACATTTTTACTTTTTCAATGTCACGAAAAAACTGATTGCACATAAAAAGAATAGAACCATTCCGTCTTTTTCCGTGGGTGATGTCAAAGCCGACTATGGGACTTATCACCAAAAACCAAAAACCACTGCCTATCAGATATGCATTTCTCCTTATTTTGAAAGGTGTACCGTAGATGATGTTTCAAGCATTAAAATGAACACCCAAACGCTAATGTTTGGGATATCTAACCATCCCATTTGGGATAAAGATTGTGATTTATGTATATAAGAAAAAAACTATTACATTTAGCAAGTACAAAGAAGCTCATTATATCTTCTTTGTTTCAGGTAACTTCAGGATACTTCATAAATCTACTGGAAAGATTGGCAAGACTATATATATATACCTGCTTAAATTTATATTTATTTAAAAAAATATTATTATTTATACCTAAAAAATATTTTAATGAGGAGTTTCGACATAATAATATCCCAAATAGTCTCCTCAATTTGGTGCCTCTTTGATGTCATTGGTGAATGGTTTATCTGTCACCCATGTAACCGCGCAGCTACTGAAACTCTGAACTTAGCCCTGGGAAAATGCGCTGCTCGACATTAAATAGTATTGTTAATATCTTAATCGTTAATTAATAATGCAATTCTGTAAACAGAGAGGAGAAATAACAGGGTTTCCTTTAAAAAACGATAGAATATTTATAATTTTTTTTTTTTGTATGAGAGGGCGGCAAACGAGCATGCGGGTCACCTAATGGAAAGTGAATGGAAATGGAAGAAGAAATGCGGCCAATTTGAAGGATTTTATGTAGATTTGAGGTCGCAGTTTACATAAGCTGTAGAACAAAACTTTTAGAGTCAGACACTGACGTTTACTTTATTCTTTATTGCACAAGAAATACAAATAGGTTACAATCAGAAAATATATACAAATGAGAATAAGAAGGAGAAAACATGTACAGAAAATGTATCTTTTTTTTTATGCACAACGGGTTTGTACTTGACCTCAATCACACCTGATGTTAAGTGAAGATGAGGTCGAAGGTGGAAGCGTACTGATCCGGAAACCCCAACAAATTTGGGGGACTGGCTGACTTATCTCTGACAACCGGAACACAACAATGCTATTAACATTGCTGCTTGGCGGCAGATTTAGATAGGACGGTGGTAGCTAGCCAGGCGGACATTTAAAATGCCTTACCACCAACCAAACCGAGTACTTAAACATGTACCCCGCTGTAGTCTCTGCAGCGTAGTATTCCGCATTGTAGTGTAGCATTCCGGTTGTCAGAGAGAAGATAACCCGTCCTCCAAATGTGTTGGGGTTTCCGGGTCAGTACGCTTTCACCTTCGACTTCATCTTCACTTAACATCAGGTGTGATTGAGGTCATGTACCAACCCGTTTTGCATAAAAAAAAAAGATCTCTTGACCAAAATTTACATGCTCGCTTACAAATTCGAGAATGGAATTCCCAACTGATATTGATGTGGTCACGACATGGACGACACCACATTCACCACAATTTAGTCCCAGGTCCCAAGGCCCACTTAAGTCCACACATATCGTACTCATTCTATACACGCCAAAAGAAATAATCCAACACCAAGTGACGAAAATATTGGCTCCCAGTCTTAACCTATTTTAACGTCTAACTCTTCAAGAGCCAAAATTGTTTCAATGTTAATCGATGTAAGGACTAATTTACAGTAAACGAGAAAAGGAGAAAGGGCGTTGCGTAAAAGTTGTGCTTCCTTCCCGTTTCCAGTGACGTTTTTAGAAATGGACTAAACAGAATTAGCGGCCAACATACGATTGATGGTGAGCACTTTCTTAAGAAATATGGTGTCGATATGCTTTGATTTAGCTGAGATGAATTGCTGTGTATTTTTATTATTAATTGAAACGATATCTTTGAAGTCTGGTACAAAACAAAATGTATAGTTCAGAGGGCATGCGACTGCGCTAAAATATCTTGACCAAATTTGTTTCTCACCTATTCACGACCTCAATCACACCTCATATTAAATGATGATGAGGTCGAAGGTGAAGCGAGCTGACCTGCAAACATCAACTTAGCCATTTCTATGACAGACAGTTTGCAGTTTGTGAAAACTGCAAACTGTCACAAAACGGAGGTGGTTGGTTCGATTATCAGGGGTTTTTAAATATAGGTTTACGCTTGTATAACCTTATACCTGAGAATATTATTAGTCTAATGAGAAAAAATTAAAGCTAGCAAAAGAATATGTAGTTTAAAGTAAAAAAACAGGCTAGAACTCCATCATCCACCTCCTGGCGTCATCATCAGACCGTCGACACCAAGTCCAATATATAGGACTCGTCAAAACGAATCACATGAGCCCAAACTCGAGGGGTTTACTAGTAGCCACTGAAGAGTTCAACCATCCACCTCCTGGCTTCATCATCAGATCAACTCCACGATTCCAAATTATTGTATTATCATCTGAACTATACATACATACCAAGTTTCATTTCGATACGATAATTTAGAAATAGATTAAAATACGCTTCCAAGATTTGTTGTAAGTGAAGTTATAAAAAGCGTGTTAATTAAAATGGGTCGTCGACCATCTCAGAAAAATTATAAAACTGTACGAGTATTAGTTATAATTTTAAAAAAGAACAACACAATAATCCTGTGGCTATCTTGAAATGAAATGAAATGTTTATTCGTGCAGAGAACCAGGTTAAAAAAAGATATACATAATTTTGGGATGATCTCTGAATCTGGCCTCTTCAGGCTTATACACTACACACTATCACTACAATAAAAATAAATCTATGAAAAACTACTTAAATGTCATAAAAATTTGATGTCATGAAAAGTTATAAAAAGTATAGATGTCATAAAAAGCATCAAAAGAATTCTACAATTTATCTGCCAAAAACTCATTAATTGCATAGTAGCACTTGTCAGTTAAGATTGCGTATATCTTGCGTTGCTTCTTTCTTGCCCCACAGATGATTTGCCTATTTCTACTTTACATTGCAATATTATGGTACCATGAGCTGATCTGATGATGGAACCAGGCTTTAGGGACTGGAACTCTCTGATGGCAAATGGCAAGATGGTCGAATTTGGGCTAGTTTTTTTTTGTTGCCATGAGCACTTTTCATTAAAAAAAATGACGATAGTCTGGAGCCAGGATTGCCATTGGATCTCCTTGGTGAACTTTATGTTAATCGTCATTGTACAAGTATTTTTAACGTAGGACTTACTACACTTATACATGTAAATTATTCTTATAGTTTTATCATAGTCAACTCATAAATTAGGAAAACACTAGCAGATGTCAAAATTTACTGCCCACAAACCAGAAACGCCCTAATAAATAATATAATTTAATTGCATTATAATATATCACAACCAAAATATTGCTACGGAATAACTCACAGCGGTCCATTAAAATATTATTTATATTACAATTTAATATCGTAGCGTCAATCTGTCTTACTTTACATCAAAAGGCCGTGATAGCTAAATTAATGTAGGCGATATTGAAACGGCAATGGGCCGCAAAATAGTGTTTAATGTCAGTCCAATAAAGAAGTTAATTGTATAATAAATTTGACTGTCATTCCTATGCAATAATGTGACACGAACTGCAAGAGTTGAGTATGCCTTACATAATTTGTTATAAATAGGTTTCGTGACACGTTGGCGTTTCTGTAGTTGGTTGATTGCGATTTTGTTATTTATGTTATGGTAGAAAACGACAATGGTGTCGATTCGCATATACAACAACTAAACTAAACTAAAACCAGTTTTAAAGTAGTACTGTCGCTTTTTCCCTCGAAACAGTACGATGCGACGGCACCACTCCAAAACTGGTTTTAGTTTAGTTGGTATACATCCGAATCGAGACCACTATCTAACTAATATTACAAATGCGAAAAAATGGATGTTTGTTCGTTTGTTGCTCAATCACAGCGAAACAGATAAACGGATTTTGATTAAATTTGGTATACATTAGAATATACCCTAGATTAAGATATAGGATATTTTTTAACCCGACAAACTGAACAATTCCCGCGGATAAACAAATTACCGCGATAAAGTTATTCTACGCAGCCGAAGCCGTGGGCGGAAAGCTAGTATTTAATAAATGGAAAATTTTAAAAATCCCCTAACGTTGACTGTCCAAATAATAATAATAAATAAGTAAATATTTCGGACACTTACACCAATCATCTAGTTCCAAACTAAGCAAAGCTTGTACTATGCATACTAAGTAACGGATAAACATACATAAATGTTTAGTGTATGTATATATTATATGTAAGTATATATTTATTTGTTAAAAAGATACAGGCATTACTTATTTATTTTATAATTAAAACTTACGTACGTATTTTATTTAATATTATATACGTATTTATTTTATTATATTTGAAGTATTATTATTATAGTCTTTTGATTTTAAGTTCATTATTAACACTTGTTCAGTGCACGTATGTATGTCTATACTATCGAACCTGTTTTAGTACACATTTGCAGGGTCTTGCTGGAAGAAATCTCTTTTTAGAGATAAGCTAGTGCCTTTTGTACATCCTGTATCAAGTACGTATTTTGACTTTTATGTGTACTCGTGTGCAATAAATCATAAATTATAATTATTATTATAAATATTCATATAAACATCCATGACTCGGGAATAAATGTTCGTATTCATCATACAATGATTATATCGTATTCGTACTGTTCGAACGAACTTCCGTCTGAGGATACGTTTAGGTAGGTATTATTAAGGATTCGACCTGCTTCATATTTTTACATTAAATTACTTTTTACACGTTACACATTTTGCGTATTGCGTCATGCATATTTTTCGTGTGGCTTATATGGTTAATCCACATTTTACGTATTGCAGAATTTGCGTATTGCGTGTTGCACATTTGGCGTAGAACTCAAATAGTTTGGACGCGTGTTTCGTAGTGATCAACCTACTAGGTATGACTAATCCAGGTTTTACATATTGTGCGTTGTTTATTTTACGTAGAGCTCATATGGTTAATCTATACTTTACATGTTGCACAATTTGCGCATTGCGTGTTGCACATTTGGCGTAGAACTCATATAGTTTTGTCGTATTTTGTAGAGCTCATACACCTACTAATAGGTATGACTAATTCAGGTTCAACATATTACGCGTTATTTTGCGTAGAGCTCATGTGGTTAATCCATATTTTACGTATTGCACAATTTCCGTATTGCGTGTTTAACATTTTGCGGAGAGCTCATATTATGGTTATTTTGCATTTAAGTATCGCGCATTTTGCATGTTGCACATTTGGCGTAGAACTCAAATAGTTACACATGTTTTGTAGAGCTCACCTACCTAATTACACAATTTAGGTTACACAATTCGTATAATACATTACGACCTGTTTGGTGTTGTGGTTGGAAACTCTGCTGCTATGATCGCGGGTTCGAATCCCGATAGGGGCATATGTTTGTATGATGAATACAGACACGTTTTTTTTTTATTATTATTAAAAACTGGTTTCGCGTTTGGCCACAATCTTACCTGATGGAAAGTGATGATGTAGCCGAAGATGTATCACGCGCAACCAGTAAATGCCTATTCACTGTAGACTAGACACGTGTTCCCGAGTAATGGATGTTTTTCATTTATATATGTATTTATTTACAAAAAAAAATGTATTTGTATCAACTATCTGGTATCTATAATACAAGCCCAGTTGCTTAGTGGGGAACTAGATGGCGCTGTGTGTATGTGCAAAGATATTTATTTAATAAGTTAAAGCTCCTAAGTTAAGGGGAAACAAACTGTTGTCTGTTCCAAAGAATTCCAAAAAATTGAAGCACTGACGTCACCTAATCCGAGAGAAAGAATACAGACTCCCACACACACGTGTAGTCCGCAATGTGTGTCAAATAAATAATGCTTTACAACTTTATAATCTTTGTTAATGTGAGTACGCGTTTACGCTCGGTCTGGCTTTCCCTAATTAATGTTGAAACCAGTGAAAACTTATTAAAATTCAACTTTCCAGTTCACCAATAAAATATAACGAGTTGTTTAGACAATAGTGTGAGGCGAGAATTTTCACTTTCCAGGTGAACAACGGAACGTGCGTTGTGACGTCACACTAAGAAATAATAAAACACAGAATTCTTGCAATCATTAACATAGCACTAATAGTATGCAATAGATATAATAGACCATGATTTTTTAATCGGTTTTTTTTATACACGACGGGTTCGTACTTGACCTCAATCACACCTGATGTTAAGTGATGAGGTCGAAGGTGGAAGCGTACTGACCCGGAAACCTCAACACGTTTGGGGGACTGGCTATATTATCTCTGACAACCGGAACGGAATAGCATAACATTGCTGCTTGGCGGCAGATTTAAAATGCCCTACCACCAACCAAACCGAGTACTTAAACGTGTACCCCGCTGGGGATCGAACCTGCGACCTCCGAATCGTAAAACCAATGTTGTTTGTTAGCTGTTATTATCAAAAATTAGTTCACTAGTTAAAATATGGTAAAATGAATTTTTCTATTTAAAATGTGCCATACTGTAATATTTGCAGTTTAGCATGAACATAGACATTTTTAGAACTGTCATGACTTAGTTTAGTACTTAATTTGGTTCAAAATCTAGCCCAAATGCAAGTAGAATTTGAAAACCTAAGGATTGCGTAGGTATCTGCTTTACGTCATTGACAAACTTTGAAAATGACAAACTTAAATTATGTAGTCAATTACGTAGAAGTTGTGTGCAGAAAACAGCAAAAATAAGTTTGACTACGGTGCCTTTGCACAAAATTAAAGTGGTACAAAAAGTGCCAAAAGTCGAAATTCGACGAAAAACTAACGTCGAAAACGTCGATAAATCAGATCAAATCAATTTTTTTAAATTTTTTTTTTATTAAAAACTGGTTTCGCGTTTGACTACAATCTCACCTGATGGAAAGTGACGATGTAGCCGAAGATGTATCACGTGCACCCAGTAAATGCCTATTCACTCTAGACTTGAAGATCCCAAGGTTGTAAGTGTCGGGAAAAACCGACGCGGGCAGTGAGTTCAATACCTTAGCAGTTCGCATCATTTATAAATGATGAAACAAAGCGCTTAGTGCGGATGTTCGGTATGTTGACAACATATGGATGGAAACCCTCCCCGCGCCTTTTATTCAATGTAGGATACAAAAATATCACTTATTGAAAGTCAACATGTTATTTTTTTTTTAAACTACATCGCTTCACATGGTGTTATGGTTAGGGAGAAGAAGCGACAATATAATAAGCGAATAACGAAACAAGGTGGAAGTGGGGACACTTAGTTAGACGGGATAATGAGTGGAAGATCAAGGCCGATACAGAATGGTGGCCAAGAGGAGCGAATAGGCCAGTGGCCAGAAAGCCCGGCGCGTTGGGCCAAAGACATCGTACAGTTGACGGGATCTCATTGGATAAGGCCGAGGACCGAGAGTTGGCGTATAATGGAGAAGAAGCTTATACCCAGTGGATGTGGGCTGAGATTGATGATGATGATTTTAGTACTACAGTGGACGGCATGATGAACCTAATACCAGCCCCGTAGCATGATATCGTTGGTCGCGCGCGACGGAGGTGTGAGAGTGGGATAGTTGTATATTTCGCCTAAGCAAATGAGCAGGACAAATATTATCTGGCGCGACATAAACGTTTATCGCGTCTGACATGCTACTATACAGTACAGACAGAGTGTCTCTTAGGAATAAATTTAAAGAAAGTAATTATATTAACATTTGCATCGCAATGTGTTTACGAAAACTTTATGTATGTAAGAAAAAATATAGAATCGTTTAAGAAAAATAGTGATATACATAATGTTAATACCAGATATAAAAATAAACTTGCTGTTCATGTCAGCCGTTTACACAAAGTCACTAAATCATATAAAGGGCAATGTTATACGCTTTCATAATAAGGTTCTCGTGGACATTCAAAATTTACCTTTAAACAAATTCAAAACCATCATAAATCAGACATTATTTACCAAAGGCTATTATAAAATTTCTGACTATCTGGATGATAAGCAAGCATGGGCATAGACCGCTGGGCGATATTCAGTCTAATTATACAATATAATATAATTGTAACCCAAACTTATTTAAAAGAGCAACCCTTGAGTTTCTTGCTCGTTCTTCTCTGGGGAATCAGCTTTGTGAATGAGCAATAATGTCAAAACTTTAATAATAAGTTAAAAAATGTGACGTTTTCAAGTGATAATCTTAGTGACAATAAATATCGACAGATTTAATAACTTTCGGAAACAACTATCGATAGAATCGATAGTTTATGCAATATTAGATAGCAATACTATCGATAGTATTGCTGCATAACCGTTAGTCTTGTACTAAAAGAGATCGATACTATCGACAAGCATATCGATAGTTTGGCATTTTTCGATCAAAACCATCGATAGTAAAACTATCGATAGTTCGGCAACACTACTGTGTAAGATCGGAAATGTAAACGCAGCGAGACCTTCTTATCCTGGAAGGGTTATGGTCATCATGCGACTGGGTGTACCTAACTTTGCGTTTTATATTAAAGTACGAGTAGCTGCTCAGTTTATAGCATGCGCATTACTTGTATATTTAATGGCGATATAAAATATCAAATAAAGAGCCTAATAAAATTTTGGAACAAGATCTCGGCAGATTACTAAAGGCTTGATGATAAGACTTGTTTGTTATAAAGGTTTGAAATATTGTGTGTACAAAACAAAATTCGAGAATAAAAAAAATTTACCCGACTGTCCGAGGAAGGAGGGTAATGTTTTTCGAGTATATGTATATATGCAGATTTCTATGTTACCACCGTTGTCGTCAGATTCGTCATGATCCTTAGTTTTTTTTTTGAGCACGATCGTTTGCTGATAGTCACGTGACTTTTTCAGCTTTACCGGGCGGGTGGGCGAGCGCGAGAGCGCGGTCTATATGCAATAGCACGAGAAAAGAAGTTTGCAACTGACGCCTAAGAATTTAACCATTCTTTTTTTTTTGACGCCGGGAAACGCATTACGCGTACCGCTCGCCTGGGGGACGGCGAGACGGTTATGTGGGACTCCCCTCCCTGTCGGGAGGGATACCCACTAAAACCCCGCGGCGACCTTCTTCGGCAGTAAGGAGGATCAGCGAGGGTATGAAGTGCGGCAGGGCCCGATGCGACGACACCCCCCGGTCGCCCAGAGATGTAGCCGTCCGCGACCCTCAGGCGACGTGCAGGGGGGCTAGCGAGCGTTGCTAATTTAACTTAACAGACTACCATCGCTTCGTAATGTGTAATAGTCGAAGAGAAGAAGCGACGCAAAAAATTTAGAATTTGGAAAAAGAGACTTGTAGTGATGTGCGTTAGTGGACTAATAGTCAAAACGACTAGTGTCGACCGTGTTTTATATATTTATAAATGTTATAATAGCCTTTTGCACATAGTTTTCGTTTAATGGTTTTTTTAAATTTATTTAAAGGCAAATTTTGAATGTCTACCGGAACCTTATTGTAAAAGCGTATATATTGTATGGCAAAATACAACATATACAATGATTGATTGAAATACATAACCAAGCCAACAACATTGGGTTTACATATCGGATGTTACAGTTTCGTAGTAGAGGGTTCGATCCTCAGCGGGGTATTTGTTAAGTACTCGGTTTGGTTCGTGGTAGGACATTTTAAATATCCCCCTGGCTAACTACCACCATCTTATTTAATAGGTCTGCCGCGAAACAGCAATATTAATAACATTGTTGTGTTCCGGTTGTCAGAGATATAATTGCCAGTCCCCCAAATAAGATGGGGTTTCCGGATCAGTACGCTTCCACCTTCGGCCTCATCTTCACTTAACATCAGGTGTGATTGAGGTCAAGTGCCAACTCGTTGTGCATAAAAAAAATACACCAAACTGCGTTACAAGCTAAATATCATGGAAGCCAAGCGATTTACCATCAAACATGGTTAGAACCTGACCCCTCGTTCAGACTTTAATATAAAAAATGGACTCAAATAGGACCACACATTACTGAGATACATCCGGACATAGACTGGACATGGACACAGCCACACACAGCCTGTTAAACCTCTTAACACCCTTCGTTTTTCGAAGATCGACGCTGTACACCGCACCTAAAGGCTTAACAGTGGGAAATAAGTAAATCCTCAACAAACATGTCTCGTAAGCTCCTCAGTTACATCCCACTTCATAGCATTTTCATGATATCCCAGTAAAAACAGCATTAAACCGTCCCTCGTGTTTATTAAACATTTAAGGAGAAGGTTTGACGATGTGAATTCACCATCATCTATAAATTTTTCTTTTTTTTTTTGTTGAACAGTAAAATTTATCAAAAATCAAAATCAATAATATTTTATTAAACACACAGGCACACACAGGCACACACAGGCACACACAGGCAACACAGGCAACACAGGCACACACAGGCACACACAGGCACACACAGGCAACACAGGCACACACAGGCAACACAGGCACACATAGGCACACACAGGCACACGCAGTCACACACAGGCACATACAGGCACACACAGGCACACACAGGCACACACAGGCACACACACACACACACACACACACACACACACAAGTACAACACTAGTTAAATAGTATATAAATTACTTTATATAAAGACTATTTGTAATTTAGTTGTTAATCTTTATTTTCTTTTTGTTAGAAGCATTTATCTTTAGTATTATGTATACTGTACACCGTGGAAGATCGGAGACCCCTGGCACAGGTATTCAATTACTTAATAGGGGCTCCATCATCAAATTATTGTATGTAGCATTAAGTTTTTTGAACAATAAATTGAAATTGAAATGGAATGTAAATGTAAATATCTGTTATTGAAAGTCAACGCGTTATTTTTTTTTAAACTACATCGCTTAACAAGGTGTTATGGTTAGGGAGAAGAAGCGACAAGAAACTCTGCAACAACATATTAAAATTATAGCCTTGTTTTGACAACTGATGAGTGTGGATAGTGACCCTGTAAGCGAAATCAATGCTTGCGGGTTCGAATCCTACGAGGGGTAAGTAAATAATTTCACCATCGCCATTTCATCTTCGGATTACTAGGCGTGGGGAGGGATTCCGCCCGTATGTAGTTAACATACCGAACATTCGCCCTAAACGATCTTTATTCATAATGCAAACACCCAAGGCATGGAAATCCCTTCCGCCGTCAGTCTTTCCTGAATCCTACAACCTCGGGATCTTCAACAGCAGGGTGAATAGACATCTACTAATGGTTACAATGGATTACCCTTAAGGTGTGTTAATGAATTCTGTCAACATTAACGTTATAGTCGCTACTGGGGGCGTGATAAGACTGATAAGAGGTGATAAGACGGTACCCAAGATCAACACGATGGTGACTCAAACAAGCTATGTTTATTTCTTTTATAAATATTAACTACTTCTAAACGAATAAAAAAAAGAAAATCGAAAGTTTAAGTTATCTACTATGTCCGAGACAGTCACAAATTTATGGTACAGATAGACACGTTCTTTAATAACACGCTCCAACATGATTATGACTTTATGAGTTTGCTTAAAATTAACATGCTTTCAAGCAAACAATCCGTATGCGAACAAACATTAGACGTGACGGTATAAAATCATATATTTGCTTGCAATGCAATACATCCAAAAAGTTCTGTCACCAAGGAAGAAAAAGAGAAAAAAAATTATTTTGTAATTTATTGCACACGAGTACACATAAAGGTCAATACATACTAGATATAGGACGTACATGTATGTACTAAAAAGAGATTTCTTCCAGCAAGACCCTGCAAATGTGAAGGAAAACATGTTCGATAGGATAGACATACATACGTGCACTGAGAAAAATGTTTTCATAATCAGCTTAAAATCAAAAAGACTATAATAATACTTCAAATACAATAGAATAAATACCTATTTAATATTAAATAAAATACGTACATAAGTTTTAATTATGAAATAAATGAGTAATGCCTGTATCTTTTTAACAAAAAAATATATACGTACATATAATATATACATACACTAAACATACAAGTCTGTCATATAAACATACACAATATTATTATGCATACGAATTTTTTTTCTATAGGTATCTAAATCTTAATTTTTTTTTTGTATTTATTCACTCCTCTCGGAGAAGGTAAAGGGATCTAAGCCCATACATACATATTATTCTTATTTCTTCAGTTTATAAGTCAGTCTCAATCAAAACAAGTAATTCGTCGTATACTTGGCGTATACAGAGTCTAGTCACGGTCAAGTCATTCTTCAGTAAAGTGGCAGAATGCTTTACAAAAGATTTTAGCGGCTTCTTGTGGGAACATGAAAGCTTCGTTACGCACTTTAATTTACACTTCCCTTAACTTGTGCATCATCACCATCTTATAGGTGGTAGAGGTCACTACCTACCACCATCTTATCTAAATCTGCCGCCAAGCAGCAATGTTAATAGCATTGTTGTGTTCCGGTTGTCAGAGATAAGATAGCCAGCCCCCCAAATGTGTTGGGGTTTGCGGGTCAGTACGCTTCCACCTTCGACCTCATCTTCACTTAACATCAGGTGTGATTGAGGTCAGGTAAAAAAAACACAAATGTTTTTATTTTCTACTTTTCAACCTACCACTGATTTGTTTGTTCATATGTAACGACCTACCCATGCCTTGCTTTGGACGAAAGGTTTTATTATTTTCTTTTTTTTCTTTTCAAAAGCTATATTTTACACAATTATCATTATTTACACTATTAAATTGTTTATCCCTACCATTGACACAATTTAGTTATTCCCTTTTTTTATTTTTTTTATTGTGAGCTTCAGACGTTCGTTATCATGTTTATTGGACTGTACCTACTCATGAGAACAGAACAAACGAGTCCAAACTCGACTATCTCAGTAATTTCCCTTAGAGGGTTCCAATGGCATTCTTCCGGCTCCATCTTCAGACCCTCGCCATCATGCGTATTCGAAAGTACTCATGAGAACAAAACAAACGAGCCCAAACTCGACTATCTCAGTAATTTCCATTAGAGAGTTCCAATGGCATTCTTCCGGCTCCATCTTCAGACCCTCGCCATCATGTGTATTAGAAAGTACTCATGAGAACAAAACAAACGAGCCCAAACTCGTCAATCTTAGTAATTTCCATTAGAGAGTTCCAATGTCAAGCTTCCGGCTCCATCATCAGACCCACGGCATCATGTGTATTAGAAAGTACTCATGAGAACAAAACAAACGAGCCCAAACTCGACTATCTCAGTAATTTCCATTAGAGAGTTCCAATGGCAAGCTTCCGGCTCCATCTTCAGACCCTCGCCATCATGTGTATTGAAAAGTACACATGAGAACAAAACATACGACACCAAATTCGACTATCTTAACTGTTTCCATCAAGGAGTTCCATTACCAATCTTCCGGCTCCATCGTCAGATCAGCTAGATGGTATCATAATATTGCATTGTCACCAAACGTACATAAATACGCCAAATTTCAGCTCAATCGCATGCCAGCTTTTGGTTGAAAAATGGTTTACAAAAGAATCGGACAACTCACATACGAACATTGCAAACGAAATAAAACTTGTAATTAAAAAAAAAAATGCTTGTAAATAATTAAAAGAATTGAATTGAAGTCGGGACACAAGTAGGTACATATAAGAGCGCTCCGCAAATAAAAGTGAAGTTTGTAACACCTATTCGCGTCAAAAAACTGGCAATCGAGAGTGTTCTCGCCGCCTTATTATGGAAGTGCTCGAAAATTAACCGGAGCTAAGCTAAAGAGTTAACTAAAACCGCGTAAGGTTCAGGAAGGCCGCCCAAGGAGTGTGCGCCGCTGGCGCGTCGCAGCCGCGCGCGCGGGCGATCGTCCGCAGCGCACGCTACAAGGTGCGTTGCCTGGCAACGAGCGCGTGACGTCACGTGCTGTAGACCTTCTAACTGGAGCTAGCGATCTATGTACAGTAGTGGCATCACACTAAAGATTATACACTTCCAACAGTATGACTTGGCTCGGGGTATATATACAGAGGCGGTGGAAAATGTTGATAGCGCGTTTTAGGTCGTTATCGTTTTTGTGAAAATTTTGATGAAAATATTGCTAAATGTCATAATTATTTAATGTTATGTTAAAGTAGCAATACTAGGGCTTCTGTCCATATAAACAAAAGTGGATTATTTACTAGATTTGATATGATTTTTTAATTATAAACATTTGGACAAAGAAAGTAGCGCCATCTATCGAAAAATGTACTAAACCGTAACATTTCAACATGAAAGACGGTCGAGATGTTCGTTCCGTACTGAACTAAAAATATTTCTTATTTTGTTGCAGGACATCAAACAATGAAAGAAATGAAAGTCCAGAGACAGATGGCAGCGTCTCCCCAGAACCACCCGACCGGCCTCCCGGGAAGCCTCGGCAAGTCCACCCCGAAGAGAAAACCCAAGTTCTCGCCTACGATTCTACATATCGCAAGAAAAATAAACCTAAAACCCTTCCCTTAGAGGACAACCATTACAATCATTTGGCGAATGCGAACGTAGCGAAGTCCCCAATGTATCCACTAACGCCAAACATTTGCGTGGAAGGTGGGAAGATTGAGTTCATAAAATCGCCACCGGATAGCGCTAGGAACAGCGTGGCGCTGGCGTCCCCGCCTCAAACGCCTCTGTTGGTCCGTAGCGGTTCGCGGGAGAAGCGTGAGGCGCGTATCTACGACGAGCCGACTGAAAAGTTCGACGGAGATAAGGTAGGTGGCGTTGTTAGACGTTAACTTTTTATTTTTCTACTAATATACTGATAATAAAAATAAATAGTATAGGTAATCTTTAATAATTCAAATAGTCATAATTAGAACTCGAACAATAGAAAAATAGTACTATAAAAACATTTACTACATTGATTCTGTATGTAACGGAAAATATGTTGGAAAAACTCATTTTTCCGGTCAAAACTCGTGGGTCGCATTTCAATTTTGGCTTGTCAAAGCGACCCTTGTCAAATAAAAGTTTATAATTTGTTTTGTATCGTTTCTATCCTTTACTTTGACACTTTCTACATTTATTTATTTTTCTTTGAAAATATGTTTGATAAAACATGTAGGTATATTTTAATTAAGATCTTTTATTATTTTAAAGTAGGTAACGTATACAATTCTTAAAATTTAAATTTTTAAAAGCTACTTTTTAAATTATTTTCCCTAAGTATAAATAATAATAATAATAAGAGTGATGAATATGAATTTCGATAGTTGGAAAGGAAAAGGAAGACCACGTAAAAGATGGATGGATTGTGTTAGTTTGTTATTTGTTATAAACGAATAGGGCATTAATTAATGAAACGAAGAAGGTAATCCTGACGAGGAGAATGAAAGAAATAAATTGGGACCAGGGCAAGAAAATGATGGCGATGAATAAATAACCGCCTTCGACCAGCTCCGTGGCTCAATGTAAACAACATTGGGTGTATGAATCGGAGGTGGCGGGTTCGATCCCCAGCGGGGTACATGTTTAAGTACTCGGTTTGGTTGGTGGTAGGGCATTTTAAATGTCCGCCTGGCTAGCTACCACCATCTTATCTAAATCTGCCGCCAAGCAGCAATGTTAATGGCATTGTTGTGTTCCGGTTGTCAGAGATAAGATAGCCAGTCCCCCAAATGTGTTGGGGTTTTCGGGTCAGTACGCTTCCACCTTCGACCTCATCTTCACTTAACATCAGGTGTGATTGAGGTGAAGTACCTACGAACCCGTCGTGCATAAATATATAAAAAAAAACAATAATAAATATGCTATTTTTCAATTAAGGAATAACTAGCATTATTTTAAAATACCTACATAACTAGGGTTACCATAACTTCTAGAAGTCAATACGGGACGTTTTCTTTTCTGATGCCTAAAACTCGAACCTAAGACATTCAATACCTACACGCGGCTTTTGAACTATGTTTTATTATTATTTAACTACTTTCGCACGCATGTGCACCGAAGTGCATCCTGTAAAAGACTGAGAGACAGGCGACCTTGCGACAGTGTTCGAGGCTCTGCAATTTAGCAGTGATCGAATGGTCACCAATGAGTATTTTGGCACGTCGTGCAACTTAAATGCGGTTTCTTATACAGGGTGTAATCGTTAAGTGTGCACAGGCGATTATTCCGTAACTATTATAGATATCAAAAGACTTTAAACTGATATCGAAAATACTTTACCTAATGAGTAAAATGACATTAATAACTTTTTAAAAATAAAACGAGAAATATCCAAAAAAATTATATTAAACACTCCCATACATTTAGCATGAGATAGTAGAGATTTTAGTTTCCTTATTTTAAGTGGAATAGTATCAACTCATTTTATCCATATCATTTTATAATTATGCATTATGATTATGATAGTGATGAATTTTAAGTAGATACACGTGTAGGTTAATTATCTTACCACTTCAAATTAATAATAAACCTTCAATTCAATTCAATTCTTTATTGCATATGTTGTTTCAATATCGCATTGATTTGAACTGGCTGAAAAACAACATACTAAATAAAAACAAAAAAAAAGATACTATTTGGTGTTCGTTCTAAATTCATTCTAAATTCATTTAGAAACTGTAAATAGAGCTCGTCATTGTATTGCACAACGAGGACGTCACTTCGAACATCTGCTTTGAATAGGTACAAAATTTTGTACTTACTAAGAAATAAAATGTATGGGAGTGTATAATATAATTTTTTTGGATATTTCTCGTTTTATTTTTAAAAAGTTATTAATGTCATTTTACTCATTAGGTAAAGTACTTTCGATATCAGTTTAAAGTTTTTTGATATCTATAATAGTTACGGAATAATCGCCTGTGCACACTTAACGATTACACCCTGTATATTAAAGCCTAAAAGAGGGGACAGGTTACTAGCCTTGTCTGATGAAAATCAGTTAAGCCGTTTCGAAGATATTTAGCTTTTAACGCTGTTGTTTGGTGTATTTAAATTAGACTTTGCAGGGTTTTTTTAAATTTTAAAAGTTGCCTTTATATACTCGTACAAGTACCATAATACAGACATGGGAACTCACAACTGTCGTGTAACAAGTAATACACCGTGTCTCCACTCCACTCAAACCTGTGATCTCCACGAGGGGCCCCCAATAATTGCACAGACATACCTTAACGCGTCTTTAGTCACGCCTAAATTGTTTTTGAAAGCCTCTGAGATGGGCGTTCTTTGTGAGATTGCCTCAGACATGGGGATATTACTTATTTTTGATAACATTGGCTTATACATAATAGATATTTCATTTGCCCTCACCTCGCAAAGTGGTTACTTTAAGATTAGGATTTTTTACCGACTTTTAAAGGAGAAGGTTCTCAATTTGACTGAGTCCGTAACATGGAATCCTTATAGATTCGTACTCCCACTGGGTTATGCTAGGCTAGTACCGGCAGTAATTATTCTAAAGGTAGAGTCATGTACCACCCTGTGCACGATACTGCCATAGTTAATAGAACTACTAGCTTTCCGCCCGCGGCTTCGTCTGCGTGGAATAACTTTATCGCGGATATGTTCAAATTTGTTTATACCACGGGAACTACCCACTTTAGCGATATAAAAAATATTCTATTTTTTAATCTAGGATATTTTCTACCCATTACCAAATTCCATCCAAATCCAGCAACAAACAAACAAACATCCAAACTTTCGCATTTATAATATTATTTGGATAATTGCCACCGATTATGAGTAACTTTCTACTCGGTTATGCTAGCCTAGTACCGGCGGTAATTAGTCAGCAGGTAGAAATAGACCGTCTACCTTCAGAGGCGCTATGCAAGGTGCTCTATTGACGATAAGAACACTCTTTCTCCGTTATGTTACCCTGGTTCCAGTGGGTCCACGATTTTTATTTTTTTTTTTATTAAAAACTGGTTTCGCGTTTGACCACAATCAGTTCTACAGTCAGTATGACTTAGTTTTTTTTTAATGCACTAAGGGTTCGTACTTTACCTCAATCACACCTGATGTTAAGTGAAGATAAGGTCGAAGGTGGAAGCGTACTGACCCGGAAACCCCAACACATTTAGGGGACTGGCTATCTTATCACTGACAACCGGAACATAGCAATGCCATTAACATTGCTGTTTGGCGGCAGATTTAGATAAGATGGTGGTAGCTAGCCAGGCGGACATTTAAAATGCCCTACCACCAACCAAACCGAGTACATGTACCCAATACCCAATGTTGTTTACATTGAGCCACGGAGGCGGTCCTTTTATAGTCCTGAATTCCATAACTTACAGTGGGAGAGTGTTGAAGTAATGCCAGACGTCTCGATTAAAATTAATATAACTTCAACTGCATACCAATTAACTTAAATCGAGCTCTGAAATGGAAATAGTACGACGGAGTCATAAAGAGAATTAATTGCTCGCTTTCTGAATTTGAAAGATAGGGCTTTAGAATTAGAGCTCATGAATTCCTAGCTTCCTGCTGCTGCGCTTGAGATAAGTTATTACTTACATTATCTGATACGAGTTCTAGATAGCTAATTCAGAATTTATTTTCCAGATTACTGTATAATTTTTCACAGGTATCAGTTACAATTATGTATATCTGGTAGATGAAACTCTTTATAAATTACAAGCTAGTTTAACGTACAGATTAGTTTTTTATCTGGCAGTTATCTTCCTTATGGAAACATTTGGGGCTTATGGTGAAGTAGAAGAAAAAATATAGTTTACCTAAAATATTCTAAAGCGAAGTGGAACCCCGCAGTACTAAATCGATAATAAAAACATTGCGAATTTTCTCTTTATTTCTAAATATTGCGACTGAAAATGGCTTCACACGTCCCGGCAATAATATTAATAACGGAATCACATAACGGCCGGTACTCCATACCGCATGTCCTGAAACCGGCAGAGTTGTGGGCACAGCATTATCGGAAACCGATTTGCATATTCAAATGCTCTTCTTGCTCGTAAAGTTAGCTGGGATTAGCACCAGAATTTAAGATGTAAACATGATATGAGAAAATACAAACTTTTGCATTTATAATAATAGGTCCTTACCTATGAAATTGGCGTTTTGTATGAAGAATTTCATTAAGACTGTTTTCTCCTTACAAACATTTTTGATTTTTTTTTTGGGAACGGCAAATACAAATTTAGCTAAACTTTGTGTGTATTATCGGATAACATTAAGTTAAGTATAGGCAGCGTTAATTTTTAAAAGTAACCGCTTTATAAAAGTTTCAGCGGATCTAAGAAATGATTATGGGAAGCACATGAAAAGAGCTCTGTTCAAATTGTTTTTATTATGTGATTTAGCCCAGAAATTAAAAAATATTTCATGTGAAACCTTGAAATAATATTCCATTTTCCAAATAAAAAACAAATTTGGATATAGCTTTGAAAATCGCAGGAATTGGCACATATGATTAACGAAGAAAAAAAACTCCAATTTCATAGGTAAAACCCAATATTAGTTAGATAATTGCCACCGATTATGAGTAACTTTCTACTCGGTTATGTTAGCCTAGTACCGGCGGTAATTAGTCTGCAGGTAGCAATAGACCGTCTACCTTCAGAGGCGCTATGCACGGTGCTCTATTGACGATAAGAACACTCTTTCTCCGTTATGTTACCCTGGTTCCTTATATTTTGAACTCCCTATGTAACAGGGGTGAATGTTTGAATGTCTGTCTGTGGTATTGAAGCCCCAGAAGATTTAGTTCGGAATGGTACAATTGATGAATCTACTTACTGAATCCATATTTCGGATAATTTGTCTAAAATGAATCCTCTAAAATGTATCCTAATGAAATCCATATCCCAACTAATATTATAAATGCAGAAGATTGTATATTTGTTGCCTAAACGACAGGACACATTTGGGTGAAATGTGGTTCTTGGATTAACACATAGGCTCCTTTTGATTCTGGAAAAATGACTGGTTCCTGCAGGATAGGTATTATTAGTGGGAATGCTGAGTTAGAGAGTGACGCATTTGGTAGTTGAATTGAATTAAACGCGGTACAGCTAGTCTGCCTATAGTTGCCCGAAGGGCTTCTAGTGGATCATTTGGAAGTCGCCTACTCCTTGGTGATAGCTACTATCCTATTGCGGGGGGAAATCAATAAATCTGCTGAATCCCTAACCTTTTCATCACAGTTTCATGTTTACTTTTATATGGTTACGTAATCAACAAGGAAGCTTTAAAGTTTCACCATGTCTGTCTGTCTGCGGTTTAACTCTGATGCTCTTAGTACTCGCAAGCTGTAATTTGGCATGGGTGACAAAGGGGTAAAATTAAACCTTGGAAGCATTTTTTTAGGGTACTTCTCTCCCCTACACGTGTGGATTTTTTTAAAATTTTTGTACCCCATCATGTGGTGTTGTTGGATAGGTCGTTAAATCTCTCAATATAAAATACACAAGGCTTACAAAACGGAGGTTGAAGGTTCGATTCTCAGCGGGGTTTACGGTTTGGTTGGTGGTATGTTGTTTTTAAATGTCAAATAGGCGCGTTGTTCTGTAACTTCATCGATATCGTCTTCGATAGCGATGTCCAATATCCGAATGAAAACGTCATATTGCCGAGGGAGCGATGGCCAACCAATCACACGTCGATGACGATATCAATGGAGTTACACAATTGCCCCGCTGGTCAACTGCCTACCACCATCTAATCTAAGTCGGCGCTCGGTTGGCGAGAGTGAGGCCGCAACCACCCGACACAAAATATGCGTAATTAAGACGTCGAGTTGCAGAAAATTACCCACCTTTGTCTTACCTAAATCTTGGTCGCAAATGGTCCACTCTGCAAACGGTCCACAGGATCACCTATGTAGTAGTACTGCTTAGTAGTTTTTTCTCTGAATTCTCGATTCAGTACTCAGGGAGAAACTCCCGGCCTTTGTATAATGATAGTCACTTACTCATAATTCAGGGAGAAACTTCTTAGATATCGCACACGACCTTTTTAAATCGACCACTGACTTGTGTCCGACTTCGTACGATTTATCGCCGACTAAAAGGACATATCCTGCACCTGCCGACTTTGGAACATTCGCAATACAGATGCGCTACCGACTAACGTCTAATAGCATGTGTTCACTCGTTGATCTATCTTTCTCTACGACTTACCGCTGACAAAAATCGGATAATATTTGCTCATGTAGGGCAAATTTTTTTCTCCTTTATATCCTAATGTTCTTTTCTTACCGACAACTGTCGGAATGATTAAAAGCGTTCATTTGCGATAGGCGCAACTTGTGCCTTGCTTATCGTGGTTAAACTATAATTTCCATCAGGATTTTAATACTAATCCTTTAAATATAAGAAAACTTCAATATACAATACACAACACTTTATATTTGTACATCCGTTTACATATACTATTTACTCGTAATTTTACTATTTTGTTATTGAAAACAGTCATTAAATTGATCTACGAATTTTTTTATACGCACCATTGTTGAAGCGATCTTGATGACATCGATGCACTGTTAAACATAATTCACTATGAATTCATATATTTATTGCTGTAGTTAACACATTAGGCTACGACAATGGTGAAGCAAGTCATGCCAAAAGGTATTAGATATCCAAGACCAGTGGTCACATTGAATAGACATCTGTTGAAGCTATTCAGATTTCACACCGCAACTCTTTTTTGGAATAACCGTGGTACTCTTCTTACCTTCTACCGGGGTCAGGTCAGGTTGTTGTCTACCAAACACCCTGAAGGACCTCTCCTTTGCGTCGATAAAGACGAATACTAGGAACAGCGCTATGATTCCAACAAATAAAAGATGGTAGTATTCCTCCATGGTGTAGATAAGGTAAGATGAGAGTATCATTGTGTTTGATGTAGATCTGTCCTGCCACTTGTGTTTGAATGGGTTTTGTTCACTTCTATTCGAAATTTTGCAAAATTTTGTTATGATCTACTGTTAGCCGGACTTGAAGAAAATCGTCGTGTCAGTTGCTATGTCAGTGCGAATGTCATTCGATAGTACAGAGATTTTATTGTGGTATTTGAATACTGGCTGCAAATGGGCACGATAAATATAGAAAATTTAGAAAAGCGGCCAAGAGACATCGATCCGAGTAAACAGAACAATAATATCTTCGAAATGGATTAACCGATTTCCATCGAACTAGGCCAAGGACCATCTCAGAAACATCAGTTTGGGCAATATAGACAAGTAGACACAGATACGCAGACTCAAAACTTATTGCTTCGTGGATTAAAACTGGCATGTTATTGCTTAATTTTTGTATTCCCTTCACACCACAATTCACATTCCGCCTTTTCTTTGACTTCCTGATACGATATGGCATTTACTTTTTTCTTAACTTGTACCATGTATGTTCTAGGCCTTCCTCTCTTTCTCTTCCCTCCACTGAATATGTGATCGTAAAGTTTTTTTTTTATGAACAACGGGTTAGCACTTGACCTCAATCACATCTGATGTTAAAATGAGGCCGAAGGTGGAAGCGTACTGACCCAGAAACCCCATCTGTATTTGGGGAACTGGCTATCTTATCTCTGACAATCGGAACACAACAATGCTATTATCATTGCTGTTTGGGGGCAGATTTAGATAAGATGGTGGTAGCTAGCCAGGTAGACATTTAAAATACCACCAACGAAACCGAGTACTAAACATGTACCCGGCTGGGGATCGGTCGCGGACCTCCGATTCGTAAGCCGTATGTTGTTTACATTGAGCCACAGAGGCGGTTAAAAAGTCGTCATGTTATGAGTTTCATATAAAATGGTATAATAATATCATAGCATACGTAACCTAAAACATTACCCTCCTTTTGGGGCTGTGGGGTAATAAAACCATTGGAATTGGAAATAGTTTTACTTTAGAGTCCCGTATCTCCATGAATATTAAAAAAAAACTTCAAAACAGTACTTTCTAGTTTCCTGGTCTTATTAACATGTTTTTCGAAAATTGTTCGCTATTTTTGAATCACTCTTATTCTTCTTATTTTTGAACATGGCAACTAGTCAACCTCACTGTCAAGGGACATTACTGCCAGTTTCGAGTGAAAAATTTTATTTCTCTTATTTCTTCAGTTTATAAGTCAGTCTCAGTCAAAACAAGTAATCCGTCGTATACTTGGCGTTATACAGAGTCTAGTCACGGTCAAGTCATTCTTCAGTAAAGTGGCAGAATGCTTTACAAAAGATTTTGGCGGCTTCTTGCGGGAACCGGAAAGCTCCGTTACGCACTTTAATGTACACTTCCTTTCACTTGTACACCATCACTGACGTTTGCTGCACAATATTCTGCCATTATTAAGCTTCAAAGTTAGAATGCACAAATTATAAGAATTATAAAGAAAAATGCAACTTCACTCGCCGAGATCCCGCCAAAAAGCCTCTTGAATCACTCGTCAATTCACTGCAACAATTTAATTTAGATTTATTTACAGCCATTTCTGTATATTTCGCTTACAATGCTAACAGCATCATTACAGGTAATGACAATCTGCTATTAGGTCTGTCTATCCTGCGTCCCATTCAAGCGAGCATTAACTTAAGTGGCACATATATTATTTTGTGCGTTATATGTATCACCATTTAGGGTTATAGGTGTTATAGCCTATTTAAATGTAACGTGGAGAACTGTATAGTTACATTAAACTAAGCAACGATGTAGCTAGGTTACCAGAATGTTTGTAGAACTGATATACACGGTGAATTTTTCAAGTGGGCGTGCATGGCCACATCTGAAACTTTGAGGAATAGCGATAAGTAGGTACTCAAAGGAGCCTCGGGCTCAGTTTTGATGAAAGCTAAACACTGCGTCATTTGATTTACGAAAAATCATTACAATACAATACAATACAATACAATACAATACAATACAATACAATACAATACAATACAATACAATACAATACAATACAATACAATACAATACAAATACTCTTTATTGCGCAAAATAATAATTTACAATAATTTTTGATGATAACAATAGAACATAATTAGGCGGTCTTATCACTAAAAGCGATCTCTTCCAGACAACCCACAGCTATGGGACATTTGTAGGTAGAAAAACAGGTAGGGTGCACGATACTACCAACTAAATTAATAATTATAGATAAGTATGCATAAATATAATAATAATATCATATTAATTCACTTAATTATATAAATACATATAAATAAATAAATAAATATATATATATATATATAAATACTTAATATATAGTATAACACACAATCACTAGAAACATTTATAGATAGTCAACTAATGTTCACGAGGCGGGAGTTAACGAAAAGAAAAAAGTCAGAGACCTAAGTAGTGGTTTTTGACTTGAAATTTAAAAATATTCCTGGTGTAAAGTCTTTACGTAGCAGAGGCAGTCTCAGGATCGATGATTGATACAAACGGCTATAATAGTCACTTCTTTATTCACTCAGACTAAATATTCAACAGACAACGTAATACTATGTCTAACCGTCACAGCCGGCAAACTCAATATGGCTGATTTCGCAGGGACCCGTCAAAATACCCTTTCAACAATTTTTGTAGGTTGGTAAATTTAATATTTATTTTTAATATAAACTTATAAACAATATGTAATTGATGCATAGCAATAATTTATGCCTTATTTATTAATCAATTTGCTAACACTGGCAAGGAATCGAACTCCGTTGATTTAAAAAAAATGCTACCACATTATTACTCCATCCGTTTTTTTTTTAAATCTTTATTTTATTCAGGGATTTTTGTCCTATGGGACATGTCAATCCCATTGTGCCCTTCGCAATAACAAAGATAATGGGAGTCACTATTACCCGCCTCCACACTCCTCCCCCTGTAACTCCTGTAAGCCAGGATCAACAGTGGTACTCTGCACGGCGCCTACTGAAGGTAGACGGTGCCCTACGTGACTCTATTGCTACCTTGGACCCCAG
This sequence comes from Oegoconia quadripuncta, assembly GCA_949316235.1. Lineage (NCBI taxonomy): Eukaryota > Metazoa > Arthropoda > Insecta > Lepidoptera > Autostichidae > Oegoconia > Oegoconia quadripuncta. The sequence continues at coordinate 4,876,648 of OX438752.1, forward strand.
ACTAATTAAAGAAGAGTTAAAGGTGTGAAGTAGGAAAGAAGTTTCCCCCCCCCCCTCGGCAAATGGGAGTGTCGCTAATTGAATTCAAAATCAGCACTAAAGCTTAAACTATGGGGAAGGGGATCAAGTGATGCTTGACACCCTGTTTTGATACACCACGGACAGCGCCACAACGCAGTGAGTGTTAATGTTTAGGAAGCAAAAGGCTACCGTGAATAATAATGCCAATAGTAATCGTAGCAAAATTTCCTTAAAGCTTGGTCGCCACTAGATGGTTATACGATGACACTTTATCCAGCATGTCCCTCCTTTCATTAGACCAGCGAGGGCAATCCCACAAAATAGGAGGGGAGTCATTAGTTTAGTGACCAGTTGACAAAGTAACCTAGCTGCCTCAGATATCGGAGAGGACAAAATAGTCTGCACATTTCCTATGTCCGACCGGTTTAATTTTAGCTTTCTGATTAGTGTCTCCCTCTTCGTCTTGTTCCTGACACACTCCATCAATAGATGTTGCACATGTTCCACCTTGCCTTCACTCTATTCTCCACTCGTCGTCGTCGTTGCACTCCATTCATTAGTGTCGCTAATAAGTAACGAATGCTTAAAAATAATGACATACAGTGGGATAGCCACCGTCACTCCTACGTCGGCGACAAACGATGTCAGGGGGCAGGTCTCATTTATTTTTATTTATTTATTTATTTATTTTAAGAACACAAACAGTCAAAGCATAATACAAGAAACATATTGGTAAAATAATAATTCTTTGACAAACAGTGTCCACAGATAAAATTTTTCAGAAAACATTTTCATTTAACATCACCAGAACTATAACAGACGAATACATCGACATGCCCAAAAAAAATATTTTTATGTATATGCAATGGACCCCAAAAGTGCACGAACAACCACGGCCCCGGCTTCTCTGTTTTTTTTTTAATCATTTTTTATGTAAATTATATTTTATTCTTGTGCATAACTCATATAAATTTGTTGAAAATCTGATGATGCATAATGACTACAGATAATGGACTACAGATAAGAACTGATTTCAGTAAGATTCCAAATCAAATCAATGCAAAATATTTTATTACATAGGATAAAATTATCACTTGAAAACGTCATTATTAATATTACATTAAAATTTTTAAATTTAAATGTAAAATTTAAAGTTAAATTAATAAATTTAAAAATATAAATGTAATATTAATATGACGACCGATTGGTGTAGTGGATAGTGACCCTGTCAGCGAAATCAACGTTTGTATGATGAATAGGAACATTTATTCCTGAGTCATGGATGTTTATATAAATATTTATGTATGTTTATCCGTTATCTAGTATCCATAGTACAAGCGTTGCTTAGTTTGGGACTAGATGGTTGGTGTAAGTGTCCGAAATATTTATTTATTTATAATAGTGACGTTTTCAAGTGATAATTTTATCATATGAAATAAAATATTTTGATTTGATTTGGAATCTTACTGAAATCAGTTTTTTTGCCATTTTTGGCAATACACTTATCATCTCGACTGTACGAACCTAGACAATTTGGAATGTCCAACAATTCCTGGAACCACTGGAACGTCTGAGATTGGAATTATTGAGAGGCGTTAATTTTCCCGACTAGACACTGGATTACAGACGTGAGACTGCCACCTCTATAATAATACTGTCTGACCATCTGTCTGTATATCGCACAGGCAATTTAGAAACGAACGTCAGGATTAGAGGGAATACAAACTTTAAAGCTCAACCAAATGTTTCGAAATGAATATATTGTTGATTTTTGTCAGACTAATGGCCAGTTGACACCCAGTGTTTTTACCCCCTGTAGGCATTGATATGTAACGGTTTCGTTCTTTTGAGCTGATACTCATTGATGGGTTTGGGTTATTGTAGTTCAAATTCGAAATTTTAAACTAACTGACTGACTGTTGAACTGACGGGTCCTTTTTTTGGCGCATTGATTTCCAGATATAACTCAGTCTCACCGTTATTTTAATCATTCTACATCTCAATAGTTTTTTAGTTTTAAGGCCCTTGTACTACCTATTTCTCTCAATAAATAAGTCGGTGTGGTGATCCGTGTTCTATTTTGACCCTGGCTTTCATTACGGTAAAAAAACTCACCCAGTATGTATTAAGTTAATATTTTACTTAGGTACATCTACAAATGTATGGAGGTAGTGATGACATTGACACATGAAGCAAAATGGCCACCGTTGTTCTGTTGACAGGTATGAACTCTTTTGACGAAATTTTGCAGTACATTTTGCGCATATTTTGCGTTATGTGTTTGTTTGTCACCTCCACCATGCGGGCCCGGTGGTGGATTTGTGTCGGAATAGTGACCACGTGACAGACAGTGTTTTTAAGCTGCCCCCTGTCGGCGACCGACTTGGCACCGATCAAAAATCACCGATTTTTTTTCTTTAGATATTTACTTCCGTAGGCAACGGAAAGTCAATAGCTAAGACATATAGCCATGTAGCCAAGTTTTTCGTTAAATATTTTTCATAGAAGTAAAGTCTCTTTGATGTGTAAAATTTTCTTCTAGTCAAAAACTCCTTGGACCAAGGAAGTTATGCCTTGAACAGTCATTTTTTTTAACTATTTTTGATAGAAGTTTTTGTTGACATTTTGACGTTCCAAATTTAAATGTAATTATTACCAAAGGGAACTTCCATACAACTTTAGCTCCCTTGGGCTTTAATAGCTTACCTTAAATTGAGAAACTTGACAATAATATGTGCTCCAGATACAGATGGTGTATAAAATTTCAATTCAAATTCAATTTCAATGGAAGGCACTCGTTAAATATTGAAAATTGACCGACTATTTACGTGCCCTCCGAAGCACGGAAATCAACTTACATCACCATCAGCCCGTAAACATCCCACTGCAGGTATATAGGCCTTCAGCCGGGTTGGAGACTTCACATTCTTTTGTCTTTTTGTTTCTCAGGCATGTAGATGGCACGATGTTTTCCTTCACCGTTTAAGACCAGTCGTATAAATGCACATAAGTAATTAAATTAAATTTAATAACTCATACAGTACATGGCCTACCTGGAAATAAAACCCAGGTCTCCTAAATTGGGAGACCACATTTTAACCGCTGAGGCACCGATGATCCATTAAGTAAATGCCTATTCAATCTGCTCTTGAAGATCCCAAGGTTGTAGGATTCAGGAAAGACTGACGCCGGAATGGAGTTCCATGCCTTGGCTGTTCGGATGATGAATGAAGAATCGAACTTCTTAGTGCGAATGGTCGGTATATTAACTATATACGGGTGGAATCCCTCCCCACGCCTAGTGGTCCGAAGATGGAATGGTGACGGTGGAATAAGATTATGTAATTCCAACGCACGCTCCCCGAAATGCATCCTGTAAAAAACTGAGAGACAGGCTGAGAGACTTACATAGGAACATTGCAAACTAAATAAATGATTGTAAGATAAGTATAAGTATTGCACTGTGACAGCTCAAGCCGTCGCTGCACGACGAAGTCCCAAAACATATTCCGCTTTGTCACAATACTCGTCTCCCTCCCGAGAGGCTTTGACAAATTTCGTTGGCTCTTTACATGCAAACACAATCAATCACGCAGATAACTGTCATTTAACAGATTGCCTGGCCCTTGGTGTTTGTGCACTTCACTCGTTTTGTTTTATTCCATCCGGTTCGATACAGCCTTTAGCTAATAAATGGTCTGCACAAAGGGTGAGTGATTGGATCGTTCAATAAATTAGTGATGTTTTTTGTTATGACGATGAATAATTTGTGTGCCATTTTAGAAGTTTTTGCGGTTATATTTCATTTGATTTTTATTTTGTGTTCTGTGTTTATTTGGTTGTTGGTACACATAGATGAGTAGTTGGTACACATAGATAAAAACAGCATTTATACACCATCTGTATCTGGAGCACATATTATTGTCAAGTATTCTCAATTTAAAGTAAGCTATTAATGCGCAAGGGAGCTAAAGTGGTATGGAAGTTCCCTTGCGTAATAATGACATTTAAATTTGGAACGCCAAAATGTCAACAAAAACTTCTATCAAAAATAGTTTCGAAAAAAAGAATGGCTGTTCAAGGCATAACTTCCTTGGTCCAAGGAGATTTTGACTAGAAGAAAATTTTACACATCAATTTTACTTTTATGAAAAATATTTAACAAAAAACTTGGCTACATGGATGTCTGTCTTAGCTATTGTCTTTTCGTTGCCTACGGAACTAAATATCTAAAGAAAAAAAATCGGTGATTTTAGATCTGCGATTTTTACCGCGAAATTTATAATAGAAATAGAGTATGCTCCTCGGGGAGAAAAGTGTCTTAGCCTTGGGCAGACTTAAATCGTTCGCTTCATTCAGGATTCTTACATAATTCCCTCACTACGTTCGCGAATCCTTCAAGTCGCTCAGAATTCAATATACTGCCCGTGACATAAGACACTGCTTTATCCCGTTTGTGCTTAATCTACTATTAGCTCAGAGAATAAGTCTTGCTATTCAGCGCGGGAACGCTGCTTGTCTGTTGGGCGCTATAGAGGAGCTGCACTAGACTCAATTCTTTACATATTACGGGGTATTTGGCATGTTTGTTGGTTTATTCCTTCGTTGCTCAATCACTCAACGGATGAACAGATTTGGATGAAATTTGGTATATTACTGGAACTTACCCTGGATTAAAATATAGGATATTCTTTATACCGATAAAGTGAGTAGTTTCCGCTGGATAAACAAATTAAACATATCAGCGATAAAATTTATCTAAACTTTAAGCTCTGTTTACCTTCAACCGCCTCCGTGGCTCAATGTAAACAACATTGGGTTTACGATTCGGAGGTCGCGGGTTCGATCCCTAGCGGGGTACATGTTTAAGTACTCGGTTTGGTTGGTGGTAGGGCATTTTAAACGCCCGCCTGGCTAGCTACCACCATCTTATCTAAATCTACCGCCAAGCAGCAATGTTAATAGCATTATTGTGTTCCGGTTGTCAGAGATAAGATAGCCAGTCCACCAAATAAGATGGGATTTTCGGGTTAGTACGCTACCACCTTCGGCCTCATCATCACTTAACATCAGGTGTGATTGAGGTAAAGTGCTAACACATTGTGCATAAAAAAAAACGAAGCCGCGGGCGAAAACCTAGTATTGCTATAATTACGAGTGAGTCTTCATATAATGTTCTTGCTTGTTTATCTTAACTGTACGCTCTGTTTACCTATAACTAATTGTGTATCTTAACTTTACGTATAAAAATGTTGTTGCTATTAAATAATGACACAAACAAAACCTGGCCATCTTGAAACTGAGGAGTTCATTCAGAGTAATAAAGTAAGTATATAGATTCCAACATGCAACGATAAAAGTGCAGGAAAAGCGGGTATAATTCACAATGCACCTGATTTTTAAAAGTTCGCCCCCAGCCTGCTGGAAAATTTCATACGTGCAGTGTGCAATCTGCGTGATATATACGCTATCCAGGTGGTGATCAGAGCCATCTGTTGGTGCAGTAATTAATTCTGTTATGGCCGTGCATTGGCGGGAAGCCAGACGATGTATGTAACGTTGATAAGTTTTTTGGTTCTATGAACTAAAATTAAATTAACGTAGTCGGTCTATTGTGTTATTTTCAGAAATACCAATTATAAGCTTTACGTCTCCGCTATTGGGCCATAGTCGGAGATACTGTTGGGCATAGAGTACCATGTAGCCCAGGGAAAATACGGTTTGACCTAGGAAAAACATTTAATAAAGTGTTGTAAATGTAGTAACAATTGCTAAAAATTAAGGATTTGTAAGAAACGCAAGTATACTAAGTAACTAAATAAGCTAAAGTTGAAATATGTGTTTCTTTAAACAAAAAATGCTCAATTAATGCGTATTTCTTTAAATTCAAAACATTTAGGGAGATTATCGTTACAAAATATTAGTTCTCATTTTTATTTCTTAAGCAATGCAGCAGTTAACTGTGTTTAACAAAAGTCTACCTAATTAAATATCAGTTAGTATTTATTGTCATTTAGATACAAACTAAAAATAGGGTTTTCTAAAAATATCTAAACTAAGCGCTCGTTTTTTTTAGGCTTAATTATTCAAAATTACATCTCTAATATACTTCTATAAGATAGCAATTATATGTATAAGTCGGTTCTGAATTATGTCTAGCTAAGCTAATATTTTATCGTATTTTCCCTGGGCTAACGAATGCCCAGTACGGATTAGTTGATTTTTAACCCTCGACGAAAAACGACAGTGTTATGTGTTTGAGGGCGTTGTTAGTGTGTGTGGTGTGTCTCACTGTGTCCGACCGTATCTCAATAATACGTGGTCCGACTTGAGTACGGTTTTTTCTCATATTAAACACTTAACGAGGCAACTGGTTCTTAGCCATATTTGATGAACAGAGTGTGTAACAAAATTAATACACTTTTACTCTATAAAGACTTAACCGCCTCAGTGGCTCAATGTAAACAATATTGGGTTTACGATTCGGAGGTCGCTGGTTCGATCCCCAGCGGGGTACATGTTTAAGTACTCGGTTTGGTTGATGGTAGGGCATTATAAATGTCAGCCTGGCTAGCTACCACCATCTTATCTAAATCTGCCGCCAAGCAGTAATGTTAATAGCATTGTTGTGTTCCGGTTGTCAGAGAGAAGATAGCCAGTCCTCCAAATGTGTTGGGGTTTCCGGGTCAGTACGCTTCCACCTTCGACCTCATCTTCACTTATCATCAGGTGTGATTGAGGTCAAGTAGGAATACGTCGTGCATAAAAAAAAAAACTTGTGAAAACTGCATTTAGGGAAACAGCTGTTGTAGCTAATCATGCATATGTAGAATCTGTTCTGAGGTATGGACTGATCATCTGGGGCAATGTGAACGGAAAGTTCGTCTCACTAAAAAGGTGTATATGAGATATTTGCGATGTAGTTCCGTTTGACTCATGTAGACCACTCTTTCGAAGTTTGAAAATACTCCCTCTTGCATGTCTATATGTGCTTGAAGTGGCAAAATTTGAAAACGTTATCCCGAGCTCTTCAAAGCAGGATTTTTTTCCCACAAATACAAGGCTTCCAAACAGACTGGCTCATGATGTCATCCCAAAAATTTTTTTTTTTTTAATTTTTATTTTATTTAGGGATTTTTGTCCTATGGGACATGTCAATCCCATTGTGACCTTAGCTAGTTAACTCAACACTGACAGGGATGTAATATTTTAGTGCAATAAAGAATACTATCAAGAAAACAAGTCGAGGAATGTAATGTTAGATACACAAATATGAGTAGGTACTAGCGGTATTATATAGAAATTCGCCAGTCAAAATAAGAAAACTAATTCCTAACGAGTTTGGCACGTCTCACGCACTTTCCAAAGCCCGCCCTAGCACGAACCCAATTTGAGTAATGGAAAAACAAATTTCGCAAATGGATGCTGCCCTTTGATGGCCGCCCCTGTATAATCTGTTTGTCTGTTGAGCTTGTGGATTACACCTGCTTTGGTTATGCAATTAGTTGATACAAATTATCATATCAACATACTAATATCCATAAGGATTTTTAAACCAGACGAAAAACGATGGGTGATGTGTTTGACCGCTTTGTGTGTGTCCATTATGCCTTTGTCTGTATGTTTTTCAGTAATGCGTGGTGCGATTTTAGTGGGATTTTTTTTATATAATAAATAAATAAGTGTTACGAACACTTACACCATTCATCTGGTCCCAAACTAAGCAAAGCTTGTACTATGGATACTAGATAACGGATAAACATACATAAATATTTATATAAACATCCATGACTCAGGAATAAATGTTTGTATAATGGAGGCGCTGGTTTTTTTTTTTATGCACGACGGATAATACTTATACGTTGCATATTTTGCAGCAAAATATCCATTATTCAATAAATCCACTCAATTTCATTACGTAACGCGATTATGTCTTTTTTACTGGTGTTATTTATTATTATGAAAAACGAGCTCGTATAAAGAATTAAACAAGCTACTATTCAACGAAGAGAATCAACGCGACGATTGTGTGCTAAATGAAGACAGAGTAATGAGGATTGTAGAGACGCCTATCATCTACTCCAGACTAATAACATAAATGTGATGTGTGCCTGTCTACTTGTTACGTTTTCACGACTAAATCTCTGAACCGATCGTATTGAAATTAGGCTGATAGGTAGCCTGGGACCTGGGCTAAGTAATTCCATGCGGGCCGATGTTATTTGAGAGACAAAATTTCAAGATTTTAGTGCTATTAATTTTACGAGAGACAAGTGAAAACAAAAACAACTGAGGAACGCAGTATTAGATAAATAAAATTTCAGTCTTTCATGAGGCAAGATTTGCTTTATTTTTAGTATTTTACTGTGCAATTTATAAGAAAACTTTATTATGATCTACAGAGTCAGCTTTGTGAATGAGCAGTAAATTTAAATGTAATATTAATAGTGACGTTTCAAGTGATAATTTTATCATATGAAATAAAATATTTTGATTTGATTTGATATGATTTGAACGGAAATACTCATATGGTTAAAATTTGGTGGTTGTTCTCACAAAAAGGACCAAGGTGAAAATTAGCGCTGATACGAATTGTTACAACAGCACAAAGCTGAACATAGCTCCTTTTATCAAAATTTTTGCTGCTGAAGTTTTAAGTACCTATCTATTGTAAACGTATTAGTAAGAGTGTACTTGTTTGTACTCATAAATCATTATTCTCAAGCAGATTGTATATCGAAATGTTTGTGATAATAAATATATATTCATTCATTCAAAGGTAAGTATTGTTACATGTAATTGCAATATAAAATCTTCAACGAATTTAATAAAACACGCGACAGGGTCGGAAGATGCGCTATGAGATATGTACCCTCTATATTAATTAACTACTCTACCCTCAGTAATTGGCTCTCACAGACGTTCAGTTCATATTCATACTTCTCGCCGATGTATCGTTTTGAAAACAATAACAATCGTTATTATTATTACCTATGTTTATATACGTGAGAAGATTATTTGAATTTAATTTTAAATTAACATAAAAATGTGTGTGATTACTTAACAAGTGTCGGAAAGATCATAACTGTACCATATTATTTTAACTTACACGCTTGCCAAACGATTTGTGTTAATCTGTAAGGACTTGGGAGAGATGGTGTATAGTTTTTAATGTGTGATTTGATTCTGTGCGACATGTATAATAATTACAAATATTCCTA